>CAJVRI010000688.1:0-604379 GCA_911649635.1 Poeciliopsis gracilis
TGTGAAGTGCACAAAATTCAGAGACTGAGGTCCAGACAAAAGTCAGGGAGCAAAACAATCTTTAATACATCTGCAGACGGAGAGCAAAAAAACACACTGCATTAGGCACAAATTAGATTCGCTCTGACAATCTCAGAGATGCATAGTTACTTTATTCATCTCTCTCTACTACCGAGGCGGAGACTCAATCTTCTAAGACCAAACAAGAGAAACAAAGGAAAACATACGGAACCTTGTACGCTCATTCACTGTTATGTTTATGGAACGCGAAAACTAAAAACTCCACGGGAAAAACAGCTAGTTCCCAAAACAACTATCTGGGAAAGGTTAGCAACCCTGGGAAACTTATTTCAGTAGACACATCTTGTTTCATTAGTTTGTACCCCTCTCCTAGCTGCACAGAAAACACCTTGACTGTGATACAAAAAACATTACATTTATATGACACATAAAGAACATCATTTAATATGAATAAAACTTCTTCACAACTACCATGTGGTCGAACGCAAAGTTGTGCTTGAATGTAAAAGTTATTTATTTTATAACCCAAATAAAAGTGTAATGTGTTTATAATGAGTAGGATTAACCGAGCTGAAGGAAAAAACAAAGAAAAAGGAGAAATAAATATTTAATGATACACAATCGACTCAGCAAATATGAACTTAGGAAATTATTGAAACCTTCAAGAATTTTATGTTGCGTAAGATATTTAAGAAAATAATCGTGATTCCATACTCATGATTTTCTTTATTGGGTTGTTGTCTCTAAAATACGTTCTTATGTTGAACACCAGACATCTCACCTCTTTCCCACAGTTTTTTTTTCACTTTGTTCCACTACTGCAGTTTTTAACACGTAGCCAATGTTAAAAAAAAACAAAAAAAACCCACAGAGTTTGAAGCGATGGAGGAAATTTACGTCAATATGGAACCTGTTGGACAAAGTGCATCTAATCATACAGGTAAGAACAAAGTTACAGAGAAATCTAGTATGTATTTAATTTAATTAAATTTAGCTAAGGTTCAGGTTTCTGTTCAGGTAGCAGCAGCTCCAAAGAGAAGCTCTGCCTCGGTGTGGCCGTATCTCTGGGAATCCTGAATGTTTTACTGTTGACCGAACTCATCGCCCTCAGTGTACACAGTGAGTCTTGTTCTAGTCATCTTAAAGATGTCAAATGAGTGAGTACATTTTATGTTATAAAACATTTCATCGGTTCCTTTCTGAAATCAAACTGATGAAATAACAAGGGTTTGGTGACTCAAAGTGTTGCAGAGAGTTGAAACATGACAGGATGTGCATTTGCAGCATTTAGGGTAGCATGTCTCCTCTTTTTTTTTTTTTTCCAAACGATTTATTGTTCAGCGTTACCTTCGTTTAAATTCTACAGCAGGGGTGTCAAACTCAAATACACAGTGGGCCAAAATGTAAAACTTGAACAAAGTCGCGGGCCAGCATTGAACAAATGAACCTTTTAATATAGACTTTTTCACAAACTCTCCCTAATTAAAGGGCCGGGCTGATTCAGCGATCTCTGCTGCCACAATATAACTGGCCTTTACTGCAGCCTCACTTTGTGATGTGGCTTTTTTGAACATATTCTGTTGTGAAACCAAACTTCTTTTCATCTCCTCTACTTTCTTGCTCCTTTGAGTCATGTCCAGGTCATTGTACTTGTCATGGTGTTTGTTTCATAGTGTCGTCGAATGTTGTACTCCTTAGTGATAGCCCCGTTGAATCCACAAATCAGACAAACAGGTCTGTCTTTTACATATGTAAACAGATATTCTGTCTCCCCCCCTGTCCAGAAAGCTCCTGTTGTCTGCTTTTTGCCATTTTTGGAAAGGGGTTTTACAGTGACAGTTGTAGCTTGAGATTGCTATAACTACTGTCACAGAGGAGAGGGTGTTTCTGGGACCTGTCCTGATTGACGCGCCAAAACAATAGCAAGGCATTATGGGATTTGTAGTATTAGCGATGAATGAATGCGCTGTATCATACCGGTGGGTCAGTTCGCGTAGTCATTTGATATAGCCTCGCGGGCCAAATATAATTACACTGCGGGCCAAATTTGGCCCGCGGGCCAGAGTTTGACACCTATGCTTTAGACTGACTCGTTTGGGCATTTTGTAATTTACTTTGCACTTAACCTTTCTTAAAACTGTCAGCCCTTTTCTTTTGTTTTAATTGGGTTAAGTTGTATTGTGTCTTGGTTTTGTGAAAACTTTTGTTCTTTTTTTGTAATAAATCACCTTTTTACTCTCCCTTATATTCTCTGGACATTTTTATGTTATCGCCCTGAACCCTTAGACCTTTAGGGGCGTAACAAATAAAGATAGCTCAAATTGCCTCTAAAAGCTCATGATGATCATGAACAAGAGCCTTCAGGCCAGAAGAGCCACATTGGACCCTCACTTCCCTCATGGTCTCACATGAGTCTTGACAGCAGTAAGACCTTCTGATTGGTTGTTTCTGACAGAGTGGTGTATTTCTGCAGTCTTAGTGTGGCAGCATTAGAGAAGAAAGAGGATCTCATATTTTTCTGTTGTGAGGAGTGAGACACGCTGGTTTTGCCTGTGGGTTTTTCCTTACAAGGCGAGATGAAAGTGTGTTTTAACACCGAGCTGCAGCAACAGCAGCAAACAGCGCTCTCAATGCAAATTGGCTTCATTTAGAGTGTGTAGCTCGAGGCTGAAGAGAAAAAACATGGCATTCTTCAGACGGGGTTTGGAGAAGCCGAAGGAGGTCATGATCACTGAGCTTCAGTTTTTTGGGGGGTTTCAAGGTGATTCATAAGGACATGTAGGGAAGGTGACACCAGCAGCAGGAAGAGTTGGTCTGCATTTTAATCTCTGGGTCTCTGAACATGATTGCCCTGCTGTGGAAACTAAACAGTACCCTCTGTTGGATGACATGGAGAATGCGTGTGTGGAGAAGGAGATGCTGTCCTCCAACTGAATCCATTCAGGGTGTCTTACACAAAAACGTCCTGCTTCGGTTAAGAAAAGTCGCAAAACAGGACAATGTTGAAATCTAACAGAATTTCAGTCCAAAATTTTAATCACTCGGTTCTATATCATCTTCTGAGGCCGATTGGTTGTTGATGTTGTTTAATTTTTGCAAAGTGCCAGTAACCTCTACTTTCTATTCTGTTTTGCACTTTTTCATTGCCTTCAACTGCAGCCTCACATTGCTCAGCCAAACCTCAGACTGTCTCTCCTCAGTGGCTCCCAGTAAACACTGGGAGCAAAAGCTTCCCAACTGATGAAGTGGACACCACAGTGTTTGAAATGTAAGAAAATCTCTAATTACTCTGAACTTACTTCCTGAGGACTTTTTAAATGTTTTCCTGAGTTTAGATGAGAATCTGTTGACCATTCAATTCATATTTAAAGAGGTGGTATTAAGTGATTTCCGGGCACATAGTGCCACTTTATGGCATATATGTTCACACTGCAGTATGAAGTGATCCAAATCCAAATGTTTACCTTAATGTGACCTGAATCTGATTTTTTCATAAAAGTCTGCACAACACGGATTGGGTATTTTTGAATGTGACCCAGGCCACTTGACATGTGGTTCTACATCCGATATGTGCCTGATGTTTTCAAACATGACCTGAGTCTGTATAGCCAGGTTGCGTTTATCCAGCCTGAACATCGTTGATACTCGATATCCTGATATGGCACAAGTGGCATGAAACAACCATGGTGGACGTTTTGATTGGTTAAGTTGATAATGTGCTGGCTCCAGTCGGATAACAACTTTAAAATCGTAAGATGGCAAAATGAATAGCCGTTTTTCTTTTTTGCAAAAGAGAAAAATCTAACTGTGATTTTGTATGAGAAATTCACTCCTGAGCTTCAGACATCAGCTTCTGGAGTAATGAATGGGGAGACAGTTCTGTTCAGCCAGGGCTCCAGCAGATCTGCAGCTGCTTCAACAGATTTCCTGGACAAGTGATTTTATACAAGATTTTATATTATTCTGGTTAATGTTTATGCTTACAATAATGTCACTCAAAATAAGCTTCTGTTGTCTGACAAATCTTATGCTGTTACAGATTACAAAAACATTTACAATATTAATTTTGTTTTGGTTGGAAGGGCGTCATTACGGCATCTGATGATTGGCTGGAAAGACATCCATCTAAAGCTACCAAAAACCCTCATAATACAAAAATCAAGTCCTACTTGATTTTTGTGACAACTAGTCATTGATTGATATTTGGAGAACAATATCAGGCAATTCTCATGGTGCTTAAAAATCTGGAATTTATCTATAGCTATTAACGCCTGAGATTGATGATTATATTTCAGAGGTATTAATATCAAGTGCTTTATTCATCTTAAACTAAAATCAAAGACAAATAAAAACAAGACAAACACTTATAGGAATTTTAAAGCTGAACTTTCAAAAGATGACTACTTCTGTATTCTAATCAAAGATTTAATTTTAGAAATCAGATTTTACACATCAATTGGAAATTAGAATTAGAATTCCTTTTAATGTCAATGTGAACAAATAAAGCACCAATAAATTATAAAAATAGAAAGTCTCAAAGAAACACAGAATAACTGGAATGTTAAGAACAAATAAATAAATAGCCAGATAGGACCCGCTGCCTCAGTGCTCTCTGGAGGCAGGCAGTGAGTGTCGACTGTGTTGTGTTTATGACCCTCTGGAGCTGGAGAACCACAGCGAGATGCCATGCATCAACTCTGACTCCACAGAGCAGCAACAGAAACACGGCAAGAGCTCAGTTCTCCAGGTAGGTCTAAGTCAATGATCTGCAAATCTCTGCAAGTCTTTATCCTCAAGTCCCACGTCAAGACAGGCAGATGTCAAGTCAAGGCCCAAGTCTGAAACTTGAAATTTAAAGTCATTTCAAGTGTTTTTTTGAACAATATTGCAATTATATGTCAAATGTAACAGAGTGGACTGGAGACGCAACAATGAAGCTGTCTAAAAGAAGGGACAGAGCAGACTGGACTTCTTGTGGAAGATGCTACAGATCTTCTAAGTCTGTTGTTGAGAGACAACGGTCTCTTCTGCTGTCATCTATTGGGGCAGCAGGAACCTAAAAAGACTCAACAGCCTGATTAAGAAGCCTGTTATGCAAAGAAAGATTCTTCATACAATGAAGAAAATCATGGACAACCTTGGTCATCCTCTTTTTGAGGATGACCAGGCCTCTTGGGAAGGCGGAGTGTCTGCAGATTCACTTTAATACAGATTGATATGAGATCTTCTCTGTCATCAGCCGTCACCATCTACAATAACTCCTTAAAGAATAAATAAGTTACATTTAATTTTGTTGGGATTAATAAAGTGTTTTTTTAATTTAATGGAACTGAATTGAAAACTGAGACAGATCACAAGGCAGCCATCAGTATGATTGGAGATATTCTCATCGCTGCAGACGCTTGCTGGCTTATTTGGGAACAAAAAGTGTCCTATTTTTTATACATAAAAACAAAAACAAGCAACGCTGAGCCTGGAGGAGGAAAGTAAAGTCTGGCGGCTGACCAGGTGGGGGCAAACCCTGGATGTCCAAATAGACAGTGAACTCTGCTTATTGCACATTTTCTAGATGGCTTTAAAGGGCCTACAAAGAGAAATAAATTTGTGAAAAACTCTAATAATACTTGAGGGGGGAAAAAAATTCAAGAAACTTAAAAGCAGTACTTGGTAATACAATCTTAATGATCAACTCAAATCTCTACAAATTCTGATCTGTGCAGATCAAAATAAAAAAAAATGCCATTTTCCTTCCTTTGTCAGAACATAATGCTCTTATTTAGGCTTCTTTGCAACAAAAATTGTGTAACAGAGCGAGTAATGTCCTAACAGGCAAAAAAATGCCAAATAATCTGCATAACATTTTAGCGTGCGCTTAAGTCCTCAGTGACAACAGAGCCAGTTCCTAAAATCAATGCTGAAAGGCTGACACTCATATTTAGGTCCAATCTATAAGTCTGGTGTGAGACGACACTTATTTTAGACAAAAACTGCCTTTTCTCAAGCTATGCACTGAGGTATTTGCGTTGGCACATGGACAAAAACAGGGAACCAGCACTCCAGAGGACTAGCAGCTTGGATGCACAGAACGTCCAAGCTGACCTCTTTGATGATTTCAAAGATTTTCCTGATACTCAGGTAATAGAAGATTGTACTTAGCTCAAATGCAAAACAAACTCCTGGTTCTCCTCTCCTCCAAAGTGAGATGTTCTCCAAATATGTCTCATGAAAGGTCCCATGGGAATGGCTCCGCATGTTGAGGTGACCTTTGTTTCTTTACTCTCAGGGGTACACCTTGCAAGGTGTACTGTCCACTTTTTCTCAGCAAAAGAAAAAAAAAAATCCGTGCCAGCTCAAAATATCGTCCAGACAGAAAATCACACATTTGTGAGCAGGTGATCAGAGGAGTTTAAGAAAACAAACACTTTCAGTTATTCTGTTATCTATTGTTGGAACCATTCATGAACTTTTTCCAGTGGCTTGCCTGCAAGTCAATTATCAAAACAAACTGTCGGGGCATGGGCTAAAGTGAACGAATGAATTGTTCACTTGAACTCAGAAAAGGTAAGTTAAGAGTGTTTTCCTACCGTGGTCATCCAGGCACTAGAGGTCTCCATATTTTCCCCTTACCATCATTTCCTGCCTTACCTCCTCCACCTCACCTCAACATAACATTTGCTTGAAATTACAGCTCGATAAGCTCTGCACAAACTGATCAAGCCTTGTCACAACTTTTCACGTTATGCTCTGGTCGTTTTCCTAGAACTTTTTCACTGTCGTACAAAATTTCAGGATGTGGGCTGCCTCCCACATCCTGAAAGTCATTTATGACAAATGACCTTCAAATTAATAAAAGTAAAAATTTATTAATTTTGCAAATTTTGTTCTCGCTTCCATAAAAAGAAAAAAAATTCACTAAAGTTACTGGTTGCAATAGAATTTATGAGTATCAAAGTAAATAATTTGATTACAAATGCATAACAGTGCAGTTGGTAGCACTGTTGCCCTGCAGCAAAAATGTCCTGGGTTCGATTCCTGACCCGGGGTCTTTCTGCATGGAGTTTGCATGTGTGGATTTTTGGACTGTCCAAATTTGATCTGTATAAATTCTCTTTAGGTGTGAGTGTGTGTGCCTGGTTGTTTGTCCTATCTGTCTCTGTATTGCCTTGCAACAGACTGGTGACCTGTCCAGGGTGACCCCACCTCTCACCCGTTGACAGCTGGAGATAGGCGCCAACCTCAATAGGAGAAGAGCGTCAGAAAACACCTGGATGGAAACGCACACCACTTTTCAGAGGTCTAAACAGAATATTCTCTTTCTCCTTCACAACTGTGCTCTGCTGTAACAGTTCTGAGCCCTATAAATAAGCACAACCACCACATTTAAAAATGTTAACATTTATTGCTATTTCTGAATACCGTGCTGAAAGCAAAAGCATTCAGAGTATACACAGAAATTATACAATAATATATTGTTTCACAAAGGCAGTGAACACATACTGTATTACAATCTACAAAAAAATCTACTTTACAGAAATTTAAAATTCTAAATATCAAAAAAGTACAACTGCAGAAACAGGTGTAGAACTGTAACCAAAAACTGGATATCGGTCAGTCGGTGAAACAACGTGGTGACATCACGATACAAAGAAAGCGCTCCATCTTTGTACTTACAGCTGGTTTTTTCAGGAACTACAATCGGCAGACAAAAAACACCTCCAAAACGTACTCGAGAAGTCACTGAACTGAAATCATAATAAATTATGGTTGTACGCATCCAAGAAAACGTCAGTTTACAGAAGATGCTACTACAAAAGGGAGCATGTCTGTATAGTTCAGTGGGACTGGTAGTGTATCACTGCAGAAAGACGCTTCAAATATGAGGATAGCAAGTGGTAAAAATAAAAGCTTCTCATCTCACAGGAACTGAGAAATCAATTGTAAAAACAAAAATAACTGGCTGATGGAGCCTGGTGGATTAAAGATAAATCAACACTTAAAAACTCATAGAAGTGGTTTTACTTCGTATGAAAGGTCTCCTAAATGATAATAGTCTGTAGAATGGCAAGTTACTTCCTGTTACAAGTTGGAGTAAAATGGTCCAAAACTTGAGCCATAAAACACAGAGATCAAAATAAACTCACTGATCATCAAAATAGTTAGATGAAAAAAATTCCAAGGCTAATAAAATCAACCCTGTTGGATTTTAAAACAAAAACCTGTAAAATATTCCAATAGAAAAAAAAAATATTTCTGGAGCCCAGAAAATGAACTCCTCCAAAACAGCAGCCATTTTAGAGGAGTGTTCAGAGGCGGGGCAAGGTGTTCATCTGGTGTTTGAGGTGTCTGTCGTCATGGTGACCACTGATGGAAAGAACCGGCTGGTTTACGGTCGCATGTGACTGCAGGGAGAAGGGGTGGCCTTCAGTCTAATCCTGCTCCATGGGCTCCTCGGTGGTCTCAGTGTTTAAGGTGGCACCCTCTGTAGGAGGTTCAGATGTACTGAAGGAGGGAGTGACAGCAGCCTCCTCTTGGGCTGCCTCTGCCCCCTCCACTGTACAACTACTGCTGCTGCTACTGCTGCTGCTGACCGGGTCGCTGCTGCTCTCCTCTCCGTCCCGGCTGCTCTCCTCACCGTCCCGGCTGCTCTCCTCACCGTCCCGGCTGCTCTCCTGGTTCTCCTGGACGCTAGTGGGGGCCTGCTGGTCTGCCTGATCCATGTCGTTGCCCTCCTCTTCTGAAGCGCACGGTACCTCCCTCTCAGCCGGATCACCCTCTTCTTGCTTGGATCCTTCACAACTCTCAGACACTGTGCCTCTAGTTGGTTCTAAACAACAAGACAGACAAATAAAAAAAAAAGGGGGGGGGGAGGTACAACAGGTTTTTATAATTGTACAATATACAGTTACATTTAAATACACTTATCTGTTTTTATAAAGCAGTTCTCAGCAGCTAGAGATACACCACAAACCCGGCTGGTCATCATCCAACCACAAACTTCTTCTCTTTTTTAAATCAGTGGCGGGACTGTTGAAAAAATTATTTTGTATTTTTTTTTTAACTAAATTGAAAAATACAATATATAGAATAGAATTCAACTTTATTGTCATTGCACTGTCACATGTACAAGCAACGAAATGTAGTATATATATATACATATACACACACACACACACACACACACACACACACACACACACACACACACACACACACACACACACACACACACACACACACACACACACACACACACATCTCCATCCTCTTGAGCCCTCTCTTCACTTTTCATTACTTTGTCGGTTATTTATTAGTGGGTCTGGTGGAGCAGCGAATTTATGCCTCAATATTTTCCATAGCATTTCCAGTAGTCTATTATTCAGCAGATTATTTTAGTGTAATGCACATTTTGAAGTAGATAAACAATTTAAAACTAACTTTGACAGCAAGCCAAAAACTATGGGCAGCTTACAGTAGAACCCTTATTTTTAAGCCTGGTGGGGCTTAAAAATAAATAATAATTGAATTCAATCAGAACCCACCTTGCTCCTCAGTGGCAGCTTCAGTGCTGAACACCTCCTTCTTCTCCTCCTCCTCCTCTTCCTCTTCCTCTTGAACCATGGCTTCAGCTTCTTTAGAATGGTGGCTGCTGTCTGAGGACCTTGGCGTCTCCACTTCCTGCTCTTCTTCCTCCTCGTCTTTGCAGAACTTCAGTCTCTTTACCTCTTGGTGTTCAGCCTCCATGTCCTCTTCCTCCTCCTCTTCGTCTGAGTGTTTGTTCTTCACAGTGCTCCCCGGGGAGCCTTCTGAAGGCAAAACGTTGCTAACGAGGAATCAAGACAGATGACAGAAACAGATTCCAACTGCTGGTTGTGGTGAAGAGGACAGATGGGTTTTCTATAGATCCTGTCCTACCTGGTGTCTTTGTTGTCATCGTGCTCCGTGTTGAGGTCTTTGTTGTCTGTGCTGTCTGGCAGACCATTGGCTGCTAGTGAGTTGGCCAGAGACACCTTTGGTCTGTTCAACGGTCGAGGGGTTCCTGGACCGTTTACTTTCCTGACAGACATAAAAAAAATAAAAATAAAAAAATAAATAGTTAGAGGTTATCTGTAGGTTTCAATAAGCCAAATTTAAGACTATAAGACTTTTTCAATGCAATCTTTAACAAAATTTAAGATTGAAAAATCTATAACTAGAGGGGATGGTTGAAAGAACTTGTTCCATTACAAGCAACCATAGAAAAAACTGCACCCATGATACAGTCACAAATGCCTGACCAAGTAGCTGGCAAAGATACCACCTTGAGTCACAGAATGCAATGAAAATATTTGTTTGTGACTCAAATTTTTGACTGATAGAAGTCCAGCAAGAAAAATGGCCCTACATTAAATGGTCCTGCCACAACAACATGCAAGACCTCTAATTATTTAAAGCCAATTGAGATTCTTAATGAATTTAAGACCAAGGATTCCCATACTGTATTATACATATTGCAGGCCACCAGGCTTCACGTACCCTGCAGCCAAGTTTAATAAGCCGAACCTAAAAGCAATCTGTGGTAATTAAAATTTGATAAGTACAAAAACCTTAACTAATTTTTGTTAAATTCCAACCATGTTACCAAAACAATCTAACTATGAAGGTCTTAATGTATCCCTGCTGAAACCATTAATTAAAATTTAACAGATTTGTCATTCTTCCTACACATTAAAATTCCAGATTTTAACGTGTATATCATCTCCATGTTAAAATGTGACCAGCTTTAGATAGTGTTTGAAGATCCACTGGTTGATCACTTAATTGGGATTTAACAGAGGCGATAAATATTTTTTTTTAATAAACCGTTATAGAGATTCATAACACACAACTATAGAGTCGTTATTAAGATTCAGTAATTGTGTGTTTAAACATCATCGTCAATATTTTCCAGAAATGTAATTAACCTTTAATGTTTTTACATTTCGTGTCAATGTAAGAATTTCAAATATAAAACACAGTGGGATGCTGGTGACTGGCCTGGTGCCCCACCACCAGGCTTGGCATATTTTCTGGGGCAAACCCTGTAAGATATTTTAAGGCCTTGAATTTAGACACATTAATACAGGACTTTTTAAGAACGAAAACTCAGCCATTACAAAAAAGATTTCAGTTTTCAACCTGTCTATAAAAGCAGATGCATTTCCTGGAAGCATCACTCCATTCATTCGGTTAACAGTGCTGCATCCGTTTTTCCTGGGGGAAAAAAAAAAAAAAAGGATTAAAACAAGATTAAAAATGTGATTGTAGCAAGATATGAGCAAGATATGGTGTAGGACGTATAGTTCAGAGCTCCTGCAAAATCCGTAATAATTACATAAAAAAAACAGCTTTAACTACGTTTATATCTGTTGAAAACCTGGAGAGAAAACCTTAGGGTCATAAATATTTGAACAACCCGAACATAATCTTCCTGAAAGGCCGATAAACTGCAGAAGTATAGATACGGAAGCGATGCTAATGCTACAAGGCCCGCTCGGACCGCGAGACAGCAGACAACTGGCGACGGGGACCCACCGACGACTACTGGGACTGATGGTCCAAACATGAGTATTGAAGAAATGAAAGCGGACATCTTATCATCACTGAGAGGCGAAATAGCTAAAATGATAAGAGACGAACTTAAAGCCGCATTAGTGGAAGATTTTCAAGCTATAAGATCCGAACTCCAAGCGGTCCGCGCCGAAATAGCTAACAGCTCAAAGACCATACAAGCTGAAGTGGATATTATAAAGACGGTCGTTCAGGATCTAAAGGATAGCCTATCAACATGGTCAGACGAAGTCACTTCTCTACAGTCTACTGTAACCAGCTTACAGAAGGAAATGTCAACGCTCAAAGATAAATGTGAAGATCTAGAGGGGAGAATGAGAAGGTCCAATATCCGCATAGCGGGCATTGAAGAACGACCGGGCTCCAGCTCCCCGCAAGCTGTGGCAAAAATCATCAGAGAAGTCCTGCAGATGGATCGAGACATAAAGGTGAACCGATCACATCGCACACTCACCGGGAAGGGACCCAGGAACCGGGAGACACCGAGTCATCATCGCTAAATTACATCATGAAGGGGATGCGGTGGAAATCCTGAGGAGAGCCCGAGGCGGGGCTCCACTTCTTTACAACGGGCACCGGGTCGCCTTCTTCCCCGATTACACGGCCAGCGTCGCCAAAGCAAGAGCCACTTTCACGGAGGTACGGAGAGCACTGCAAGGTAACAAGGAGGTCCGCTACGGCCTCCTCTACCCGGCCAGATTCCGGCGTATTCCATGGCCGTTTTGGGATAAAGGAACACCTTTTCTTCATTACGATATGTAATCCGGAACCTAAATCAATAATCCCCCACCTAAAAGAACTCATCTCCCAATTTGGATTTTACTCAGGCTACAAAATCAATATAGAAAAAACGGAAGCTTTGGATGTAAAATGGCACAATTTCAGACTCCGTAAAAGTACAGAGCGGCTTCAAGTGGCCCAAGAACGGTATCAAATATCTGGGTATTCAAATACCTCCATCTCTTTGGGACCTTTATGAGGCAAACTATAGCAAACTCCTACGAGTCATTAAAAATGATTTGGAGCGATGAGATACTCTCCCTATTTCTTCGATAGGCCGCGTTGAAAGTATCTCAAGTTTTACCAAGACTACTCTATTTATTCTAAATGCTACCTGTGGAGATTCCCAAATCTACCTTTGACACCTTAGATAAAATGATAACCGGATTCATTTGGCAAAGAAAGCATCCTAGAATCAGACTGAAAACTCTGCAGTTATCTAAATCTAAGGGGGGCCTCAAACTCCCAAACTTAAAATATTAAGTTTGGGAGTTAACTCAAACCCTTATTTGCACAGAACAGTGCAGATACTCGATGGCTGGGAATAGAGAAAAGCATGTGCTCCGTACCACTGCAAACATTACCTTTCTTAGACGCTCCTGTAAAGGAAATGTCAATCTGGACAAAAAAATACCCTCAAGATTTGGAATAAAATACAATCGGCTTTTAAGTTACTAAAACAGATTTCACTTTTATCAAGTATAGGATCTATGATGGCATTTGCACCAAACAACTTAGATTCTGGGTTCAAAAACTGGTCTAATTATGGACTGTCTCATATTCATCAATTAATTAATGAGGGGAATTTCAAAACCTTTGAGCAGATGAAAAGAGAATTTGGTCTCCCTAAAACGGACTTTTATAGATATTTACAACTTAGAACCTTTGTGACGACACACAACAATTGGACTAAACTTCACGAATCTACTCCTATAGAAAATTTCCTAATGGATATACAAAGGGGAAAGGGATATAATAAAGTAATTGGTAAAATATATGACCTGTTTCTGTCCATGAATGTGCACGATGCCACAAACATAAAGCATAATTGGGAGACTGAACTGCAGGAGTCAATAGCTGGGGACAAATGGGAAGAAATATGTCCTGAAGCACATTTAACAACAAATTCTAATACATGGAGAGAATTCAAATGAATTCAAACCGATGGAAGTTCGGTTTTTCAGAACGCCAGCAATGACCAGTAAAATGGGCCCAACACAACCCAGTTCATGCTGGAGAAACTGCGGGACGCAGGATGCAAATCATACACATATCTTTTGGTCTTGTCCTAAACTAAGTGGGTTCTGGCAGGACATCTTTGAAGCTCTCAAGGCTGTTTTCAGGAGAAATGTTCCAAAAACTCCCTTGGTGGCAGTTTTGGGAGGAATACCTGATGGAATAGACAGGAAGGGTGATAGATATCTTTTAAGTATCTTGTTTACAGCAGTCTTGAAATGTATAACTATCAGGTGGCTGAAACCAGGGCCTCCTACATATAACACATGGATACGAAAAGTTTGGGACATTTATCTGATGGAAGAAATCACTTACTCCCTAAGGCTTCAAAAAACAGTTTTTAATATAAGGTGGAGCCCTGTCATACCATTATTAATTCAATGACACATTTACAGAATTGCCCTTTTGCACTCGTGTGTACTTGTGGGTTGGTTTTAAATACCATGGTTCTTAATGTGTGGATCATCTTATTTCAGGGGGGATTTAATCGTGTGACTTGTATTTCTTCTATTTTGTTGTCATCTGTCTGCTGATGGTACTCTGTTATGTATTTCTTATTACTTGTGTTAGATTATTTGCTGTCTCATCTTCTTTTGTCAAGTTAAAATGCAGAAGATATCTGTCAGTAAGAGACAGAAGAATGTAACTGTGGACATGTGTTGTTAAAACTAAATAAAAATAAAGTTAAAAATGTGATTGTATAATTGGTGCATCTAAAAATAGAATGATTCTTTAGCATACACCATACACTTACTCTGAAGTGGGATGGACACAGCTTACCACCAACACATTCTAAAACAGAAACAACAAAGCTCAATTTAGAACAAAACAACTGTTTGAAAAGTTTAAAGGCACAATCACAGACATGGATTAGGACCAACCTTCTCCACGCCTCGAAGGAACTTATCTGTTCCAGTGTAGTTCCTTTTGGGCTCTGTGAGCAGCTCGCACAATCGCTGGATTGTGAAGGGGATTCTAAGAAAAAACAACAACAAAAAGACAAACAAAAGCCTCTTTCCCCCCCCCTTTTTTTTTTTTTACAGTTTCTAACATAATATTTATGCTTTTGTCACCTTAAAATCATAAACAATGCAGAATCGTTGATTTTTACATAAGGTTTTTTTTTTTTCAATGTTTTACAAAGAAAAAAAAAATGAAATGAGTCAGTTATAGACTCATTTCGATTTAGGTTTAAACTCAACATGGGTTGACCATTACAACCCATGAATAAAGTTTGATTTAAAGGTTTCCATTCAGGCTGGAAGGTGGGCCTTTGACCCTGTGTTCATTTGTAAAACAAAAGATATATTAATCACACTGCTGGAATTAAATTGTGAAAGAGCTGAAGCAGGGTTCTCCTCAGTGTATTAAAAGCCCCCATGCTTTGCTTGACTCCCCGCCAAGCTAAGCATTACATGTTTATGTTTTTAGGGAAAAGAGAAAAATTGCCAAATTTTTTTATTTACATTTTTTAAATAAGCCACTGCAAGTGTCTCAGTTGTGCTGGGTATTTTACTGGCAGAGCAGAATTAGTCCTAAAAGCAATGTTTATAGTTGATGCATTTAAATGGTACAAAGCCGGGAGAGCAACCAATCACACCAGTGGCGCCTCTTCGGATTGCCTCGCACACTGCCACTGCTTACCCCCAGCGTGGATCGCGCGCCCCTCCTTTCACTCAAACTGGACAAAGGCTGACCTGTATGGATATTTACATCAAACCCTTGTGGGGACTTATGTTCCCTTCCAGAGTTTTTGATCAATGTAGGTGTCAAGATTAAAACCCGCCGCGTTAGCTCTGATTACGCAGCTCTATGCAAAAGATAGGTATAACCCATAGTTGCGTTTTCAGAGGTGTGTTCAGCAAGCGGTGAGAATAATTTCTATCTCTGAACAAAGAATTATGAGCAGCGTACGCGTTTACATCTCAACACGCTGCCCAGCACATGGTTCTGTCTATGATTTAAAGTTTTTGCATGTGTGACAACTTTGCATCTTTGTGCAGGGGAGAGATGCGCAGTGCAGTGTTTTTAGCTCATCATGCAAGGCCAGTCCAAGAGAGCAGAATCTGGCTTAGGGGTTTCTCTTCCTGTTAAGAACATCAGCACCACTAATAGCATTTCAATATGGATTTAGTGTTACAACCTAAGCAATCGGTTGTAACTGCAATTTACCAAGATGTATTTGGCAGAGCAGAATACATCTTTGACAGTTTGAGCTCTGTTGAACAAACAGAGCTCAAACTCAAAGATTAAACACACGGCATCAGATTGTAGCTATGGTAACAAAACAAACTATGTAGACTGCTCTTTGATTTTTTACAAAATAAACTTTCCAGTTCCTTAAAATCTTAAATGTTAAACAATTCCAAATCTTTTAATTTATTCTGAAACCATAAAATCTAATTTAGTAACATTAATATTAGTGCTTTTGTAAAAGAACATTTTAGTAATCGAATACAGATTATTTTTACTATTAATCTGATCTCCCTTTCTTTCTCCCCACAGTATTAACTTATAATAATAAAAAATTCAAGAAACAAATTTGTATCATTCTTCAACTGCAGTTGTGGGCTACAAGACATCACTCCAACAGCTACAAATGGACTGCACTTTGGACACACTCCTTTTACGATAATTTATTGGATGTAATGTTTCTCTGAAGTACCTACCCGTTGTATCCCTTCACTATCTTCAAGATTCTCTCTTTCATATCCTCAAACGGAACCGACTCCACATTTGGGTTCGCCGAAGCTCTTTGCTCAGGTGCTGAGGCTCTGAAGTCATCCATCACTTTTTCCAATTTAAACAGGAAGTAGCTCTTGAATTGTGACCATGGAACCCTGGAGGAATCAAAAAAAAAAATAAAAAATCATGAGGTGAAATACAAACACGAAGACAGAGGTTCTGAAATGCAGCAGTTGTTCAGAAGTTTTTAAATCAGAAAAGATAGCTTTTACATACATTCATGTTAACTATATATCCAGAGACCACAGAAATGAATCTGCAGTTGCAGTTAGCCTAACAACTGACATGTGGACATCCATCAAGATGGAGACTTACCTGGCTGTGACCTGTAACTATGTCAACAATGAGAACCATACATTTTATAAATAAATGTTGGAACAGTGCTGAAAATCTGGTCCAAGGGGGGAAAAAAAATAAATAAATAATGGAGTAGGGAATATCAGACAAAGTGACATGTCTGGTCACATATGTGACTGCAAATATGATTGGATGTGTCAGAAAGTTTCTAATCAGGCACACGATTTGCATAGTGCATTCTTTACCATACCATACCAACTTTGTTTATAAAGCACTTTAAAACAACCACAGCTGATACAAAGTGCTGTACACAATAAAAACAAATAAAAACTCTTAGTTTAAAACAAACATACAATATAAAACTAGATCTCGCTGGAGTTGAAAGCCAAGTAAAACAGATGTGTTTTAAGACGAGCTTTAAAAGTGGACAGTGAAGGGGCCTCTCTAACCTGCAAAGGCAGGTCATTCCATAACTTAGGACCCACGACAGAGAAAGCTCTGTCCCCTCTGAGCTTCTTTAAATCCAATAATTCTAATTCATGTGACCAAATTGAGACTTACTGATATTAGAAATAAAACATGGGAAATCGTTGCATACTTTAGAACCAGTACTACAGCCAAAGACAAGCTGGCACAAGTCCAGCTACAGATGAGTGGACCAGTGAAGCAATTAATGAATGAGGTATCAACCAGATGGAACAGCATGCATTTAATGCTGGAACGCATGGCAGAACAGAAGGAGTCAGTGTTGGTGTCTCTGGCCTCGTTAAAAAGTGACATACCTCAGCTAACTACAGATGATTACAAAATCATAGAGGACACATTCCATGTGCTTGCTCTACTTAACCAAGCTGTTAGGGTCTGGGGGGAGTGGAAAGTGTAATTTCAATGCTTAAAATGGTGGATCACTCACTGCAACACAATGCATTAAATGTAACCACGAAAACTGCAATTAATCTTGTGGAAAACCTTAAAAGAAGACTGCTATAAACACTGTGCAACTTGGAGTCATTAAGTGGAATGACTATACCAACATTATTGGATCCTCAGTAGAAGACAATGGGATTCGTAAGTGCTTCAAAAGCCAATGTAGCAGTGAAAAGACTAAAATTAGACTGTGCGGCAGAAATGAGAAACACTGGACGGACAAATGGAAGATGTCCAAACTTGACCTTCAACTCAACCATCTGCTCCCAGTTCAGGTTTGTCATGATTGTTAAATGTGTATTTTAATGTTCTTGCAAATCACTTCATGTAAAAATTAATTAGTAACAGATGCTTTTTAGTTTTTTTCACTTTTTTTCTCAGATGATAACCTGTGTCAGCAGCTGGACATGGAAGCTGAAGAGACCAAGGCTATTTCAAATGTCACCACCGATGCCATTATCGAGGTTTAAAAATGCATCTCTGAGGCGAACACGCCAAGATCACAAGATCCACTACTGGAAAATGCAATGACTACATTACCCTACCTTATACAAACTTGCAAGTAAATTTCTATCTACACCGTCATCATTAGAGGCCTGTGAAAGGGTGTTTTCAAAAGCAGGAAAAATAGTTTGTAAATGATCCTATTGCCTCAACCCAATGTTGTTACAGCAGCCGATGTTTTTAAATACAAACATGTGAATGAACCCTGCTCAGTCTGTTTCCAGTCTTCATTGCATTTGCCTGGAATGACTTTAAATCCAGCAGATGTCCCCATTAAGTGATACAGCAACACAGTAATGACACAGTTTGGGAAATATGCCATACACCCAGAGGCCTCATCTGCCCGTCACTATTGCCGACAACTCAGACAGCTGATGTGCACCTTGTGCGCGGTTCTGGTGGGTCACCGGTTCATGAGCTTCTTTGATGTTTCTCGAACTGAAGAGCTGACGGGTCACCAACTAGCTGGCATCTGCCGCTCTTACCAAGCGTCTCAGACAATTTAATCTAGTCGAAATGTTCGCCAAAAGAGTAGAAAGAAATTAAGCAAATATTGTTGCTTCACCTTCTCTTCCTCTGGACGTTTGACACCACCTGAACCTGGGAATCCTCTTTCCGTAGATCACACGAGTAGGTTTCACTTCCATGTCTATTACTTAGCATTGTTTGTTAAAAAAATAAAATAAAATAAGTGCACCGCTTTTGTGGTTTAGGTTTGTGCTGGTTTTGTGCGACATGCACACGATGCCTGTTGGAGAGGTGGTTGTGCTCTTGCAGGTCAGGTGGAGTGAGTTTTGTGCATACCCTCCGATCAGTCTGATCATTTTTCCCCCAGACATCTGCTGATGCCAGCCAACAGGTGACAAGTCAGTTTTTCTGTTCGTGAAACCACAAAAAGGCTAAAACCGGCGACTCGACCAGAACCGCGCACACCGTAAAAAGCTCAGTCGTAATCCAAATAACTGCTTAAATCATTATTGATACCTATTGTGAGTAATCCCTAACATTAATATAATCAGGCAGCATGCAATGATATATGTATTACTGTTATAAAGGCTGATTATTTATGTGTCATAATTTATGTCTGTATTAAACAAGTAGCCCTTCATGTTCCTCAGTAACCGCCAAGTAGCTCCTAGTATCAAAAAAAGTTGGTGACCCCTGATCTATAGCATACACATAAGTATAGCATTGGGCTGCACAGTGGCGCAGTGGGTAGCGCTGTTGCCTTGCAGCAAGAAGGTCCTGGGTTCGATTCCCGGCCTGGGATCTTTCTGCACTGAGTTTGCATGTTCTCCCTGTGCATGCGTGGGTTCTCTCCGGGTTCTCCGGCTTCCAAAAACATGACTGTCAGGTTAATTGGCCTTCCCAAATTCTCCCTAGGTGTGAGTGTGTGCATGGTTGTTTGTCCTGTATGTCTTTGTGTTGCCCTGCGACAGACTGGCGACCTGTCCAGGGTGTACCCCGCCTCTCGCCCGGAACGCAGCTGGAGATAGGCACCAGCACCTCCCGACCCCGTTAGGGAGAAGGGTGACGGAAAATGGATGGATGGAAGTATAGCATTCTGTACCCTATCCATAAAACCACATTAATCTTTAATCAGAACAACCAAAAATTACATGAAGTTTTGGGATTATTTATAATCCCTTATAAATCTGAGTCATTTGATCATGATTTTAGTAAATACATGTATCTTAGCTCAGCTATGCAAGATGACAATGTCTCCCAATTTTTTACAGCACAGAAGGTCATTTCATACTTGCTGAAAAATAATCTTACTTTTCAGCTGGAACAGAACTTCGTTGATATACTCATGTCTTCAATAGGCATTGCATTTTTTTTCTGCCTAGCATACATTTATGTGTATGCTTAAGAGTTGTGAAATATCCAAACTCTCCCGCTGCCCACACAAACACACAAGATAAAAGAAAATGTCCGTCTTGGACCTAAACATTCTTTTGACTTTCAAGTTGTACTGAACAGCTATGAAATATACATTGATCACCAACTTTTCTATACATACATGCATGATTGAATAACAAAAATAAGGCTTTGGGTTTCACTTACATGGTCTGTCCAGTCTTGGCAACATGGCATAGAAATTGTTCCAAAAGGGGGGTAGGCTCTTTCTTCGCTTTCTTATCAAAATCTGTAATGAGGTTAAAAAAGAGGAGACAGTAGTGTCAACATACGTAAACTGTTGACACTGTTTACGGGGGGTTTTCATTTATCCTGGCAAAATGATCAATTGTGGTAACTCTGTGACGTAAAACCGAAAGCTTAATTTCCTTAAGTTAGCACCTACTTCAACCAAAAATGCTATTAGTTAGCAGGTGGTCGGTTACACCTGTCTCAGTCAAGCCGTGGGAACATTTGATTCGCCTAGTTTATTTACATAATAAATCTATTTCAGAGCGCTTTCTAGCTAAAACTGGCCCCAGTTACCTGAATAGCTTGGAATGCTAAGTTAGCCCGAACAAGGCCACCGCTAAACGGTTCTACACAAAACCTGAAGCCAGGATGTAAAAGTCAGTCTAAGCCAACGACTTATTATAGGAAAAACAGTATTAGCTTTTAAATGTACTGGTTAATCATTTTAACATGTTGGCTTATTGTAGCGAACAGAGTGAACACACAGCTAACAGTTCCGTAAAAACACTTATGTTAGC
The DNA here is from genome assembly GCA_911649635.1 of Poeciliopsis gracilis. Classification (NCBI taxonomy): domain Eukaryota; kingdom Metazoa; phylum Chordata; class Actinopteri; order Cyprinodontiformes; family Poeciliidae; genus Poeciliopsis; species Poeciliopsis gracilis. The sequence goes on from CAJVRI010000688.1 coordinate 20,766, forward strand.
ATCAGCTAAAGCTAAACTGGTAGCTAGCTAGCAACACGCTTTTCTTTTAGAAAAAAAACAACTATTTCGAAACATCTGTTTTACGAGGCGTTTTTAATCAAAACGAAGAAAGCGAAATTGGATTTGTGACCTCTGAGCGCCTCTTCAAGCGAGTCAATTTCCATCACGTCGTTGCCCTCTTCCCAGGCTTGAGGATGTAAAAGGCAGAGTGGTGGCTAGCCGCTGCTGCTAAGCTACAAGCTCACAGGCAGACAGGAGGGAGCATTTTAATATGGCGCCGTGAGGTCACCGGCTGTTTAGCAGCAGACACACAACCAGCTGTGAGTGGACCACACTCTATCCCCCACAGATTTAAAATATCACTGGGAGAAAGTTGTACAAATATATAAAATAAAAACCTTGTAGAAGAACAAAAAGCAAATTTGTATGCCCATATTGTCCAGATATTAGATAGTATTGTTTGTTACTTATGGTGTCTGTCCTACACCAGACAACCCTGGAAGGCAATGTCTTATTAAAAAACATCCTATTTTCTTTTTTATTATTTAAGTAATTCAAGATTCTAAACCTGTCAGTAGATAAAAAAAAAAGGCAATACTACACCTTATCAGTTTGTATCCTCTTTGCATTATGTCATTCTATAAAGTTCTGGTAAAAAGATTATATTTCGTCTGAAGTCTTTTTACATGGAGTTTGTTCAATATAACAGCGAAAATCGTTTTAATAGTTACTTACAAATACATGATCAAATCTATACAGACCCGTTCTGTCTAGAATGGGTCCCATTCAATAAATTAGATTACTGAAAATAACATGTATTTCAGGAACTTTATTACCAAAGTGAAACCCATTATATAAATTAATTACACACAAAAGAATGTTTGAAAGCCTTTCTTTGTTATTTATGGGTTTTTTTAAATACAAGTAATGAGATCAAGACATTTAAAATTATAATATTTTTAAAATAACAACAATAATAATAATGATAATAACAATAATAATAATAATACAGACCTATAGGCACTTAAATAACTTAAAAACAACATAATATGGAGGAGAAAACATAAAATACAAGAAAAAGCTATATTTAAAAATAGAAATGTGGGCTTAATGAAAATGGTTAAATGCTTCTAATGAGTAACATTTATTTGGAAAAGAAATGTTATTTTCAAAAGGTACATTTAAGTCAGTTCAGAAACATGTAGAAAAAGACCTGCGTCATGTAATTTCTTATTAATCTGTGTTATTTTTCTTATGAATCCTAAATCTTTTTGAAAGGGAAACTTCTGTGACTTAATTTTGGAGCTCTGCTTGCTTACATTTTGGAATAGAATGTGCAAACGTTTCCTTTAAATATATTTATTGTTTCCCAAGACCATATGTTTATTCCAGAAGGCATTTGTCTTAAATGGATCAAGATGAGCGTATTTAATCTTTAAATAGAACCATACTTGCAGCATATTTGAAATTACCACTCAGGACAAACAAGTTTTTTTAATAGCATATAGTGTAAGAAAAATAGGACTGAAGCAGCTTCAAAACATTATATTGTTTTATTTAAAAACATGTGGACTGTATTTTAAATTTGCAAATTGAGATATGTGATACAATTACACTACACTATAACATAAAAAAAAAACAACTCAGGCACACAACAAACCTTCAAACAGACACTTTTTCAAACACTTTTCAAACACACACACACTTCCAAATCTTCTAATAGTAAACATGGTACACAATAATATTTTTATGGCACATTCTCACCCTAAGTTCATTAAAAAACTTGCACATTTAATTTGATTTAAGTCGAGCAAAGTTGCTTAAATGTGTACATTCACTGAAAAAGAATAATAATAAAAACCTGTTTTAATATCACAAAGTGCATTTTAAGGATCTGTCTTCAACATAAAAATAATATTTAATGTACTGTGTAATACTTAATAATGATAGTGGCATAATTGAAAAACAGACCCAAAAGTATTGGATTGTTCTCGTTTACATGCCTATGATTCAAAATACTGCTAAAAGGTTTATATTTCTGAAAGTTTCTTGTTTGTTGTTAAATATTGCCTGAAAAGTGAGAAAAAATATCAATTTGGAAAATGCATAACAAAAAAAATACCTAAAAATATTCTTCTGCGTTTTTGATGAGGTGCTACCTACATTTTTTTTTTTTACCCATAGCATTTTATGCAATACATTCTTATTTTTGTAGAACCACAGGATGGAAAAAAAAGGCAAAAATATTCTGTTGCATAATTGATTAGCATTGTGCCTTTGTTTAAGCAGTCATACTCCTTGAACTGCACACATTTTGTCAAATTATAACCACAATACGGGCTGATATGATTTTTTACGACAGACCAACACAAAACAGTGCATATCTGAAGTGTAACAAAAGAACTGAGATAATAAGAGATAAACAATTTTCTACTTTTTTATCCAGTGCTATGTTACATTTTTCAACATTTAATTTGAATTGTAAGGTAAAAATAATTTACAGTGGAGCTTTGCATATATATTTTAAAACATTTTGTAGCACCTTACAGATTCTGAAGCAATTTTTCTATTGCAAATATCAAGAATTGTAATTGTATTGCTAATGAAAGCATTATAAATATGAGTGCACTGATAAATTGCCCCCAATTTTCTTTATTTTGGAACACTGGTGATCAGCCAATACTTACATGAGAAACCAAATTCATCCACAGATCTTATATATCTTAACTAGTCTGAAAATCAACCTTTTTTGGGGGGGGAGGGGGTCAGGGCTGACCAGTCACGTCTGCATGGGTGGTTAAAATAGTCACCTCACTGTTCTCAACTTTTGGGTTGAGAGTTTTTTTTTTTTTGTTGCTAAAAAAAATTGGTATTGGCTAAAATCGGTCCAGCTTTTTAAATAAGCCAGAAATAAGATCAAAACTTTTTGTTGCAGTTTATTTTTTACATGTTTGACCAAGCCAGTCAACCTATTATTTTTGTCAGTTTTAGTTTCTTCATTATTTTACATTGGCTGTCATACTCCTAATTGCACCCACTTAAATTAAAGCTGTACTATTTTATACGTTTCACCAACCTTGTTAAGCTGTTCTGTATTTAAATGAGCTGTACTGGTGCAGTTATCAAATTTGTAATTCAGTACACTTATGTCCATGTTTTTAAAAAAAAAGACCTCTTATGTCAATTCAGCATTGTTTTTCTGTACTGTATCAGCTGATACTAAATCTCATATATTGGTATCAGTATCGAAAGTGAAAAAAGTAAATCGGTGCATTCTGAGCTCAAGGAACACTCTGCAGTGTGAAAGGAATGGGCACAAATTTGGTTGGAGAAAGTATTGAGTAGGAGGCTTAATCAAACTCCTTTGTGTTGGTCCACCCTAATAAAACACATTAAAGCTTGGTATTGCAAAGTAGCAAAATATGAAACACCAGTTAAAGGGGGTGGAAAAACTTTAGCAAGGCACTGTCTGTTCATTCCACCAAATCATCAATGGGTTACTTTACAGTCCATCGTCTTGTAAAGTAACCCATTCCAGGAGGTCCATAGTGTCCAGCACTACCTACCCACACACCCTCCAGCTTAATTTGACATATCTCGTTGTTGCTCCTAATCCACAGGAAGTCCAGCTCTCCAACCACAGTCACTTGCGGTGTCTGACATGGCGCACCACATTCGCCTCAAACTCCGTCTTCATTGCCTTTTCAATCTGCTTGAGGAAGACCTGGGGAATCCGACCACACAGAGTGTTGACAGTGTCCAAGAACTTGTTCTGAATGGGATAAAAGAGTGACTGGAACATGTTGTCCTCAAAGGGGAACTGTGGAGAAACAGTCAGTTATCAGTATCTATTCCCAAAGCTATTTCAGTGTAATTATCTTTTTTTTTTTTTTTTGAAAAAGGGAAGTCATCAAGTTTTGGATTTGCAGAAGCATATGGAATAACGGTCGCACCAGTACCTCCATTTGTTAATCTGCTTTCTGTCTTGACAAAGTAATTTATGAACGGGAGGAGAAACTTGTTGAGCCGTAAAAATTTATAAAGATAAACTAACAAGCGTCCGAATGAAGCTAGCAACAACGTGGCTGGCCCAGGAGTTGAGAACCTTGGAACAACCATGGACTCGGGTGGAGTACTTAAGGTATCAACGATTTGAAGATGCCCTTAAAGGGGGACAATGGAAAACCAAAACAAGACATCGACTGTTTGGGACAGTATTGTTGAGCTGATGACCTCGTCCGCTTAGCTAGTTGATCCGCTAGCTGAGCGGATCGACAAGGCAGACGTCAACGTGCATCAAGCGGACAACTGGGCAAAGGTGGCAACCGAGGCACTGGGCTCCTGCATTGAGCAGCAGAGGAAACTCCGGTCTCAATGCTTTAGTCAGAGTCACACTCCAGAAGTGTGTCTTTCGGGTCCCTGAAGGATAGGAGGGTAACTATCGTTCACACTCATGCTGCAATATTATCGAATGCATTATGCATAATGCATCCAGCTCTCTTCATCTCACCCTCATTGTTGTGCCCTCGCTCTTGTTCCCTGTATTTGCCCCCTGGCTTTGCTCTGGTTGGATTGTTGCTGGTTGTCTATCTGGATCTCGGTCCACGCCTGTATTACAAATTCCCCACCCACTCTATATCCTCCTACGGATAAATATTCTGTTCACTGCCTCTTCATGTATGACCATAGCCTGTCTGACCCAGGATTTGGATTAGGGATTGTCCTTTTGCTGAACATGAAGGGGACCAAAGCAGATAGCAGGAGCGCCACCGCGCATCAACGCTCCTCCTCCCCAGGTTCCCACTCCTGAGCCCTCCATCAGTGCGCCATCTGAAAAAAAAAGCTGGCATATCTTCTATACATCAAAGGACACTTTCAACCAGTGTTGTATAAAGTACTGAAATCTCGGAGTCAAGTAAAAGTATAGTTACCGCTCCAAAATATGACTTTGGTAAAAGTAAAAGTAATTGACTGAAATGTTACTTGAGTTAAAGTATTAAAGTATCTGAAATGTCTTGTACTTAAGTATGGAAATTACTGTAAAAATGGATGTACTCAAGTAATGTAATGAAAAGTACAAGTAAAAAGTAAAACAAGGCAAATGCAGTTTGAATGACATTTTTTATATTTTGGTAAACTTGTTAAATATACTTAAAATAATGTACACAACCAAGTGCAGGCAAAATTAAACCTGCTAATAGATAAACCTGCAGGCATCATTTAGTTAAGAAAATTAGGAGCTTTACCTAAACTACAAGGTTTAAATAATTAATAAGAGAAAAAAATAAATAAACTTGTAATCCAAAAAATACAATAATCCATGAAACAACCAACACTCAGTACGTTCTGATGACGTCACCACATTGCGCAACTCTCTCTCGATGCGTCACGATCCGGAAACAATAAAGCTAATTGAAAATAAAGCCGGGAAAATGTTTGGAAATGACAGATAAGGATTAATGTGAACTGAAGCGGGAACACCGCGTGTGACCCACGATGAACCGCGCCAGTTTAAACTGCAACAAAACATAAGTGAGCGATTGTGTATGTTTGTGTGTATTGGCGTGTTAACGCGACTCTTTAATTAGGTCGTAACTCGTGACGCTCCTCCGTCACAGTAACGAGTAACGAAACCACACATTGAAAATGTATCGGAGTAAAAGTATGCAATTAAGTTCGGAAATGTAGTGAAGTAAAAGTGAAAGTTATCAAAAATTTTCTTACTCCAGGAAAGTATGAAGTACTCCAAAATATACTTAAGTAAAGTAGTGAAGTATTTTTACTTCGTTACTATACAACACTGCTTTCAACAAACATTGGTGTAAATAATTTACATATTAGAGCAACGGAATCATGAGATCTAACATTTTGTAACATTGTTTTTCTCCCACTAAATTACAAATCAGTGCCCTAAGTTCTGTGTGCTTTGTATGTTTTACTGTAATAATGGAAAAGGTTAAATAAAGAGTATTTAAAAAAAAAGAATTAATCACAGTCTGTAAATGGCATTTACAAATTCTGTCAGGAGGGGTGGGGTATGGTTTGTGTATTAATCATAAATTACGTTCCGCCTCGTCTCTAAGAGGCTTATCTTTGCTGCCAGCAAAACTGCCATCTGAAATAAAAAAAACTGACCCAGATTGTTTAATGTGAGTTCAAGAGAATCAACATCACACAGTTGACAGCCAGCCTGAGAGATTTTTTTCAATGAGCCCTTTCTTGTCAGCTAAAGAAGCATTCCCACCATTTTCAACTAACTGTTGTGACATGTGACATGTTTTTCTATCAGTGTTTGCATAACAAAAAGATGATGATGTCCAACCACATAGCACAATGCTTTACACAAGCTTTCATGTCACTTCAACAATTGGCTTTTGCCAGTCCCTCACAACATTCGTCACCTTGAATGTAAAGATTAATGTATTTCTTTGGGTGAGTCTTGCTGATTTCTGATCACTTCAATTTCAGAAATCGCCCCTGACTTCAAAACTTTAGCTGCCGCTTGTAATTCCAATTCAGTGCAGCTGCAGAGTGTGGATTCAGCCTCCATGTCAAAGCTCTGAGGTATTTGATTATGCACAAGTGGGTGAACAATTTATACCCACGTTCATAATTTGAATGCAAGCCACATGTATGTGCTACATGTGTGCAAACGTTTCTACATCTTCTTTTTTTTGGTTCTTTTTGCAGCCATGAGTAACATCAACATTTGATTAAATCACTCTTTACGTGGTCTGATAAAATTCATTCAAACCAGTAGAGGGAAGCACGTCTAATTCACATTTTCTTTTTTCCAAAATTTAAAAAATTTGCTCAAAATTCACATCATAATTGCATAGAAAAATAGCTACTGATGAAGTGTTTGAAAAACTTTTTCAGCTTTCCAACCAATCGAACTTCATGAATGACTGACAACATTTTGTAAAAACATAATTATGGTATTTGATTTTAAAGAATGCTCCTAAGTCATGAGGCACATTGAAGATGATGCTGAATTACAAGTTACATATGGCGGTAAATTCGTCTCAATATTATTCAATGAAACAAAAATATTGTAATGGAATATTTGATATTGGAAAAAACATTTTGTCCAAAAACAATTTTTTAAATTCAAATTACTCATTTTTACCATTCACTTTCTGTTTCCTCTTACTGAAGCAAAGCAGCGAGCCCTGCAGTTTGGGGATCAATTCTGAGGTGGGAGGGAGTCAGTTTTCCGCTTTAATCAGTGCTACCCAATTTTTTTGTTTTTATCCCCCTGTACTTACATTATGTATTGCATCATAGACTACTTTAAACGCAGGCTGCTTGTCGTCATGATAAACTCCACGGTTGCCATGGAGAATAGACACGCCTTCCTGTTCAGCTCCTTTACAGTTGCTCCCATACATGCAATGGTCAGGTCTGTAGTTCCACTGGCAGGGAAAGATATAGAGATTCTCTGCAACAGAAGAAAAAAAAAGTACACGTCGTCACATGTTCAGATTTAAAACATTTGCTGAAGTGTAAACACCCCTGTTACAGAACCTGCTTTTTGCAGGGGGGGAAAAAGACATTTTAAAACACTTTCCATCTTGATGTGACATAAATTCTGTACAATTAAGCTAAAAAAAACAAATCTAGTTAATTAAGCTGTCTTAGTATTACAGTACATTTCTTGGCATTTATTAATTTTACAACCTTTAGCTAGGAAGATAGTCTATAATTACGCTACAAACGATCTAAATGAACCTTACTGTAAAGGTATTAATTATTAGGAAAGTTTAAAAAATTGACAGCAATATTTCTATTGCATATTCATTAATAACTTGGTCAAATATGGAACAGTAAAGATATTAGTGTAAATTTGCATTTCACTGAAATTGATATAAAGGAGAATGGGCTTTGATTCTACACTGTAAAAATAGGTCTCTAATTAATGGTAAAATACTGGCAGCTGTGGTTGCCAGAATGTTACTGTAGTGTATAAGACATTATAGTATATTTTGGCAACCATCATGTTAACAGTTCAAAACTGTAAACCATTTATGGAAAAGTACTAATTAGTGAAAAAACAAAAAACAGGCAGAAGTGTATGATACATTATGGTATTTTATTGAGAAAACATTTTACAATAAAACTGACTTTTTAATTTTTTATATCAAGGGCATTATAAATAAAATGCCCTTTAAAAAATAAAAGAAAATTGTTTTAAACCAAAATATTAAACCAAAATACAGACTGGCGACCTCGCCCGGAATGCAGCGGGAGACAAGCACCAGCACCTCCCGACCCCGATAGGGAGAAGGTTGACCGGATAATGGATAGATGGATGGATATATGCTAAAAGGGTATTTAACTTCTAGCAGTATTATATGTTCCTCTCAAGTTTACAATTTCTAAGATTTTAAAAATAAATGTCAGTGTTTTCTACATTTCATAAGTGTGAAAATTACATGAAATTTATGTTTCTTGAGTTATGTAGCCTGTAGGCGTAAATTCAAGATGTGAGACTCTGTTCAGCCTGCCGGCATCATCAGTTACCGTGCCTTCATCTCAGCCAACCAGCACCATAGTCGCTCTGCTCCAGCCAATCACCATCCAAGAGCTCCTTCAAAAGACCAAACAACCACGGAACCATTGCTTCAGCCGCGCTTTGAGCTTACGAGTGCTTTTCGTCAAAGTAAAATGTCCTCCAGTTGCTGCAATACATTGGCTCAAGTGTTGGTGAATAAGTAACAGATGCTGGGTAAGAATGCAGATGTTTGCAACCTCAAGATGTTTCTACTGCTTTCAAAAAGAGATCCAATTCATCCGTCTGATTTAAAACCTTTGTGTAGAACTGCACAAACGGAGAGCGTGCAGCCTTTCACCAAAAAATAGCAAATTAAAATGCTAATTCCTTTGCCTTTCCTTTTAGAAATCATCTGTCTTGTCTCACATCTCAGTCTCTAAAAGCTGCTTCTGATTTCAGAGCAAAGAATTGGACTCCTGTCTATAGAAAAATGTAAAAGATTCATCCGAAGACATCGGAGCGGAGCTTTTTTTGGCTGCATTGTTTCGCAGCCAGCGTACAGCCACTGCATCTGAGAAGTTAATGCCCACATTTGACAGCTGCAGCAGAAACTCGGTCTACACCTGCAGCCATGACAAGGACGGCTTTAAAACACTTCAGCATTAGTGAGCAGAGTAGAGTATGCTTTTCAACCTTTATTACAGAATGTTTCAGAGGAGTTTTGGTTTCTTTCTCCACATTAGATGTTATGAATAAAGTGAAACAAATACTGCACCTGGGTTATAGTGGAAGATAATATTGAGGAGATCCTGGTCTCCCCACGTTATGTGGTTCTTGTACTTCTGGTGAAGCGGATGAAGAAGATCTTTCCACAACAGACCACCAGCAATCAGGCTACTCTGCAAGAGAACGATGAGCAGGAGAAAAAAAGTCATCAAAGAGGCGGGACATTTGTATTCCACTTTCCAAGTGCTGCCAGTAGAGATGCTGAGGCATGATGTCTGTGTGGTGATCTGGAAAGTCTTGTTCAGAGCCACTCTGAGCACTCAGTTGTGGAGGAATAAATTACAGGCCACTGTTTATAAATAGTGTGTTTATCACAGCATAGAGTGGCGGGGGGCTGTGTTCGGAGCTCACCTTAAACAGCGTTCTGCGGATCCTTGTAAGGTTCATGAGCATCACGCCAGAGTTGACCCCCGTCACTCCGTAGAAAGGGTGCCGGGCAAAGCGGCTGTACCAGCCGATCTTGGGCACCTCGTGCTCTGGAGCCATGGCCGCCAGCTGGGATTCATTAAAGGACTTGAGGAACACCCATATATCATCCATAGGACGCAGAAACAGAACATCGGTGTCCACATAAAGCAATGAGTCCACATCTTTCAGGATTACCTGGAGGCAGCAGTAGTTGATAACAGGGATGGAAACAATTAATCAACTTACTATTGTCAATTAATGGCTTATTAGATTAAAATTTGTTCCAACTGATTAACTAATGTCTAATTAACATCAACTTCAAAATTGGAATAAGTCCGTAATTTCTTTTGTGATTTGGATTTTTCTTTTAAAACTAACTGCTGTTTTTGAAGATATTGTAGTTTGGCCACCAAAATAGAACCCTTATATCTTTCTGTGTTTTTTTCTATTAAGGGATAATTGCAGTAATGAAGACAGAGAAACTCCATGTCATTCTATTCCATATAGATTATATTATGAGCTGTTGTTAAACTTATTTAGATCAGGGTAGGATGCATTGCTTTTGAAATTTTCTTTGTCTACTTCACGTTGCGCGACAGGTTCAACTGAAGTGACTTCTGGAGAGTAAGAGTCTCCAGAAGTCACCTCAAAACTCAGGCTTTGTTATGAGGTATAACGAACTTAGTTTTCTAATAAAACAGGGTTGTCAAAATTATTTTATTGTTTAACAAGAGAAGACAAACTTTTTTTTTTCAAATTTTCTACTCCTTTAATTAATCAAATCATTCAGTATGTATTCAGGACATGTTTGACGTTGTGAAACTTCCGACTGTGACAAAAAAAAAAAACTCACTTTGTGTTTGCCATTGGGGGAAAACACACCTTTAAAAACTTTTAAAATTTAAAATTAGCATATCATTTTTAGGTTGTTTTTTTAAAGTTATGTTTTATTAGAGTAAAATAAAATGGTGTAATATGAAAAGTCTAACATCTTTAAGAACATTTCCTAGAAAACATTTTTTTCAATACATTTAAATAATCCTAAACAAGCTTTCCATTCTCTGATTCTGTTATCATCGGACACTGGATTGTATTGTTGCTGTTTGAAGAAGAGCCACTCTTGATTTTAGGGATATTTGTTAGTGTCATTTTTACTTTGGAAAAACACACACACAGACATACTCAACACCCACACACAAACAATGCTAAGCAAGAGTGAAGCAGTGTAGTGGAACTGTAAAGGTTGGGAGCTGCAGTGTGGAGCCATACTGTCAGAAGAGACAATGTTAAGGTAAAATGTGACATTTTTGGAGTATTCTTCTATGCAAAATACAATATTTTGCATGTACAATATTCACCAGACTGAAAGGAACTACTTACAAATAATAAGCAATTCCCACAATGATACAATTTTAAGTCAGGTTGCAGTTCTTTTTTCTTTTGCAGCTGACACAGCAATTTTGCAGGATGGAGCCTCGATCTACATGCGTTTTTATTCCAATTTCCACTTTCAACTATAACTTTCCATTGTTTTCCACCAGCAGCTTTCTTGTTGGGGTCATGTTTCCTGTTAATTAGCCAGCTGCAACAGCTAGTCAAAGATTTGCTAAAAAAAAAAAAAAAAGCTTCCGCTTTGCCCTGTGGACAGCTTAGAGCAACAACAGACTGCTGCGGAAAAATCCAGCCTTTGGACTAAATTCACCCCACAGAAAGCTAATTCTATGCCACCTATCAATACAAAAACATCTTGGTTAGTGTTTTTGATTATTTATCCACTAGTAATGAAATGTAAGAGCGTGAAATTAAGTAAGAAGGAGGATGCTAGCTTAAGGTAAAGGCTGTCACCGCACTGCTTCAGCAACATGGTGAGGATCTGAAATCTGAGTTCAAATTTTCTGCAAACAAGCTGAGTTCCAAGATAGACCAGGCGTGGTGGCATACTGGAGGGGACAATGTTTTCACTCCCATTTTCAGGTTAAGGCACGAAGGGTCTCCATACTGATCAACCAGAATACTCAGTTTGAGGCCGATATCGTGGTAGCTGATAAACATGGCAGGTTTATTATATTAAGTGGGAAACTGTACGGCACTCTGGTCGCCCTGGTCAATGTTTACGCTCCTAATACAGATGAAGAGAATTTTTTTAAACAACTATTTTCTTCCCTACCTGACCTCAATAAATACTCACTGGTCCTTGGGGGTGATTTCAGCTGTTGGCTGGACCCAGCTTTGGACAGTTCATCCCTTAAAAGTAATGTCATTAGCAAGTCTGCATCAGCCATCCAAATTGTGTGATGTGTGGCGTACTTTAAATCCTGACAAGAGGGAGTACTCATACTTCTCACATGTACACAAAACCTATTCGAAAATCGATCATTTTATTACAGATACTAAATGGCTACAGCAGATCCATTCCTGTGACTATCAAATCAAAATTCCTTATTTCAGACCACGCTCCACTCACTCTGTTCCTGTCCCTTCCTCACTTCCCCCTAAGTACTGGACCATGGCATTTTAATTCAACCCTGCTGTCGGATGAAAACCTTGTAAAGTTTATTCAGGATGAGATACGTTTCTTTTTTGCTACTAACTCTTCCCAAGAGACCTCCAGCCTTGTGGTATGAGATGCCTTTAAGGCCTACATCAGAGGCCAGATTATTGCCTATTCAGCAAAAATGTAAAAACAGTCCACCTATGAACAGAACTACCTAATTCAACAAATCAAAGAGGTTGATGTAAAATATGCTCTGAATCAGTGTCCTGAACTGTTTAAAGACATACTGAACTTAAAACAAGGCTTGACCTATTGACAACACACTCAGCTGAACGCCTGCTTTTACACAACAAATCCAAATTTTATGTGCATGGAGACAAGCCTGATAAACTATTAGCATCCATGCTCAAGGGCTCTACGGCAAAGTAAACTATTTCCAGAATTTGAAAACAAGATGACAGTATAGTCACAGATCATGGTTAAATTAATGATACATTTAGAGACTCCGATGAGGAGCTCTGCAGCTCACAATCACAAACCAATGCTAACAGGACTGATGACTTTGTAGCTGAACTTCACATTCCTGTATTTTCACCAGAACTTAAGAACAGGTTAGATGAACCCATCTCCCAGGCAGAAGTCTCTCTAGCAATAGCCTCAATGCAATCTGGTAAATGCTCAGGTCCGGATGGTCTCCCCTCAGAATTTTTCAAACAATTCTTAGTCTTAGTCTCTGTGCAGCTCAGCTCCAACTTGACTACCCACACATTTCTTTAAAAAAGTCCTGCCTGTTATTGCTACTGATCTGTTCCAAATAGTAAACTCATCACTCACATCAGGCATTTTCCCCCAGGCTTTGAAAACAGCAGTTATCAAACCAATGATAAAAAAGAACAATCTGGACAAATCACTCCTGCAGAATTACAGGCCGATCTCCAACCTCCCATTCATCAGCAAAGTTATTGAAAAAACTGTGTGTAAACAATTAAATAGTTTTCTCATGATGACCAACTGCTTTGACTCTTTCCAATCTGGTTTTCGGGCTCACCACAGCACGGAGACTGGCCTAGTCAAAGTGTTCAATGACATCCATATAAATACGGACTGTGAACCAACAGAACCATGGTGTTGGTTCTGTTGGACCTCAGTGCAGCTTTTGACACTGTCGACCATGACATATTACTGAATCGACTGGAGAGTTGGGTGGGACTCTCCGGTTCGGTGCTCGACTGGTTTGAATCTTACATAAAGAACAGGGATTACTTTGTTTCAATTGGAAACTTCTCATCAAAGAGGTCAAAGGTCACATGTGGGGTACCCCAAGGCTCAATCCTAGGACCCCTCTTATTCAATATTTATATTCTCCCACTCGCTCAGGTTATAACAGGAAATAATATTAGCTACCATAACTATGCGACATGACACACAGCTCTACATTACGATGTCACCAGGTGACTCTGAACCCATTCAATCACTAAATAAATGCTTAGAACAGATAAATGTGTGGATGTGCCAAAACTTTCTCCAACTGAACAAAAACAAAACTGAAGTCATTATTTTTGGACCTAAAGAGGAATGATCTAGAGTCAATGCACAGCTTCAGTTATTACAACTAAAAACTAGCAATCAGGCCCGAAATCTGGGAGTAGTGATGGACTCGGACTTGAAATCTCCAGAGCCACATAAAGACAGTAACAAAATCGGCCTTCTATCACCTGAAGAACATCTCCAGGATTAGAGGACTAATGTCTCAGCCAGATCTAGAGAAACTCATTCATGCATTTATCTTTAGTCGCATTGATTATTGTAATAGCGTCTTCACTGATTTGTCTTCCAACAAATCAATCAAACAGCTGCAGTTGATCCAGAACGCTGCTGCTCATCTTCTCACTAGAACCAGGAAGATAGAGACATAACACCAGTTTTAAAGTCCCTCCACTGGCTCCCTGTAGCTCAAAGAATATATTTTGAAATACTGTTGTTAGTTTACAAATCACTAAACGGTTTAGCACCACAATACATTAAAGATCTGCTGTTGTTGTATGAACCTTCCAGACCTCTCAGGTTTTCTGCACTGTAAAATGTAATAGTATATCTTACTTGAAAAGAAAAGTGACCTTAACTCATTCCAGCTTAATTTGTTGACTATACTAACTTAAACTTAGCAAAGACAACTTTCTACTGAGGCAAGTAATTAAACTCATCAGCAGCAAGTAACCCGAACTTGGAGTTATGAGTGACCAAGACGTATCTGCATAACCAGCAGAAATCTCGGCATCATTCGGCAGCTCTCGTTGAACGCACATGCGCAGTTGGCCACTGACGAGTGACGACGTGTTTGACAGTAGCGCCAAACTGTCAACAATGTGGCGGTTGCTGCAGCTAAGTTTTGTCACGGTAAGTTCCACTGGTTTTTAGCAAACTTATATTCATTATCTCGGCCCTATAATTCATCCGTAAGTCCAGGTTTTGAGGTTAACTTTATGTTTATGATTTAGCGATGCCTGGGACTAACGTTAATCGAAAATATCATGTTTATTTAGTTGCAACAAGATGGAGCGGCAGAGAAAACAGCTGTCCGGGATGCAAAACAAGACAGGGAAAAGGGATAAGGATGTTGGCGGGATAAAAAAAAAACACAACCAAGGCTTTTTTCTTTCTTTCTTGTCAAGTTCACTACAAGTGGTAGTCTTAATATTAAAAAAAAAGGGAGTGCGTCTTTTATGGGCGCGTGCCCAACCGAGATAGCAAAATATAAGTGAATCAGCGTTGAAATAACTCTTGTCTCTTGTTAACTTACAGAATTTGTTTCATTGTCCTGCTAGTGAAAAGTAGTCATGAGAGGTCCAACATCTCTATGTGTTAAATATTAATTTTTCATACTTTTCTTTCAGATTCTGGCAGAGTTTTGTCGCTTGTCGAGCAAAAACTTGGATTCAAAATTTTTCACAGAACTTGATAAATACAGAATTTGGAGTACCCTCAACAACTGAAGTACACATTTGACTTCATCCAAAGGGTGCTTCTCTCACTTGGTGATATAGCCTTGAAACCAAAAATACAATCACTGAAAAATCGTCTGTTGCAATAAGTGAATGTGATTCAACATCATGGATCAACGCCGATACCTTTCCCCTTATTGGAAAAGCAATTTTTATTTCTTGTTTGATTCTTTTTGAATCGTTTTGGTTTGTTTTGAAGACTGAGAGCCATTTGAAGGCTTCTATATTAGATTGAAGGCTGCCCTAGAAAGAAAGTTCATGGACAACTTTGTTTCCAGGTCAGTGTGTCTGTAAGCACACTTGAGAATCTTGTATTTACAGTGAACTTGTTTAATTATTAAACCTTTTTTTCCATTCAAACTGTTGTCTGTTGGCTCTTCGTTTCAATAACTGAACACTTTTGGTTCATCTTACTTGAACATATCAAGGTGATCGGTTTCCTGATATTTTGCAAGTAATGTGAACGCTTAAATGTGTAAGCATGGGGCGTGCTGTGGTGGCGCAGGGGTTAAGCATGCCCCACGTTTGGAGGCCTCAGTCCTCGGCGCGGACGTCGTGGGTTCGACTCCCGGGCCCGGCGACCTTTGCTGTATGTCTTCCCCCCTCTCCTTGCCCTCCTTCCTTTCAGTCTACTGTCTAAAATGTGAGCCACTAGCACCATAAAAACTCTATGGAGGAAAAAAAAAAGTGTAAGCATAACTTATTTTTATGTGTACTGCTTAATTGACATAACTCACAAATTGAAGTAGTCATAATTGACATTTTATAGTCAACTTTACTAATGATTATGAGTTACCTTTACTCAAGTTTACTGCCATTGCATGAGTTGTCTGAATGAACTTTTACTAATGATTTTTGTTAAGGCACTCAGATTTACTGCCATTATCTGAGTGGTCTAAACATAATTATTTATAGCTATAACGCCTTAAGTGAATTAGCTACTTTGCTTGGAGATTTTGAGGCAATCGGTTTCCTAACTTTTTTTAAGTAATGTGAACTTTTTACATTTTACAGTGTGGTTCTGGTCTGCTCTGCATCCCCAGAACCAGAACCAAAAAAGGAGAAGCAGCTTTCAGCATCTATGCACCAAAAATTTGGAACAAACTTCCAGAAAACTGTAAAACAGCAGAAACACCGACTTCCTTTAAATCTCAACTAAAAACACACCTGTTTAGAATTGTATTTAACAACCCTAACCCCCTATTCTATGTTGCATGACTTTGTGTTTTTGTGTTTATGTCACAAGGCATTTCAAAGTGCCTTTGAAATGCCTTGTTGCTGAAATGTGCTATACAAATAAAATTTGATTGATTGATTGATTGATTGATTGATTGTTTTCACCACGAATCCCTCCCTCAATCATTTTACAAAGCTGTTATCACACTTATTTCAAAAGAGGGCAAGGATCCAGTGGAATGCACCTCATAAAGACCTATCTGTCTTCTAAATACAGTTGTCAAAATTTTAGCCAAAATTCTTGCCCGTAGACTCAAAACTGTTTTACCATCGGTTATTTCAAAAGACCAATTAGTGCCCACCTTCATTAAAGGTCGCCACTCATATTTTAATATTAGATGGCTGCCTAATATCGTTTATTCCAGTGCCACAGATTCAGCTGAGTGTGTTGTCTGAAAAAGCCTTTGACCGAGTTGAGTTTGATCATCTTTTTGCAGTCCTTAGTAGATTTGGCTTTGGAGGAAACTTCATTTCATGGATTAAACCTGCAACCGTCTGCCACAGTTCGTACCAATTTTCAGACCTTAAAACCATTTAGACTACAAAGAGGCACCCATCAGGGCTGTCCCCTTTGCCCCCTGCTTTTTGATCTGGCCATAGAGCCTCTTGCCATTGCACTTAAAACTAGTAAGGAGATATCCGGCATCTGAAGGAACGACATGGAACATAAAGTTTATGCAAATGACCTTTTACTTTTTATTTCCAAACCATCAACCTCACTGCCTTTTGCTCTCTATATATTAGCCAATTTGGTCAGATTTATGGGTATAAGCTGAACCTTACCAAAAGTGAGCTTTTCCCCATATTTGATAAAGCTAATATGTCAGATTTTGCTACTCTGCCGTTTAGAATAGAAAGACAAAAATTCACATACCTTGGTATCACAGTGACAAGCAAATATAAAAACTTGTTCAAAGAGAATTTGATTCAACTGTTGAACCAAGTGAAGGGATCCCTCATAATGTGGACGCCCTTTTCCATGTCCTTTTGGGACGTATTAACTCAATTAAAATAAATATACTACCCAAATTTCTGTCCCTCTTTCAGGCATTACCTATTTTTATTCGGAAAACTTTTTTTAATGAGCTAGACTCGACTTTTTTGTCTTTCATTTGGCAGGGTAAATGCCCAAGGCTTAATAAATTACAACTCCAAAAACTCAGTGGTGAGGGGTTGCCTTTACCAGCCTCTAAACAACAGGCACTGGCATTTTGCTCACTGTTAGCGAGGCGCACAGTCCTGACCAGGTGGAAGGTGCTGCTGCTCCAACTCACAAGCAGTGGTCATGTGACCTTATGTCGTGTTTGAAACGGGAAAGAATTCAATGCTCTCTTTTTGTTTGTGTGTTTATTTTACTTTGCACTTGAAACCATAATATGTTGACTCTGATTTGTTAAACTTTACCTGCTTGTTTTGGGGTTAATAGTAACTGATTGCTTTGCAGTAAGAGGAGAACATTACAAATCTGCTGCACCAGCATAATGTCCCTTTTATTGCTAGAAAGCCAACTGCTATTTCAATGGACAATGGCCTGAAAAGAAAAATCAATACCAGAGCACAAGCTCCGCTTAATGAAATCGTTGGTTTCTGTCTCTAGAGACAAGTCTGTTTCTTTGAGTGCACACTGTAGACAAATGTGAGAAGTCACCCATGTAATTAATTATATCCATAAACTACACCTAGAATTAACTGGTGAAGCGGGAAAAACAATATGTTTGTCTGAAAGAGAAAAAAATGATTTGCTTGCTCACCTACTAGTGACATTAAGCATGTTATGATATAAGATGAGAAAATGTGCTGTGGTCTTACAGGTAGGAAGAGTCTCTGAGCAGCACAGGGTTTGAAGAGCTTCTTCCACTCTTCAGCGTCGCCAACAGAGAAAGAGATGGGATAGATGCTGTACTGGAACTGAGCTGAGACCGACTGAGGCCACTGGTTCAGCTGCACATGAAAATATATTTCAAATGAAGGTAAAAAGGAAGTAAGGATGTAAGAGATGCACCAGGAAATTGGCTGGTGACCGAGACAGAGCGAAAATATGCTTCATGATTGAGGATTTCATAATCACAGATAGTAGCTGTGTTTCTATTGACCCTACCATTGTGCAATTTGAAATTTGAAAAATAAGTTTGCTTAAGAAATACACCAATTTAGAAAAAAAATTGTTTTTCAATGAAAGGTTTGTGCTATATAAATAAAAGTAGTTTTATTTATATAAAACTACTATATAAATAAAAGTAGTTTTATTAAAATCAGTAATAAAGAAAGTTACTTTCTTTATTACTGATTTTCAAAAATCACTCAGAGAAGGCACAAAAGCCAAAGAAAATATCTTGAAAGGAAATTGTACTGCAGTTTCTTTTAAACACGATGTAACAGAAAAGCGGAGCACACAGCAGAAGTGTTGCTTTTTTTTAGTCAATTTAATAGGAACAATTTGATTTGTCCTGAAGATGGGACATAATACATTTTAAAATGTTGGTGCTATTTTGGAAATTGTTTTGGATTGTTTGACTGGAAACAAACAGGATGCTGACAATATTAATCGAGCTAATCGCGCAAATTGAGAGATGCTGGAGTTTAAAAAAAGACAAAATGTTAACTGTCATAATTTTCTATTTTGTGAAACAGATGTAAACCCAGCTTCTAGCAGTTTTTTTTTTTAATCCCTTTGTCCAATAATAACACGGAGGCTTTTGCTATACCTGTAGTTTTCAGTGATGTAGAGAAGAAACTATGACAGAGAAGACTGTAACTCTTAGATACAGAGCTCTATGATTTTTTTAAACTGTTATTTTTGAAGATACGTCACTGAAAAAAAAAAAAAAACTTCCAATAAATTTAATTTTAAAATCAGAATTTAAGGTTATGCGACAGACTGGCGACCTGTCCAGGGTGTACCCCGCCTCTCGCCCGGAACGCAGCTGGAGATAGGCACCAGCAACTCCCGACCCCGTTAGGGAGAAGGGTGACGGAAAATGGATGGATGGATGGATGGATGGATGGATGGAATTTAAGGTTAAATTGTCACTTTGATCTCAGGACACTGAGATTAAAGTCAGAATTTTTTTGCATAGTCCTAATCCCCTTCTGTAGGTAAATATTTATTTAGTAAACCTTTTAATGTTTTAATAACATCCATCCATCCATTTTCCGTCACCCTTCTCCCTAACGGGGTCGGGAGGTGCTGGTGCCTATCTCCAGCTGCGTTCCGGGAGAGAGGCAGGGTACAGCCTGGACAGGTCGCCAGTCTGTCGCAGTGTTTTAATAACATTGGCACAATATTTGAAATATTTCCTACTTGGTAAAATTGGTGGATAGCTAAGTTTTTATTGTATACTTTGTATATTTTTATTATACTTTTCTCCATGCTTGCTCATAACATAACGGATTATAATTGGTATCCTAATGCTATTCAGAAAGAAAAAACTTCAACAAAAAAATTATAGGATTTGAATGACTGGCAGAATGTTCTGATTGCGGTTTGAGCATCTCAAATTGTAGTTTTTAAGCTAGAGCAGAAATGACTCAAAGTTGTGAAAAATTGGGTGGACTAGCCCTTTAGCCATTTACTGAATCAGAAGCTTCATTCAGAAGCCAACTTTAGCTTTGTATACAAAACAAGTAAGAGTATAAGGCTTTCTGTAGTGGCAGCTAAAGAAATTTTTTTCTGCAGGTGCTAAGGGATGCGTAAGCGTTTTACTGAGGGTGCTATGAAGGATCTTATTTTTCCTGTAGTTATCAATACATACATACACACATTTTACCGGAGCGTATAGGTTGTTTCGAGTTCATCATGGTGGAGTGAGCAGAGTTTAAGAGAGTGACATCATATTGGTTTTTTTTATTCACTTGTGTTTATCTGCCTATTTAAAGGTTTGATATGACCATCAATAAGTGTCCTTATGAATCCTAAATAACCGTTATAATTGGTGGCCGATTGAGTGGCACACCACTAGAAATACATTTTACAGAAGCTACAGCCTAAATAAAGAATAGATAAAAATAGCTGAAGGTCAAGCTCATACAAAGTGAATACGTATTTGCTAATCAGTGAATTTTGGTCCAGAACTGACTTTGAGTGCCCCAAGGCCTTGGCAAGCACCTACCTTGAGTCTCTTAGCACTGTGGCTGCTCCTACTCTCCTGCCTGTTCAAAGCCAGCATATGTGCAACATTATCCAAGCCCAGACTGCCATAATTCCCCTTTTTTCCTCCCTAACAACAGTCTACATGCAACACGCACAAAAGCAGGCTTGTAAACTCAACATTTGAATGAATGCTTCAGTGTTCAGTTTGAAGTTCATTAATTTGAATTGTTTATGTACTGTAGCTGGTGACTTACAACATTACTGGAAAGATCCCACACCATGTAAGGTTGATCTAAAAATGCAATATGTTCCTGTTTTGAGACAAAACATCAATATCTGCCTGTAAGCAGTGAGAAAAAGTAATCTATGTAATGTATTTCCAGGAAAAAGACACACCAGAGATATAAAAACCTAAGGTCTTTTCATGTAATTGTTGTGTGCATTGATTCCCTGGTTCCAGTGTGACATCTTACCCTTTCTACAAACTGAGGGGCCAAGGAGTCCTCAGTAAAAATGTGAAACTTGATCTTCTTCAAGCTGAATAACAAGGCCGACTTGAGCATTGTGAGGGTCTCTTCCAAACGTTTCCCACAAGCCACCACAGCTAAGTGCATGACTTCCTCAGGCTGCCTGCGCTTGGTCACAGGTCGGATCACGATGCCCATCCTGGAATACACAAGAGAAAAAAAGCTTAAGATATGAAACACAAATGAATGATCAATAACATATAGAGGGGTGACATAACATTAATGATCCAGATATGAAGAAATTATTGCCAGCCCATTTGGCGTGTCAAGTTTTTAAACCTACATGTGTTTATAGATATCAGGAATAAGAAAGATGATCATTTCCTGTGTTGGTTGTTGAATAGTTTATGTGCTGCAAGATTTTAATACTACTACACAAAATGTATGGGTATAAACCCATGTGTTTTTCTGAAAATATATTACAAAAGAAACCAAAGTTAGGTTGCAATTAGAAACCTACACTCAGAAAAATTAATTTAGATATTTGAAAAATCATAAGGCCTTGTTTGACATTTACTTCATTTACTTGAGTCGATGTTATATTTTTTAAAGTTAGAAATAGAGTTTTCAATACCAAAATTTCTTTTTGTGTTTCACGTTTGAAACTGTCATCATTTTGGGACCAAACGTACAAAACTATAGAATCCACAGTGTTTGTCTGCATCAGGATGGGATACCTTACTTTTGTCCAGATGTCTGAGTCTATTCTATTGATTGGATCAACTGACACTCTAATAGGGATGTGCATTATGGACTTAAAATTAAGATATTTGAGGTATTTATTGCAACAATGACCAATGAGGATAAAAAAGTATTTACAACTTCCCTGCAGTCTTTTTATGGCTCTTACTGCATACAAATATTGTTCTTAAAAGACAAACCCAGCTTCAAAATACTCAACTTCAGGACACCAGCTACATAAAGATGTGAATCATGTATAATAAGATTTTCTAATTTATTCATTTTTATTGATGCTCTCATGAGCCAAGCCACCAAGGAGCTTTGTAACCACCTGAGCAACCTCATCCCCAGAGATCGGAGAGGCCGACCCAGAGTCCCCTGGCTGAATCCAACAATCTCAATCATCATAAGGGATCCCATTCTGCAGAGAAACCTGGTCTTCATTTACTGAGTTTGTAAAAAACACGAACGTCTCATAAAACTAAAGAAACTTTTCAGAGACTAATTGGGAGCCTTGCCCAATTTAGTAGTTTCCATGTGTGCTATGTAGGTAACTGCACCTCCTCCGAAGGCAACCCTACCCACAATGTTTTTATTTTTCTTTGTACATACATTCATGTGTGTGTGTGTATATATATATATATATATATATATATATATATATATATATATATATATATATATATATATATATATATATAGTTATTTATTGTTGTTGTATGTTTAATCTTATTACTTTATTTTAATTTTCATTGTGTAGTATCCTAGCAATCAATAAAGTATTATCTCATCTAATTTTGTCTTATATACACATTTATTTACTTTATTTAGAAAGTATTTTATTTACTTACTCTCTCTTTTTTGGGTTGCTTTATGTTTTGTGAACTTGTTACCTGAATATACTCTACTTCTGTATGTTAAATTGAAAAAAATAGACAAAGTTCTAAAAAAAAAAAGAAAAGAAAGACTAAACAGAAATGTGTCTGTTTGGCAAAAGTGGCATGCCGTGCAAAGCGGACCATGTTTGAAGGACTGCTCCCCACATCTGGAAGTAGTCAACTGAAACCATTGCAGTCACCAGAGAGACAGCAGGACATGAGCTCTCTGTCTGCAAAGCAGCACCACAGCAAGTTTTATTAAACATGCAAAGAAAAGAAGGGCAAACATTTACAGCATGATCAACAATAATGTGGAAGAAAAACTGAGAATGCAGAGGGAACAACCAGAGCAACAGCTGTACCACAGCATAAGGTCATAGTTTTTAGCTATTAGAATGGAACTGGGTCATTTAATGGACTCTGAAGCTGCAGGAATCAAAGACGTTCTCTGAACATCTGAGGAAGGAACAAAGCAGTTATTTCATACAAGTGATTCCTTAATCAATCGACGAAGGAATGGAAGTAGCATTATTTTCCACTGTAAAGTCTGAATAAAGATCTGCTACTGTTAGCTGTTATATATGTACTGTACTTTGTTTCACTTTTCTGAGTTCAATAAAAATCAGATCAAGGTTGGGAACATATATTAAATAGCAAAAGTATTGGAACTTTTTTATTACAGCACAATTTCTTCTCTACTAATTTCAGAAATCAAAATTGGTGGAAAGCAGCACATAATTGCCAACACTCACCCAGATGAGAGGATGAGCATGACTGTCACAAAGCTAAGCAGAAAACCTAAAAAATATTTTAAGCTGTGGTTAGCAGTGCAAGATGCTGGGTTCTGCTCTGGCTGTTGCACTATACTGAGACATATTTTACAGATGTATTGGAACTCTACCAGACAGTGGACTTTCACATCTAACATCTCCTTAAAGCTGCAGCACGTAACTTAAAAATATATATATGACCTAACATGAGATAATCTATGAAAAAAATGGAACTCCTCTGCCTTCTCCAGGTGCAGATCCAGCACAAAACAGTTAGCCACGCTCACAGGCAGTTTTCCAGTAGAATTGTTTATTTTAATGCAACCTGCATTTGACTTTGAATGAATTTTTCCTATAATGACTCATTTAGCTGTAACTTCTGAACACACATATACAGCAGACTCCTGACTTCTCATTCACCATGAGAGTCTCATCAGCACATCAGGCTACTCAGGCAAGCATGGAGATCTCAAAACACCCACAGCAGAGAGAGAGTTCAGTCATGCAAGATGACATTTTTTTGGCTCTGCGTAATGCCGCGGTGAGAGAGTGACTTCTTTACTGCTAGAAACGCTGCTTAACTATAGTTGAAGTGACAGGGCAAGAGATTTGTTTCAATACAAAACATCAACAGAAATATAATCCTATACATGAACACATGCAGGAAAGAAGGCAGTGTCTCAAACCAAATGTTGTGGTAACACGATGTATGTCAGGAGAAAGACTGTTTTTACCCCCAGCACCAAAGCACAGATGAATAAGTACTACTTGAAATCATGAACACTTGTCACCTCCTGTTGACTGTGATGCATGGTGGTAATAGTTGAATGGCTTGGGCTACTAGAGCCACTGGGTCATTCACCAAAGTTCTTGATTGACTCAGTACTCCTCTGTATACCAAAGTATTCTAGCATAAAGTGTGAAAATGTTTCACAGGTCAAATACAACATCTGAGTCACAAATTGACAGAGATGTCGCAACGAACAGCCACAGACTTAAAGGAAATTACAGAGTATTTCAAAGAAGCATGCAGTCATGAAGTAAATCTTTTAAGGAAGTGTTGCAAAAACGTTTTTACACACCACTATCAACAGCAGATAACTTTTTGACTTATCTGCTGTTAATAAGCAGCAGATAAGAAAGAATACAAAGAATTCTCTTTGTATTCTTTTGACTACAAAGAGAAATCAGGTGGAGTCTCCATTTCAGCTTGACCAGTCACCCAGAAGTTGTTAAATCAGCATATTATATTGTCATATCAATCGCAAATTTGAGAATCGAACTGAATCGAAATTTGTATCATGACAGACTTTGTCATATCAAGAGACATATCGTCATCTAAATACATTGATATAATATCATATTGTGATTAGCACTGTCACAATAAGAAATTTTATTGGATAATAAATTGTCCCATGATTGTGAACAATTATGTTGTTTTGAGGCCATTTAAGTGATGTATATTCCCACAGAAATGTGAATATTAGTTAGGCCTGTCACGATAACAGATTTTGCTGGGCGATAAATTGTCTCAAAAATTATTGCGATAAACGATACATTTATTTAAAGGAAATTACGTAATAATACATGCGATTTCCTTCCAAAGATAGATACTTTCAAAAGAACAGTTAACACTGGGACTGATACACAAAATAAATAAAACAACCAAAACCAAAAATAAAATAGATTCTTAGTCTCCATTAACAATAAATGTACTTGAATAAAAACTAAACAACATAAAGCCAAAGTGGAAATTAATACTGCATTCACCAAAAGAGTGCAGATTATGAAGTCTGTATAGTAAATTGCCCTTCAGTAATCATTAGATTTAAATAGAGAAGACATCCGACTGCCTGATGCAATAGTTCAAACTACAAGGTTTTTTACCCCGAACTACAATCTTAGTACGTTATCCGTTCTGAGATCGTCACTAGTGTGGTGTGTTATGGTAGATCGTTGTGGCCGCTCCGATCTAAATCAAGGATTTGCACAGTCTGGGCAAATGTTGAATGTGACCGGTAGCCAATCAGAAAGCGTGGATTCTCCTTGCGCTTTCTGAGGGGAAACACGGAGGGAATCCCGAACAGCTGACACGGTGCAACCCGAAGTCCAGCTGACATCGGAAACAACATGAATGTTTATTCAACATTTCGTGCAAAGAAAATATAAATAACAAGGGTAAGAGTTGGAGCGAAATTTCTACCAGAAAACCCGGTAACTTTTCAGCTGTTCTTCGTTAACGTGACCTAAATAGTTAGAATGATTTTCATTCAGTCAGGACTGACACTAGCCACATGCATTGCAGGTAGATAGTAAAGAATTGATTAATGCCTGGTTTCAAAATTAGTGAATTGGACTTATTATGTTGTGTCCATTGTTGGACACAACACGGTTTCGATCGAACCGTTATACCTAGGATTTCTGTCGGCTAATGTGTCTCTCAGTTTTTGATAATGGGTCGACAATCCGCGACATAAGATCGTGCAGCGCACGATGGGCATTACGCTAAGGAAATAAGGAAGGGAGGAAGTGGAGAGCACCGGAGTTGAGCCTTTTTTCATTCAGTGTCATCAACAGTAAGAGAAAATGCAGGAAGAAACGATATAGCCGATAATTAAAATGAGGTCGATAGTTTTAATTTATCGTGCGATTAATTGACTTATCGTTTATGGCAACGGGCCTAATATTAGTAATAGTAATAGTCAAAATGGAAATTTATCCCACAAATAACTGATTGCTTATTGTGAAAAGCTCAGTATCATAATCTAAACAATATCATATTGCAAATGGCAAAAATCATAAAAACATGAAAAACATCCGGGATGTGCTTCTCTATTATGAAGGATGCCGTAGACCTTCTCCAACCACCATCTGGAGGATAAAGTTGGTGTGGGCCTCCCTGACCGTAGAGGGTCAAATTGTCTGAATAAGTGAACTGCACTTGAGAAAAAAAGATAACTAGCTCTCTATCTGTGTGTAAAACATCTACTTTTTGCAGACAAATAGATTCCTTAGTTTCCTGTGATGGTCCACCACTGGAATGAAAGGTCAGCCTATAAACGTGGCCTTTGAAGGATGCAGTCCCTGCATGCAGACAGTCACTGTGTGAGAACACACAGCTGGTGACCTCATGGATCAACTTTAACAATGTGAAAGGACAACATGATTTCTAAAAAGGGGTCTGAAGCTGCGTGTTTATTGACGATAAATTTTGTGAAGGCTACATCAGTTGTATTAAGTAAGATGTTAAACATGACATAAAAATGTTGACTCCGAATATTTTTTTTCCTAGTTTGAAATGATCAAAAACTATGTTTTATGGTGGCTGCCTCTCACACACAGTGTGATGTCGGCCGGTTTATAGTTGCCAAGCAAGCCAAAGCTTTACAAAAACCGCAGATTGAATATCTAGTATATATGACTAAATAATTGTTTTAAAAGTATGAAAAAATGTTTGTACTTTGAGCAAAACCGTGACAACAGTTGTAATTGTGAGGATGAAGGGATAAACCTATTTTTTGGCTGCGGGAAGTGATGTGATGTGTCCAGAGAAAATTTAAAGATTAAAACTTGAACCTGTGTTCAACTGGTGAGTCTTGCAGGAAATCTGTCTGGCGTCCGACAAACAGAATAACGGATTCACCTCATAACAGGGATTGAAAAAGACAAGCATGAGTAATTTCTATTCCAGAATATCAATCTGGCACTGCTTGAACGATCCCATCCAAGCATTTTCACCCTGATTGTCTGTAGCAAAAAAAACAAACAAAAAAAACCTGAACCTTTTCTTCACTGTCTCCTCTAATCTTAGCACTCACTCTGGAACATTTTTTATCGGGTTAAGTCTGTTATTTCTTCTCCTTTTTTTTCTCTAAGCGGGCCCACCGGTGACCCCTTTCCACCCATCTCCCTTATCAACTCCAAGCACACGCAACAGCGGCGTGCCTTCTGCAAGGACGCAAAGGACTTTTCCTCAGTGCAATGCCTTGATGGCTCTTTATCTAGCGAGCGGCTTCTGGGGCTCCAGCCCCGGCGTCTGTGCTGAATACATATTACGGTAGAGGAGAGTTTCTACACTTGTGACGCTGTCAGTCAGACTGAAGGTGAAAGCACAAGGGATGCATGAGGCTGAAGAACATAAAAAACTGGGTCCATCCTGTCTAGTAGAAAGCGAAAGTGACGTTTCAAGGCGGATCAGAGATTTTCTGTAACTCCCCAAAAAGAGAAAAAGAACAGCAAAATAAATAAATAAAAAATAGATCAGCTAATATTCAGATGAACAGGATGGGCTTCCTTTATATGCTGCGCTAATAATATCTCACTCAGTCAGTTTGTACTTGAGTGCATTTACTTTTTTATTATTATTAGTACAAAACCTGTCTATCAAATCACTTTTGCAGCTTTGAGTCAATAGAAGAAAGAGATGACGGCCTGGTTCTTACAAAATGGGGTAAAATGACAGTAGAGGATGATTTATTGCCTCCTGTAGTGTCTCTGCACACATTACCATACATTTATACATATTTTCAGCCAAATACAATACAGTATGTTAAATGCACACAAGGGAGAACCTTTGCATATGAAGCTTCGCCCTTGATCACAAAATTTTTAAAATAGATGAATTCAGTTTGAAATATGACTAAAAAGAGACTGAAGAAAGAATGAAGAGAAGGTCGGCTCCTCAGCAAAGATAGGCACAAACTGTCCTCTTTACCTTTTTGCGTTCATGCTGCCCTCTCTTCCAGTCGCCTTGCCCTCTTTTCGCCCCACACGCTCGCCGACTCCAGTGGCTGATTTTCTGGCCAACTTCGCCACGGCATCACTTTCCACATAGTCGGAGAGAAGCGAAGGTAGGAATCTGCCGACCTCCTCCAGCTCCCGATCCCCTCCAACTTCCTTCGGCGGCGGCTCGTCCGCGCCGCCGTTCCCCCCGAAGAAGTACAGAAGTAGAAAAACTCCGAAACCCACAGCGATCGCAACGACTTTGCAGTGGATCCGCATGGTGAGAACGACTTGTTGCGGGTGGAAGAAGCGACGGCCGCGGCAGAGCTCATGTTTACGGCGGAGGGCGAGCGGCCCAAGTTGGCATTTTTGTCACCGCGCCCCGCTAGCAATTTTCGGCCGATGATGATGGAGAGCAGAGAGCGGATTCTCAGTCCATGGAGGGTTTTTGTCGGCGGAGGAGGGGTTTCTACGGTTTTACCGTAATGATACACGTACAGCTAAAGTTGCACATACATTGCAAAAGTAGTCGTGTACTATTATCTTGTATTCACAATTTCTAAAGTGTGTGCATTTGACCTCATGATTACAAGTACCCGGAGTTACGCACATCTTTCAGTGGTTTATAAATCATGTTTCACAGACGCAGCTGTCCAAGGTCACACACAAAAACGCTTAAACTGATTATAAATCCAGTATTACACACGCACAGGTATTTGGAGACTATTTCCTCTTCACAGTCCTGCCACATTTTGTTAGGTTGTAATACCACAAACTTTTGAGTATTTTATTGGGATTTAATGCGATTTCCCAAAACAAAGTAGTGAATATTTGTGAAATTATTTGATGGATTGTTTCAGGATTTATTAAAATAAATATTCTGGTTACTATGAGATATACACAAGAATTTTTGATGCCAAAATTGTTACATAAAGAAACATTAATGCAAAATTCGCTAAAATGATAAGTTTTCTCATTTAGACAAGGAACTCTAGATAAAACAAGTTTCTTGTTACAAGAAGAAACGATCCTGTTTAAACGAGTTTTGTATCTTGTTAGAAAGAGAACATTGCTCATCATAAAATATTTCTCCTGAATTTATTTCCCAGGCTTGGCAGTGAAACAGTTGTAGCCACTCTTGTTTCTTCCAGATGTCAAACAAACTGCAAAGTATCGCTACATGTTTAAACAAGAACATTTTGCTTTTTAATGAGCTATAAATCTTATGACAAGTTTTATATCTTGTTATAACATATAGATTATTGTTATAACAAGAAACATTCTTATTTTAAACAAGTTTTGCATGTCGTTATCAAGAGAATTTTTAAAAACTTTTATTCTTTATAAAACTCCGGGAAATAAATCTATATTATCTAGTTTTTCTATATTTGTGACGGATTGGGAATTAGGCAGGGTACACTTCAAGCTGAAACTTCAACCTTGTGGGACTAAATTTATGACTAAATATGCCTTTCATAAGACTCACTACTTCATACTCCGTGTGTATATTTTTAGTATTAGTGTGTGCTCACAGCATTCGCTAGAAAGATGCTTGCTTCCTGTTTATACCTCAGACTCAGTTGAACTGCCGTTTAACATTTCATATTACGGTAAAAATATTGACGCGAGATTAAACGGCAGTGAGAGCTTTTTTGGTATAGCACAGCTTGTTTGGGTGAGTTATTTATTTTTTCTGTATACCTTTAAGTATCGTAACAGTGTCCTTAAATAGTTTGGCTGTAGCGCATGAGACAGAGCAAAAAATCTTCTTTCAGCTGCTCCACTGAAAGGCACGAGAAAATACATCAGGCTGTTAGCTTCGTGTACGCTAAGGCTAGCTGTGTTGCACAGCTAAACAGAACTCCCTTTGAAAAACATTGGAATTACCATAAGTTTTGTGTCCGCGGCAAAATGTTTTGTTTCTTGGTCAAACATCTAATAATTTACGATGCTGGTGGCCTATGGTTAATTTCGGGCGATTTACAAACGAATTAAACTATTTATTTATAAATACTCAACGCTGAAAAGTAATTTTAATCCTTCAGCTTCAGGTTTGCCAAATGAACTTGTGCTTTTCACGGTAAAGCTAATGCACGGGAAATGTGTTAGATATTATGCGCTGGAATACTAGTCCAAAAAAAAAAATGATTCGGCTCAAACCTTTGTCAGTACATTAAACCTCATTTCATGTGAGTTTTGGAAGTTACCAACATGTTTTCGGTATTGGGAAGAACGTCTAATAAGTAAACCACTCTCCTTAGAAATCATATTATTTCAATCTATTGTGCTGTTGTGCTACACATAATAGTTTTGTTTACTATCTTGCCTGTTAGAAACACGTGTCTTCTCCAAACAACCAAATTGTCAACACCTAAGTCCTCCACCAGGTGGCGAGCTGGCTGCTATATTAAAAGCTTGGTGCCGTTAGTTGGAATGCAATGAGTAAACTGATGATTCTTGATGTCTTCACGATGCAGGTTGGTATTACATCATGATCACTCCTGCGTTTGACCTGAGTCAGGATCCAGATTATCTTACCATCTGCATCAGAGTGCCCTACACCAGAACATCAGAGTTTGACCTGTTCATCGATGGGACAGATTTCAAGTTCTATGCAAAGCCCTACTTTCTTAGGTGAGTTCACCTAACATTTATATATTCTTACTAAAGCTCCATTTGCACTACACAGTTGACCTGGGCTGACCTGAGTTGGCCTGGCGAGTATTTCTGCATTAGGACTTCCAGCCCAGTCCCACCTTTTCCCTGTGATCCGTTACACCTGCAACCCAGAGAGCTGTAGTTAGGCCTGTCACGATAACAGATTTTGCTGGGCGATAAATTGTCTCAAAAATGATTGCGATAAAGAAGACCTTTTCACATTGATTTAATGGAAATTACGTAATAATACATGCAATTTCCTGCCAAAGATAGATACACTTTACTTTCAAAAGAACACTTAACACTGGGATTGATACACAAAATAAATAAAACAACCAAAACCAAAAATAAAATAGATTCTTAGTCTCCATTAACAATAAATGTACTTGAATTAAAACTAAACAACATAAAGCCAAAGTGGAAATAAATACTGCATTCAAGAGTGCAGATGATGAAGTCTGTATAGTATATTGCCCTTCAATAATCATTAGATTTAAATAGAGAAGACATCCCACTGCCTGATGCGAACAATCTTAGAACATTATACGTTCTGAGATCGTCACTTGTGTGTTACGGTAGATCGTTGTGGCCGCTCCATTCTAAATCAAGGATTTACCCAGACTGGGAGCATAACGCAGCCTGTTGAATGTGACCGGTAGCCAATCAGAAAGTGCGGATTCTCCTCCTGCTTTCTGAGGGGAAACAGGGAGGGAATCCCGAACAGCTGACACGGTGTCCAGCTGACATCGGAAACAACATGAATGTTTATTCAACATTTCGTGCAAAGAAAATATAAATAACTAGGGGAGGAGTTGGAGCGAAATTACTACCAGAAAACCCGGTAACTTTTCAGCTGCGCTTCGTTAACGTGACATAAATAGTTATAATGATTTTCATTCAGTCAGACTGACACTAGCCACATGCATTGCAGGTAAAGAATTGATTAATGCCTGGTTTCAAAGTTAATGAACTGGACTCATTATTTTGTGTCCATTGTTGGACACAACACGGTTTCGATCGAACCGTTATACTGAGTACTCTGTCGGCTAATGTGTCTCTCAGGTTTTGATAATGGGCCGACAATCCGCGACATAAGATCGTGCAGCGCGCGCTCGGCATTACACTAAGGAAATAAGGAAGGGAGGAAGTGGAGAGCACCGGAGTTGAGCCTTTTTTCATTCAGTGTCATCAACAGTAAGAGAAAAAAGCAGGAAGAAACGATATAGTCGACAATTAAAATGAGGTCGATAGTTTTAATTTATCGTTTGATTAATTGACTTATCGTTTATTGCGACAGGCCTAACTGTAGTTCCATTCAGGCTGGCCAGACAAGGCTGGTTTGGAGTTAGTTGCTGAAGGGTGCAGTGGCTGAAGGGGCGGGACAGTGAGCTCTTCCAGATCTCTGGGTCAGTGGAGCATTTATTTTGCATTTAGACTAAATGTCTGTTATTTTAACATGAGGTTTCATAATCTATTCTTATCTGTAAGTATGTAAATGATAATAATGACCTCTGAAAACTTGCTAAGCCCAGTGGTTGGGGCACCAAGTCCACTGTGTTTTTGAATTAAAAGATGTTAAGCAGACAGAAAAAGTAAAAATATTCCTGGAGGTAATTATAAACAAAGTGGGACTGGGCTGTTTATTACAAATTAAGTCAGCGGCTCCATAAGAACCCCCTGGCCTTCAGGGGCCCATAAATGTTAATATTTGAACACAGACCACAGATACATAAATGCAACATTTATTTATTGAGATTATCAAGGCTGCTAAATTTGATTTCATGGTTTCAGCATACGAATATTGTTCATAGTTAGATTGTTTTGTTACTACAGCTACATTCTGATGCTGTGAGTTAAATCTTTGAGCTTGAGTTATGTTTGTTCACAAATACAAATTAGTAAACTGCAATTATAATTTATTGCTGGATAGGTTGGCCAATTAAACTACTACGCTTCTCCCTGATTTCACTAATCTAACACAGAAACTGTTAGAGGTGCTGATGATTTTAGCAGGAAGAGGGGCCCCTAAGTTAAATTCTGCTCCAAGACTCATACAGTCTTGGACCGGCCCTGCACAATGAGTTAAATCCACTGCACTGCGCGCTGGGATGAGCAAGATTTACTGTAATGCTGCTAATGTGACTTTCGTAACTCTTCCATTTCGTGTCGTTTGAGTTTTTAATAAGCGCCACAGAAACTGTTTTGGTTTCTCAAGTTTATGAGAAGAGTTTTTAGATCTCGCCATGACCATGCGCATAAACTCTGGCTGACTAAGTGGACAAAGTGGTTTAATGCTTTGTGTAATTGGAAAAATAATAATAAAAATAAAAAAAAGTAAAATACAATAGTGTCAAACAAGAGTGATGCGTCACTACGAGACGAGTGCAAAATCTATTCACCAGGCTGAACCTGCATGATGAGGTTAGCGCTGGTTCGTCAACCACTAACGCTCCGGTTGATCGGGAACACAGACTTAAACTTTTCAGGGACGACAGACACACACGCTGAGATATAAACGGCGCATAATTGTTTGTACCTAAAGATAAATCATTCTCACCAATCCCTCAATGCACACATCTGAAAGCGCGACTACAGATTATTTCTGCAGTTCACAGAGAGCTGCGCAACCAGAGCTAACGCAGTTACCTAAATGTGGAGTTCGTCAAAGAAAAATAATTCCTCACAGGGGGTTGTGAATATCTATGCAGGTCAGCCTGTGTCCATTTTGAGTGAAAGGAGGCGCGCTTAAGAGCTCAAGCAGCAGCAGCGCAGGCTTCAGCGCGCAGAGGCGCCAGTGATGCGATTGGTCCGCTCTCCCTGCTTTAAATGCATAAACTATAAAGTTATCTTTTAGGAATATATTTGCTCCGCCAGTG
Source organism: Poeciliopsis gracilis (assembly GCA_911649635.1). Lineage (NCBI taxonomy): Eukaryota > Metazoa > Chordata > Actinopteri > Cyprinodontiformes > Poeciliidae > Poeciliopsis > Poeciliopsis gracilis. Next base: position 54,388 of record CAJVRI010000688.1, read on the forward strand.
AAATGATCAGAGCAACAGAGATGCTTGCAATCCGGATGAAATGAATGACAAATATTAATAATAATAATAATAATAATAATAATAATAATAATAATAATATATATAATTTTTCTAACAAAACGAAGTAACAACTCCTCTCACAAGCCACAGCGGTAGTTCAGCAGAACCAGACTCAGATGAGACTTTTTTTTTTTTTTTTTTTTAGTAGGATAACATAAATGCTGCCATTAGATTCTTCACTGACAATCGTGTACCAAATCAGTTGGATGGGACAACCAAGAGCAAAACTGTTCCACGGTCTCTGGGTAGATTGCCTCGGCAGCTTTATCAGGAATTTGATTAACATGAAGGTCCCGTCCGCCTTTGACATCGTACTCTGCTCAGTGCAAAACAAGCAGGGCCAGAGTACAATGAGACAGGGCCAGGCCAGACTCTGCAGTGCAAAAGGCTTCAAATATAACTCGTATGTAATGTCAGCTGTGATTGATTTTAAGTTTGTTTTTTTGTGTTTTGCTGATTTTGGTTCTAAAATTCCAACTCTTATTAATTTTAGATTAAGTCTTCCTGGAAGAATTGTTGAAGATGGAACAGAAAAGGCTACATTTGACATTGATAAAGGTGGGTAGAGTCATTTTTGAAATGATAACGTTTCAATCATGACAGACTTGCACATTTCTGGCTTGTTCAAAACTTCTCTGCTCAGATTATTCCAAAAACCAAACATGAATTGCAACATTTGCTACATTTTCAGTTTGGTTTCTCATTGCACTGTCAAATAAAGCAAACAAAAAACCTGCTCCCCCCCTCACCAGTGGTGGTGCTGCACCAAGAACAACTGAAGGAAACAACACAAAACCTCTGAAGAAGACGCTTAATTTTCTTCTTTGCAAAATAGAGTGGTGTAAAATTTTAGTGCTTGTAGGACTTCTTTGTCTTTTGGCAAAAGACCACAAATCATTTCTCCTGCTACCAGTAACACACTTGTTTGTTTTGGTTGTATTTACCCAGAATGCTCTGTGCTACAGTCAACTTTCTGCTTTTGGAGTGTCCTCCAGACCGCTGGGCGTTCACATATGCATTCAAACCGTGAAAGAGCATTCATACTTCCCCAAAAAGAACTGGAGTTTCTAGGGTAACAAACTAGAGCAGGGGTCACTAACCTTTTTCAGACTGGGAGCTACTTCACGGGTACAGAGCAACACGAAGGGCTATATATAGAATTCCCTTCTCACCCACCGCGGGTGGTTCTTATCCTCTGAGCTCGGGTCCTCTACCAGAGGCCTGGAAGCTTGAGGGTCCTGCGCAGTATCTTGGCTGTGCCAAGGACTGCACATTTCTGGACTGAGATGTCTGATGTTGTTCCTGGGATCTGTTGTAGCCATTGATCCAGTTTGGGGGTGACTGCCCTGAGGGCCCTGATGACCACAGGCACCACTGTGGTCTTCACCTTCCAGGCCCTCTCCAGTTCCTCCCTGAGGCCCTGGTATTTCTCCAGTTTCTCGTGCTCCTTTTTCCTGATGTTGCAATCGCTTGGTATTGCTACATCTACCACAACGGCTTTCCTCTGTTGTTTATCCACTACGACAATGTCTGGTTGGTTCGCCATTACAATTTTGTCTGTCTGGATCTGGAAGTCCCACAGGATCTTAGCTCTGACATTCTCCACCACCTTTGGGGGTGTTTCCCACTTTGATCTCGGGGTTTCCAGTCCATATTCTGCACAGATGTTTCTGTACACTATGCCTGCCACTTGGTTATGTCGTTCCATGTACGCTTTCCCTGCCAGTATCTTGCACCCTGCTAGATACTGGCAGTATATATATATATATATATATATATATATATATATATATATATAGGACTACTCACAATAGTTATCAGTAATAATTTACCATGGCAGCTATGGTTAATTGCTATTATGTGATCAGAAGTTCTTAGCTCACAGAGTTTTAAGTTTGATTCCCTTTTGGAGTTTTTCTCTGTGATTCTAAACTGGCCACAAGTGACTGAAAATAGCAAAAGCAAACTGATGGATTGTTGCAGTAACACCTGCAGCTGTACAGCACTGAGTACCTTGAAATTTTCCTTTAAATAAAAAAGAAAAGAATAGTTATTGTTTTATTATCTAACCATCTGTTCTATTAGCAAAATTGTGGAAAATAAAATAAAGCAATTTATTTTAAACGTTTTTATCATTTCCCTCGTTTGAACTCTAAATATAAAGAAACGTCATTACTTCAATGTAAAAATATTTAATTAAATTATTTAAATGCCCACTGTAACCTTCTGTGATGCTACAATGGTTACCATACTAGTTAGGGGCAATCTGTAGTATCTGCGTTTGGGATAACAAAGATCTGATAATGAATCACACGTTACCAGATCATATGTGACTTTTATTTTTATCAGATATGTATTTATTTTTCTTTTTTAAATATGTATTTGAATTGTAGTGTTACATAATTATTTCTGACATTTGTTTAGTAGTGTCAGCCTTCTTCATCAGTCACATGTCTTTTACCCAAGTGTCAGCATATCTGCAGCTAACAAAATGTCAGTATTTGCCTGCAATGTTCGCTAATAAAGCTTCTGCTAATGAGTGTCCTTGTTTAGTCTCCTAATGAGCAATCATTAATGTCCCGCTTCATTCTTAAGCAATTAATCACCTTCTCTTGCAAATTGGTTCAAGCTCTAACACTTGGGTGCATTGAAATTTTATGAGCTCTTTAAAGCGACCATCTCTTTGGCGTGGCTACATTGTTGAACTCATCAATCAGTTTTGACCTTTTCAGTTATATAAGCAGTCTACTTAAATGAGCTTGTGTGTTTTAAATTCAGTAAAAAATAGCTTCTCCATAGGATTCTTAAATTTTACATACAAAAATGAAAAAAAAACAGATCCTCAAAAGTATTGTAATTGTGCAAAATTAAAAAAAAAATTATGTAAAAATTGTAGCTTCTATTTGCAAAGTTAAATATGTTTTATGCATATGCAACTTTCAGAAATGATGGACTTTACCTGAACATTGCAAAACTGGTGCTGGAAAAACAACTTAATGTCACAGAAAATTGTTTACTCATCGGTGGTCATTTTCACTGCTGTGGGGGGTGGAGCTGTCTCACAGCAGAGAGCTAAGGAAACTGTGTGAGCACTGTGTGAGCACTGTGTATATACGAGCGTGATTAGACCGTCTTCCTGGCTCTGATTTGTTGGCTCTGATTGGTTGTATTTCTGCAAATGGCAGTTGGATCACATGGAGGAGACAGAGAAGCTGGATTTTCTTCTCATTTTATCTGACTTATATTGCATACTGTCATGACATAGGGATATTTTTAACAAATATGTCAAAAATACAATTAAAAAAGTTGCCTACTGCAGCTTTAATTTCTATTCTTGATTTGTAATTAGTGCTGATACTATTACTATTACTAACTCAACAATAGCCATTTGTTTTCCTAATGGATTTTTATTCTTAATCACACTTCCACCAAAGCTTGCCAACCTGCATCCATAGAGCATAATGAATGCATGCAATGATGATGGCTAATACCAAACTTTATCTGCTGAATCTAGCTCTTTCTCAGTTTGTTGCAGCCTGAATCAACGGCAGACATGTCAAAATATAATAGTAATTAAAGCCACAAGTGGCATCGGGCGGCCCTCGCAGCCAAGCGCCGCTCCGGCCTATTGGCCACCGCGGGGTAACTAGCAACCGCCGGCCACCAGCCACCACAGAAGCTCTCACGCAGCTTACAGCACCTCCACCCGCACGGCACCGCGGAAGCTGTTGCGCAGATTCCAGCACCGCGCCTACGTGCCAACGCAGAAGCCGTTGCGCAGTTACCGCGCCCGTCCACCAGGCGGTACGCATCGATGCGTCCGGCGGCGCTCCCTGACGACGCGCAAAAAATGTGGTACAGATTGGCGCATTTAGTGAGGAGATATAGCTGGTGGATTAACCTAGGGGGCGCAGTGGAGTCAAATTACATTTCAATGCTGTTGTGCTCCTTAGAGGTCAACAAAGGTCATACATATCCAGTTTGGCGCCAGTCGGATGATCCATGAGTGATTTATAGCCGATCTTATGCACATGGCGAAGTACTGCAGTTACGCCGAACCTCGACCCTGAACGGCCGCCGGGCCGACTGCCAGTACGTAGCAGCTTGTAGGCACAGCTACAGTACTGTTCAGTCCATCATAACCAATCAAATTGCTTAAATTTGTTTTTGCCCTTGACTGGCCAGTAAGGCAGCGACCAGTGAAATTGATGCATTTACTTGCCGTAGTAAATAACAGTCATTAACAAAACGCTACATTTTCTCCGCGTTTTAAGCCAACAAAAATTATCTGAGGGCTTACATATAACATTTCAAAACATGTATATGTAACCGCTATCCTTTTGAAAATGCAGACGCTCTCGCAAAGTTTTCACTAGATTCGTCCGTCGATCTGTTTGTCATTGGCCATTGGTGGAGTCAGACTGACACCTACTGGCGAAATACTAGTATAGTTATTCATCATGTTTTGCTGTCATTCTATGTTTCATTGGTGGAGTAACACTGACCCCTACTGTCGAAATACTGATATATTTATTCATCATATTTATCCTTGTGCCAAAAGCGCGTTGTTTCATTGGTGGAGTAACACTGACCCCAAGTGGCGAAATACGGAAATGGTTTCTAAACAGTCACTGCTGATGAATGAAGTCCTTTCTTTGACCCCTGCTAACCCCCCTTCAGCATACTCAAACACTCACCATTTTAATAACTTTAGATGGGACATGCCTTGTGAACAGACTGACCGAGTTTCAAGCCAATCAATCGAAGTCCCTAGGACGAGTTCGATCAAATACAAAGGCTGTAAACGGCAAAAATGGGGTCAAAATCGGAACTTCAATCTAAAATGGCCGACTTCCTGTGGGGTTTAGACCATGGCTCCAAGAGACTTTTTTGTACGTCCCGACAAGATACACATGTGTACCAAGTTTCATAATTGTAGGTTAAAGCATGGCTTGGGGCTGATCATTTAAAGTATTCTAGGGGGCGCTATAGAAAAATTAGGCCACGCCCACCAAATGTAGTGATGGATTCCTGTCGGGGAGTTGATCAGGATCCATCCTAGTGAGTTTGGAGCAGCTGGGCCCGAAACTGTGAAATTGAGAGCCAAACGTATGGCAATGGCGTTACAGGTCACTTCGCCACGCCGCCCCGCCCACCTGCTCCTTCTTAGCTGGTTGGGGTTGGAATCCTCAACACACCAACTTGTCTTCTGTCTCTGGGCACAGTTTCATGTTGATGAGGTTAAAGGGGTCAGATAGCGACCATTCACAGTAAAACATGACACTTCCTGTTCTCAGGGGGCGTGGCCTAAGTGATGTCAACATTTAACCATAGGTTATTGTAGGAGACCCGATGATGATCAATCACAGTAACTTTAGTGCCTCTGTGATATTCTGTGTATGAGATATAACAGTTTATTATTTCATGGCGAGTCGGTGAACTTTGACCCCTGCTAACCCCCCCCTTCAGCAGTCTCAAACACTCACCGTTTTGATAACTTTAAATGGGACATGCCTTATGAAGAGACTGACTGAGTTTGAAGCCGATCAATCGAAGTCCCTATGAGGAGTTCGATCAAATGCGAAGGCTGTAAACGTCAAAAATGGGGTCAAACTCGGAACTTCAATCCAAAATGGCCGACTTCCTGTGGGGTTTAGACCATGGCTCCAAGAGACTTTTTTGTACATCCCGACAAGATACACATGTGTACCAAGATTCGTAATTGTAGGTTAAAGCATGGCTTGGGGCTGGTCATTTAAAGTTTTCTAGGGGGCGCTATAGAAAAATTAGGCCACGCCCTCCAAATATAGTGATGGATTCCTGTCGAGGAGTTGATCAGGATCCATCCTAGTGAGTTTGGGGCAGCTGGGCCCGAAACTGTGGAATTGAGAGCCAAACGTATGGCAGTGGCGTTACAGGTCACTTCGCCACGCCGCCACGCCCACCTGCTCCATCGGAGCTGGTCGGGGTTGGAATCCTCAACACACCAACATGTCTTCTGTCTCTGGGCACAGTTTCAAGTTGATGAGGTCAAAGGGGTCAGATAGCGACCGTTCACAGTAAAACATGACACTTCCTGTTCTCAGGGGGCGTGGCCTAAGTGATGTCAACATTCAACCATAGGTTATTGTAGGAGACCCGAAGATGATCAATCACAGTAACTTTAGTGCCTCTGTGAGTTTCTGTATAGGAGATATAACAGTTTATATTTTTATGGCGAGTCGGTGAACTTTGACCCCTGCTAACCCCCCCTCAGCATACTCAAAAACTCACCATTTTGATAACTTTAGATGGGACATGCCTTATGAACAGACTGACCGAGTTTGAAGCCGATCAATCGAAATCTCTAGGAGGAGTTCGATCAAATGCGAAGGCTGTAAACGGCAAAAATGGGGTCAAAATCGGAGCTTCAATCCAAAATGGCCGACTTTCTGTGATACTTGCACTATGACATTAATTGTAAATTTTGAGCATCTTGGGGAGCTCTACAAGTGTACCAAATTTCATGTCTCTACGATAAAGTAAGTGAATAGCAAAGGGTCCTTTGAAAATTGCTAGGTGGCGCTACTGAGCCGTTTCCTGTGTGATTTTTGCAATGACCTTAAAATACAAAATTTTGAAACTCCCTTAAGGCCTCCGCCAAGTTTGGTGAGTTTTTGAATATGATAAAGCCCCCAAAAAGGCCCCTCTTTAGGGGGGCAGAATAATAATAATAAGAAATTAAAGCCACAAGTGGCATCGGGCGGCCCTCGCAGCCAAGCGCCGCTCCGGCCTATTGGCCACCGCGGGGGAACTAGCAACCTCCAGCGGCCAGCCACCACAGAAGCTCTCACGCAGCTTACAGCACCTCCACTCGCACGGCACCCGGAAGCTGTTGCGCAGATTCCAGCACCGCGCCCACATGCCAACGCAGAAGCCGTTGCGCAGTTACCGCGCCCGTCCACCAGGCGGTACGCATCGATGCGTTCGGCGGCGCTCCCTGACGACGCACAAAAAATGTGGTTCAGATTGGCGCATTTAGTGAGGAGATATAGCTGGTGTATTAACCTAGGGGGCGCAGTGGAGTCAAATTACATTTCAATGCTGTTGTGCTTCTTAGAGGTCAATAAAGGTCATACATATCCAGTTTGGCGCCAGTCGGATGATCCATGAGTGATTTGTAGCCGATCTTATGCACATGGCGAAGGACTGCAGTTCGCCATTTCTACACCCAAATGCGGTTCAGTCAGCAGCCAGCATTCCACAGAGTTAATCATTTTATCATTTTAAGTCAGTTTTCAGATCATGAAACTCATATAAATGATAGAATAACAGTAAAATATACAGTAGAAAAAACAGGTCACTCTATGCTAAAAGTGGGCGGGGCTAACGGCTGCACGAAACCGCGGAAGCTGTTGCTAGATTCCAGCACTGCGCCCACATGCCAACGCAGAAGCTGTTGCGCAGTTTCCGCGCCCGTCCACCAGGCGGTTTGCACTGATGCGTTCGGCGGCGCTCCCTGACGACGCACAAAAAAATGTGGTACAGATTGGCGCATTTAGTGAGGAGATATAGCTGGTGGATTAACCTAGGGGGAGCAGTGGAGTCAAATTACATTTCAATGCTGTTGTTCTCCTTAGAGGTCAACAAAGGTCATACATATCCAGTTTCGCACCAGTCGGATGATCCATGAGTGATTTATAGCCGATCTTATGCACATGGCGAAGAACTGCAGTTCGCCATTTCTACAGCCAAATGCGGTTCAGTCAGCAGCCAGCATTCCACAGAGTTCATCATTTTATCGCTTTTAAGTCAGTTTTCAGATCATAAAACTCATATAAATGATAGAATAACAGTAAAATATACAGCAGAAAAAACAGCTCACGCTTATGCTAAAAGTGGGCGGGGCTAACGTGATGTCATGAAGTCACCATGTAAATGTGTTCTGCAGAGAGAATTAGGAAGTCTGGTGCAGCTGTCATCTTGCATTTGGAAGTTATTTAATCTTCATCTTTCATGGCAAATATTCAGTTTCACACTAAGCCACGCCCACATGCTTTCATGCTAACTACAATTTAGATGGAAATGCAGTGCAATTTCAACCTTCTTTCTAAAAATCAGAGGAACATTTTAAAGTTGAAGATGTTCCAGTTAAATAAATAATAAACCAAGGGCAAAGCACATTAGCAGAGCACAGTTAACTCTCAGCACATTAGAACAATAGCACAGGCTCAATCCCAGCCATTAATTAGGTATTAATCACAGGAAGCGCTACAACTAAATATTATAACCCCAATCACTCGCTAATAAGACACTTAGGATTTTTTTCTTAGCTCTTTCAAACGAAACTTTAAACCAGGGGTCACCAACCCAGTCGCCTGCAGGGACCTTTTTCAGTCGCCCGCGGAGCTACTCCTAAAAATAGCCATTATAATTATGGAGCACTACCAAAAAATAATTTAATTAAATGTTTTTTTCATTGAAGTAATAACGTTTGACGCTTTATATTTAGAGTTCAAACGAGGGAAATGATAAAAACATTTAGCAGGAAAGAGTATAAAAGTCTTTCCTGCTGTTAAAGTTTAGAACTGCAGGCGCCTGCAGGAAACTGGTGGAACGCAGCAGCACCTGCAGCTGAACTCTGCGCACTCGTCACATTTTCCTTTAAGTAAACAAAGAAAAAGAATAACTTCTGGAGTTTTTATTATTTAACCCTATTTACTATTAACAAAACTGTGAAGAAAAAAATAAATAAATTGTGCCAAAACATCTTATTCGTAGCGCGCATCGCAACACCTGAACCTGGGAATCAACACCGTCCCTCTTTCCGTGAACTCATGGAGAAGCTTCGCTTCATGTCTATATTATTTAGCCGTCTGGAAAAGAAGTCCGCTGCTCTTGTGTTTTAGGCATATTTAGTTGCAGCACTTCCTGTGATAAATACCTAATTAATGTGTGGGATTCAACCTGTGCTACTGTTCGGATGTGCTGAAAGTTAACTGTGCTCTGCTAATATGCTTTTCCCCTTGTTTATTACTAAGCATAACAACAAACGATGCTCAATGTATGAAACTGGATGTATGAAACACAATATTCAATATATTGAATTAGTAAAGCGCTTCGTTAGCTTTAAAAACGTTGCAGCTCTGAAGGGACTCGGTTAGCATCGTCCTCTGAGTTCCAAAACATGACGGCTCCTATAATCAGCGTTACTCACCGGAGTTACGAGTTTTTAAACAATAAAACTGCTCCAACTCCGCTTCAACAGTCCGTTCCGGCTCACGTGCGAGGTTCGGCTCCAAAAACCCAAGCAAAACGTTGAGCGTGGTCCGGTTCTCTGGCTCCAAAGTCCGTGCAAAATGTTCAGGAAACGTTAGCCACTCGAACTGGTTAGCAAAAAAAATTACAGTCCACAGCAGAACAGTACGAACCTCGACCATGAACGGCAGCCGGCCGGCTGACAGAACGTATTAGCTTAAAGACACAGCTCTCCCACAGTCTTCGCGGCCGTACGCCTGTCGATGTTTGTCATTGGTGGAGTAAGACTGACCCCTACTGTCGAAATTCATCATCTTTATCCCTGTGCTGAAAGAGCGTTGTTTCATTGGTGGAGTAAGACTGACCCCAAGTGGCGAAATACGGAAATGGTTTCTAAACAGTCACTGCTGATGAATGAAGTCCTTTCTTTGACCCCTGCTAACCCCCCTCAGCATACTCAAAAAACTCACCATTTTGATAACTTTAGATGGGACATGCCTTATGAACAGACTGACCGAGTTTGAAGTCGATCAATCCAAATTTCTAGGAGGAGTTCGATCAAATGTGAAGGCTGTAAACGGCAAAAATGGGGTCAAAATCCAAACTTCAATCTAAAATGGCCGACTTCCTGTGGGGTTTAGACCATGGCTCCAAGAGACTTTTTTTTACATCCTGACAAGGTGCACATGTGTACCGAGTTTCGTAATTGTAGGTTAAAGCATGGCTTGGGGCTGATCGTTTAAAGTTTTCTAGGGGGCGCTATAGAAAAATTAGGCCACGCCCACCAATTGTTGTGATGGATTCCTGTCAGGGAGTGGCAGAGGACCCATCATAGTGAGTTTGGAGCAGCTGGGCCCGAAACTCTGGAATTGAGAGCCAAACGTATGGCAGTGGCGTTACAGGTCACTTCGCCACGCCGCCACGCCCACCTGCTCCATCTTAGCTGGTCAGGGTTGGAATCCTCAACACAACAACATGTCTTCTGTCTCTGGGTACAGTTTCATGGTGATGAGGTCAAAGGGGTCGGATAGCGACCGTTCACAGTAAAACATTACATTTCCTGTTCTCAGGGGCGTGGCCTAAGTGATGTCATCATTCGACCATTGGGTATTGTAGGAGACCTGATGATGATCAATCACAGTAACTTTGGTGCTTCTGTGAGTTTCTGTGTAGGAGATATAACAGTTTATTTTTTTTATGGTGAGTCGGTGAACTTTGACCCCTGCTAACCCCCCCTTTAGCATACTCAAAAAACTCACCATTTTGATAACTTTAGATGGGACATGCCTTATGAACAGACTGACCGAGTTTGAAGCCGATCAATCGAAATCCCTAGGAGGAGTTCGATCAAATGCGAAGGCTGTAAACGTCAAAAATGGGGTCAAACTCGGAACTTCAATCCAAAATGGCCGACTTCCTGTGGGGTTTAGACCATGGCTGCAAGAGACTTTTTTTGTACATCCCGACAAGATACACATGTGTACCAAGATTCGTAATTGTAGGTTAAAGCATGGCTTGGGGCTGGTCATTTAAAGTTTTCTAGGGGGCGCTATAGAAAAATTAGGCCACGCCCTCCAAATATAGTGATGGATTCCTGTCGAGGAGTTGATCAGGATCCATCCTAGTGAGTTTGGGGCAGCTGGGCCCGAAACTGTGGAATTGAGAGCCAAACGTATGGCAGTGGCGTTACAGGTCACTTCGCCACGCCGCCACGCCCACCTGCTCCATCGGAGCTGGTCGGGGTTGGAATCCTCAACACACCAACATGTCTTCTGTCTCTGGGTACAGTTTCAAGGTGATGAGGTCAAAGGGGTCAGATAGCGACCGTTCACAGTAAAACATGACACTTCCTGTTCTCAGGGGGCGTGGCCTAAGTGATGTCAACATTCAACCATAGGTTATTGTAGGAGACCTGATGATGATCAATCACTGAAACTTTGGTGCCTCTGTGAGTTTCTGTATAGGAGATATAACAGTTTATATTTTTATGGCGAGTCGGTGAACTTTGACCCCCGCTAACCCCACTTCAGCATACTCAAAAACTCACCATTTTGATAACTTTAGATGGGACATGCCTTGTGAACAGACTGACCGAGTTTGAAGCCGATCAATCGAAATCCCTAGGAGGAGTTCGATCAAATGCGAAGGCTGTAAACGGCAAAAATGGGGTCAAAATTGGAGCTTCAATCCAAAATGGCTGACTTTCTGTGATACTTGCACTATGACATTAATTGTAAATTTTGAGCATCTTGGGGAGCTCTACAAGTGTACCAAATTTCATGTCTCTACGATAAAGTAAGTGAATAGCAAAGGGTCCTTTGAAAATTGCTAGGTGGCGCTACTGAGCCGTTTCCTGTGTGATTTTTGCAATGACCTTAAAATACAAAATTTTGAAACTCCCTTAAGGCCTCCGCCAAGTTTGGTGAGTTTTTGAATATGATAAAGCCCCCAAAAAGCCACTTCATTCGGAGGGAGAATCGTAATAATAATTAAAGCCACAAGTGGCATCGGGCGGCCCTCGCAGCCAAGCGCCGCTCCGGCCTATTGGCCACCGCGGGGTAACTAGCAACCGCCGGCCGCCAGCCACCGCAGAAGCTCTCACGCAGCTTACAGCACCTCCACCCGCACGGCACCGCGGAAGCTGTTGCGCAGATTCCAGCACCGCGCCTACGTGCCAACGCAGAAGCCGTTGCGCAGTTACCGCGCCCGTCCACCAGGCGGTACGCATCGATGCGTCCGGCGGCGCTCCCTGACGACGCACAAAAAATGTGGTACAGATTGGTGCATTTAGCGAGGAGATATAGCTGGTGTATTAACCTAGGGGGCGCAGTGGAGTCAAATTACATTTCAATGCTGTTGTGCTCCTTAGAGGTCAACAAAGGTCATACATATCCAGTTTGGCGCCAGTCGGATGATCCATGAGTGATTTGTAGCCGATCTTATGCACATGGCAAAGAACTGCAGTTCGCCATTTCTACACCCAAATGCGGTTCAGTCAGCAGCCAGCATTCCACAGAGTTAATCATTTTATCATTTTAAGTCAGTTTTCAGATCATGAAACTCATATAAATGATAGAATAACAGTAAAATATACAGTAGAAAAAACAGGTCACTCTATGCTAAAAGTGGGCGGGGCTAACGGCTGCACGAAACCGCGGAAGCTGTTGCTAGATTCCAGCACTGCGCCCACATGCCAACGCAGAAGCTGTTGCGCAGTTTCCGCGCCCGTCCACCAGGCGGTTTGCACTGATGCGTTCGGCGGCGCTCCCTGACGACGCACAAAAAATGTGGTACAGATTGGCGCATTTAGTGAGGAGATATAGCTGGTGGATTAACCTAGGGGGAGCAGTGGAGTCAAATTACATTTCAATGCTGTTGTTCTCCTTAGAGGTCAACAAAGGTCATACATATCCAGTTTCGCACCAGTCGGATGATCCATGAGTGATTTATAGCCGATCTTATGCACATGGCGAAGAACTGCAGTTCGCCATTTCTACAGCCAAATGCGGTTCGGTCAGCAGCCAGCATTCCACAGAGTTCATCATTTTATCGTTTTAAGTCAGTTTTCAGATCATGAAACTCATATAAATGATAGAATAACAGTAAAATATACAGCAGAAAAAACAGCTCACGCTATGCTAAAAGTGGGCGGGGCTAACGTGATGTCATGAAGTCACCATGTAAATGTGTTCTGCAGAGAGAATTAGGAAGTCTGGTGCAGCTGTCATCTTGCATTTGGAAGTTATTTAATCTTCATCTTTCATGGCAAATATTCAGTTTCACACTAAGCCACGCCCACATGCTTTCATGCTAACTACAACTTAGATTTAATGCAGTGCAATTTCAACCTTCTTCTAAAAATCAGAGGAACATTTTAAAGTTGAAGATGTTCCAGTTAAATAAATAATAAAACCAAGGGCAAAGCACATTAGCAGAGCACAGTTAACTCTCAGCACATTAGAACAATAGCACAGGCTCAATCCCAGCCATTAATTAGGTATTAATCACAGGAAGCGCTACAACTAAATATTATAACCCCAATCACTCGTTAATAAGACACTTAGGATTTTTTTCTTAGCTCTTTCAAACGAAACTTTAAACCAGGGGTCACCAACCCAGTCGCCTGCAGGGACCTTTTTCAGTCGCCCGCGGAGCTACTCCTAAAAATAGCCATTATAATTATGGAGCACTACCAAAAATAATTTAATTAAATGTTTTTTTCATTGAAGTAATAACGTTTGACGTTTATATTTAGAGTTCAAACGAGGGAAATGATAAAACATTTAGCAGGAAAGAGTATAAAACTCTTTCCTGCTGTTAAAGTTTAGAACTGCAGGCGCCTGCAGGAAACTGTTGAAACGCAGCAGCGCCTGCAGCTGCACTCTGCGCATCGTCACATTTTCCTTTTAAGTAAACAAAGAAAAAGAATAACTTCTGGAGTTTTTTATTATTTAACCCTATTTACTATTAACAAAACTGTGAAGAAAAAATAAATAAATTGTTCCAAAACATCTTATTCGTAGCGCGCATCGCAACACCTGAACCTGGGAATCAACACCGTCCCTCTTTCCGTGAACCTCATGGAGAGGCTTCGCTTCATGTCTATATTATTTAGCGTCGTCTGGAAAAGAAGTCCGCTGCTCTTGTGTTTTAGGCATATTTATTTGCAGCATTTCCTGTGATAAATACCTAATTAATGGGTGGGATTCAACCTGTGCTACTGTTCGATGTGCTGAAAGTTAACTGTGCTCTGCTAATATGCTTTTCCCCTTGTTTATTACTAAGCGTAACAACAAACGATGCTCAATGTATGAAACTGGATGTATGAAACACAATATTCAGTATATTGAATTATTAAAGCGCTCGTTAGCTTTAAAAACGTTGCATGCCTGAATGGACTCGGTTAGCATCGTCCCTCGGAGTTCCAAAACATGACGGCTCCTATAATCAGCGTTACTCACCGAGAGTTACGAAGTTTTTAAACAATAAAACTGCTCCAACTCCGCTTCAACAGTCCGCTCCGGCTCACGTGCGAGGTTCGGCTCCAAAACCCAAGCAAAACGTTGAGCGTGGTCCGGTTCTGTTGCTCCAAAGTCCGTGCAAAATGTTCAGGAAAAGTTAGCAGGTCCAACTGTTAGCAAACAAAAATTACAGTCCACAGCAGAACAGTACGAACTCGACCATGAACGGCAGCCGGCCGGCTGACAGAACGTATTAGCTTAAAGACACAGCTCTCCCACAGTCTTCGCGGCCGTACGCCTGTCGATGTTTGTCATTGGTGGAGTAAGACTGACCCCTACTGTCGAAATCCATCATCTTTATCCGTGTGCTGAAAGAGCGTTGTTTCATTGGTGGAGTAAGACTGACCCCTACTGTCGAAATACGGAAATGGTTTCTAAACAGTCACTGCTGATGAATGATGTCCTTTCTTTGACCCCTCCTAACCCCCCTTCACCATACTCAAAAACTCACCATTTTAATAACTTTAGATGGGACATGCCTTGTGAACAGACTGACCGAGTTTCAAGCCGATCAATCCAAGTCCCTAGGAGGAGTTCGATCAAATACAAAGGCTGTAAATGGCAAAAATGGGTTCAAAATCGGAACTTCAATTTAAAATGGCCGACTTCCTGTGGGGTTTAGACCATGGCTCCAAGAGACTTTTTTGTACGTCCCGACAAGATACACATGTCTACCAAGTTTCGTAATTGTAGATTAAAGCATGGCTTGGGGCTGATTATTTAAAATTTTCTAGGGGGCGCTATAGAAAAATTAGGCCACGCCCACCAAATGTAGTGATGGATTCCTGTCGGGGAGTTGATCAGGATCCATCCTAGTGAGTTGGGAGCAGCTGGGCCTGAAACTGTGGAATTTAGAGCCAAACGTATGGCAATGGCGTTACAGGTCACTTCGCCACGCCGCCACGCCCACCTGCTCCATCTTAGCTGGTTGGGGTTGGAGTCATCAACACACCAACATGTCTTCTGTCTCTGGGCACAGTTTAAAGTTGATGAGGTCAAAGGGGTCAGATAGCGACCGCTCACAGTAAAACATTACACATCCTGTTCTAAGGGGGGCGTGGCCTAAGTGATGTCATCATTTAACCATTGGGTATTGTAGGAGACCCAGCCATGATAAATCACAGTAACTTTAGTGCCTCTGTGACATTCTGTCTAGGAGATATAACAGTTTATTATTTCATGGCGAGTAGGTGAACTTTGACCCCCCGCTAACCCCCCTTCAGCATAATCAAAAACTCACCGTTTTGATAACTTTAAATGGGACATGCCTTATGAACAGACTGACCGAGTTTGAAGCCGATCAATCGAAGTCCCTAGGACGAGTTCGATAAAATGCGAAGGCTGTAAACATCAAAAATGGGGTTAAAATCGGAACTTCAATCTAAAATGGCCGACTTCCTGTGGGATTTAGACCATGGCTCCAAGAGACTTTTTTGTAAATCCCGACAAGATACACATGTGTACCAGGTTTCGTAATTGTAGGTTAAAGCGTGGCTTGGGGCTGATCATTTAAAATTTTCTAGGGGGCGCTATAGAAAAATTAGGCAACGCCCACCAAATGTAGTGATGGATTCCTGTCGGGGAGTTGATCAGGATCCATCCTAGTGAGTTTGGAGCAGCTGGGCCTGAAACTCTGGAATTGAGAACCAAACGTATGGCAGTGGCGTTACAGGTCACTTCGCCACGCCGCCACGCCCACCTGCTCCATCTTAGCTGGTAAGGGTTGGAATCTTCAACACACCAACATGTCTTCTGTCTCTGGGCACAGTTTCAAGTTGATGAGGTCAAAGGGGTCGGATAGCGACCGTTCACAGTAAAACATTACATTTCCTGTTCTCAGGGGGCGTGGCCTAAGGGATGTCATCATTCGACCATAAGGTATTGTAGGAGACCCGATGATGATCAATCACAGTGACTTTGGTGCTTCTGTGAGTTTCTGTGTAGGAGATATAACAGTTTATTTTTTTATGGCGAGTCGGTGAACTTTGACCCCTGCTAAGCCCCCTTCAGCATACTCAAAAACTCACCATTTTGATAACTTTAGATGGGACATGCCTTGTGAACAGACTGACCGAGTTTGAAGCCGATCAATCGAAATCCCTAGGAGGAGTTCGATCAAATGCAAAGGCTGTAAACGGCAAAAATGGGGGTCAAAATCGGAGCTTCAATCCAAAATGGCCGACTTTCTGTGATACTTGCACTATGACATTAATTGTAAATTTTGAGCGTCTTGAGGAGCTCTACAAGTGTACCAAATTTCATGTCTCTATGATAAAGTAAGTGAATAGCAAAGGGTCCTTTGAAAATTGCTAGGTGGCGCTACTGAGCCGTTTCCTGTGTGATTTTTGCAATGACCTTAAAATATGAAATTTTTTAAACAGGCTTAAGGCCTCCGCCAAGTTTGGTGAGTTTTTGAATATGATAAAGCCCCCAAAAAGGCCCCTCTTTTGGGTGGAAGAATAATAATAATAATAATAATAATAATAATAATAATAATAAGAAACAGTACAGATACAATAGGCCTTCGCAGCGCTTAGCTGCTCGGGCCTAATAAGAAACAGTACAGATACAATAGGCCTTCGCAGCGCTTAGCTGCTCGGGCCTAACAATACAGATACAATAGGCCTTCGCAGCGCTTAGCTGCTCGGGCCTAAATATAGTTCAAAAGTAAGCAGATTCCTACATCTGTGCTTTGTGCTCATTTTCCAAACACTTTGTCCATCCATCCATCCATCCATCTTCTGCCGCTTATCCGGGGTCGGGTCGCGGGGGCAGCAGCTTAAGAAGCACTTTGTAGAAACTGAAATATATTGTCTTCCTTCAGTAACTGCATCCACACCAAAGAGTGTTGGTGGGAGGGCAACTTGGCTGCACTTTATATTGTCAAGCTGGAAATCCTCTGTTTACTAAAATCACCTCGTAACTCTACCAAGTCATCAAAATCATTTTATGCTATATTTAATTTACAAGCAATCTTCCTGGAAGTTTGCTTTCTTAAATGTATCCTGGATGTTTGGATCTTATTTCTCTTGAGTTCTGAAAGGGTTATAATTCACCTTCCATGTTACCTTGCTGTAGGTGTTTTCACACTGAAGATCCCTAAGGAAACAAGAGGGGAGCACTTCGGAGGGCTTCAAATGCTCACTAGTCTCCTTGCACCAAAAGGCTCCCGATCAGCAAAACCTCTGGTGGAAGATTTAAGTGCTGGTGAGTCCCAGAATTATTCTATGGGTTTGCTGTGTTTAAGAAGTCACTTTGAATTTAGGTAAATGTTGCAACATTTGACTGTTGAGGGATTGAACTAGACTCCTTGATCTCTGGAAACAGACAGTGAAACCACAGGAGATGGTGAGGAGGAGGAGGATGAAGAAGAGTTTGGCTGGCAGCTGGAACAGGAAGTTTACACAGATCAATCTGAAGAGAAGCTGGGAGCCATGCAGAAATACGGCTTTGCTAATCAAAGGTCTGGAGTGTTTGCGCGATTGCAGGTTGGTTTTGCAGAGAAACATTGCCAAATTTTAAATTTGGAGGTTTTATACAAATATATTTCTGTGATGCTGAATATCCTGAAGGAGGAACTCAGTGATGTGATTGATGTCAAGAACCCAGAGGAAACATTGGCATCTGAGAGACGTCGAGCTCGGCTGGAGGCAGAGGCATTGGCTTTCTCTTCTGACCATTATTTGTGAGTAAAGATTATTAATCTCAACCTTATTTTCTCTGATTTTGGGACTGCTAACATCTCTGTCTTTTCAGAGCTGACTTGTTTGAAGATGATGAGATAAATCGCTTGCTGAAGTTTACACCATGGTGGTCTAAGCTGAGTCCTTCTACGGAGCAGAAAGGGGAATCTGGTGAGTTTACTTATGTTATCTTATGTAGAGTTAGGGCTAACAGTAGACATACTTTATTAAAAGTAAATAAAAAGAGCTACTTATTCTTCTGAAAAGGACATTAAATATGGTTATTGTATGAGCATTTCTTCCCGTATTTGCTTAGTTGACTTTGTGGTGTTTGCGTGAAATCTATCTGTACAACAAATATGTAGAAGGCTTCTGCACCTCCTTGTTGTGGAGAAGGAAACATCATCATTATTTACAACCCCTAGTCAGCACCATATGGGATACACACCACCATGCCATGTTGTAATAATTTTAACATGGATTTAGCTCTCTGTATGCAATTCTCTTGAAAATAAACAAAGAAGAAACCTACACAATTTACAGTTCTTTTCGATCAAAATTTTATCCATGCTCCTGTTATTTGGGCGTCAGGAGAGATGAGCTTGAATAATTCATTGCTTAATTGCAAGAACAATGCAAATTTCAATTAGTGGAGATTCTGTGTGTTTTAGTGGTGGAGCAAAGACAGATTTTCCGTCTTTTATGTTTTCTGGATAACTGAAAATTATTTGGACACTGGAGCTTGCTACATTTTTGCTGGGTGTTGTAAATAAAAAAAGGGCTCTCACAATAGGTTATTCAGTATCTTTGTTGGACACTGAAACTTGTGCTGAAATAGAATAGACCTTTATTTTTCCTTAGTGGCAAAATTAAGGTGTACCAGCAGCAAAGTGACTGGCAAGTAAAAGAATGTACAAAACAAACACAAATACAAAACTAAAAGTAAGAATGACACTGTACAGTAAGAGCACTTTTTTCAGCATGAAAAAAAAAGTTTTAATATTAAAATATGTTGACAAGAAATATAAAAATATTACTGGGTAATTATGTTATGAAAGTTTGTCAGTGAAATGCTATTTAAACACACAACTATAGCCTGACAATCAGCAAATAAAAAAGTGCAATTAAAATAAAAATGTATAAAATTTAACTGTTTGCACTTTTGTTAAATCCAAATTAATTCAGCACCTGCTTAAAGCACCCCAGGCCTTCAGGGGCTACATAAAAGCAAATTTTTTAACACACACCACATATATAGAAAGTTAACATTTAGAGAGAATATCAATGCTGTTAAATTTGATTTAATGGTTTCAGCATAAATAAATAAAAAGATTTTGACTTGTATAACATTTAAATTTAATATTTTGAAGATCTGGCAACTTTGCTTTGTAAAAGTGCAAAGAATAATTTTCATAGATTTTTTGTGCTTGTTACCATAGCAACAGTCTGATAATGTGAGTTAAATCTCTGAGTCTGAGCTCTGTTTGCTCACAGATATATCTCAGTAAATTACAATTATCACCGATTGCTTTTAGACTCGACAAATTAAACAAGACTCCCTCTCCCAGATTCTATTAAATCTATGGTGCAACGCAGTAAATGGTGCTGATGTTCTTAGCAACAGGGGTCCTTAAATCAAATTCTGTCCTCATACAACATTGGACTGGCCCTGCCAGACTAGCTAGACCTGCTGCACTGCACATCTGTCTTCTGGATACAGAGACACAAACAAGGAGATTTAATTTATGTTGCACTAGTAGAGACAAAACTGTTCCATTTTGTGTCTATAGAGTTTTTTGTTAAATTTGGCGGTTAAAATATTAGCAAACAGAGAACAATTGTTTTGGTAGTAATGGCATTACGGGCTAAATTTCTTTGTACTCTGCGTGGCTATGCGTAGCAACTAAGTCTGACTGGAGCAACATTTGACATGGCGCAGTGTGAAGCATTATACGGCACTGGAAAAAACAAAACATACACAAAAAAACCCCCCAACATTCTGCGTGACTTTGAGGAGAGCACGACAGCTCCTCCAAGGGCTGAACCGTAGCCCACTAACACATAGTCTGACCGGGAACACATGAATAAACATTTATCAAGCTGCACCGCAGACACAGAGCCGCGCATTGGGCAGCGTGTGTGAGGTATCAAAATACATGCCACACATAATTCTTCACAAATAAATATCTTCACTGCACAGCATGCATAATGCGCACCCCTGAAAGTACAAGATTAGGTATAGGTATAGGTTATATTTGTGATTTGCACAAGCAGATCAAATGAGATGGCTTTTAAATTTGACTCCTATCTTACTCTCCAAAGAAACATGTTGTCTCACAGGGGGTAAATATAAATGTAGATCAAACTTCTCGAAAAGAACGCCTTGCAAATTGTCCAGTTTGAGTGAGAAATGGGTCGTTAACCACACTGAGATAAATTTCAGAGAGCCAGCTGCAATAACAGCCGAAGTGCAATGGTGTGATTTCTACACACGGCCAGCTTCATGCCGTGTTCAGTGCAACAACTATAAACCTGCCTTTGCAGAATGATTCTGCTCTGCTGTCCGGGGTTACTGGTGTATTAAAAAAACTGTTTTAAACAATTAAAAAAAAAAAAAGGAAAGTTTTAACCTGGTGGGGCTTCACCGGGCTTCTAATATACCAGGGGAAACCCTGGTTGTTGTGTCTAACATCTGCTGAAAGGAAGGAGTTTTGATAATCCTCCTTAATTCACCTAGGATGCAGAGCCCAAGTTTCCTTTGTGCAGGATTTTGCAAGCAATCCAAACTTCATCTAAATGTACATTTTGCTTTTATATCCCTAAATGCCCCTTGCAGACAGCAGTAGGAAAACTATTTAAACAGCTGAGTTTTTTTTATTTTTTTTATTTATTTTTATTTTTTGTTTTTGCAATATCTAGACAGATTTTTGTCATACAGTTGGAAAAACTAAAAGAAGTGAATGGATTGAACTTATAAGGTGCTTTTCCAATCATTTTGACCACTGACAACACTTTACACTGGAGTCACATTCACATTTGCACTCCCAAATGCACATTTGTTCACCAATATGCAGATTGGTAGGCAAGTTAAAGGGTTAAGTGCCTTGCCCAGGGGCACATCGACATGTGACGGGAGGAAGATGACTACTTTACGGTGAACCGACCAGCGACAGACAGAGGGGTTTTTGCTTGGATTACAAACTCTTGAATTTCAGAAACGGTAGATTTTCAAACCTGAAAAAATGTCATCTTTTACTGAGACACTCACGGGCAACCACAGTTGCCCGTGTTTTCAATATTTTTTTGTTGCCAGGACTACCACTTGAAATCTTCCGTGGACACACTTGAAACAGTCCATATGTAGAGCTATATGCAGAAACCATATAGTTGACTATTGTATGTGCCAGACACCATCATGTCTGGCACATACATGATGTTGCACATACAACATCATGGTTGTCTAACAACACATTGATACTGAGAAGGATGAATTGTGTGGCAAACTAACAGTGTTGTAGAGGGCCGCACTGGTTTAACTCTGTGAATTTCAAACTGTCAGACTCATGCTTCAATACACTCCAGGCCACTTCTTTGTTGTTGCAGTCATCGATTTATTCCACTTTGACTGCCATAACTGCAGACTTTACAGGACTGACACATACTGACCAAGCTAAACCATACAATGGTGCCAACAATAAAGCGACGTTATAACACGGTCAACAAAAATTATGACCACTACCTGCGCACCCATTTCCCCATACATACAAAGCCCGCATGCCAGTATGGCTCCCATTCATACCTTAGTGACAGCCACGCCCACCTCGACACACCCACCACCCAAGTCTGAAAGCCGTGTGCTCCTGCCACAACATTAATTGCTTATTTCAATCATATGGCTCTTACAAGGACACTTGAGCTTTTTTTACCCTCCTGTCCTCCTCTGGGAGAGTGAGACGTCAGCTCATTTCTTAGTGAGCTGCACTCTTTGTTAAAGTGCCTCAGGGCTCTTTAGCAGAAAAGACACTTACCATTATCAGGGATTGAACTTGGACCTTCTCTAATCACTTCATCTCTGCTCTGCCTCTCGGCCAGTTTAAACACCAGCATTCATGGTGCAGCGAGTGGCAAGTTGGAACGCAGCTTGTCTTCGCCCACCATCTATATATCAATTGAAGAATTAGAAGTCTTGTGTGTGAGTTTTATTTTTTTCTCCACAACCTCCTTTCTAACTGTCTGCTAAATCTAATATATATGTCACCTGACAGATGGTTGTGGACATGTGTGCCTGTCGCGATAAACGATAAGTCAATTAATCGAACAATAAATTAAAACTATCGACCTCATTGTAATTATCGACTATATCGTTTCTTCCTTCTTTTTTCTCTGACTGTTGATGACACTGAATGAAAAAAGGCTCAACTCCGGTGCTCTCCACTGACCCTCCCTTCCGTACTTCCTTAGTGTAATGCCGAGCGCGCGCTGCACAATCTTATGTCGCGGATTGTCGGCCCATTATCAAAACCTGAGAGACACATTAGCCGACAGAAATCCTCGGTATAACGGTTCGATCGAAACCGTGTTGTGTCCAACAATGGACACAAAATAATAAGTCCAGTTCACTAATTTTGAAACCAGGCATTAATCAATTCCTTACTACAATCTACCTGCAATGCATGTGGCTAGTGTCAGTCCTGACTGAATGAAAATCATTAACTATTTAGGTCACGTTAACGGAGAACAGCTGAAAAGTTACCGGGTTTTCTGGTAGAAATTTCGCTCCAACTCCTCCCCTAGGTATTGATATTTTCTTTGAACAAACTTTTGAATAAACATTCATGTTGTTTCCGGTGTCTGCTGGACTTCGGGTTGGGCCGTATCAGCTGTTCGGGATTCCCTCTGTGTTTCCCCTCAGAAAGCAGGAGGAGAATCCGCGTTTTCTGATTGGTCACATTCAACAGGCTGCGTCACTCTCCCAGTCTGGGCAAATCCTTGATTTAGATCGTAGCGGCACAACGATCTACCGTAACACACAACACAAGTGACAATCTCAGAACGAAGAATGTTCTAAGATTGTCGTTCGGGGTAAAAAAATCCTGCAGTTTGAACTATTGCATCAGGCAGTCGGATGTCTTCTCTATTTAAATCTAATGATTACTGAAGGGCAATATACTAAACAGACTTCATAATCTGCACTCTTTTGGTTGAATGCAGTATTTATTTCCACTTTGGCTTTATGTTGTTTAGATTTTATTCAAGTACATTTATTGTTAATGGAAACTAAGAATCTATTTTATTTTTGGTTTTGGTTGTTATATTTATTTTGTGTATCAGTCCCAGTGTTAAGTGTTCTTTTTAAAGTAAAGTGCGATTTCTTTGGTAGGAAATCGCATGTATTATTACGTAATTTCCATTAAATCAATATAAAAAGGTCTTCAAACAATATTATCGTTTATCGCAATAATTTTTTGAGACAATTTATCGCCCAGCAAAATCTGTTATCGTGACAGGCCTATGTGTGCTGATCGGTGACTTGTGGTCAGGAGTGGCAGAGCTGAAAGGTTTACTTCAAACTATGAGACACCGCTCTTTTCAAACAAAGTGGTATGCAAGAAAAGACAGGCTTTGTGGATGTTCTGCTAGAACTGCCTTTTCTGTTTTCTTTGCCATCTTTTCTCCACTTATTTGAAGGGTAAATTTGGTTTTGGATGAACTAATATTTTTGTACAGAATGAGCAGCACGTGGACTTCATTTATAAGTAAAAGTAAGATGGCAATAAATGTTTTTTTTTAGTTTTTTGATGAAAATGCGTTTTGCTGAGAGTGTGTAAAAAAATGCAGAAAAGAAACATTACCTGCATACCGCTGTTAGATTAGCTTATAGCAACAGTAGCTATAATCTACCAAAGCAATCACTTATTAATAATTGCAAAATAAACTTTAAGTCTAAAAACAAGCTACTACAATGCACTGAATAGTCTGTTCTTTATGTTGGAAATATTTGAGTGTTTTTGGTCTTGAATCCTGAAACATAAAGTTGCGTTGGTGTCAGTTGCTATGACCGCTAGAGAGAGCTAGAAAGAAGTGGTTTTGAGTTGTACTTCAAAGGGTTTTCCATTTACTGTGTAGCTTAACACTAAATTAATAATACCTACATTTTTAAGTTTCATTGAGTTAACAAAATTATTCTAGGCAGCAGTGTGGCTATGGATGATGACATATAAAAGAATGTAACTCTTTTTGCCATCCAGCATTGTCCACATGCACGAAATCTCCGTATATTTGTAAATCTGATTATGATTAAGTCGTGCCTCACCAGCAATGAACCTCACTGCACTTCCCT
Organism: Poeciliopsis gracilis; assembly: GCA_911649635.1. Classification (NCBI taxonomy): domain Eukaryota; kingdom Metazoa; phylum Chordata; class Actinopteri; order Cyprinodontiformes; family Poeciliidae; genus Poeciliopsis; species Poeciliopsis gracilis. The sequence goes on from CAJVRI010000688.1 coordinate 78,729, forward strand.
GTTGCTAATGAAGTAGAAAGCAGCTTCTTTGTGCTGTCCTGTCCAGCCCAATGACAGGCCGCAGCTGTCTTCCGGGGGGCAGGGGAGTCTGTATTTACCCACCAATCTGGTATAAGTGGTCCTGACAGCTCAGACTCTTTGTATCTCTTCCACTTTTCTTTTGGATGTGTAAACAAATCTGATCCCGGGATCAGATTAGGGAATAGGCCATATGTTGACACAGAGCTCCAGTGTTTAGAGTCCCTTCGTCACACGCCCCCTTTGATTTGATACTGGACTCAATCATAGGGCCCAGATCAAGTGGCATTTTGACCTCTGGCTTTTAGAGTTAAGCCCAGGAGAGCTTTCCAACTCACAGCAGCATTTTTTGAAGCATATTTTGATTCATGCCGTCATGCCATCTGGAATTGGAGAGAGCAGTGACGAGCCAGGCTGCCATTTCCAACTGGAGGAATTAGGTCAGAAATTAATTTTCAATAATTCTGCTCTCCAAAACGCATTCATGGTTAATGCCCAATAGAATTGAGAGGCTTCATGGTAATGATGAATGACCATAGCGGTGAGTAATACTGGCTCTGCAGAATTGATAGTAAATCATTCGCCTTCATATCGCTACTGTGTGGATTTAAGTATTAGGTTTTTATGAGTTGTGGTGGAGCATCGTCACTCTGCAAAATCCATGCTTGTATTAGGTGAAATCAATGCAATTAATGCAAATGTATTCACACCCAGTGAACTTCTACATTTTGAGCTCCAAACTTCATTGGGTTTTACAGACCCATTCAATAAATTAGACCTGGGCTTAATTTATTGTCATTGCACAAATACACAACAGTGAATTTGGCAACAAAATATCACTTATTGGCTACTGGAGTACACAGAAAAAAAACACAAAAAAACTAATGTGTCACTATGTCCCATCAGTATAAAATGAGTCAGATAAGCTTTGAAAAAAATCAAGCTTCTCTATCTAAAAAACGTAATTACTTCTAGAATTGCACCGCAGCTGGAGAGGCTGAACCAGTACAAGACTGCAGATGGTGTCAGCTCCAGAGTCCTGAAGTTCTGAAGCTGCAGAGCAACATCTCTTCAAGCTTAGCTTGACCCAAGAGAAGGTTCTGTTATGGAAGATATCCTGCTTGGTACCAGTGCAGAAGAAAACTGTCATTAACTATAAATCTGTTGCCCTGACAATCCACATCATGAAAGTCTTGGAGAGACTTTTGCTGGCCCACCTCTCAGTAAGAAATCAGGACCACCTGCAGTTTGCTTGTCACCATGGAAGCAGAGACACCATCTTGCATCTTCAACAAACCCACTATTATCTGCAGAAACCCAGGAGACACAGGTGGACACTCAACAATCATCTGGATGTATGACTACCTGACAAAAGGTGCTTTTCCATTGACAAGCACTAACCGATTAGTGTGCGGTTCGGATTTTCCCCAGGTAAAGAGCTTATCCATTATTCGAGCTTTTCCTCACTATTGTGGTCAGAATGTGAGCTGCAGCAGTTGTGTATGGTGGCCCTGAGGTGCAAGCCACTTCAACAAATTCGAAAACACAACGACATTAACGAAGCACAATTACAAATTCCAGAACACAGCATTAACAAAGCACTACAACATAAACGAAATGGAAAGGGTATGTCCCAATTGGAGACCTGAGAAATCGCTGATTGGACAATAGACATGATAGGTATACGCTGAGTCCTACTTACGTCACTGCCATCTTGAAAGTGGCAGTGGAGGAAACGTGCTGCGTGGACTAGTTTCAACGGTTTTACAGTACAAAGTGCCTTAACCTTTCACAGGTAAGAAGTAAAGATAATAATAATGTAAATGTACAGACTTTCTTGACTTTGTGGCTAGTACTGTGCATTTCCATGGTGAAACAAACTTCTAAACAACCAAGAAATATTTCTTTTGTAACTAAATTGGCACAGTTAACTACTCTGATTATTTTTAGCATAGCTAACTTTTTTCATACTGCATTGTTTTTCTAAAGAGGGAGAGACAATGAGAAACCTGTAGCGGGTGCTTTAGCCATTTATTTATTGTTGTCTTGGTTACCTAGAAGTTTGCAGGACAAGTTGCTGTTTGTCTGTGGTCAAACATGGTTACATTAAGGCATGTCAGTTGTTTGTAAGATGTTTCTTATAGTTTATGTAGATTACAGTAATTTGTTTGATATAACAGCGAACCTGAAATGGACTGAAAGTACATTAATCCAGAGAGCAGCGTAGAGACAGAGGGATTTCATCAGGACAGGTCCATAAAGATCAGAACTGGAGCTGATTTTCTCCAGACTTTTGTTTCGCAGCTCATCTCAGCAATGTCTGTGTTAAGATGCTAAGTCAATGCCCCCATATGGTGAAGATATGTTTTTTTCCTGAATGTGAATGAATCAGGGAGGTATTTTCTACTATACTGTTAGATCATTTTTATCACTCGCTTTAACCTGTGGCTAGCCAGATGTCTCAGAAGGCCCAGACACCGAACTGTTCCCAGCTTGAAGAGCAAACTGAACTCCAGCCTGTCTCTGTGTTGCCAGTATGATATAAAAAATTGTAATGTGCTGTTCACTTTTTTCTTTAATTTTTGGTGTATTTTAAGTGAAATATCTCAATTTTAAGTATTAGGATATTATGACAGTTTATGTAAAGAAATTAAAAATTATTTAATGTGTTAGATTATGTTCACACTGCTGTCTATAGCACAGTTGACATGTTACACTGTAATAAATATTTCTTAAATATTAAATATTTCTTAAAGTAAAAATCTGTAGCTAACTATTATCAAAGTTTGTCTTTACAATAAAATGCCTAAAAATTCAAATGAAGTTATGTTTCTTTATTCGTGTTTTGAAATAGCAAATGCATATTGAATTATGGAATTGTGTTAATTTGTTCACAATCTAGTGAATACACACTGTAAAGGTGTGTGTGCGTGCGCATGTGTGTGTGTTCATCAATAAAAACGATTTATCAGAATCAGTTGTATCCAATGTAATTGTGCCCCAGAACAATTAAGTTTGAAACATCCTTATTTTTAATTTTTTTTTAATTGTATTTATTTATTTTTATTCCTATATATAGTAAGTGTGTGAGAGATTGTGTCAGTAACATTCATTGATTTAAAATACTTTGCAGAACGTCACTTTACAAAGTTGGGTCCATTTATTTGTATTAGCTTGCTGGCAAATTACCCACTTTCACTATGGCAGACGCTATAACGTATCGCAACAACGGGCCAACCCGCTCAAGTGATAACTTCTGGTTCAAAAGCACTGTCGTCCACTCAGCGATCTCTCAGGTCTTCAAGTGGACATACATTTTCTGTTTTGTTAATGTTGTAGTGCTTTGCTAATGTTGTTGTGTATTTGTATTCTGATAGACCAAAATAAACCCAGATATTTCATTGTGCTTTATAGAAATCTATTGCTGGCCCAAATGGTTAAAGCTTCTGTCAGCTGATTATTTTGCTGTACATATAATTATATTCTGGCACTTTGTCTTTTAATATGTGCAACCTTTTGGACTTAGGTTCACATTCTTTTACATCAAGAGATGTAAATCAATAGCCACTCATAAGCTTTCTTATTATTTTTTAATCCAAATGAAAATAAAATTCAAATATTAATATGTGGTTCTGGTGTTTCAAAATAACAGCTTTGTCAGAAAGTTGATAACAGGTGCACCATTTTTCTCTTCTTTATTATCCATGTTTTGCTACTTCACGGTCATTCTGCTGCAAAAGTTACCGCATGTGTACCTGTCGCTGCTCCTCATTAAACTCATAATTAAACTGCCCGTTATGCTCCACAGCTGAACGTTAACTGCTAAAAGCTAAGTGCTGTTTGCAGTTTTCAGCAGCGTGAATCACAATCTAATCAATGAATACGGCAGTGTTGTATAAAGAACTGAAATCTCAGAATCAAGTAAAAGTATAGGTATCTGAAACATCTTGTACTTAAGTATGGAAATTACTGTAAAAATGGATGTACTCAAGTAATGTAATGAAAAGTATAAGTAAAAAGTAAAACAAGGCAAGTGCAGTTTGAATGACATTTTTTATATTTTGGTAAACTTGTCAAATACACTTAAAATAATGTACACGACCAAGTGCAGGCAAAATTAAACCTGCTAATAGATAAACCTGCAGGCATCATTGAGTTAAGAAAATTAGGTGCTTTACCTAAACCACAAGGTTAACTTAACCTGCTTTACAACTGAACCAGCTTCTTAGTAAACCCTAAAGGACAGAAAATACAAAGTTTTTGTAAGCCTTAAGTTTTCCCTTTCAGTAAGGTCAGTGTTGAGAATGAGAAAAATAAATAGTCAGTACAGAAAATGTGGCCAACATGAAAAAAAAAAAAAAGCCGTTATGATTACTTCACAAACTATAAGTGCACACAACTGGTTATTATGCTGGTCATAAACAAGAATTGGGAGGGAAATGCAGCTTATTTGGCATCTGAAGAGGGAGAGCTTTTTTGTTAACTTGGTGTTTAATGGGAGAAGCGAAACAGGTGTATCCTATTGGTGGTGATGAACAAGCCCAGGGATCAAAGTCGGCTACCGACTGTGTTGCAGTCAATCAGTAGGTTGGGTCAAAACACTTGAGTTTCTCTCTCTCACTTTTTTGTAACGAGTAACTAAACCACACATTGAAAATGTATCGGAGTAAAAGTATGCAATTAAGTTTGGAAATATAGTGAAGTAAAAGTGAAAGTTATCAAAAAATTTTCATACTCGAGGAAAGTATGAAAATATACTTACTTAAAGTAGTGAAGTATTTTTACTTCGTTATTATCCAGTCAGCTGTCAATCAAATTGTTTCGTTGCTGTACCCTCATCAGTGCTGCTAGTACTACCCCTGAAGTAGATACAAAAATCTGAGAACACTTGGGCAGAACCCAGATCTGCTAGTGGGAAATTAATCTGGCGAGGGTGGAGCGAGACCAGAAGTTGCTAAACAAAAAAATTGTAAGAGTGAAGAACTGTGTGTCGAACAAGGAGTACCACAGGGAACTATACTCTCACCATTCCTTTTCTCTCTTTACACTTCAGACTTCCAGCACAAGTCTGACTTTTGTCATCTCCAGAAATACTCAGATGACTCTGCAGTTGTTGGGTTTATCAGTGACAGACAAGAGGACAGAGAGCTGGTGGACTGCTTTGTGTCATGGTGTGGGAACCATCATGTTATCTTAACTGTGAACAAAAGAAAGTAGATGATCGTTGATTTCAAGAGAAGCAGGATTAGATCAAATGCTATTTCCACGTTTGCCAGGCATTGTATCATTTCAATCATAAACTTCCTACTTATGCTGAAATTTGTGCTGCTGATGTGCATTCAACCTGTGTCAACTGACTCTTCCAGTCACTTCTTGTTTTTTTTTTTTTTCATTTTGCATCTTGAGCCCAACTTCAGTGCATGTGTGCAGCAAATGTTCTTCTCCATGTGGGCTTTTATGTCCACTTGGCTGTGCTCTCCCCTTTGTAGCTGCACTGACGAGAGACTCAGGTAACGTCTGCAGAGAATTGACGTAATGCAGCAGGAATCTCCTTGCAGCAGAGCCAAGTTCCCAGTGCAGCCAGAGAGATATTGAGTGTGTGTTTGTCTGTTTGCTTTAGCCAACACAGTATACACATCAGAGATCGAGAGCAGGGACTCTTTATCCTCACGCAGAGCAAGGAATTGCTTTCAGCTGTTTCCTATGGAGCTGTCAGGGGAATAAAAAGCAGGGCAAGCTGGGAGCTCGCTGTCGCTGCAGACATCTTAGCGTGCTTTTCAGCGCTAAGCAAAAGCGCTGAAAGGCTTCAATTCCATTTTAGGTTGCTAAAATGTGATTAAAGTCTGTTGCATCGCCCCATTAGGCTTGGTGCAGATCCCCATTAAGCAGAGGTTTCTGTCAAAAGGAACTGGTTAATTAATTTTCAGAAGTCTTCAAAAACACTGTCACATGCAGAACCCCTATATTTTTCTCCAGGCTGAGCTATCAGACATATGGATATTGCACATTTTACTCACTCTAATTAAATTTTCTTGCACTGCAGCCACAAACTCAGTCAACAGCTGCAGCAGACTTTACTGTAGGTTGCCGGTTTAGCGTTGTGTAAATTTGTCAGGTTTTTATTAATCTGACGTAATGAGGCGAAGAAAAAGGCACACTGTTTGGACCCGTAAACTGTTGATGTGTGAAAATAATTTTCACCTCTACTTGTTTTTCTAACCCCACTGCAAAAGGGCATCACAAAAACATTATAAAACATATGTGGCAATGTAAGAAATTTGAGTGCATTTTCCTCCTGTCTAACCTGTTGTTAGACAGGTTAGACAGGATGTTGCTCCAACATTTTGCTATATGTTGGAGCAAAACCTTCCTAGATCTGAAGGATGTGTAGAAAGTTCACACTTGGACATTCTCTAAATACACTGCGGCTTTGTCAGCTGTGCTTGCAGCGCTTAGCATTGACTTTTCTGCTGAACTTTTCGATAAGGAGGTGGAGGATAATCTTCATCGTGAGTCAGTTTTGGTTGTCCACCTCTTGAAAGACTCATGGAGTCACTTCGTCCTTCAAAGCTAAATCAGTACCTGCCAGCGGTATTAGCTTGATTATGAGTTTTGTTGAGGTAATTTCGTTGAGGTATCCACCTTGAGGTATCCACCTTGTGGATATTCCATTTACATGAACTGACCCATTTAGCATGCTTACATGCACTTATCATGGGCATAAATAGAAATATTACATCTTGAGTCTTCCTCAAATTGATTTGACTTGCAAGTGTGAATTTACTGTCAATATTTTATCTAATTCATACAGAGTAAAATTATACCTACTAGGTCAGGGCAATAAATCATTAATGGTATATAGTGCATAAACACAAAGAGAAAATACATCCATTAGAATTTTCAATAACTTCACTGAACTCTGATCGAGAACTGCACAGTATTCTGGTGAGATGTAGGCTTTAACTGCTCAACGTCTCACAGCCAGCATCCACTAACTCACTCACTCTTTGGTGACCTAGCAATAACCTATTGCTTAAATGGCACAGCAGCACTATCTGGTTTTGTCATTGTGCCTCATGACTACTTAAAAATAAAAATCGACAGCGTGGAGTGAAAACTGGATAAAACAAGAAGGGTCATGTCACGATTTTGGCAGTATTTCAATTACTTGAACCAAAAAGCTAATCAATATGTATTGATATCGGCTGTTATTGAATGCTTATATCGTGATACATTTTTCAGCCATCTCATACAGGCCTAATGCCTACAGACTTAATAATATGCTTAAGGTGTTAGACCAGATATGACGGGAGAAATGATCCAGACGTTATGTTCATGTGTGAGTACATGCAAATAAACTCTAGTACAGTTCACCTCTGGTGTAAATATAGTCCAGCTTCGATCTAGACCAGGGGTAGGCAACTCCAGGCCTCGAGAGCTGGTCTCCTGCAACTTTTAGATGTGTTTCTACTTCAACACACCTGAGTCAAATAATGGAGAACTTGACTGCATTTAGGAGGTGATTGAGCGATTTGAATCAGCTGTGTTGGACCAGGGAGACATCTAAAAGTTGCAGGAGACCGGCTCTCGAGGCCTGGAGTTGCCCACCCCTGATCTAGACCAACTAAAGTAACTGCATATCTTTCTGAACTTTACAAGTTACCATTGCTTGGTATTATGATTAAAATGAGGCATTCAGTATTGCTAACGCTATTACTACGTGTACTAATTAGACAGAAATTGTACTTGATTCGATGCCTTCTGCTTAGTGATGTTGCTGATAGTATGTTGTGGGTTAAGACATGCAGAATGTCTCATCTCATTCAGCATTTGCCCATGTCGTTCAAAAATTTAAAATATCTTGAGTTTTATTGACATTCCAAATAGAGCCGCATTTGTTGTAGGCAGGCAGGACTTCTGAAGTTTGTCATTTCTGCCCACTGGGAGTAATGATCCGACACCCACATGGCTTTACTTACAAAATGTAGTAAAGCACATTACAAATTGTAATGCACAACTAGTACAAACTGTAGTTGTGCATTTTACATTTTTTACATGTAAAATGTAAAAAAGAAAACACAATGTAAAAGAAACCGCACCAAATGGAAAACTCCTCTTTTGGCCTGGACCAAACAAATCGACCAAAAGATTTTCTTGGTGTGAATACACACTCAAATGAGGCCTGAATAATATGAGAAAATTGTCACTATTGTTAAATAGTGACAAAATAGCATTCCCATAAATATAAATTATGTCACTATTAACAAATACTGTGATCACCACATCAGTTGGGACGAATCCACATTTTCCTCACCCCTGTCTCTTGTGTGTTCCCACAACTCTTTGAACAACAAGGTTCTGTAGCAATTACCTTTTGTAGCTTCCCTTCCTTCCCCTCCTTGTGGAGAATCTCAATGACTATTTTCTGAACATCTGTTCAATTAGCAGTCTTCTCCAGGATTGTGTCCGATTGACTGAAATATTGTGTTGCCCTGCGACAGACTGGCGACCTGCCAGGGTGTACCCCGCCACTCACCTGGAATGTTAGCTGGAGATTGGCAGCTAATCTCCAGCTTGAGTTTATGGCCTCAAGCTGGAGGTTGAGGCCATAACCTCCACCGCCATCTGTGTTACTTGGAAGCCTCCTGTACAGGTGAAGCATCACCCTTATAATAACTGTTCTTTCTCAGGTCGCCTGAGAAAGAGCAGTTTAGCCCCAATGAACTCTGCACCGCTTTCTGTATAGAAAGCTTAATTTTGTTTAATCAAACTTGAACATAAAGTTAGCAAAATGGTATGCATCTCATATTTATTCAACTCAATATAGACATTGACTTAATACACTTGGTCTGCTTTGATTAAGCTGTTTGTTCCTACAGCAATACATCAGGTATTATTATTTTGATACATGCTGGTCACAGGTAACACTTTATTTGAAGAGGTGTTCATAAGACTGACATGACACTATCATAAACATGACATAACACCTATTATGGACATGAAGAATTCTTTATAAATGTTTGTGACTGATGTCAAAGTGTCATTTGATAAATAATGACACTTTTAATGCAAAATTGCTTTAAAAGTTGCATTAAAAGTATATTAAAAGAGCCAACTTTGTATTAAAGTGTCACAATTTACCAAATGACACGTCGTGATAATAGTCATAAACATTCATAAAGGCTTCATGTTCATGATAGGTGTTGTGTCATATTTATGACAGTGTCATATCAGTCTTATGAACACTCCTTCAAATAAAGTGTTACCGACCTGGTAAAGGTTTACTCGTTTTGTCACCTTACAACTACAAACTTTTGTGTATTTCATTAGAATTATATGTGAAAGGCGAACATAGAGTTGCAGATTATTAAATGGAAGGAAAACAATACCTCAAGAACATTAAAGAAGAAGAAACCACTTAATGAAACCAACGCAGCAGGTTTGACATTGTCTGAAATTTCAGGATCTCAACATTGACATTGTCTGAAATTTCAGGATCTCAACATGTGAACCCCAGAGTGCCATTACTTGCACCTTTTATGAATGCTGTCTTAAGTTTTACTTTCCAACACAAAACCCACTTTGAATTTGTTCACTTAAGACTTAAAAGCAATTCATGACGCATTAATTTTAGATGGATTCTTGCAAGTGTGTCTTGTAAAATAAACCTGATCCCACCACGTCTTACTGTTGTTGGGAGAAGTGGCCATATTGAAACCCGAAGTCAGTCTTGTAAGTCATAACTGTGAGAAGTTGGACTTTGCCCTACTTGCTGAGGGGAATTCCAACTTTTGGGGGCATTTTTGCGATTATTCCAGTTCTGACTACATCTGGAGCCTATTGAAAGCCATTGTTGAAGGAAAGGATCAATAAGGATGTTGGGAACAAAGAACACAGAAACATATGGACTCTGCTCAGAGATCAAAATTGGAACTTTTGGGCCAATACTATTGGTGGTAAACTAACTGCATGCATCACCCTGACCACACCATCACCATGGTGAAACATACTGGTGGTTGTTATGGGGATGCATCATATTTTTTCAGAAGATAAACCAGCTTATTTATGGGAAGATAAGCAGAGCTAAATTGAGGTCAATCCTGGAAGAAAGTATGTCTTTGCTTCTTACCATCTTTAAATCCACAAAATAAAATGTGGATATTTTTCTAGAAAACCCTGGTGCTTTGAGCCTTATGTTAAGTTATATTTCCCAGATATTTGTTATTTTTACCTGCTTGTACTCAGTCATTCAGGACATGGCAAGTCCAATAAAGGTTTCAAAATAAAACAACTTAAGTTATCATTTAAATAATAAATAATAATAATGCATTGTATTCAGAGTTACTACAATAAATCAATATTTATGAGGAATTTTATTAAGTGGAGTTACTCATTAAAATTTGTTTTTTATTCAGTCTTGAATTTGTTAAAGGTATAGCAGAGATTACATCAGTGAGATTGAACCAAACTGAACCATGTCCTAAACATTTGACTTCTATAGGTCTCAACAATTTATTTGCTGAGAAAAATTTGTCTTTCTGCAGCTTGAACACATTTTTAAACCACATTTTACGTTACATTTCACTATGACTTGGTTACCCCCCCCCCCCCCCCCCAAAAAAAAAATTGCTCTTAAGAAATATTTTTGTTTTGATTTGTTGCATAAAAACAAGTACATAAAAAATTAAGGTTATAAGGATTGTGAGAAAGTCCAAGGTTGTGAATACACTGAAACACATTATTTTTTGGTTTGGAACAGTAAAGCAGAGGTAAAACTTACTTTCATACCTAGTGATGTGTGCACAGCATTTAGAGTCAGTTTTATGTTTATGTCCCTTTTTTTTCTGAAGCCGTCTCTTTTAGTGATGAAGAGAAAGAGCAGCTGAGAAAATTTACAAACCGCTCCTTCCTTCTGGACAAGACATCTCGTTGCCAAGCATGGCTCAGCCTTCTTGACATCCTGCTGGCATACTGCTATGAAGTGCGTTGTGCAGAGGGGGAACACAATGTAAGTGTGAAGGCAGCTCCTGGTGAGCAGCATCCATCCATTCATTATCTTACATTTTATCCTTAGTGGGGTGGCGAGGGATGCTGGTGCCTATATCAAGAGATCAACAGGAAGGAGGGTCACCCATTACAGGGCAACACAGAGACAGACAGGACAAACAATCATGCACACTCTCACCTAAGGAGAATTTAGAGAGACTAATTTACTTAACAGTCATGTTTTTGGATTGTGGGATAAAGCCTGAGAGAACCCATGCATGCACAGAGAAAACATGCAGACTCCAGGAATCAAACCCAGGACCTTCTTGCTGCAAGGCAACTGTGCTACCAACTGTGCACTGTTGAGCAACAGTTCCAATTAAAATCAGGAGTTTACATACACCAGATGAAGACACATACACCTGTCTGAAGTGAAATCAGACCAAGCTTCTCTTTGGGTCAGTTAGAATTACCTAAATAACAATTTCCATTCTTTCTGGAAGCTCTGAGATTTCAAACGATCCAAGATTTGGGATATAACAATCCTGTCTGATGCCCCACTGGCATCAGCGGGGTGATTACTGCAAGCATGAACTGATGGGAGGGTTGTCAGTCAAATCTCTGTCGCTGTATAGCAGAAGAGAGCAATGGTTGATTTTTAAACCTTTGCTGAGATTAATAAGATCAAGGAATAAGATCAGCTTCACATGCAAGTATTGGCCAATCTCCCAAAATGAAGTAAGTAGGCACAGATAAATTGTTGGTTGATAAATTGGTGCACCACTTGTAGATTAATTTTCTTTCTGTTTGGGAAATTGTAAAATAGAGACAGACTGTAAACTCCTCCTCTAAATGTTCCTCCTCTGTTTTTAAAGTGTCACAGAATTGTTCATTTCTCCCCGGCAGGTAGAGTCACCATGGACTATTAGAAAACTCAGCGGTACTCTGTGCTGGCTGGAGGTGAGGCTACTTTTTTTTAAATTATATTTAAGATGACCGCAAAAAATAATTTTGAATAAATGTTCCAGTTCATATGCATTCATGTTCCCAAGCTTAATTTTAATGTTATTTATTTATTTGCAGATAAATAGCTATTGGCGTAAATAACTACTGCCATAAAAGAAAAAACAAGAAAAAGCCCTAATTTTGATGTTCTAAGTTATAATTATGAAATGGAAAGTCACAGTCACCCATAAGATTAAGGGTGCTCAATCTTATCGAAGCTCATACTTCATAATCATGAGTTTGAATTTCATACTTATGATGTAGAAAATCAAAATTATAAATACTTAAGTCAATCCTATAAAATTTAAATCTCATAATTAGTATGAGATATGAATCTCATACTAATTATGAGATTTATATCTCAAGTTCAAATTATGACTTTTTATCTCAAAATTAGGAGTTTGAATTTCATAAGTATGACTAAAGTTGGATAGTAACTAGTTACATATACTCAATTACAATTACTAGAGTAACTTCTTTTGAAAACAATTACTTTCAGGAGTATTTTAGTATGCTGTACTTTTCACTTTTGCTTCAGCAATTTTATTATGAAGTATTACGACTCTTAAGAAAAACTTCGGAATTCGCTACACAAGAAGTAAAAAACAAATGTATTTTAGCTAAATATTCACCAGACGCACTTGCACCTTTTTGATGAAGTTTCGTAAGTTTTTTTATTAAACAAAATCTGATTTGGAAAAATGTTCTTCTGTCTGATCTTGTTTTTGTAGCTTGTCTTTAAAATACTCAAATTTCTATTCAACTGGTCTGTCGGGTAATGTAATTTTTATATATTAGATAATTAATAATTTGATAAGTTACTCAGTAGTTGAACCTTTTACCAAATACTTCTTTCTACTTCTTGAGTAATTTTTGGATGGCTATTTTTTACTTTTACTTGAGTAAAAATATGTTGAAGTAATGCTTCTCTTGAGTTAACTTTTTAAACTCTGATTAAGACTTTATATTTCATAAATATGACTTTGAAAGTCAAAATTTGACTTTCTATCCCATAGTTATGACTTTGTGTCTCATAATTATAAGTTGGGCAGACACATTTATGAAATGTGTAGTTATGATTGATGATATGAACTTTTTAATGCGGTGCATTCAAATATGGATTGTAAATGGTAAAGATTAGCTGAAAAGGACTCCATCGCTTTCGTGTTGCAGAGAGTTTGAAATTTTGCGCCAATCAGTTTGTTTTTCTTCTGTCTTTACTGCTACATCTGACCACACCCACAGCCAATCAGTGAAGAGGAGCTGAGCTTGAGTCACTCACACAAGTTGGGCTGCCCCGACTGGCCCTACTCCAAAGCAGACTGAAAAAGCAGGGATCGGCCTTGAAAAAATGCCAGTGGGAGCCGCAAAGCAAACTGAGTAGAGTGGTGCGTGGTTCCATAGAACCAGTGGAAAATGGGCATTAGTTCCCCTCTAACAGATGCGACCTCAGAGTGTAAACCTTCAGCAACAATATCCACTTTAGTAAAGATGTTATTTCTCAGTCTGTCCATCATAGATTGAATCTTAGTATCTAGAGATCTAGCTGCATTATCTGAGTCCAGCATCTTGGATAGGATGGTGTTTCCTTTCTGATTGTCTTGATTTTTGTGAGTGTTCGTATGCCAGTTGAGACAGTGGGCATAAAACAATTTAGAACCACTTAAAGAGCAACTGCAGAGTACTTTTATTTATATCACTAAATCACTATAGTGATAGAAAAAAAGTCAGGTTTCCTCTGAACTGACAGTCAACACGTCCACTGTCCACTGCTTATCATCTTTACTTATCTATTTACTTTTATTTATTTACTTATTTATTTTATTACTATTGGAGCTTTGCAAAGACATTTTGCACAATATGCACATTTTAAATGTACAGGTGAATGACAGTAGTCCGTCTATGTCTATGACACGGCTCATCTTGTCCTTAACACCAGGGAGTTGTGTCAGAGGCTGCCTCCCAGAGCCTATTTGAATATTTTAATGGGTGTTGGATATGCTCATGTGATCGGGCGAGGGTTCCTGGAGGAGACTGTGACTACAGATTGAGAGGTGGACTTTTTGTTTTCATGTCGGTAGCGGCGGCATTGAGGGAGAGAATGGTCTTTGCCTGCCTGGCAGCCCTTTTAATGCTCATCAGGCAGTCGGCAGGGCTGTCTGCCTCCATCAGCATAGCATCTCCTCCATCTCCCGCCAGCTCCATCTTCGCCTCCCTCCTTAATCTCAATAATAGCCAGCTCTGTCTTTGACTGGCAGCCCGTTTGCGAGTCACCATCACCATTTTCTCACGCCCATATCTGTTTTTGTGCCTCAGACTCTCCTTCATCTACAGTGGTATACTTCGTGTTTACTTGTCCTCATTTGACTGAGCTGGTGTTCCCGAGTCCCCTGGCGAGCAGCAGCAACAAACCTTATTTACACTTCTGCTAAACAAGCCCCTGGGAAGGTTACAATCCCTCCCACCCCCGACATACGTTCCGCAAGCTAACAGTGCATCCTTTACAAGAGGAGAAGGGAACGGGAAGCCTGGATAAATAACTTTAAAGCAGAGACAGCATGCAGTGATTAACAAGAGGCAGCGATTAAGAGACCAGGGTTGCAGAAGTGTTTAAGGACTTTTTGGTTCACTCTATAAAGGAGTAGTTGTTAGGAATAATTAGAGCTTCATATTTAATCCGAGGAACTTGGGAATGTAAAAAACGATAAGTCCTTTGTAGTATCTGATAAAATAATTGATCTCTTTTGCTCTTTCACATACTAGATGAACCACAGACTTGTCTGAACATATAGACAATAGTTACCTTTTTCAAAAGCCCCTATGACTTCAAATTTAAACTGAAGTAAGAAGGGCTAACTTTATGTGGCAAAGTGTAGATGAATGAGCCAAACACACCCAACGATAGGTTTTATATCCCGACTGTCCTCAGATGGAACTGCAATAATTTGGGTCTGATAAACAAATGAAAGAAACTTGTGAAATGTGTCATTAAAACAATTAATTCAAACTGTTTTTGTTTTTTTTTTAAAGTTACACAAAGGAAATAATAGTGACTTTACTTTGGACATTGAGATCTAACTTCATGTTTAGATCTCAACATCTCTTCCTTCAGGATGCCAACTCTGATTCCAATTGTCAATTGAATTCTTAGTGCATATTAACTTTAAGGTGGGATACATTTCACAAAGTCATGTTCTGTTTCATGCAGAGCTACAGCTGCTCACGAGACGTCCTGGTGTCCTTTGGGCGGAGGGTTTTGTGCTACCCCCTCTACAGACACTTTGCTTTAGTGGCCTCGTCAGTTTGTGACACGGCTAAAATTTTACAGTCAGGTGAGTCACCAAAGAGCACCACACAACATAAAAGTTTAAAAGGGACTAGTAATGGACCTGTTACCTTTAGAAAGCCAGTAGCAATCAGTATCTATGTTCCCATCAGTAATGGGGCCAGTAGCAATCAGTATCTATGTTCCCATCAGTAATGGGCTGTCAGAGCCAACTCTGCTAGTCCTAGAAATTTGGAAAGAAAAAGTGTAAAATGTCTGATTCATTTTAAATTGTATCTATAACTTCATTTTTTATTTTACAAACATGTTACTTATTGGTATTATTGAATATTTACTTTCATTTCCTACTTAAAAATGTGCCCTACGCACATCTGGCAAGCTGCTCTGCCTCAGGACCTGCTGTACAAATTCAGCTATCCTTTTGACAAAAAGGCTTGAAATATGCCATAGTTGGATTACTGACAAAATTATCAGCCAATCAAAATTTATATACTTTCATGAACTTTGTAAGACATTTTAAAAACTAACTATGAGCACTATGAGTGGCTAACAACTAGCACAGATGCATGGATTTTATTTACAAGTAATGAGTGAGTGTTACTTTTGTATTAAATTCCCATACACACTTTACAAATCATTATTTTTTTAATTGTTCACATGTGCTATTTGAGCAGTTCAGATTGACATTGAGCTTATCTGGGGAACATAGAAAGATTTTGGTAAATTGCTTACCAATTATGTGCGGTGTTGCGTGTATATTTTGTTAAAGTATTTTGTTATACATATATTTGCTTAACTTGGAGTATTTTTATTTACTTGCATATCATTAGATGGCTGGAGCTTGGAGTGGTGAATAGTTTTTGCATTGTCCTTCACAATGTGTGTATTGTTCAGATATACATGCCTACTGAAGGCCCTGACTGAAGCCCCATGGCATGCCACTGGACATCCATTGTAATTGGAATTCCATGTAATTGTGAAATTTGAAATTACAAAAAGATTTCCTTAATGAAACATGGCAATTTCAAAAATGTTTAATTTCAATTTTTATTAAAATATACTATTCAAGCATGTTAATGTTACATAAAAAGCCGTATACAAAGTATAACTTTAGTTGTTCCAAAAAGCATGTGATAGTACACTTAGGCCTGTCACGATAACAGATTTTGCTGGGTGATAAATTGTCTCAAAAAATTATTGCGATAAACGATAATATTGTTTGAAGACCTTTTTACACTGATTTAATAGAAATTAAGTAATAATACATTCAATTTCCTGCCAAACATAGATGCACTTTACTTTCAAAAGAACAGTTAACACTGGGACTGATACACAAAATAAATAAAACAACCAAAACCAAAAATAAAAAAGATTCTTAGTCTCCATTAACAATAAATGTACTTGAATAAAAACTAAACAACATAAAGCCAAAGTGGAAATAAATACTGCATTCAACCAAAAGAGTGCAGATTATGAAGTCTGTATAGTATATTGCCCTTCAGAAATCATTAGATTTAAATAGAGAAGACATCCCACTGCCTGATGCAATAGTTCAAACTACAAGATTTTTTACCCCGAAAGACAATCTTAGAACAATATTCGTTCTGAGATTGTCACTTGTGTGACGTGTTACGGTAGATCGTTGTGGCCGCTCAGATCTAAATCAAGGATTTGCACAGACTGGGAGCATAACGCAGACTGTTGAATGTGACTGGTAGCCAATCAGAAAGCGCAGATTCTCCTCCTGCTTTCTGAGGGGAAACCAGGACGGAATCCCGAACAGCTGACACGGTGCAACCCGAAGTCCAGCAGACAACATGAATGTTTATTCAACATTTCGTGCAAAGAAAATATAAATAACTAGGGGAGGAGTTGGAGCGAAATTTCTACCAGAAAACCCGGTAACTTTTCAGCTGTTCTTCGTTAACGTGACCTAAATAGGTTATAAAGATTTTCATTCAGTCAGGACTGACACTAGCCACATGCATTGCAGGTAGATTGTAGTAAAGAATTGATTAATGCCTGGTTTCAAAACTAGTGAACTGGAATTATTATTTTGTGTCCATTGTTGGACAAACCCGTTTAGATCGATCCGTTATACCTAGGATTTCTGTCGGCTAATGTGTCTCTCAGGTTTTGATAATGGGCCGGCAATCAGCGACATAAGATTGTGCAGCGCACGCTGGGTATTACACTAAGGAAATAAGGAAGGGAGAAAGTGGAGAGCACCGGAGTTGAGCCTTTTTTCATTCAGTGTCATCAACAGTAAGAGAAAAAGGCAGGAAGAAACGATATAGCCGATAATTAAAATGAGGTCAATAGTTTTAATTTATTGTGCGATTAATTGATTTATTGTTTATGGCGACAGGCCTAAGTACACTTAGTACACTTTAAATTGTTTTGTTCTACAACTTAATTACTATTAAAATACAATTAGCACAAAATTAGTTGTTCTAAAATGAGTACACTCATGATTAGTCTGACAAGGAAGATGGCCCTGCAGACTGTGAATAGTCAACAATGTAAACACACTAGGTACATCTAAAGGCTGAGATTATCCTGCTGGTGACAATTCTAACACTGGTAAATGACAGCAAATTAGGCCTTTTAAGCCCTGATTAGGATTTCGTCAATTCACTGAGTAGAAAGATCAGTATTCAAGACTGAGAGAAAAGACAGTTTGTCACTCTTTCCCCACACTGTCTTTCTCTTATGTTCGAACATCTACTTCCACAAACAAGCAAGCTAACTTTTCAGTCAACATAGAAATGTGTAACAACCCTGTTCATTCATGTTTCTTGCTGTACTCCTTCATAGTTCAAACATTATGCTCTAATGAGTAATGTGGCTCTCCCCAAATAAACTGTAACAGCACACTGTATCCTCATTAATTTGTCATAGTGAGGGAAACTAATGCACAGTCCCTTTTTAAGCCACTCCGTTCACAAGGCTGCTTAAACAATCACTCATAGGTATTAGCAAAACAAACCTTTCAGCAGTCGTAGACAGGTGAGGGCTGCAGAGGAAATGCTAGTGGTAAATATTTAAGCAACCCTGAGGCATGATGTTAAGTATTCCCAAAAAGGCCCTCCACCTGCATCAGAAGTGTAACTCAGGAGCCATCAGAAATGCAGGGAGGAGTAGGGAGCGTAGGGGACACTGGAGTTAGGAGGTATTGAAGCCAGCATTACAAACATGACAGGATAGCTAAATGCTACCTGCAGCAGGAGCCAGTCGACAGATGTCTTTGTTCATGCATCCAGATACTTTATAGAAGATGCTGTAGTCTCCTGAATGTTGAGAAGGCTGGGAAAGCCGAGGCATCTGATCAGAGAGAAGTTAAACAACTCTGACTTACTTGTATAATAGTAATTGAAAAATCAAAAAAGTGTACAACTGAGTCTGAGTACGTTCAGGGTAGTAATTTTCTTTTATTGGTTTTTACCAATAGTCCCGTCACAGATTAAATGCTCCTGACATGGTGGAAGCTGTGTCTCTCAGACCTTCCAAGCATTCATTATTACTGGAAAAATCTTGACAAACGTAAAACACTTTCTTCAGTTTTGTTTGGTTTACAAAACCTGCTACTGCTCTTAGGTTTTTTTTTTGTTTGTTTTTGTTTTTTTTAACTTTGTTGATAATGATGGATTTGTAAAAAAAATAAAGAGTTAAAACATCCAAGGGAGAGAACTTTCTATACCCTTTAAGAATTTAACATTGGCAAAATAGTGTAAAAAAACATTTTAATTGGTGTTCATTTGAAATAATATTTCATCACTGAAGCTCTTGCAAAGAAAAATGAAGGTTTTATGTTCCCTGATCCAATGATTTTTAACTTCAAAATCGCAACAAACTGTTCAGGCCACAAACTGAATCTACCCTGACCAAAGTGAGATAAGCTTTAAAACATCACTTTTGTCTAATACTTAAGACTTCTGTGGAAATTTTGCTGCAGTATAAGACTATCAACAGCACATCTCTTATTCATGCACTCCTCAAGACTCGAAGCCTGACGACCATTGTCTTCCTACACAATTCTGATCAATTCAGCACCATTCAGTTCTCCATCTGGGTTTTTTTTTGTCATAGAGCTGGATTTCTCAGGATGAATTTTTGGTCAATCAGAAAACATATGACCTGGGCTGAAGGAAGGAAACATCTAAAACATGCAGAGCAGTGTGCCTTGAGAACCTTGGGTTGGGAAACATTGTGTTAGGCTTTTGGTTGTTGGAGAGGAGACCTCAATAAAACATGTCAGCGGTAGCAGAACACTTGAGACTTATGTAGAGCTTCACCTATGGGGAGACAAAAGCACCAAAACATCCTGCCAAAGATAGAATGGTTGGTTGTGTTAGAGTGGCTCAGTCAGCTTAAAGTGCCAGACAATGTTTTTTCAATTCTGCAAATAAAAATAGGCAAATATGCTTGTAAATCTGCAAAGCTGATAGAGAGATTTAGCTTACCTGACCTTTACTAATTTAAAAGGTTTGATTGCTTCTATTTAGCTAGAATCAAAGTGTAACCTTTGCTCTAGTTTTTCGCAAGCTGAGAAAATGATAGTCTTCCTGTCAAGAAAAAAAAGGCCAAGTCTTGCAAGCATATGTGCTTTTGCCTCATATGATCCAAATTCTTCTTAGGGCACAGCTCGCCATGTATAACCCCATGTTTTAAATGAGAACCAAATGTTATTTTATGCTTTTCCTCACTGTTCGTGTGCTGTTTATTTGGATTGGTCGGGAATGCCAGCAGACGATGCCAACCAACTCAGTGGAGGTTAAGAAAAGCTGATTCTCTGGCCCTAATGGAGTTGATGGCCACACCATTAAGCTTTTTAAATGGTTGATTGAAAGGGAGGCTGGAGCAGTTCATTTAGGTGGATAATTTTGGGAAATACATATATCATACGCCAGAATGGTAGGAGCAGATTTTTTGTTGTTCTGCAAACCCGAGGTGGAAACCCAAACCATTTCAAATCACACATGCAGTGGGCCAGGTGAAGTTTGCACTTACAGCAAATGGCTTTTGTAGTTTCTATACATTTTAATGCAAAATCTTTTGTCATATTTACTTTTTAAACTTTAGTTAATTTTCTTCAGTTAAAATGTTTACGCATGAAATAACATGTTATGCAAAATTAATAATTTACATTGTTTTGTACTTCCATTTGGGTCTCTACTGCTTCTGAAAACAACCCAAGCACTTAAAAAAACTACCCTTATTGTTTTGCCATTTTAACAAAATAATAAAAGATTATTAAGGCTTCTAAAAATAGCATACAATGACAATATTTTTTGGTGTCTAGAAAGTGAGCCATTTCAAAACCTTCTTTATGAAATGTCATAAAGACATTACAATGAACTTGTACATGTCACAAATCAGACATGTACAAGTTCATTGCACTTGACATATATCAGAGATAAACTCCTGTCACCTGTTGTGGGTCTTCTGACTGTGATTATAAGTCAACAGCAGCCCAACCACGTCATGCATCCTCGTTTTGCATTGCTAACCTTGAAAAATGATGGCCTAATTTGGTGTGCACGGCTTGCAGAACTGTACAGAGCATCTACATTATGCTGTTGACCTAATGATCAATTTTGTAAACGGCTGAACCGCTAATTGTTAAATGTCATGTATGAAGCAACATTTACAACACTTTCCTGCACGTTTTTCCTTCTTCCTCTGAAGAGGTTTTGCAGCGCTAGTGGCTCGTATTTTTTACAGTAGGCAGACAGGAAAGAGGGCGAGGAGAGGGGGGTCGATCCCGCGACGTCCGCGTCAAGGACTGAGGCCTCCAAACGTGGGGCGTGCTTAACCCCTGCGCCACCACAGCACGCCCCTCCTGCATGTTTTTTTTTCCACAGATTTACTAAGACCATGTCGAAATATGTAATGAGCCAAAATATTACTAATATTTCATCCAAATTGGCATTCACTCATTGACTTCTTGTATTCCAAATGCTTATGTGACCTAGGTATGTGGAGGCAGATGAGCGAATACTTTTTAGCATGTTTTATTTTCCTCTAGAACTAACAGCCACATTGATTTGTCATCTGTCTGGGAATCAAATGTCAGGATGGAGCAGCTGTTAGAAGCAGCTCTTGTACCTGTGACCCAATGCAGTCAGACAATGAGTTGAATTAGAGCTGCATAACATTGAATCATAGTTGATATTGCAGTGTAATTGTATGGAAATCAATATTCTCATCAAAGGCTTGGATGCAATATTTGGTAGGCTCCTATATGTCAAGTGTCTTCCATTCAAGTATCTTTCCAGCTGGATGTATTTTAACAGGCTTTTATGCCAACTCCTGAGCTGTGGGGTGAGAATGTTTTGTAATTATAAAGTATGAAAGTCATGTGAGTTAATTGGATTGTATCTCCCGACAGCGTGAAAATTAAATATCTTCCTGAACTTAATCAAAACTGAATCTTTAGAAATGTGTGTAGAGCTGAATGTTTGAAAAACCTAAGAAAAAAAAAATTCCCAAAGGTGTTCTATTGGGTTGAAGTCAGGACTCTATTCAGGCCAGCCAAGTTCACCCACACCAGACTCTGCCCTCCATGTCTTTATGAACCTCCTGAAAAACATCTCCACACTCCATACTATAATCCCCCCTCCACCAAACTTTACACTTGGCACAATGCAGTCAGAAAAGTACCGTTGTCCTAGGAACCGCCAAACCTAGACTCGTCTACCAAATTGAGAAGCACAATGTGTCATTCCAGAGGACGTGCTTCCACTGCTCTTGAGTTCAGAGGCCGCATGCTCTACATCACTGCATCTGATGCTTTACATCACATGATGGTAAAGCACCCTTGATCCTGGCTTGGCTCAGGGGTGGGCAATCCTGGTCCTCGAGGGCCAGTGTCCTGCAACTCTTAGATATCTCTCTGGTCCAACACATTTGAATCCAATAGCTGAATCACCTCCTAAGTGCTGTCAAGTTATCCAGAGTCCTGCGAATGACCTCATTATTTGACTCAGGTGTGTTGAAATAGAGATGCATTGAAAAGTTGCAGGAGACCGGCCCTCGAGGCCTGGAGTTGCTCACTACTGGCTTGGGTGCAGCTGATCCAGGACATGGAATGGAAATCCATTCCAAGAAGCTCTCTGCACACTGTTCTCGAGCTAATATGAGGCCCACATGAAGTTTGGAGGTCTGTTGTGATTGACTTGGCTGAAAGTTGTTGGCCTTTTTGCACAATGCGCTTCAGCATCTGCTAAACCTGCTCTGTCAGTTTACGTGGCCTACAACTTGGTGGCTTTTGTTGGTCTCAATATGGACCAATTTTACTGACTTTTTTATAGGGATTCACAATATATCAGCACTCATATTGGCATTAGATAATTATAGTCATATTTTATAGGGATACATAATATGTCTGCACTAATGTCAATATTGAGTCAACGGTGTCAAAGACAAGAATTTTCTGGTCATTTTCAACTTTCCATTTCCATCTTGTGGCTGGTTGTTTCTAGAGTGACAGTGATGCATTGCATTATTGTCAGGAGTTAAACTGAAGCAGAGAACTCAGCACTACGATTGTTTTCTTCCAAGGTGTAGAAAGGATTGGGAAGTATATATAAGTGCAATATTGGTAAATGTCGGCTCAGCTGCAGTGAAAATATTGGATTTTGATATTGGGCCAAATTTTTATGTCTGTGCAATCCTTCCTTACAACTCATTGCACAACAAACACTAGCATTATGCAGCCTCAATAATAAAGTTACACATTCTAGATAGAACCAGCACTAAATAGAACGCAAAAGGAATCCGAAATAGGTTTCTAGTGTCAAGGTTGTTAAACACACACTCAGGTTCTTTGTCTCCTATGAGTCAAATGAGTCCCTTCTTACCCAGGAACTCTTCTTGAAACATTTGGATCAAATTACCCTGCAGCATGCTAGGATTTCCCTCTCATCTCTCATACCTTGGCTTTTATGTATGGAACAAAGACTGTGAGCCTTAAAATGGATGCTGCATCTGCCAGCAGCCACAGCACATTCTCATCCTCTGTACAGACTTCAAATAACACTGTTTTTCCATTTGCCTGCCACGCTGTGTTCCCGTGCCAAGGGAAAGCCTGTGTCCTCAAATGCCTGCTGAATATTCACAAAATCTTCAGAGAGAACGACCCAGCCTACATACTGAACGACTTGTACATCACAGATTACTGCATCTGGATCCAGAGGGTCAGGTAAGTTCATCCAGGCACACAAATCTGTGCTCAGCTTCATACACCACCATCTTGAGGGAATTACCTTCAGAGCCCTGAGAACTGCCACTCAGCTCTTGCAGAACATTAGTAATTTTGATGAGCAGTCCAGCCGAATGATTTGTCTCAGTAGGGACAGTTCAAGAGTGCAAATAGTTCAGTCGGTTATTTCTCGCTACTTTTCTGCTACTTTTCGAGCAGAAGTAGCAAAACTGAGTCATAAAATAGTTATCATACATTTTCTTAAACTCAATAGACAATTTATGTAGACAACTCTAAGCATGGTCTCAGAATGACAATATTGTTGTTTATCGCAGCAGTTTCTGGGACAGTTAATTGGCCAGCAAAATTTGTCATTGTGACAGGCCTAATCAGGAGTTCCTGAAACACTTACACTAAATACAGACACGTTCTATAAATTAGACCGTTTTTGAAAAAATTATGAGCTTCCACAATAAATTGACTTAGAGGGAAAGAATACAACTGCACACCATGCATTTTCATATGGCATCATTTTCCATCCACTTTACAGTGCTGTGCTAATGTATATTCAAGTTAAGGGTTGTAATGTGACAAAAAAGTCCAGGATGTGTAAGTAACTGTAGCTCTTAACATCGAGAAGCTGTGCTTTGTTCTTCAGATGATACAGGTGCTCCACTTTCTCCTCCTCCTAGTTCATATGTAAAATTTACTCACACACTTGTGCTCATCTGGAAAAAAGCCCAGTTGAAAAATGTGTGCCTGATGTTGTAGGCTCGGTGCCCAGATGAATACACAACAGGATTTAGTGTGACCCCACCACCGGTCCACTTATGTCAAGACTTCCAGTTCCAAATCTGAAGTTCTACTCTGAGAACAGTTCAAATGCTGAAATGCAAGAAATCAGCTGCAGGGTTTAAGTTTGATGGCTTGTGTTATGTCCTCAATTGAAGAGTCATCTGGACTATAGGATTGGGAAATAATATTTGTGAATATTTTCAAAGACACACTGTCTTTTCAAATAGCTTGCCATCATCAGTGTGTGAATGTGTGTTTGAATAGGAATGAAAGATGAAAAGTGTCTTTCAAAGTCTGCTATGTAAGTCTGATGTCATTTAATTTAAAAAGGTCTCTGACAGAAGACTGTTGCTGTATCAGTTTTATGATATGCTAATCGCTCAATTTCCGGTCAGCAGAGTATTGATATTGCACAGCAAGTAAGTAATTGAAAGGTCCAGAACTTTAACACACCCAAGCTGCATGCCATTTGGACTGCTGGTACTGATCAGCTGCTTTGGGGTTCCCCAGGCCAAAAAGGCCAAATAGGATTCCTTCTTCAACCTGACAGCATTCCTCACCAAAGGTGTCCACCAGCGGGCTCGAGGGTTGCTGACTTGACATGTACTGACAATCTTGCGGCCACAGCTCTGATAAGCTGCCTTGACAATGGAGACACGGAAAATAGTCCACTCAGATTCAATGTCCACCACCTCCCCGAAAACATGTTCAGTCTTCCGGGAGAAGGTGGGAGTTAAAGCTCCATCTCACGGGAAACTCTGCCAGACATTCCCAGTAGACCCTCATAATACGTTTGGGCCTGCCAGGTCTAATCAGCATCTTCTCCCACCACAGGAGCCAACTCTCCATCAAGTAGTGGTCAGTGGACAGCTCCGCATCTCTCTTCACTGGAGTGTCCAAGACATACGGCTGCAAATTCAGTGAGACAATAAAGTCGATCATCAAATTGCGGCATGGCGTGTCCTGGTCCCAAGAGCACATATGGACACCCTTGTGCTTGAACATGGTGTTTATTATAGACAGTCCATAACCAGAACAGAAGTCCAACAACAAAACACCATTCAGGTTAAGATCAGAGGAGATCAGAGGGGCCGTTCCTCTCAACCATACCCCTCCAGGTCTATCTGTCATTTCCTATGTGAACGTTGAAGTCCCCCAGCAGAACAAGGGAGTCCCCAGGAACGGGACTCTCCAGTACCCACTCCAAGGACTCCTAAAAGGGTATTCCAATCTGTTGTTTGGTGCATAATCTCAAACTGTCAGAACCAGTCCCCCCACTCGTAGGAGGAGGGAATTTAAAGTTGTTCCGCTGCTTAGATAATTCCGTGATCAGTTGGGACATGGAAGCAAGATCTCTGCATTTACTTTTGCCAAGTGGTTCCATGTTGG
This sequence comes from Poeciliopsis gracilis, assembly GCA_911649635.1. NCBI lineage: Eukaryota > Metazoa > Chordata > Actinopteri > Cyprinodontiformes > Poeciliidae > Poeciliopsis > Poeciliopsis gracilis. The sequence goes on from CAJVRI010000688.1 coordinate 104,411, forward strand.
AGGATGCCACAGCTGTTGATGCTATTTTGCTAGCTAGGCTATTCGTTCTCCTGGTTAAATTAGAAAGCTTTTGTTGTTTAGCATTATCACTGGCCATTACTCTGTCACAAGGGTTCAGGAACAGTGCTTCTGTCGATCCAGTGCTTACTTACAGGAGCAGATAAAAAATAAGTTAAAAATTAGTTTACTTACTTCTTTTCTCATAAAAACACTTTGAATTTTTGCTTATATAAGAATCTAAATCTTCTCCACACAAACACTGGTATTGAATTTCTGTGAAATTTTTTTCACTCAGCCGCTGAGCTTGATTTACTTATATCTTGAAATCATTCATGAACATTCATTTAACAACCTCATAATGATTCTTCCATAAGACCATGCCTCCTGTTTTTCTCTCATTTTGACACACACACAGAGCTGCTGTACAAGTCCCTGGACCTGCTTAAGCTCTGTCAGCTCACAGGAAAAGTCAATCAGTCTCTTATCTGCTGAGGGGCTCCGACCGGAGCGCCGCTGCTCCTCCTCATTGCACTCTGGAACTTAATGTCAGCTTGACGGGGTGATTCCAGCTATGCTCTACCTCGATTATTAAATGGATTAGCTCTTTCTGTGGCAGTCCCAAGTGCAGATTCTATTGTTACATCTCTCTTTGATAGAGATGCGTTTTTTATTATCAGCCCTTACAGGCCGTCACATTGGGAAAAAGACATCCAGGCTACAAAGCTTCTGTCATCTTCAGCCACTTGAGAGAGACAGTAAGCCTGACTGCCTCTTTTTCTCTTGTAGGATGTGTATTTTGGCTCACACTCCATCGAGATTTCATACAATCTGCTCTTGTGATTTAAGGGCGTATTCATACCAGCCCTGTTTAGTCCACTGCAATGTGAATGCAGTGTGATACGGGCAAAAAAAAGCTAACGCTGATCTACCAAAAAAACCTACATTTAGTTCGACTGAAGTGAATTCTAGTGCAGTTCAAAATCATATGTGAACACAAAGCCGATCGGAAATCACTCCAAAATGCAATGGTGGAGGAAGTACGCAAACAATGCACTTGAGTAAAAGTGCAAATAAACAAAATGTACTCGAGTAAAAGTAAAAGTACCACATTAACATTCTTACTTGAGTAAAGGTAATTAAATACTGTCTTTTTAAAATACTTAAAGTATTAAAAGTGAACGTATTTGCTGAATGTTTTACCTAATAGCTAATACAATATCATCACATTTAATTTTAAGACTTAAATTTTTATATTTAATACTTCTAATGTGCCATTTTAATTAACAATGCTACAGATAAAGCATGCATTTTTGTGTTAACTCTGTGACACAGTTTAGATTTAGATTTGTGATTCTATGCATCAAAATTTCACAGATGACCTCTAGCTGTCCTTAACTACAGTCATTTTCAATACATTAAAATGTCTATGAAAGATTTATGCATTTCAGTAACTCGGCTCAAAAGTTAAACACGTCATACTGATGAATTCCCTCCAAACTGTTTTAAAGCTTTTTTTGTTACTGATGATGATTTGTTGCTAATGAAAACAACATTTCTGATTAGATTACAGACCAATAAAAATACCTTTATGTAGAAATGTGGGCCTAATGGAAAATATGTTTAAGTTGTTTTCAAAATTTGCCAAACTATGGGGGATTTTTTCTGCCATAATTTGAGAGCACACATTCTCAGTCTGAAAGCAGGATTTTATGTCTTTTGTTCTGAAAACCTTCAAAAATTTTGCTTAAATTTTCAGTCTGAAAGCAGGTTTCATGCCTGCTTTTCAAAACTTGTAATGCTTGTACTCAAAACTTCTGCTCTCTTTCCAATACTCACTGTGCTTTCTCCTCGCACTCAAAACTTGCCTCTGCTCAGATCAAATCTCTGCTTGGAAACATTTTCTGTTAGTGTTTGGAACAAAAGAGCACCGTCTCCTGGCAACCTCTCAGCCAATAGAATGAAAGTGATATACTGGGTGAGTTTGTTTCCTTATAGTGGGTGTCCCAGTGCTCCCTCCTTCCCCTCCTCTATTTCCCCCGCCCGCAGTCAGAAATTGAAGCAGCACAGGTTGTCACAGCAACTGGCAAGCATTGATCCATAGTGGTACTCAGCTTTACATATGTGATTTATTTGCAATGTGAACACAGAGTGAAATTAGTCTGCTCTGCTGTGAAGGTTTGATGTTGAACTAATGACTGTGTCAAACTGGCTGTAGTGCTGAAGAAGCAGAAGAAGCTAATAGCAGCTAATAGCCACTTTTGATGCTGCTTAGGACAGACAGGCTGCAGTCCGGCTGCAGAGCACTGACCCAATAAAACTCTCCAACAACATAAAATATATTGCTAAAAGTGCATACACAGTACTTGTTCTATTATATGTCCGTAGTTGGTGTTTGTGTAACAGCTTCCCCTTATGCCCGTCACGTCATACACACAGAGGAGGCCAGTTGGTTGAATTTTCTGTAATGAATGGTCAATATAAATTAGCACACTGAGCCTCCCTACTGGTTCACCAGGTCTCCGCGTACACAGTAGAGCGCTCAACAGACTGTGTGTCACAACATTTATTACCGTCAGCTTAACAACATATTTTTCTAACAGTTGATCATATAGTGGTATTTGATTATTAATACTTCTTTAAAATTAATTTAATACAATCTGGTCTTCTTATAAATAAATAAAAAAATAAATAAACATAGACAGCAGTCAAATTTAACTAATAAACTATCAGTAACCTCTAACTGAAACAGGGAACAAATAAACTGACATGCTAGCAAATACAGCAAACCAACAACATAATAGACAAACTGACAAACTCAACTGAAGAAAAACTGACAAACATAACCGACAACACAAATCACTGAAAAATAATGTAACATAATTACCAGTAATGAATGGTCAATATAAATTAGCACAGTGAGCCTCCGCTTACTGCAATAAAACTCCACATCAGTCTTTGAGCACACTCACTATGACTGTTCAGAAAAGAATTAGATTTGCTGACTTACCACAGTAGAGCGCTCAACAGACTGTGTGGAATTTACAGTTTATCCTCCTAGGCTACCAGTAGGGGGGCGCTAAAAACCACTCATCACATGGTAATTAAAAAAAAACATATTTTAGCAAGAATTTCACCTGTAGCTATTACCCGTTACATTTGTACGCAGCTGTCATGACAATTTCTATGGCAGTTGTTAGTGCCATAGCACTTCTGATTTTGTTTATGTCGACTTAAATAAACTAGAAGCTTAGAGCTAACTCTTTTCTTGCTGTGTTCATATTTCACACAATATACATGCATTACACAACACAGAATAAGCAAACTTTATTATTGTTTTGAAAAAAAAAGTCACTAGAGGAATTGAAAAATCAATAAACATAGTGACAAAGTGAATAAATTGATGAATGTTTCTTTCATCCCCATCCCTCTGCTCATCCCCTCACTCTACCATGTTTCTTGGCCTTTTCCTTCTTCCATTTGCTGGAAGGAAGAAGGAAGTTCCCCTCAGTGTCTTCTTCAGAGGTTTTCCTGTCATTTCCTTCAGTGGATCTTGGTTCGATGATGGATCATGTTGGCTGTTGGCATCGTTTCCTGCTTCGTGACATATTCCCCTGAGTGAGATCACTCCTCACCTGTGCTTCGTGGCAAGATGAGACGTAAAGGATTCCCGGCCATATGACGCCTCTATCCTGTCATTGCTTGTCGCCAACAAAGCAGAAGTTATCATCTTCACATGATGGATGTGCAATTAATGCAGCTTGATTTATCTAATCTCCCAGCAATCCAATGGGCACTTCTCCTTCTAAAGTACCACCGACTGCCAGGATGTCTGTCTCAGATTTACTGCCTTCCAAAGAATTCACCATGATTTAAGACCGCATTGCATGGGATCTTCCTTATCCTTACATAGTGAGTGAGAGCAGCTTTTGAATGTGTGATCTTCTAGCAAATTATGTTGTACACTAACTCTGATTTTTGCTGTTCAATTTGCCTTCTTTTTTTGTAGCTCCAGACCTCAGTTCCCTTCAGACTTCCTGCTGATGAGCTTCTTTGATCATACTGTTCATCCAAAGAGGGCACAACATATTTGAGGACACAGAGACAAGAATGAGGGTTCAAAAATTAAAACTCTCTTTTCTTTTGGTTCAGCTGCATTGATTTTCTGTGAAGAGGAAAAAAGAGAGAGAGAGTTAAATACCCTCAGTCCCCCTTGTCCCAAAAAAGAGAGGAAAAAACAAAATCCCAAAAGTTGGACCTGGTGAGCTGATCAAAAAGAACAAAGTGGTGCAGCAGGGGACCAACCCTATACATGGCCATGAAAGCCCCTACTTGTACTGGACTAAAGCAAATAGAATCTACTGCAAAAGAAAGATCAAAAACAGAACAACTGGTCCCACCAGGCCAAAATCACAACGAAAAAGCAAACAAACAAAGGCTAATAGACTGCCTGGCAGTCTGGAGACGTCAGCTGCAGCATACATCTACTGGAAACGTGCACGCATCGCGTCAGGACCACATCCCCGGTGGTGGTAGTGGAACTGCAGGTGTCCCACACATGTTGAAACCCAGCCTATTTAAAGGCGGATCAAATTAATTTGATTACAAATTAATGTAATCAGATCAATTGCCAAAAATAAGATCAGTCTGTTGGTGTCCTCCACCTTCAGCCTCAGCACACCACAGATCAGAGAACTATGAGCACAGTTTGAAACCAGACTTTTATATAGTTAAATAGCTAAAATATTCAGTGGGGTGTGAATATTTTAAGTATAGTATTTCTTGTAAAACCCGAACAATACAGATGTTGTTTGGGGCTTATCCTGTAAGGTTCAGCCAAGAAATTAAATCCTCCTTCGAAGAGTGGGATTTGGCCCAGGAGTCATGCCTAGCGTGACATCAAGTGAGCAGCTCTGGGCTGCATCACTCAGCTGTGAAATGGTCATCCTGGATGCTTAAAAATAAAGGAGATAAAGGAACTGCTCCATCTCAGCAGTGATGGAGATCCTGATGGGTCCTGCTGGGAAGAACAAAGGCACAAATGTCACTAATCCAACTGGGATAAGTAGTGCAGATTTCCTCTCAGCATGGGAGCACTCCAGATTTTGTCTTGAATACACATGCTCATTTTAAACAGACAACTGTGCCTGCATAATTTGTTCCTCTCATGTTTGGAGAGCACTCCAGTTAATACAACTGATTATGTGTGTTGTTTTTTTCTTGTCATTACATCTTAACAGGCTGATGTCTTGAGATGGAGCCCTATAAAATTAGGAACCTCAAGGATTTCTGAAGCATAGAGAAAAGAAGTTAATGTGCTAAATTCAATTCAAATTATTTAATCCCTTGGAAGACTACAACTCTCAAGCACCAATTTAGATTTGATGTTATAATTTACTAGTGACCTAAGCAGTATTGGTTGTGATGAAGTTTTGCTTGCATCATCCCTCCACACACCAACTCCCCAAATTGGCTTATTTAAAAAAAAAAAAGTACACCAATTTTTGTCATTACATGCCATGTCAGATAATGACCGGTTTTTATTCAATCCATCTGCAGGACACACATGGATTGGATATGATAGTTTCTATCACAGCAAAGAGCAGCATCTTGGGAAAACTCCCAAAATGTTCAAAGGAACGACACATCAGCTCTGAGCAGACCTCTGAGTTATTTTCCTGGAGTTATTTTCTTTCCAGCGGTATCCGCAGATTTTCTTTAGAGTAATCCGGTTTTAAATGAGTTTTCCATCATTATTTTTAATACAACCCTGCAGAGTCGCACTTTGAGCTCATCTCATGGCACATAAATGGTTGTTTACATGCAGTATCTTACGGACCACTAAGGGGCGCCCACGGACATCTAGTGGTCAGGGGACCACTGTTTGAGAGACTGTTTTAGGAGAAGAGTAGGCACCATCATGAGTAGTAGGATGGTAGTACTTTGAGTGAGTAGTAGTACTTCAATCGGAGGTGCCAGTGGTGATTTTGGTTTAGAAAAAAGATAGTTTTGTAACTTGGTAGTGTCCACTCATAAATTAAGCATTCTCAACAAGAAGTTTGAATCTTTCAGTGTGAGATTATGCCACTGCAATAAATAGTGAATTCATTTAAACCAAGGGTACCTTTAAATTTGGCTGGTACAGAAGGAGCTTATGGTAAATTTGGCTGTCATTAAACAATAGGAAGAGTTGTGTCACTTGAGAAGTTTGCTGTTTACTCTGCTGACTCATACCAGAAACAGCTGGTGTGGTGTATTATTGTTGTTTGCTAAACCAGACATGAAATGTAAACATTTCCTTCCCTGCAGTCAGTTTAGTTCTAAACAGGGCTAGCTGGCATGCTTTTTTCTTTAGTATTTTTTGTACGACAAGAAAACATCGTGTGGAAACCTAGTCTCCTCCCAGATCTTAATGGTGGCATTACATTATCGCACACAGGATTTCTGTCTGATGCCCCTCTATCCATCCATCAATCTCTGTCTAGTTTCTGTCATCCCTTTGCCATCTGCCCATCCATCCATCATAGGGCCGGAATGATAGTCCAGTCCCTATGATGGACTGAATCATCCCTATCATCCATTCACTCGTCCATTCATTTATCCATTCAACCATTGATCTATCCATCTATCCCTGTTGTAAGTGAATATATAAAAACAAAAAAAATCTTCTCACATTTGCTTGTGAATGGAAGTGGGTAGATCAAACAGTGTCTTTAGTTTACATTACTGATATTTAAAAAACATGTCAAGCTTTAAAATTATTTTTAACAAGTATAATTCCCAAAGTCAAATCTGTTATCCTTCCGTATAACATCATCTCAGACTGGCATCAGACAGTTGATTGATCCCCATCTCATTATCTCAAAGCTACAGTAAAGCCTTTATTAGGCTGCTGTGAGACCAAACTTGAGCAATGTCTTATGGGATAAAGTCATCTGCGTTTCTTATATTTGTAATACTTATCAGCGTCTGGGAGGGCCATTCCAGTGTTTAATCACACTGAAGAATTGCATCTCCTAGTTTCCCCACTTCCTTGAGCTAGTGAATGAAACTTCCTCAAGACACTCCAAGGGATTCCAGTGCTTCTGTTACCCAGATTTCTACATCTGAGGACAAGCTTTATCTGACATGTTTTTCAAGTCCATAGGCTCACTGAATGAGCCACTCTGAGCAAACATGAGCTGGATGAGAGAAACCAGAGACTGTAATTTAACTTGGCTTCATAGACACAGGCGGCGCACATACGCAGAGACACTCTCTCTGCCCGTTCTCGCCAAATACTTTGGCAAATGGAGGCATCTTCTGTGCAGTCATGCTGCACAGAAGTTTTTCAACCTTGGCGAAATAAAAAAAGTCTCCCTTCCACAGTTTAATGAAGGCAAGCCACAACAGCAGTGTGGTAATGACCGGATTGTGTACAACATTATCCCTCCCTCCGGACGGAGCGTTTGTATCCACGGCAAACAGAGCTTCTACCACAGAGTGAGGGAGGGAAGCGAAAACAAGCGCCCCCCTTCTCCATTGCTATCTCAATAATGACTTCCCACAGGGGGAAAGAGAATACAGGGCCATGACTGAAGTGGCTCTACTGCAGGAGGCCCCTCTGGCCCAGCGTCACTGCAGGACGCTCCCACAAAGGCTTTTTAGTGCCAGGTACCTAAACAGAAATTTTATTGGCTCCCTCACTTGTCTTCCTCATCAGCAAAGGTTACTGTTATATATCAGTGTACCCTGCCCCTCCTGTTGGCTCTTTGAAAACACAATCCTACACGACAGGTGTTTAAGATTTGCGGAAGCAGGGATTTTCTCCGTCTCCAGAGAATGGAGGGATTTTTGTTTACACGTGTTGTGAATCAGTTCTTCACTCAGCTAAGGAACTGAAGGTGGAGTGTTTTTCTGTCCTACTGTTGGCATTCCTGGTGTTTTTATGAGTTGATACCCAGGTTGCGTAGAAAATTTCAGATATGGTGGGAGGTAAAGTTGCATATAAATTTTACGGGGTTTCTATTGTTCTCCTAGCCATCCATCTGTTTGTCTATATGACATCCATATGTTGCTCTGTTTGTCAATTCTTCCATTCCTTGAATTTTTTTATTTTTTTTTTATTTTTTTTTTTGGTATATTTTGCACTGAATCCTGATTGTTGAATCAGGATTCAGTCCTCCAAAAGACAATTATAATTTGAAAATTAAAAACTGAAATTTTGACGAAACGATAAGGGAAACCTTTTTTTGGGCATCAGTTTGAAATGAGATTTCAATGCATGTCAGACGAGTTCAGAGTAAACAGAAAGCAGCAGTGTAAGATGTTAGGAGCCATCTTTGACAGACTATGAACATTATATTGAAAATTTACAAATATATGTAATGAAGTAACATTAAAAGAATACATAAAAGTGTTCCATTTTTGTGCTAAGAGTAGGGCTGCATAATATGGCAAAATCTTGTCATGGCGATACTATTAGTAAATATTACGGCAACAAAACCCTTACCTCTCTCTCACCTGTTCTTCCATCACTCTGTGACCTTTAGTATTTTGGACAATGTTATTTCGGTAAAGATCTACTACTGTGAAGCTATACAACTTTCTAAAAGTTATATCTGCATGGGGTGCTGTTGTGGCACAGGTTGCAGGCTCGATTCCCAGCCTGGTGACATTTGCCTCATGTCTTCCCCCTTTCTCATTACCCTGTTTCCTGTCAAACTACTTTCAAATAAAGGCCACTAGAGAGAACAAAATCTTTAAAGAAAAAAGTTACATTTAGCATGGAAAATGCAAGTTCAAGAAACTCAGAATATATTTTCCAACAATTATTGTATTCTAATCAGTGTTTTCCAATATGAATACAATTTAGACTTTTTGTGTGATGTTTGACAATGTGACTCAAGTGTACTGTGTGAATTCTGTGAGCTGTGTAGATTCCTTGCGCACTGTCACGGTTGAGATTAAATTTTTGTGTGAACTAATTTCCTACAATTCTCATGACAATTTCCCCACAATCTAAATGGATTCTAGAAAGTTTGATGAGCTAGTTGGGGGCCTGGCCCCATTTCTTCTCCAGCAGGTTAGCCATCACACACCTGTTAGTGCAGCACAGAAGGGCAGTCATGCTGCACATTCTTGTAATTGGTTGCTCCAGCTGTCAACATTATTACCTTGGTGTTGCATATAAAAGTGTTCGATGTCAAGACTTTTTCTTGTCAGTTTGTTGTTTATCCAGTCATAAAAATGTATCTCTGCGCAGACCTGTCCAGCAGACATCTGCTACAAGTCTGCTTCAAGGACACATGGACTGAATGGATTGAATTACGCCTGACGCCTGAAATCTTGCGCATATCATCTGCATATACAGCAGTAGAAATTGGAATGGGTCAAATACTCTTCTAGAAGTCTGTCATCCAAATTGTCTTCAGATTTTTCTAACACATTTTCTGCAAATTGTTATTGTGTGCAAGAACAAAGAGTGTTCCGGCCCCCATTGCCTGTTTGTTTTCTTCTCCTTTCTCACAATTCAAAATGGAATGTGTGTGCAATAGGTACAGAGGTAGAATAAGATCTGCTTACGCAGCCCCTTCTTGGGTCTTAAATGAATGTTCAGCCTCCACAAACTCCATTCACCAGAACAGGGCTCTCATTAGGACTGCCTCAAAATGAGGAGCCACCCCAGCGCTCAACAGTGGTTTAATTTGGCCAGAGAGGGCAAGAGGGGTAGAGTGTGTGTGCATATGAATGACAGAACAGTGGCCCCTCCAAATACATGCCCACACACACATGCACACACACACACTCCAGCTCTGCTCTCACACACTTTCTCCAATCTTGAATGTGGATCACCATCCTGAATGGTGGTGATCCACAGAGGTCTCCCATTCAGTAATCACCACGGCAATGGAGGCGGCAGACATGTACTCACCGCACCAGGGGACAAATTGCAATCACTTTAGGTTTTGGCAGCTCAGTGGACTTTCCCAGCATAGATAATGTGTAGGCGGGGTTCTCCACACAAAGGTAATGCCTTTACAAAAAGAGGGCCTTTGCAGGAGGACAATCGTCAGCAGCACAACGTCTAACACCTGAGTGGTCTGCTACGTCGTTCACGTAAAGTCAAAGAGACAGGACAACAATCCTGTTTAATGTACTACCTAATGATGGCAATCCTAAACTCTGGGGAAGCAGGGCCGAACCATGGAGTCACTCGTGGTCTGGACTTTTATTAACTTGTCTGCAGTCAGACTGGACTTTACTGCAGTCTTTTCAACTGGTTTCCAGCTTTTATACCTCAGGATCTATTCAGACTAATGGCTTGTTTTGATCATGGTTGGTTGACCTTTTTCTATCTGCCACACATTACACACTCAGGAGAGCCACAGATAGATCTTCCATAAGGTTTTCACACACTCACAACCATAAGCTTCGATGTGTTTTGTTGGTATTCTGTGTGATAGATGTCATTATTGGAAAGTGGATGTTAAGTTGATTTTTCTTTAAAATGTTTTTTGTAAATACAACCCTGAAAATTGATGCGTATATGACCCCACGTATGTCTTGGTCTGACAATCCAAGATGCAGTCTTAGGGAATCATTTACGAGACTCCATTAACTTTAATGTGTTGCAGTTGCTGATTACATTATTGGACCCAATTTTCTATCGGATAGAAAACTCTTATGTATTTGATTTGAGAAGTACATCAATCAGCAGTGTGATGTAGACATGCTGACAATGGCACACAACATTTCTCCTTGTATTTAAAGAACCAGTTGTATTGTCAGATGAAGAGGAAATCTCCCACCCATGAATCTCATGCATGTGCATCCAGTGAGTTCTAAGCCACATCTCTGTTCCTCAATCCCAGCTGTGTTTCAGAAAGCACACACTGCAACAAGCTCTTCTTTGATTGATTAGGGTTTATTCACACCAGCTCTGTGTAGTCTGCTGTAATCGGTCTTATTTGCCTAAAAAGTCTGGTTCCTTTGTGGAGGTGCGACTTTGCTCTGTGGCAAAAAATACAAATAAAATACACCAAGAAATAAAATACAAAAGTGTTGAACAGTCCAGGTTGTGTGAATACTGTCTCAAACACCAAACTTTGAAATATGGGAATTGTAACTTGTAAAATATGAAGTGATTCCATCAGCCTCCATAACGGCAGTCTGATTGGTTCCATCTCTTTCTGTTCACAGCCCCGAACATCTACTTTAATCTCCCCGTACTTAGAGGTACATGTGTGTATGTGTTTTTCAGAGCAGGATGAGTTGGGGACAGGGTTGATCTGCCTCTCTGTGTAATCCCTTGCAGTCTCTTATCACCTCTCGCCGAGAAAGCAGTGGTTTGGGGAACAAAAGGTCCCGAGCCTCCTTGTATCAGCAGAGCTTATCTTCTTACATTATTAAACATTCATATTTCCATATTTCATTGACCTCCGCAAATCACAGGCTACTTAGCATTCATACAAGAATGGGATTTGCTTAATGAGTATTAGATTTGTAGATGGTTATCCTGTGGCTATGTCTTTAGTGCGCCAAGCCGGTCAATAAGTCAGCCGCCATGCCTCTTTCCAAGTGAGGCGGTAATACCGATCAGTTTGTAGTTTGATGTCTTTCTCTTCTCAATCTGAGTTATCAATGCAGAAACTCTCCTTTTAAAACTTTTTCTCTGTCTTTTTCTTGGCAATCTCAGTTCCAAGAAGATGTTGAAGTTGGCCACAATGCTGCAACACACCCCGCTTCAGAAGAAAGATTTGGAATTGGAGCTTGATGAACTTGAGAGTGCAGCAAGGATGGTGGTGGAGGAAGAAAAACAAACTTCTACAGAGAGCAGCAGCAGTGATTCACCCAGCGAGAGCGAAGAGTCTGAAGCTGAAGAACAGGGCTGCTCTGACTCCAAGCAGGGAGGAGAACCATGTAAAGACAGCCCCTCGCAGCCTAACTCCTCCCCCTCCTCTCCCATCCCCCACTTATCCTCCAGTGCACTCTCCCCCTCGGTAAACAGGAAAGCGGGTGCTGTGAGTTCAAACTCACAGGGCTGCAGGCAGCTGATCCAGGAGCTGGGCAGACAGATGATGGAGGAGCTGAGGATCTCTGCAGATTCCTGCTCATTTGGAGCAGGAGAGACATTCGCTGCAGCGGAGGCAGAGGAACCACCTGGGAGCAGCAGCAGCTGTAGTAGTGGGACTGTTAAAGGAGAGTCCTTGCAAAACCTCCCTGCTAATCATTCAGATGCACCAAGGCTTCATTAGATAGATACAAAACCATATGCAGCTTCACATCTTCATGAATTAGTTCTGTTATTTTTCTTAAATTCTTTAATATTTTATTGCAATGCATACTTGATTTAATGCAGTAAAAATGTAATGACATACTTCAAACTGTATATACGTCAAACAAGAAATTCATAATGACTTACATTTGATGTGTTGTTTGTAAAGCTTTATCCTACAAATACCAAATGTATCCAATCTAGAGCTTCATCAGTTTCATGCAAAGTTATGTCAGACTTGATGAATTTTGGACTCTACTAATAAAGAATTTTAGAATTTGAAATTCCTGTAAATTTTTTGTTATAATTTAGATTTTATGCAATAATTCACATTAGAGGGTTATATTTCACTGTGAAAGTATTAAGCACAGTTGTCATTTCATTCATAAGTCATTTGAAATAAATCCTTATTGCAGATTTCTGCCCAGGTCCCTCTTGAAAATGAGATCCAGATCTCAACAGGGTTCACCTGGTTAAATAAAGGAAATAAAAAAAAAATTGTCTATGCATTGACTGACTTAATTTGGTTAGAAGTAGTGATGTACTAATCAGAACTTTGCGGCTGATTTTAAATCACCAGCCACTGGTTGTTGTAAAGGTTTGTTTGGCCACAGACAATTTTTGCTGAAAACATAAAAACAAATCAACTTTGTAATGTAGTGAGCGGACACTGGCCAGAAAGAGAGTCGGAACCGGTGGCTTCCTCACCTTCAGCTGGGCCAACGCCCATCTGCTTTGCCCTCTTCTGTTTTGGGGCACAATGTTTCTGTTTGACCGGTGCATAGCAGTGCTCTCTCGCTTTATTTATTTATTTATTTACTATTCTGTTGATTAGGAGTTAAGGAGACAATGGATCGTGGCCATTCGGAGAGCTAACATAGCCATCAGAGCTCACACTCGGGTTTGTAACACCGGCATTTAAACCTGACCACATCAGAGAACCTGCGTCTGAAAAAGTAGCTGAATCTGCTCCGTTCGAGTGGAATCATGTCTCCCTTCCACGACAAGGGGTTTGGAGAGAAGGCAAAGACCATCGCCAGACAACTAATGTCTGGAACATGATTAAGCCTCGGCTCCAGACCTTATATGGATTTGGTGTTGGAGGAAAATGATGCTCTCTGGGAGGAAATCCGCCACATACAGGAACAGCTGGAGCCTTTGACATGAGATTCTTCACAAGGTGAGACTGTTTTAGTGTGTGTCTGTGTTACAGAATGTGAGTTATTTTAAACAATTCTTACATGAGTTTTATGCAAAAGCAAAATAAAGTGTTTATTACAGATTACATAAATTATGTTTAACACACAACCGAGTGTTCTTCCAATACCAAAGGCAGCAGCGCCATTTATTGTGATACCAGAACTGTTTTACTTTAACATTCAGTTTCCTGATAAATGGCTGATAATATATTTATTATATTTTTGTCAATCAAGATGTAAGCTGTCTATATGAGGAAGTATATGCTACTGTGGGCCATATGCAGAGTAGGCTGAAACAGTTAATGGGAGCAATTGTGATGAACTGGTTATTTAAATAATTGTCAATTAATTTAGTAATTAATCATAACTGGATACAGACTCATAAAAACTATGCGCTCAAAGAACATAATCATAGTAGTAATCTAGTAAAATATGTAAAAAAAAAAAAAAACATTTTGCATTTAAGATGAATAAGAAAAAATATTTACTTATAATATTTATTTCTGTAAAAATGTCATTAAGATTAATAGAATGAAAGGGTCATTTATATGTAGTCCCCATTGTCCTCCATTTGTGCCACTTCTGCTCAGTATCTGTGCGGCAAGGACTGGAGGGACTGCTGGAAGAGGTGGGCCGTCTGAAATAAAAGGTGCTGTGCAGAGGCATCCCTGTAATTCCATTAGTTTTGAATCCCTCTGCACCATCTGTGCATGGTACCTATTTGTTAGAGAACAAAGTGTGCTTTGTATTATGAAAGTACAACTATAAGTTATTTTTATGTTTACAGGGTTGATAATATTTATGATTATTAATAATATCAAAAATGTAATCATAATATACATTTATTGAAATAATTCAACTTAAAATATTTACTTTAAATATTTCTCAGATATACAGCTAAAGCTGTACTTCTAATTTAAAGACTATTAACATCTTTCATATTTCATCAATTTATGAGGCTTCGCACACAATTTCACAGAAATAAGTTCAGCACAGAAATGGTTTATTTTTCAGGGGATGACTGCGTCAGGAGTTGGTCCTGCAATCGGTGTGTTGCAGGTTTTATTCCTGGTCTGGCTGCTCTCATGCAAGACTTTTCTACTTTTCACTTTTCCTGCTGGTGTTGGGTCTTTCTGTCCTCCTACACTATTGGATATGTTTTTGAATAACACTCGAAAAGTAACACTGAGAGCAGTGTAACTTTAACACTGTACAGGGTGGGAGCACATGCTCCCGGGCTCAGTGTTGAAATTGACTCTCTTAGTGTTTTGACACCTCTCATTTTACCATGTAGGAAGGCAATCTCTCTCCTCGGGCTGCCACCTTATCGTGGTGGAGAGGTTTGAGTGCCCCAATGATCCTAAGAGCTATGCTGTCGGGGGCTTCATGCCCCTGGTAGGGTCTCCCAAGGCAGACAGGTCTTAGGGGAGGGACCAGACAAAGCGCAGCCCGAAGACCCCTATGATGCAAACAAACTTTGGTTCTCGTGTTCCCTCGCCCGGACGCGGGTCACCGGGGCCCCACTCTGGAGCCAGGCCTGGAGGTGGGGCACGTTGGCGAGCGCCTGGTGGCCGGGCTTTAACCTATGGAGCCCGGCTGGGCTCAGCCCGAAGAAGAAACTTGGGACCCTCTTCCAATAGGCTCACCACCTATGGGAAGAGCCGCAGGGGTCGGGTGCATTGTGTGATGGGTGGTGGCCGAGGGAGGGGGTCCTGGCGGTCCGATCCTCGGTTACAGAAACTGGCTCTTGGGACGTGGAATGTCACCTCTCTGGTGGGGAAGGAGCCGGAGCTGGTGTGTGAGGATGAGAGGTTCCGGCTAGAAATAGTCGGTCTCACCTCGACGCATGGCTCTGGTTCTGGAACCAGTCTCCTTGAGAGGGGCTGGATGTACTTCCACTCTGGAGTTGCCCACGGTGAGAGGCGTCGAGCAGGGGTGGGCATACTTGTTGCTCCCCATCTTGGCGCCTGTACATTGGGGTTCACCCCGGTGAACGAGAGGGTAGCCTCCTTCCGCCTACGGGTGGGGGGAGGGGTTCTGACTGTTGTTTGTGCTTACGGGCCGAATGACAGTTCAGCTTACCCACCCTTTTTGGAGTCCTTGGAGGGGGTACTGGAGAGTGCCCCTCCTGGGGACTCCCTCGTTTTGCTGGGGGACTTCAACACTCACGTGGGCAATGACAGTGAGACGTGGAGGGGCGTGGTTGGGAGGAATGCTCCCTCCGATCTGAACTCGAGTGGTGTTCTGTTGCTGGACTTCTGTGCTCGTCACGGATTGTCCATAACGAACACCATGTTCAGGCATAAGGGTGTCCATATGTGCACTTGGCACCAGGACACCCTAGGCCGCAGTTCGATGATCGATTTTGTTATCGTTTCGTCGGATCTGCGGCCGTATGTCTTGGACACTCGGGTGAAGAGAGGTGCGGAGTTGTCCACTGACCACTACCTGGTTGTGAGTTGGCTCCGGTGGTGGGGGAGGATGCCGGTCAGACCTGGCAGGCCCAAACGTGTTGTCCTGGAGGGTTTACTAGGAAGCTGGTTCAGTTGTAAAGCAGGTTAAGTTAACCTTGTGGTTTAGGTAAAGCTCCTAATTTTCTTAACTAAATGATGCTGCAGGTTTATCTATTAGCAGGTTTCATTTTGCCTGCACTTGGTTGTGTACATTATTTTAAGTGTATTTGACAAAATATAAAAAATGTCATTCAAACTGCTTTTGCCTTGTTTTGCTTTTTACTTGTACTTTTCAATACATTACTTGAGTACATTCATTTTTACAGTAATTTCCATACTTAAGTACAAGACGTTTCAGATACTTTAAGACTTTAACTCAAGTAACATTTCAGTCAGTGACTTTTACTTTTACCAAAGTCATATTTTGGAGCGGTACCTATACTTTTACTTGACTCCGAGATTTCAGTACTTTATACAACACTGGTCCATGCCACTCAGCACTCTGAATGTGCAGAAGACTGAGCCATTTCAAAGGAGCCATTCTTTACCTAATAAATAGTGAGAAAAGCACTAACCCTTTCCTAAAGCAGGGACTGAAGTGGCAAAGACTCTGTCTGCACTAAACAGGGGAGCAGAGCACCCCGGGGAATTGATTCATCTGGCACGAACGGAGAAGCGCCGCTGACACAGCTCAATATCATTGGCCGTGTCTAACAGGCGAGAGAAAACAAACATGGAAGTACATGTCAGGCAGATAGATGAGAGCCGCGAGCAAGGTGTTTGTCTGAGAGATAAGAGCACCCGGGGGTCAAGGCAGCTGCCAGACAGGGTAACGGACGGCCCTCAGAGACACACTGACCAGCTCAAGCATGGATGTTTCTGTCTTACCTTCTATATTTCCTCATTTTTAAAGAAAACCTAAAGAGCCAAATGAGCAGAAATGCTTAGAATTGAAGAGTTGAAACTGGCTGAGGGAGTAGCTACATTTCCATTACAAATGTACACAAAACTGTTGATGATCCCCAAATGTTGAAAATACTAAAATTTCACAATAGTTTTTTTTCTATTAAACAAACACAATTGAAAAAGTTTGTTCACAATGTAAGTAATTGAAAAACATGGAGGACCATCATCAACCCACTATATAGCAGTTTTGTAATTTCAATGTGTACAATTGGAATGAATGGAAACACTGCAATTTAACAAAAACTCAAGTTTTTGTTAAACTGTTTTTACACTGGGATGGTTTTTTTATCCATCCATCCATTTTCTGTTCACCCTTGTCCCTATTGGGTTCAGGAGGTGCTGGTGCGCATCTCCAGCTACGTTCCGGGCAAGAGGCGGGGTCACCCTGGACAGGTCGCCAGTCTGTCGCAGGATGGTTTTTCAGCCATATGGAAAAAAGATGTATTTTGCGAAGCTGCAATGGAAAGACTTTTTATTTTTAATTTAATCTCTTATTTAATGGAAACACTGCAATTGTGAAATTGTGTTTTCGACATTAGCGGAACATAGACAAAAATTTACGCACGTTTGTAATGGAAATGCAGCTAGTTATGTTCAACAGCATCGTTTCCTCCCTCCAGCTTTTTTCAGGAAGAATGCTGAAGTTAACCCAGCAGTGATGAAGATTCCTTGTTTCTGCTGCATGGTGTTACAGAGATGGATGCTGTTGTTAAGCACCACCCAAGAAGACTCAGCCTGCAGTCAACACCTCCTCAGGCACCGGTGCCATCCTCGCTGTGACTGAGATGAGATGAGTTACGTTGTCAATGTAGGCCCATTTAAAACTGCCTTTTGTTCCCCGGGACATGAGTCCTGGGACTCTGCAGCCCCCACCAGAGGTGGCTCGCTCTTCCTGCTGTGGTTTCACATTGATTAAGTGACAGAAGTGTCTGTTGTCGTTTTTCATTTTCCGAGTAGCTTCCATATTCCTCTGCTGTCAGTGTGGGACCCTGACTCGCCATCTGTGGCCAGTTTCACAGAATCATCCATCCATCCATCCATTTTCCGTCACCCTTCTCCCTAACGGGGTCGGGAGTTGCTGGTGCCTATCTCCAGCTGCGTTCCGGGCGAGAGGCAGGGTACACCCTGGACAGGTCGCCAGTCTGTCGCAGTTCACAGAATCAGAGGATTCCTTTTGCAATTAATTTCCTTTACCGACATTTATAAAGAGACTATAGGCTCTTGTTTGATGAACAGCGTTGACAGATTATACAAGACAATTGACTATAATTTGATTAATCAACTTGTTGCCAGTGTAGTAAGTGTCCCCTATTGACCCTGGAGGGACTAGGAAACTATTTAAGATTGATCTGGGTCATTTTTTTTAACAAGCCAATTTATTTCAGCAGATGTTTAACAGTAGTAAATGGAAGTCTATTAAAGGCTTGAGCTCTAGACAGGATGAGACATTGAGGCCATTTTTATACACATTTTGTGTGTCTGTAGGCTAAAAGAAACAGAACAAAGCAATACTCGCCAAGCACATTTCAAGTTGTTGAATAAAACAAAAAAAAAAAACATTTAAACAACTAGTTCACACTTTAGAGTGAAGGATTTACATTTAATTTATTTAGCTTTTTTTAGCATTAAAATGAACATTACATTTTCTGTCTTTGACTCTGCAAAGAGTTAACATTAGTACCCTGGGGACTACTAAGCTAGGGAGTAAAAATAATATATTTTTCCTTACACATGAATGAATGTCCTTCTAAGTACATCCAATAAAATATCTCAAAACACAATTTAAATGATGCGATTGTTACCTGTTAGAAAGTGGCGCTGCAAACTCTGTCATTGTTGGTTTCCTCTCCTGTTTTTAGCTGTAGATTGTTGATCCACTTTTTTCCTCTTTTTTCTGTACATTTTTTTGTTGTTTTCTTAATGAACTACCTTACTGCAATCTGCATATCTTCAAAACACAAAAATAGCATTTATATTTCTCTCTACTAGAACGGTTGGAACAACCGTACAGGACACAGACTTTAGACATTTTGATGCTGGATCAACAGAAGTAAACGGGCTGCATTTACTTCCTGCCCTCCATCTGCATTGGTTGACGTTGGTGCCAAGTAATCTGAAACCCAGCAATAAGGTTGAGAATGCCTCTGCAGATAAGTTTGATAAATGATGGATCAAGGACCGATCAAGGACACATGGACCGATTTGAGATTGTTAACCGTCTTTATTTCACAAATGACCCATAACACCCGAATATGTGTTTGTGACCTTCCTCATCTTGCTCTGAATAGAAATTTTACAGGCTTGTCACCATGCAATAATGGATCCTCCCTTGTTTTCGTTTAAATTAGGAAAGGTAGCTCCAAGGACAGTGCCTCCATAGACACCCTCCAGCATGCCACCGGCACGCTGCACTCAGCCTCTGCTTGATTGTAATAGAAAACTCAATCTCCTGGCCATTCCTGAGAGGCAAAGTAATTCTGGTGCTTGAAAAGATTAATATCCCTTTAGAAGAAATTAATCAGATGCTCTTCAGGGCCTGACTCCTCAATGGGCATGCAAATGGAAATCCCCTTTGTGTTCCATCTCTGTTGCCTTGGCTGATTCGCTGCTGCATGGCACGACGCAGCTCTTGTCCTTGTGGCCTATGTTCTGCATCATGTTGCTCCAGGTTTGGGTGGCTCAGATTCTTCCAACAAATGAAGCAGGTGGCAGCATCCATCAGCGCAGCTTTTGGGCTTTGTCTTTGGGAATTCTTGAGGTGAGCGGCATATGATAATGTGGGAGTGCATGGGACTGACGGTGTTGAGAGGGAGGGATTATCTAACTGGACTATTTCCATGCCCTTAATCACAAAAGAAACAGTGAAAATCACCCTCTTTGGCAGTGTGTGGGAGTATTTGCTCATGTGTATGGCTGAGTGTTGACAGTGGCGGCATCCACTAATGTCGTCAGCACTAAAGTCTGCTTGATTCACTGTAATTGGTGTGAGCAATGGCCATTAAATCACTCCCTAACTCTCAGTGGACTTGAGCTGTACGGCATCTTAATGATACAAATTGCCTTCACCACGCTGCTTGAGCTGTGGTAGAATGTGCTGGATCACTAGGAACTTGTTAGGTGGGCTGCGGTTGTAGAGATTTTGTTCGAGTGTTAAGGCAGAAGAACGTTTTCTGGAAGAGCAGCCAAGAGGGGCTAAAGTCTAAAGTCTGAGTGAAGGTACAGTACAACTGACAAGTTCCAATTTGTCACACTAGCCAACTTTATTCATTTCTAGGGGGACCCTTGTGTAGACCTGACTTTTGCTTCCTCTTGTTCCACCACCACTACAATGTGTCCTGCCGAGATGTGTGCATGTAACCATTGTGATTTTGGCCCAGTAGGACCTGTTGTCCTGTTTTCACTTCTTTCTTTTGCAGTCGGTTCTTTTTTGACTTTTTTGCTTTAATCCGGTACTAGCAGGGGTTTCGACAGAGTTGGCCCCATGCTTTGCCTTTTTTGTTCTTTTTAACTGAGAGAAAATACTAAAGGAAAATACTTGAAAATATGTCAGTTTCTGGGTGTGCAAGCTAGTAGAGAAATACACAATCAGAGGCTGAAAATGAATGTATGCCCTGAGTATTCCTCACGACATTCTTGTGCTCCAATTTGTCTGGGTCTCTCACAAAAATCCTAATAGACATTTGTGGTTGTAATCTGAAGCATAAATACTTTAAACTACATCCTCCTCTTAGTGCATAACAGTATCCCTCTCTCCCCCCTTTTGCATGGCAGCTTGTCATCACTTCACACTCTACAACAGTACATTCTTAATGAGCATGATCCATGTTGTGCTGTCATGAATTGTGATGTGTTTTTTGTCTACAACAGTTGTTTCTTATTTGAGCCAGTCCATATTCCGCCGAATGTTTCGGTACTTTGGCACAAAGCTCCAGTCCTATGTCTCTCCTCAACTAGGAGAGCTGTCAGACATGATTAATATTTCACTGAGAAACTGTACTGGAGGGAACATCCAAGTGCTAAGGGAGCTGCCAACAACAAACCAACACTGTAGCTTCCTTTAGCTCTCCCTCTTCTCTGGAGTTCCCACTTTACAGACCTGCTTTTATAGCCAGAGTGAAATCTACACCGGGTCAGAAGTATATAAATACAGATTCGATGCAGAAGCTTAGGGTATTTTCACACCTGATAATCTAGTAGGCTGGGTTTGATTGAGGACAAAAATTGCAATATTTGATTTATTTTCAGTTGGTGTGGTTCACTTTCCCACTGCACTGTTATATGTACCAAACCATTTGAATAACCTGTTCAACAAACAGGGCACTGAGGGCACTGAGCGCAACTTCCTTCATCGCAAAAAGTAAACAAAAATGGAGTAACTTCAGGTTTTAACAGTCATATGATTGTTCTTTTGTCTTTGGAAAATGACCATAAACTATTTCTCCATCTTGTACTAAACTCTCATGTTTATTTTGGTTACATCTACCCAGATTTCCCTGTGCTATATTTCACTTCCAGCTTTTAGAGCAGTTCAATCTGAGACCTACTGTTTTAAGGCAGACAAGAGTTTACTTGTTTGTTGTACATCAGAGTTTGATTGTGCATTCACACCTCCCCAAACAAACAGGACTTTCTAGACAAACAAACTAGTTTTGTTAAAGCAAACTAAACAGGACTGGTGTGAATGCAGACTTAGATCACTTCAGTATGTACATCGGAATTACTCTATCTGGTTTTTACAATAAGAAGCTCGATGTGGGGCTCAGGTGTTCAGTTCCAGACATCAGAATAAGAACTTTTTAAAGTTGGCTTGCAGCTGCTTGCAAGGATAGAGAAAAGAATCTTCTGGATGAATGTTAATAAAGATTTGTCAGTCATCCCCAGAAATACTGTGTCAAATGTAAATCAAATTATCATTCGCACTGTAAAAAAAATGTGCAGGCAAGACACAGTTGCGAGAGTAACAAACCCTTCATAAGAGCTCCACAAGATATTTTTTAAGGCCTATTGGGCAATGTGGGAGACTGTGACTCAATGGGAAGAATAGTCCCTGAAATGTGAAATAATCTGAAATTTGTGGTAGCAATTCTAGCTTCCTGCCACATGTCGCTGTGCCACAACGCTGCGCCCCTGAGCACTTAACCCTAAGTTGCCTACTATTGTGGTGTATGAGTATGTATGTGAGCACTTTATTTCCCTTTTTTTCTTGCTATTCATTCTGACAAACAAGACAAACATGTACGCTGCCCAACCCAAACCACCTATGGCTTTTTGGCTATCCTGTTTCCTTTCAGAATGCCTCCCCTGTTCTCTCCAGTTATAACCCCACAAAACTTAAATCCGCATTCTTCTCAATCCAGTGCTTCTCAATTCCAGTTCTCAACCCCCCTGCTCTGCATGTTTTAGATGTGCCTTTATTCCAGAACAGCTCATTCAAATGATTGCATAACCATCAAGTACTGCAGAAGGCTGTTAATCACTTAGAGATTCAATCCAAGTGTGTGGCAGAAGAGAAATATCTAAGACATGGAGGGCAGGGGGGCACGAGGACTCAAACTGAGAAACACTTTCTTAATCTGATGTCCTCAAAAGTGTGTCTCCCATATCTGTGTCTCCAACACCTCTGATCCATATCAGAAAACTCCCTGCCTCCTCCTGAAAGCAAACACCCATGTGTCACTTCACCGGCCCTGTCAGCACATGGCAGATCAACTGCTCAACGTGATTCAATTGCAGCATTTTGGCATACTGAGGTGGAGATTACATCTACATGTTACAGTGCTGTGCCTTCCAGCAAGCGTCAGCAGAGAGAATCATGGGGGTTATGGGAGGAGTGAGGGGAGCTGTGAGGGGAAATCACTTTAAAGAGAAGGAGCAGAGCAAAATCACAGCATGACTTCAAAGAAAGGTGGCTGTCTGAAATTCCCACAGATGCTTTCTTTAAATGTCTTCATCAAAGAACCCAACCCGAAACCGTCCAGAAAGTATGTTAACATCGTCAGAAAGGACCCGCAAAAAGTTTCGTCAGGTTTGCAGAAAGTGGGAACCAGGTTCCTGCATCTGCTTCACACGAGTGACAGCTCATTGAACTGTCTTGACATCAGAGCAACTGAATATGCATGTCATATGTTAATGCAATGACAAACCTGAGAAGGGTATCAGATCAGATAAGAAACGATCATTTGGATAGCGTTATCTGCAGGCCGACAGAACTGGGTGACTCAGCACGTGAGAACACAGGAGAAGAGTCAGAACGCACATTTCTACTTGGATCCACACAAGGACACTGGTGACTTTTGAACCTTTGAAAAGTGGCTGCTTGCTGTTCCTTTTCTGACCTTATGCTGGTTCTTACAGCACAGGATGATAATGGAGAGCGAGCACTCACTGAGTGTGGACTTTGATCACTTTCAAACTGCTGAAGAATTAATCAAGCACAAACTGAAGACATTGCCTGGGTGTCTCAGTTATCTGACTAATCAAACATAAGCTTGGCTAAGAAAAATTGTTGCCACAGTTTGTTGAAAAGGGCAGAGGAATGTTGTTAAATGTATTTAAGGTCACCCACATATCTCGCCCAAGCTTTTCCAGTCTTACAAAAGGAAAGAGAAAATAGGCACAATTAGTGTTGCTTCTTCAGTTTGTACACATTTTTTTGTCATTGCTTTTACTAGATCTTTCAGACCTTTGAACACCAGAGCTCAGGTGGTAAAATCTGTTCACATGACATTTCTAGTTATGCACTTAAAAATCTGGACTTTATGGAAAAAATGGCAAGAGCAAAGTTATTGCTGAAAGAAAGCCATGAAATCCTGTTGGCACAAGTTATGTGGTGCAAGGTGGCAAATTTTCAATCGGCAAATGGAGATGGTCATGTAACATATTGTGTAATAAAATTCTACATGGAGTGGAAAGCTAAAATCGCACACACACTGAATTCAACATCTTTTTATCTTTGCTTTCTTTTTTTCGGTGTGTGTTATGTTATTGTCTGAGGTTTGCTTCTTAACACAAGTGCAAGAATTGTAGTTAGGTTTAAAATGTATGTTTCTCTGCGAGCAGCACTAATGTGTGCTAATCTTTGTAGCATGGAAATCAATAAGGCGCCTGCCCACACACACAACCTACCTCAGGAGAATTGAGCCTTTACACATCTGTAGCATGTTAGACAACTTGTGGATTGAAAAGTGTGTCAACAGACTATGTGCAATCATACTCACACACACACACACACACACACACACACACACACACACATACACCCATGCACGCACACGTGCACACACACACACGCACGCCACTCTCCTAACCCTGCGGTTTTACATCAGGGCACACTGACTGTTCTATTATGAATCTTTATCAGGAGACAACATGACCTTCTTCAAGAGCATACAAATATGAGATAATATGTCCCTTTCGCCTGTGGAGATGATTACAAACACTCATTTGTTTTAGTTGGTGCTGCAGTAAGACAACCTTTTCTCATGTGAGAAGTGAACAATAGCCAACACCGCAGCCATGGAACCACCAAAATCACAGGAGCAAAGCCACTTGTGCAAATAATGATGAATGAAGAGCAAATCCTTTTGTCAACACACTTATCCTCACTGCTTTGATGGCATTCAGAGATGCACCCTCCTCAGTGGATGACAGACAGCTTAAGCCGAGCACAACCAGAGGCAGGTGGAAACAGCTTGTCTGGTTTTACTCTGTCCATAGGTGAAACTCAACCTGGAGAGAGCATAAGTGTGTGAGAGCTCACGTGTCATTTGCTCTAGTGGACTGTGCCTTTACCTCTCCTATTTACATTGAGCCCTGCCTGTGCCCTATCAATCAAAACTGTTTATTTAATATGGGGAGAGTTTGATATATGAGTGAATAGAGAGGCAGCCAGTGTGGAGAGGTCTTTCTCTAATCTTACTGTCTCAGAGTTATGCTGACTCTTCAATTGAGAGACCTTTGCACTCATTCAGCGCTATACCACTTCCTGGCGCTGATTTGTCTGAGGTCTAAATGGTTGTCTTAAAATACTTTTGTTAGGTTATAATTCACTGAATGGCTTAGCACTGACAAACATTAAAGACCTTGTTGTTGTTGTATCAACCTTCTAGTCCACTCAGGTCTTCGGATTCTCGACTACTCTGCATCCCCAGAATCAAAACCAATCATGGGGAAACAACTTTTAGTTTTTATGCTCCACAAATCTGGATCAAACTTCCAGAAAACTGCAAAACAGTTGAAACACTGAGTTTCTTTAAATCAAAGTTAAAAACCCCACCTGTTCATGTAGTAGTTATAAAACTATATTAAACAATGGAAACGGAAAACAAGAGCTAATGATTTGCGATCGATTATTCTGGTCTTTCAAGTTCAGCGCTACAGACATAACGGTACAGATATGGCAAAAGGTAGCCTAAGTTTAAAGAAATTAAAAGAAATGTATTTTTCATTAATGTTACTTTTCTTTGTTGCATGTTTGTTTGTGGTTCTTGAAAAGTCTAACCTTTTGAATCGAATGTTTTGAGAGTTTGTTGGTCGTTCGAGTCTCGATTGTTTTGTCTGTTGGAATGCAGGGGAACGTAACGGTTATGCTCCATTATAACACTGGACATGCAAAGTGTAACATTGTGTCCGTGTTTTTATTACTCCCCTTTCATAGGTAAAGTTCGAACTCACAAGAAATTGCTCTAACCCGATGTTTATTTAATGAACAGAGAATGTTATGGTGATTGTTATAGCGATGTTTGTTTAATTAACAGCGAGCGCTGCAATGATTTTGATAACTAGTCTAAGAGCTACTATGCTATACTTGGCTTCCTGGCTAACTGCGTAGGCTACTGTGTGTGTTCGATTTGTTTTACTGTGCCGGCATAACTAGAATGTGTGTAATGTTCAATGTAACAGAGTAATGTCTGAAACTATTTTGAAACATTATAACACTGGACATGCAAAGTGTAACATTGTGTCCGTGTTTTTATTACTCCCCTTTCATAGAGGCGTAACATTCACAGTTCCATTTTATTAATAACAGTGTGCAGCAGTGTAGCTGCTGTCAGACAAATTATAGACAAGCTATAATTTATTTAAAAGGTATTTTATGCCATTTTGAACAAATTTATTTTGATTTTACACAAAGTTGCTCATAATTTGAAAAGAGTATGACAAATGAAACACAACTGAAAATGTGTTTCAAAATACATTTCTGAAAAGTACGCCATAAGAACTGAGCAGAGACAGGGATGTTGGTTGGAGTTAATAGGAAAATGGATGCATGTTGTTGGCCAGAGTTGAAGGAATGATAGGTGCTGCTATACAAGAAGACAATCCTGGAAGACAGTTGTTTTAGAGGCTGCAGATTATTTGCAGCTGGGGTGGAGGTTAACCTTCTAGCTGATCAATGACCCTAATTTATAACTAAAGCTACAATGGAATGGTTCAGATCAATAACCTTATATAAGTCCAGACCTAAATCCAATTGAGAATGTGTCATAAGATTTAGAAATTGATATTGGCAGACTTGCCTGATCAAATTTGATGCACAATATTTTAATCTTTGGTCAATATCCGATATGATGATAAACTAATACACATTTGACCAATAATCGATACCAATATTTATCCAAAGCTTGCAGAATGGAGAGGAGTTTTTTTCTCTGCGGTTAACTGCTCTCTTGCTTTCCCTTTTGGCCTCCATGAACTCATCGTAATGGTTGGCATGATGGTTCTTGAGATGGGTAATGAGATTCGAAGTCTTGTTGGACTTTGTTGTTGCTCCTCCTCGCATCACTGATGCTCAACAGTCATTGCAAATAGCAGTTCTGCTATCAGTTTCCGACACTTTAAAAAACTTCCACGCCACTGACAGTTTCAATTTGTCCTGCTCTCCTGCTGTGATCAGATTAGGTGATATCATAACTCACCGCCTTTTATATCGGTGAATTATTTTTATGGAATGCCTGATATTTAATTTTCCAGCAAATGTCGGCCCATATTGATACCATGCCGATATTATCCTGCAACCCTATAATAAACTTTTAAAAAAGCATGTAATAAACTATGTGTTATATACCATGTGGTTGTCTCAGAGAAAAAGATGAAGAAATGGAGCACGAAATATAATCAAGCGTCAAGGGAAAAAGCTTGGCAAAGCTCACAAACATACTGGCTGCTGAGAGTTTGAAGAATATGACAAAAGGCGATATGGCAGCCTCTAACTTAGAACAGATCTTGAAACAGAACTCTAGAAAATCTTGTAGAGTTTTACAAGTGTAATGGTATAATTGATGGGTTCATTGACTGGCATATCTTGCGATATTAAAATGCTATTTTGACATTACTCATCAGATAGTCTCACCAAGTGCTATCTGACCAAGTCAGGCCAAGTGCAGGATGGTTGCTGTTTATTGTGGCTTTTTTTTTTTTGGTCAGTTCCCCAAAAAATGCCCCCTGTATGGGGTTTCAGTTTTGTCTGGATTAAGCTGCAAAAAGCTGTCCTTAACTACTGTTCTATGTTTATTAATCAGATAATCAAAGAGATGATCATCCAAAAAGATGACAAGAAACATCAATAAAGTGCTGAATTATCTGGCCTAAAGGAAGATAATATAATAAAAATAAAATAGGTTCCAGAACAGAACCATGAGGAACTCCACAACTGACTGTAATGAACCCAGTATGGTGTATGGTGTATCCTGGCCATGTACAGACTTCGAATAGTGACTCTGTTTGAAAAAACCCAATAGAGTTTCACACTGACTGTTTTGGTATATAATTCACCTTTAAACAAAAGCTACATCCAGTCTACACATGATGTGCTAGTCTACACAAATGTGACACCACTTTGGAATTTTCCACCTGTGCGAACACACTGAAAACACGGCAAAACCATGTCAATCGTTGTTCTGTTTTCTTTGTTGATCATCACATTTTTTTTATTCACAGAAAACTTGCAGCTAAATGAAACCTAGTAGCTTAGAAAGACAATGAAACCTCAACATTTTCTGCTGGGTTTAAAATAGATCAGTTTACAAGTCAGCCATCTTGCCCTCCATTAAGCCTGAGTTGAACGAATTTAATCCTCACATTGATGAAACCAAACACGACCTACTCCTACTCATGTGGACTTTAAGACACAAGGGTTTAACAAGATCCCACATTACTTAAACATACCTTGCAATCAATTTACTCGTGTTTGTAAAGCTTTGAATTCCTTATTGTAAAAAAGATTTTACATCTTGTGGAAACATTCTCCACGCTATCTGCTCAACAAAGAATATTTCATGTGCTCAAACTGTGCTTTGTGGTGATAACATGCCATCCCTGTAGTGTGTGTCCTGATTTCATCACACTGTGGTGATTACATCTGAGCTGTATGAGCCTCTGCGTTTAACGCTTACTCCTGGGGCAGAGGAAATACAGGCACTGTGGAGTGTTTCATATGTTTCAGCTGCATGAATGAGCACAACACACATCAGTCTTCTTGCATCCATTTCCACCAAGCAAGCGCTCTCTTCAGTTGACAAGGGCAAGCTGCAATCTTCCTACATGACAGAGCAGTGAATCTTACACAGCTGCTTGACTCTTAACGGTGTGTTTCTTCGTAAGACAGACCTCGTCCCAGTGTTATGACTCCAATGTGTTCATGCTGTTTGGGCCATTAAAACAGCTGCACACTTATCTGCCTCTTTGACCTCCCAGGAGATAAGATTTAAGCATCTGTGTTATATGGAGCATTGTGTAAATAGTTTATGATGGCCCTTGTTAAATCAGTAGCAGCAGTCTGGGCCCATGGGAATGCCAAGTTTTCTTGTCGAAAGTGGAGAAGTGAGTTCTCGCCACATGGTGGTGTTAATTTACTTGAAAACCAGCAATACTATCAGTTTTAATCATAGACATAATAAAGAATAGATGCCTCATGGAGCGTTCTTGCCTAATGTTGCTGACGAGTGTAGGGCCGACATCTTGTAGCGGTCAACCGCTCCCCTCAGCGTTATGTTTGGCAGGCACAATAAAGTGTAAACATGTTTCATTAATCATAATTTGCTAAATGCTAAAAAGATTCTCACATTTTTTTTTACTGGAGACCTTATTCAAACAGCTATCAGCTACATGTACAAGGACACTTTTTTGTCAGTTTTTTAAATTGGATTAATGGTTCAGCATATTTAAATACTGTTGTTGCTGCCGCTACCCCCCCCACCCCCCTTTCTTCACTCTCTAATCTCTCAGTCACTACTTCCTCTTCTGAGAGGGGAGATGTGCTACCAACTCTCCATCTAACGGGTCAATTGAGTTTCCTAAATCTGCTGGGATTTACCCTATCCAGAACTAAAGTAAACTCTGTTTAAGCTAGTTTCGAGAAAGAATTCGCCTGATTTCTACGGCCTACATCCAGATGTCCCACCCTTCTTCCCTCTGTGAATTAGCCAGACTGAGCAGCATACAGCCAACTAGTTCCACAGAGCACATCTGTTAACGGTCGCTTCTTCTCTGTTTTGCAACTTGCACTTGTTACTGAATCAGGTTGGTTTTAGTGACTCGGGCGAGTCCCAAGGATGTTGTTCCTTAAATTTGGGCTAAAGCAACCTATAAAACATTTCCTACTTTTCTTCCCCAGAATCAAACATCACAGCTATTTTACTACCGTCAAAGACCTTTGAGGTGACTCATTAATTGAATGTCCACAACATCTTTTAGATTTTCTCAATGCTAAATATTTATTAGTAAAGCAATTTTGCAAGGATCAGTACAGCTTAATTCAGTAGCAGAAATAATCAAATAAGTAAAATCAATCATCTAGCCTATCTTTCCCTAACGCTGATACTAAGAATTAAACAGGGAACCTTTGAGAGAGACGGACGGAGTTTGGTGTTTCGAACCCCAGAACTGGTCTGATGATGAAGAAGGTGTTGCAGCAGGAGGAGGAGGATGATCGATGAAGGCAGGGATCTCTGTTGGTCTGATGAGCTGTCATCTCTGCAGGGATGGTGAAGTCACACAGGACTTGGGTCTTTCTCTTTACCTTGGTCTTTATCTTTGCCTTGGTCTTTATCTTTGCCTTTGTCTTTATCTTTGTCTTCATCCTTTCCTTGGTCTTCATCTTTGTCTTTGGGGTCTGAACTCAGCCGATGAGAGAAGTGCGATTTGAAGCCACATGTTTCGGGGCTGATGGGTTGGTCCCCATTTGCAGACAGTCTTCGGCTCTGTGGCCCCGGCTCTTCTTCAGCTGCAGAGTTCTTTGTCCATCTCGGTCTTGACTCGAAGCTGCCTGGAGGATCCAACCAAAGATTCCTCTTTTGCTCTCCCCTTATAGGGTTTATACCCGCTTTCGGTGCATTTTCATTGGCTAACACTGTTGCTGTGCTTTTATTGGGTAACTTGTTTGGACAGATGAACTCATCTCCATCACTGTCTTAGAGACATCTTGTCCTGATGTCTTGGCTAATGTCTCAGGGTTGCTCAACATTCCTCCCATGTCCTTCTATGTCCAAATAAGGCCTTGATCATCTCTGCTTTCCATTAGTCCCCATTTTACCCCTAACCTTTCACCTACTTATCCACCTCCAACATATTATCAGTGATCTTTAATAGCAGTTACATGTTTTACACCATTTCAAGTTCAATGTCAAAATTGCATTCATAACCCTTTTAGTTTCTCTGATTTAGCATTCATTTATAATTTTATGATAACCACAACTTATTACTCTTTTATTATTATTTGATACCAAAGTTAGTTACTTGTTTTACTTGTAAGTTTTCCCACAAGTGTAAGTAAGTATTGTTCTAAGTAACCCAATATTAATATAAGTACTTTACTTTAAATCTTATCTATTTACTCAAAATGTTTAGATTTCATCCTTTAAAACTTTTATGCTTTTAAACAAGGACTGGTCTCAGCTATTTTTATACAGCTGCAAGCTGGAACCCTGCTTCCTCTTTTTTCAGGAAACCTGCTCTTCCTGACTCATCTCTCTCTCTGACTATGATTTCTTATGATTAGATAGAAAAAATAAGTTTAATTAAAGCTAAGTTTACAGGAGACAAAAACAACACACACAACCAGGTTTATTTTATTGCAGTCTGGGTCAACTGTTGGGTCTAGATGTGATTTGTGTGACAATTTTAAAGGTAACTTTATTTATTGTTACTGTTAACTAAAATCTCCAGCATGGGGAAGTGGGATGATCTCGGATTTTCTTGACAATACTCAACATATTTAAAAACAATAACACCAGAACAGAGTAGTCCTACACTTTCATATCCATCAGCTATGGATTGAGCTACTACAGTCCACCTTGCTCTCTCTCAGACTCTACATTGATTTGTCTTGCTGCTTGCTTCATTACTGTCAGTAGCTATATTTACATGGCTGCTTAGATCCAAGTGCAAAGTGTTAGAAGGACCCTCTTAATTAAATCAAATGCATTGTTGCACTCTTGTCTAAATGTTCCCACAACAGACAGAAAAGGGCAAACTGTCACCCAACGCAAAGGAAATTAGGTCCATTAACAAGTCAATGAGAAATTCATGTGTGTATAATTTCACAGTGAGCACATCTGACCTTTGTTAATGATGCCACTCAAAACCCTGCAGGTGCTATTTCTCAAATAATCTCCCGGGGGATCCTCCATGCATCGCTGGAGCTGCGCCCTCCTCTTGATGTACGGAGGAGGAGAAAGGAAGAAAACATATTCTATTAAAATGTGAAAACAAACAGAGAATATTGTCCATAACAACTCAGCAGCAGTGTTTTTTTTTATATTATCATTTTTTATCAGCTTGGTCTTCTTCCCCTTTGAAGCATTAAAACAGAAATTGTGTGATGGCAAATTCCTGTGAAGCATGTTTTCATTTGAGAGTGCTCTTCTGTGAATGCATGTTATTTTTTATTCCTCTGAGCAGAAGACATAGAGAAAGCGAGCATGTGAGAGAGAAGAGTGGGTGAGGGGTGGAAGTGCTGAACCCATTCACAGGCTGGCTTTCTTCTCCTGTAGAGAGACAAGCGACAGACAGAGAGCGCATGCCCAGGGTCCTCCATTCACAATTGCTTAAATTCACTCTTGCTCTTTTGCTGTGATAGATCGCTCTTGAGATCCGCCTTCAGCCCATACTTGTCAAGTTTTGGACTTGAGAATATGGGAAATATTTATCTGCTGGACCAGGGGCCTGATGTCTGTGTGTTGTGAAGGGTTTTTTGAATGTAAATTGTTTTTGTTAATATTGTATTTTACACACTGCATAAAGATGGCAAATGTACTTTATTGCATTGTCAAGAGACAAATCTTCTAAAACAAAATGTATATTTTTTCTGTAGCCCTCATCCTCTTCTGTGGGAAAATATTTATTTAGCTAAGCTTTTAATGATCTAATAACATTGGCACAATATTTCAATTATTACCTATTTGGTAGATTTGGGAAATGAATATAGTTCCTAGTTGATTTAGTTAAAATTTGACTGAATTTTAACTAGAAAAGATAGGAATAGAACCAGAGAGGATATTAAGGTAGGCGAGACGTCGGCTTTATTATGGAGAATCAGAATTTTAAACTAGTGGACTGATTTAGATCAATGGATCCAGGAGAGGGCGACACCTGGGACAATGATGATGGCTCTAGGCCTCTTGCATTGATTACTTCTTCATTAGGGACTGAGCCCTAACTGATGCTAGATTTACAAATTGTCAAAGGCTTTCCTTTCCAATCACCTCATTAGGCACATGCAGGGGGGGGGGACGAAGGGGCTTGAGCCCCTGCCCCTTTTATCCTTGATGCCCCTAGTGCCCTTTTTAAGTTTTTTTTTTTCAAAAAATTTTCTTTTCAATTTTTTATTTTTTTTATCTGTATGTCAGAAGGCCTGTTTGTTCCCCTCAGCAATAATATTTAGCTAAATATAATAATTTAGCAAAATAAACTAGTCTGGCTGCCCTCTATCTAATAATGACACAGTTTATGCCTCCATGTTGATCAGTCACCAGGTCCATGGTGAGGAGGGGTTGGATCTGTGCCTCAAACTATCAAGAATATTTTGTTCATATACTGGTTTATAAATAAAAACGTAGGTCTGATGTTGACGTTAAAAAAACTTTCTATTTTTATTTTCGTAATTGTCCTCACAATAGCGGGGAAAAAACCCGCCTGATCCCGCAACACAGAAATGCTTTGGCTGCAGAGAAACTCTGACTTTAACGTGATCATTCTGCTAAAAGCCCGGTTTGCTACAGGCAGACTGAGTCTTTCTATCTGTCCCACCGACAGATAGAAAGAATGTCTGTTTTTATGTCAAATATCCTGATACAAGACACGGTACAGACTGACACAGTGAGTCGCAACGCAGCTCAAAGCCCTGGTACCACCTGGTACCACCCGGTACCACCCGGAACCACCTACTGACTGTTGGCTCTGCTTCTCCTTAACATTACTACCAGGTGGGTTACAGTCTCTGCTGACGGGATCTGGACTGGAGGTGAACGGCTGTAAGTAGATGTTACTGCAGAAGTGGCCGGTGGACCGGTGCGTTACAGTTCTGTGTAACTCAGTTACACAGAACCTCAAATGTTAAAGGAACATTCGGTCCAGTACATTTAGAGGTCACGAAATAAACATCAGAGAACAACATGAGCAATAATTAGAACCACAGCATAAAGTCAAGCATGCCACAATGAAATGAATCAAAATGTCCCCAAAGTATTGGTGGGCTGACATAGAGCAACTGGGGGATTCAAGGTAGATTCCAGAGATGCACATCGCAGCAACTGTTCATGCAAGGCCGGCCCAAGGTAATATGGGGCCTTAGAGAGAACCCCCCTAAACCTCCAAACCCTTCCTACTAAGGACCTCAGCATCACTAACATGTTTAAATAAGGTGAAGTCTGTGAGAGGGAGCCCAGGTTTATTGGCCGAGTTTAAAATCAATCACTGATTATTCATTATTTGCTGTGATGTAGTTGTAAACAAACCCAATTCAAACACAAAGAGTCTACCATATTGTAGCCATGGTAACACAACAATCAAACTATCTTCTTTAAACTTTTACAAAGTAAACTTCCTAATTAAATCCTAAATGCACAATTTGTTTTCTCAAGTTGAATAAGTTAAATAAAATTTAATAACATTGTCATTCTCTATAAATGAATGCCACAAGTTTAGATATATGGTCTGTGTTAAAATTAAACCATTTCTAGAGAACCCTGAGTGTCTGGAAGCCCCAGCAGCTACTGAGTTTTATTTGCCTTGATATCTCACTCTTACAATTTCAGATCTTGGAGGTGCAAACATCAAAAAATTATATAGAGTTAACCCCTTTGAGCTTTTTTGATCTATAAATTAGTCTGCAGCCAAGTTGTTCTAGAGATTAAATAGATATTATTAGGGCTTAATTAGTAAAGTGGCAGCAAATTTACTTATTTCATAACTTCATAACCTTTGACCTTCTCTCCTCTGGTCTGTTTAACAGCTACAGTCTCAGATCAACTCAGCCCTCCAGGACTATCAGCAGCAGAAACAGCAACTTTATACCTGTTGTCCTCACATGATGGCAATGATATAATATGATCCAATTAAATTCTTTTTTAATATGGGTTGTTGCTGTGTGGTTGTACGGTGTTTTAAGATCTTGAGCAATGTGTCCTTTTTTAACTTTGAGCCCCTGCCCCTCCAAAGGTCTCTGCATGGCCCTGCACCTCGTCCTGTCCTGCCCGCTTTCACTTCCTGACGATCGGGAGAGGTCTGTGGGAACTCAACCGCTCCTGCTGGAAGACCAGGTTCTGATCGGGCAGTACCGGGAGCAATACTGAGTGGCAGACCCTCCAAGCTTTGTATGAAACACAAGCACAGTGGTGGAAGATGGTGAAGACTTTGTTCTGAAAAGCAGGAAAAAATAAAATGACTAAAGAACAGAGATGCATGATGAGGTTGCAGAAACGACTGCAGAGATATATCACCTTTAAAACCAACAGGGCCCGGATTCTAATAAAGAAATAAGAAAAGTAAAACACAAATGAGCAATTTAGCAGAGATAAAGAGTAAGGGGGTGATTTTAAGAAGTACACAAAAAGGAAAAATAGTATCAAACAGAAGAAATGAGAACAGTGGTTGAAACATTTTATAGTGAATGATATATGGAAAAAACAGTCAACAAGGAAAATGTAAAAAAAAAAATCTTTCTAAATGTTTCTTTTATACTTTTTTTAAAGGAATTGCAAAGAAACTAGATTTTTTTAGAGCAGGATTTTACCCTCTCAGAGCTCTATTAGTCACTGGAGAGGACAATCTCCAGGCTCAGACAGACTGCCTCTAGAATTTATTTAACATTTTTGGATATTTTAGCACATCATTTACTTACTTTTACTAATTTTAGAAAACTAGACAGACTCCAAGATAGATTTAGAACAAGTATAGTTAAAGACAAAGATAAGAAAGATCTTTAAAACTGGGGACCTCTCACTCTTTTAAACCTATCACTTGTTTACTAAAAAGTGTTGGGGGATCTAATCCAGCCAGGTCAAGCCTGCGCAGCGCCGGGAAGGAAGATCACGGAGAGCCTCGAACTGATCCAAGACACCATCTGTTTTGTGAGAGACAGAAACATTCGGCTGATAGTCCTAATTTAAAATAAAAGCTTTTGATTCGGTCTCGCATCAGTACCTCTTGCAGGTGCTGCAAAACATGGGTTTTCCTGGGCGGTTTGTAGCTTAGATGGGACTGCTGAACCCAGACATCAACAGCAGCTAGTGATGTCTGGGTAGTGAAATGTCTTTGATATGTGGATGATTTTAACATTTTATGTACAGACCTTTTATCAGTAAACAGAGTTTTTCAAATAACAGACTGGTAAAGCATCAGGTTAAAAACTAAACAAACTTTATGAGAATAAAGTTGTAATATTGTGGCCTTACTCTTGTAATACTACAATATTATGTTCTTATCACATTGGCAAAAGCCTACCAAAATTCCCCTTATTTTCAACAGCCTACAGGGGCATAAACTTTTCATGAAAGCAATAGAAAGGTTAATTAAGGGACAGATAAGTTGTTGTTTTTTTCTGGTGCTTGTACACCCCTCCCACCCTGACTCTTTAGTACCTAAAGCACACACACTTCTGCCTGCCCTATCTGGCGTCAGCCTGGGAAACTTCCCATATCGAAAAGCAATGCAGCTAAAAATGGGACAATTACTTAATTGTTTTGAAAAAAATTGCTGAAACTAGTATCTGTTAAATCACTTTTAAATTTAAAAACATTTCTCTGTTGCTGTCCCGATATGAAAAGACGTTGATTTGTGCTGAAAGTAACACAATGTGTTCAGTTCAAGACGTATACATTTTTTTTTACAAGGCATTTAAAAGCAGAAATTAAAAGGACACCAGGTAGAAAAAAACTGAGGTCAAAATGGTGCACAATTCTCGTTTGAGAGACCTAAAATAAAGAATATTGATTACAGGACTAATGGTCCACCATCTGTCAATACAGCAATCTAACAAATTGACAGAGCCTCCTCTCAATTTGGATGCAGCTGTTTGCATTGTGCAGATCCAAACAGCTGTATTCACTCACAGAAACCAAACACATTGGTCTCAGTCAAGCTGAAAGTTTTCCAGAGAGTCTGTGATTTATAATCCCTGAGATCTGGTGTTTCAGCCCACGTGTGGGAAATAACACAGGCTGTGGTTTAAACATGAGGAGCAAAACGCATTCATGCAGCTGCAATGCAAGAAAAAGACAGACTCATTCTTAAACAGACCTGGGACTCCATGTCACTTTGCTTGGTTTGTCTGTGTGTACATGTGCATGCATTTATTTGTATAATAGATTTAATTCATTATTGTAAACTGATGAAGCTATAGAGCTGCCTTGGCTTCAGCTTCTTCCTTCTTTTGTAAATTATTGGTTTCTAAAATAGTGTTTTATTTTGTTTCCTTTTTTAATGTTGTGAATTCACCAAAATAGAGCTAATCTGAATCTTTGATTTAATCTCAGTTGTCATAGCTTTTTTGTGACTTTTCTTGAGTAAATTAGTTTTTATTTCATAATTTCCATTGCTTTACTGAACTTTATGTTAAGATGTAATCATAAATATTATAGAAACCTTATTTTTTTTGTGTCTTAACTCTCATTATGTCATTGCATTTTTTTATACCTGGAGATTTAAAAAAACAAAACAAAAACTTAACTGTTAATTAAAGAAAGAAAAACAAACAAGTTCAGATCATTAGCAGCATTTTCATTGTCAGGGTTTCTGTGTGAGTGTGCATGTGTGTGAGTGCGAGTGTCACATCTCGTCCAGAGAGGATCTTTGTGAGGAGCCGGAGGAGTCTGCACAGGTGGAGGCCATCAGCCTCATCAGAGCGTGCTGGGGATTTAGGAGCGGCAGATCCATCCTTCAGTGCTAGATGATTACACTCACCGGTAGTCACTCTGGTCGTCTCCTGTGTTGCTAGTAGCTTAAGATTTGTGTTTGAGCTTACCAGAAGTACTTGACCTTTGTATTTTTGCCGCCTCCAGGTTTTTGTCTCTCTGCTCGTGAGTCCTCTTGCAAGTACCAGCCTGCCTGCTCCGCCGCTCTCCCTGCCGCAACTCCACTCCTTCCAGCCTCCGGTTCTCCGAACACCCCCACCTCGCACTCACCTCTGGACCGCCGAACTATCCTCCACTCAGGGCCCTGGCACCTCTTCCCCACGCCACATCAAACCACCGTGAAGTAAGCCCGTTCCACTTCCCTCTCAAATCTATCCGTTCACTCCCAGCCGTCTAAACCGATTCTCATTTCAGGCCTTCCTGGTCGAGTCATTTTCACCCTCTCACTGAAGTCCACGGATTGATATATTGTGTGTCCTGTTAAATAAATACTCACTTTTTCCTAAGAGACGTGTGGTTTCTGCATGTGGGTCAGAAAGCTAAAACCCATCATGTCATTCATAAAGTAATTATCAATAGTACTATGATGGAAAATATTACAATAAGGTCACATCTGCTAGTCATGTCATATAAAATGTTTGTGAACTCTCACCAAAAGAACTATCTGGGTTACATGTGCGAAGTTGGAAGTTTGTTTTCCACAGCTGCATCAGAACCAGACTCGCCCCTTGTTTTCATTCCTTTTTCTTGCATAAAACTCATGTGTACTCTGCCTGGCAGAGCCTTGCATCCAGACTGGCTGACTATTGATTGTCTCATGAGCTCTCTGAGTTGTGCACAATTCATGAATAAACCTGATTGAGTGATTTTACTTGAACAGTGCTTAGAAATTGTTTTTTTTCCACGACAGTACTTTGAACCAGCTTTACATCTTTATAAAGACTCCACATGTTTGGACAGCAAATAAGAATATTTGAGGAAGACTGGTTTGCAGTTTTATCTTACATCACTGCATTAGCTGGAGTGACAGGTTCCACTGATTACATACTTACACATATGAATGGACAAGAATAAGCCAAAAGATGCTGCATAAACCCTGACCCTCACCGATCAGATTTTGATTAAGTAGCAGCCTCAGGATGCTGAAACCATCATGGTGTGTCGTTTTGCCTTGGCCTGAAAAGCCATTTTCAAAAGCTGAAGTCTTCAGCCCCAGCGCTTAGCCCTGCAGAGACTGCTGCTGGCTCACCTTACGGGTAATCAATTAAGAGCCTTCATGAAGTCAATGTAGCTTGCATTTGGAGAAATGTTGGCAGTGATGTACAGATCACATGTTTTGATTTCTGCGACTCGTCCAACACAATTGAGCTGTCATTGTGATGTTCGCAGCTGTGAGAAACCAAACTGACTGGATTATTGACCACTTTACTTCTGGAGAATGCGGTCAACTCCACAGGAAACTAGATATTCACAGCTTTTCATCACCATGTCCATCTCAAACTCACTGTACATTGCAAGAAAAATCTAATTTTCTGCAGTTTTCACAAGCAGTCAGCAGGTAGACAACAGGGAATGGGAATCCTTGATCTAATATTTTGCAACAGGTTGTTTGGCAGCACTATCAGGACGAAAAAAGCCTGAATGAACTAATTATGATTTTCTCTCTGTTTGTTAATATAAAGCATTAATAAAGATAAATACATTTTAAAATACAGTCACTGTGTGCAGTTTAATAATACAAACCACACTTCTTTATGAGACTGCTGTTCTAAAGAAGAGCATTACAAATGGGATTGTTTTTCAAGAGCAGCATTTGTGTTTGTCAGGCTTTAATTACTGTGACACACAGTCTTGCAGTTATTTAAAAAAAGATGTCACATATTTCTTGTCACTTGGGTTGTTATCACAATAGTAAGTCTACATTGCCCACCTTGTCTCTTGTATTCATGTACAGCTTCTCTGTGTAAGAGATTGTCTGAGATTCACCTTCAAGCATGACAGCAACCCTAAATATACAGCCAGAGCTACAAGGGAATGGTTCAGATCAATGTGTATTCATATGTTATAATGTCCTTGTCAAAATTATGACTTAAATCTGCTTGACAACATGTGGCAAGTCTTAAAGATTGCTATTTAAAGACTCTGTCAATAAAGTTCAAGCCCTGTTGCTAAGGATAATAAGCAGATCAAACTTTAAGGATTCAGCAATCTACAGTCAAAGATTGTATGACGTGTCATAACATTCAGGCCAACATTTAAGCCAGTCAGATGTCGGCTCATAGAAGGAGCACCAGGAGGTTCCTGTCACTGTGTGGAAATGCTGTTGCAGAGTAACAGAGTAACTGAGATGCCTGGTTGTAAAAACTGCAGCCACCTTACTCTCATGAGATTGTGCCTGTCTGCAGCTGCATGATGTCAGCATGAATAGTGATCCAAAAACAAGCCAAATGCTTTGGCTGACCGGGAATCGGATAGATACAAGTTTGGATGTGGTTTCATGAACCTATAATGCTTTTTGTGACCGACTTATTTTCCCATAATTCTCCAAGAGTAAAAAGGCAAGAATTATTGGCCAAATAGAAGAAGCACAAATCAAGTCTGCAGTAAAACCTCAAAGGGCCAGTATTATGTGTTTTCCAGGCACATGATGCTATTTTATAGCACAATCAAGTAACCCAACTACCTCCAGTTGTTATAAAAATGCTGCATATATCAAATATGATTGAAAAGAAACTTGACTGCATAATTTTATGCCTATAAAGAGGCACCTGCCTCTTTAAAATATCATACACTTTCTGAAACTCCACCTTCAGAAAGTTATTACGACTATT
Organism: Poeciliopsis gracilis; assembly: GCA_911649635.1. NCBI lineage: Eukaryota > Metazoa > Chordata > Actinopteri > Cyprinodontiformes > Poeciliidae > Poeciliopsis > Poeciliopsis gracilis. The sequence goes on from CAJVRI010000688.1 coordinate 144,461, forward strand.
AACCCTTTATCTTTTTATTGCCATTTCCCTGAGAAGTAGCTTCTATAATGAGGTCAGCAGATGTACAGGTTCACTGGGTGTTTCCTAATTGCTGTTAACTTTCACTCATATTTTTATATTAGCAAGACTTTCTTCTTTTCAGAGAAGGTTCCTACTTTAATCTTCTCAATGTGATGCAAGGTAAATAAATCTAATTTTTCTTAAGAGTGCCATTTTATACCACTTTACATAAGTATGTTACCTTCTGTTTTCAAAATGCTTCATATATTATATGACAAAATACATTTTAATTTGTAATTTAATGCCTTAAAATTGGGCCTCTATGTTTTCTTTGGCTCAGGCAGCCTTTATGTTTAGATTGTAAGTAATGAGAGAGAGGGAAGGCATGCAGCAAAGGCCATCAGGCCGGGACTTCAATCTGTGAGGTCCGTGTTGAGGACTAAGGCCTCCGTACATCAGCTGTGCTTTATCACTGTGCACCAGAGCACCCCAAGGGCCTCTGTGACTTTAAGAAACTCCTGCTTTTTCTGAAACTCCACCTCAAGGAAGTCATCACAACATTACTTCTCTATAGAGCTTTGGAACTGACGTCACTGCGTGTGACATTTACGTTGCTCGACACCATCTTGAACGTACAAACAAACTTTTTCCAGTGTTTTCATTGTGTTACTGACCGCAGTGAAGTTGTTTTCAAATTGGATATTGGATATCCGCGCTCCGCGGAATAAGGGGCATTTAGCTCAAGGTTGGTCCTATTTATGAACGCTAATTCCGGCCAGCTGTTCTGTACCGCTCCTGCCTCAAGCGCTCAGAGGTTCACATACGGACTGTCCATTTCCGAACCAAACACCCCTGTAAATAAATGCCTTGCATTATGACCAACTGATACAAAAAGTGGTAATTCATGCTATTACACGAGGCACACTATCCTCAATAAAAATTTTAAGTGGCAACCTATCAAGGGTGTACCCCGCCTGTCGCCCACAGGGCTAGCTGCAGATAGGCACCAGCATCTCCCGACCTCACTGAGGACAAGGGTGTAAGACACCGGTGTCAAACTCCAGTCTTCAAGGGCCACTTTCCTGCAGTTTTTAGATGTGCCACAGGTGCAAAACACTGGAATGTGATGGCTTTATTACCTCCTCCTTGTCTAGATCATTTATTCAGAGCCTTGCTAATGACCTAATTATTCTATTCAGGTGTGGCGCAGCAGAGGCACATCTAAAAGTTGCAGAACACCGGCCCTTGAGCACTGGACTTTGACAGACCTGATATAAGAAAATGGGAAGATAAATAATTTTAACATTAATTATATGATTTCTCCAATAGCTTCCAAATCATGATGACACAACACAAACTTTTAGGTATCTCAGGATGTCTGAGAACGTGACATCAGGACGTCTCACCACTGATACCCAGGACATTCGTCTCCTTTTCATTAGCTCCGATAGCTTAGCCCCCTTGCGTTGTTTACAGGCAGGAAAACAGTGAAACTAAAGTCCATTTTCCATCTTTTTACAGTTTCGGTCATCTGATCACCCAATAACCCAGCAAGTTTGTACCATTGCTACATTATTTTAAGTAACTCACATTAAAATTCAAAAGATTTGTGAGACAGTATTTTTCTCGGTTATGTTTATGGCCATATAAGATGGCACTTATATCCCTATGCCAAGAGCAGTGACGTCATGTTCCAAAGGTCTATTAACCCTTTAACATCGTTTTTACCAGTGTTTCAGTGGGAAGAACTCAGCAGATGCATAGTTCTATCAGGTGTTTGCTAATTGCTGCTAGCTAGTCTGAAGGAGCTGAGTGTGGGAGGAATGCTCTGTGAGGCAGAAGCTTGGAAACTGCAGCTCCACGGAGGAGCTTCATGCTCAAAGGTAGGCCCACCCCAGGCATTGCACCGCTGAATGGTTGCTACAGAGAATGAAGGATTTCTCAAACATGCATGAAAGAATCAAAGTATGTTTTTGATAAGGGAATAATATAACATGATGTAAAACGCAAGGAAATAAATTGGGCATATTACTGGGCCTTAAAAGACTGCATCCATTGTATAGCTTCCATTACACATGTACCAGCTTTCATGTGCAAACTTAAAACTGAGGTAGTGACATTGTCAGATTTTTAACCCTCTCCAGGCAGATGTTGCAGATTTGCAACAGCTAAATGCTACTTAGCTAGTCTTTGCAAGTAATTTGAGCCTGAAAGCGTTAATCAACAGGCTTGTAATTGACAAGCAAGACATGACTGTTTTGGTCTTTATTATGTTTATGTTATGTTTAAAAGTTAAAGCATGAGATTGGGTTGTGCATTTATACGCTGCACTTTTTCAGCTTGCAGGCCTTTTGTTCTGAGGCTCTTTGTGGAATCTGCCTTTTAGAAACTTGCTGCTGCTTATTAAGTTGAAGGAGCTGCTGCTTTGCACGCACACACACACACACACACAAACACCCCCCCCACACACGCACGCACACATACCTACACATACACCCACACACAAACATACACATATACAGCACATGCACAAAGGCTCAAGCTCTGCCAGCATTTTGTGGGATAATCTGTTCCTGAAGGTTTGCAAAAGCACCCCTCCCATTTTCTCCTCTTCTCACCCCTTCTTATCAGTAAGGAGTTTGCGGTTTCCTGTCAGCTTCTGGTAGCAGTGAACGGTCTCTCCAAACAGGAACATGCATGAAAACATTCCAACACTGAAGGAAACTGTCCTCAAATGTCCCCCGTTCCTTCCTCATCTGTCCCCCCACAGTGTCCCTCTAGACATGTCTGCATGTGTCACACTGCTCCTCCTGGAGTTTCACTGTGGCAAGACAGGGCACAGCAATGAATGAGTATAGAGATAAAGATGGATGTTGGTCTGCCTGAAGAGCAGGTTGGAGGTGAGAAGTAATGGTATGAAGCAGAGTATGTGTCTATGACTCTAAGCCAGGGATGGTCTAGAAGATTGTTTGATTTGGGACCAAAATTTAAACATTTGTTACATTTTCAGCTGGTGCAGTTCACTTTCATGCTTTGAAAAACTTATGTTTTTGTGTTCATAATAGAACACAAAATATTTCTCCCCCGAGGGTTGGAATCATATTTGTTTTGGTTGAAGTAGGCGGAGCTCCACTCAGGTTGCTAGGTGAGGGACAGTGTTTGCCAATTGTGATGTCAGTATTGAAGGTATTTTGAAATGGTATGTTTATATTTCTAACCTAATAGAATATGGAAAAGTTCAAGGCAAACACAGTATATGCTTTCAAAAGAGAAGGTTTTTCTTGCAGAGAAGTTAAAAACTACCAGCATCAGAATGTGTGTTCTCCAGAGCAGAAGTGGAAACACTTTCCTTCAGTGTGCTTGTTCACCCTGCTATTCTTTAAGTTATTGGAGAGCTTGTTTAAACTGTATGAGATTGTATGGAAATCCAAGTCAGAAATGGCCGTTCAAAGCGAGCAAAGAGCCATTTGAGGATCTGTTTGGAGAGTCAATTTGTTTAATGTCACATGAGATTGCTCTCTGAAACCAGACAGCAGGTGTGGATAAAAATGGAACATGGGCAGAAAAACAGTGAGCTAATTATATGAAGGCAACAATTCCCAAAGCAGACAGAAGTGGCGTCCCATGGATGCTTTCTGGTGGGTGAAACAGGGGGGTCATGTAGATATACATAGAAACATAGCAGACTCTGGATGCTGTCACAATAATGCCAACAGCATCAAAATAAAGAAACACTTGGTTTCATGTCAGCATGCATGCTCCAACATAGGGCTTTAAAACCATGTCAATTTGCGGGTTTCTCTCCTGGTATGCAAGATTAGGCCGAGAATGTGTCAGGGAGTTCCGTGAAAGGTGTTTAATAACGACTTGCTTTCTTTCAAAGAGTGCCAAATAGATAAAGGTAGAGCAAGATGTCTTCACTAGTCTTCTGCATGTTTTAGTGTTCTAATTTTCTACTCATTCAATTTATCTCTTTAGTTGGATGATTTTGGGAAGCTGAGGGAATAGGGACCAGGCTGAGATGAGGAAAAAACTGTTTTTCCTCTATTTTTCTCGTGTTTGGCAGCTTTGTCCACACTATGACATGCCACAGCATCTTTCCGAGCTTTCACATAAATGATTCAGCAGCATATTGAAATTACACAGCGTGCTCCTCTGTTTAAATTGCAGAGCTGTTCACTGCTCAAGTACTTGAGAAAAGAGGGCCTTAAGAAAATGGAACAGACTTCGCTTAATTAAATGTAATTGCCAGACTGTTTGCTGCTTGAGCGAAAGTGATGATGTCCTTGTGCAGATTTTTTGTTTCTTGCTGTGGTTAGCTTATGAAAACCTATGAGAATACAATTGACTAAAACTAACTTTTCAGATCTGGCCATGTAATGTTCTGTGCAGAGATTTGGGAAAAAAAGATTTCAAAAACAGCCAGAAGCAGACGTCCTTCAGGAATACATCATTCAAGCTTATAAAAATATAATTCTGGAGAATGTTCTTTTCTTTTTTTTTTTCTTTGCTGTTTTTAAAGTTTTCTTCTTACTATCAAATCTCGTCATCTCCAATAACTGAACTTGGTACAATTTAATTTATTTTCCTTAAATTTATGGTGATAAGTTTCAGTGTGGAAACACTTTTTTTCTCATCACATGAACATTAACTGGAGGTTGATAATGGAGCAAACCATGAAGAAGACAACAAGAAGTAGAAGGAGGATTGTGGCACAACATGTCTTTTAAACACTTATGGCATCTCTCATTTAATGGAAACACCACAATTGTAAAATTATATTTTTAGCATAATATTGACAAAGTTTTGCACATATTTGTAATGACGAAGTCGTGTAACTAAAACTGTGTCATCTTGTTTTTAGGGAGTCGCCCATCTCCTATTCTCAACACCAGATCCAGATTAAACTATTTCACACAAAGCTCTCTGCAATGTCTTGTGTGATTGGTCAGATTTTGTGGCCATGTCTCATGCAGTAATGTTGATATTTCACTTCCACTACTCAGTTTTTGCATTCACAGCGACATGAACACTTTTGAATGAAGTTTATCAGATGCAGTAAAAAATAACTTACATTTGTGAAATTCTTCACCAAATGCCTACAAAGATTGTCAAATAACTACAAAGCCTTGAATGGAAATTGCATAGATGTTGTCCACATAGGAGGCTGCCTGCAAGAAGGTGTGGCACCCTCTTTGTAACAGTTTTATAAAACTTAATGCCATGTGTGAATGGTGTGTGTGAATATAAACACCCTGCAACCATTTGGCGTTAAATGTTCGGCTCCAATTGAGATAGACTTTAGGCTGAACTGTTCATCATGCGCTCTCCAGACCGTGACTTTATAGAGCAGGAGAAAGAAGAAAGCAATTGTTGAAAGAAAGCCATAAGATGTCCCATTTCCAGTTTGCCACAGCTCATATTGTGGACACAAGCAAAGAAGTACACGCAAAACACTGTGCGGGTGGAAAAACCACCTTGATCACACTAATTCACATGGTAAAATACAGTGGTGGCAACATTCATGCTGTAGGAATGGCTTTTTATTTTTTTTATCAGGGTCAGAGTTGGTGGGAAGACTGAAAGAACTAAATACAAACCTGGATGAAAGAACCTGGATGAAAGAGTCTCAGTTCTTGAGTTGTTGTGACATTTTTTTCCTTCCTGCTTGGCCAGGCGTGGTGTGTGCGTAGGATTCTCCTACTGGCTTCTGCTTCACAACTGAGATTCATCTCATCAATTCACCCACTCAAGACATGGTACTCGTTTATCACTACATAATCAGCGGGCGTGGTAATCCTCTTCTCTTGCTCTCTATGTCCTTTATGTCATTATCTTCTTAGGAACCAAATTGAGTCTTCCCTCGAGTCCTCTCTGAAGACTCCTCCATGGAAATTATGACTTAAGGCTATGACCGAGAACTAATTGGTATAGTTCTCCAATATAGAGCAATATTTGCTCTATATTGGTGTATTGGTATTTTGGTAAAAACCGGGCCCTTGACCTACGCTTTGCTTCAAAGGACCGGGTCTGGACTCTCAGCTGTTAAGAAACCATTTCTTCCTGGAGGTCGAAGTTTTAAACTTTACTCAAAAGCACATGTTTGGCCATAACATACACTCATCAGGTGTTTCATTAGGTGATGGGCCAGTCTGAGTATTTCAGAAACTGCTGATCTACTGGGATTTTCATGCACAATCATCTCTAGGGTTTACAGAGAATGGTGTGAAAAAGCGAAAATATCCAGTGAATGGCAGTTCTGTGACGCAAATTCCTTGTAGATGCCAGAGGTCAGAGCAGAATGGCCGGACTGGTTCAAGCTGATAGAACAGAAACAGTAACACAAATAACCACAACCAAGGTATGCAGAAAAGGATCTCTGAATGCACAACACATCGAACCTTGAGGGAGATGGGCTACAGCAACAGAAGACCACACCAGGTGCCACTCCTGTCAGCTAAGAACAGGAAACTGAGGCTACAATTCACACAGACTCACCAAAATTGGACAATAGAAGATTGGAAAAACGTTGCTTGTTCTGATGTGTCTCGATTTCTGCTGCGACATTCTGATGGTAGGGTGAGAATTTGGCATCAATAACATGAAAGCATGGATCCATTCTGTCTTGTATCCATAGTTCAGGGAGGTGGTGGTGAAATGGTGTGGGGGATATTCTCCTGGCACACTTTGGGTCCATTATTACTAATTGAACACAACACTGAACTTGGATGGCCTCCACAGTCACTAGAAAACCTTTGGGATGTGTTGGAACGGGAGATTCAAATCATAGATGTTCAGCTGGAGCAATCTGGAGCAACTGTGTGATGCTGTCATGACAATATGGACCAGACTCTGAGGAATGTTTTGCTGAATCTATGGATTAAGGCCATCCTGAAGACAAAAGAGGGTCCAGCCTAATAAAGTGGCTGGTGAGTGTATGCAATGTGCAAGTTCTACACTATGAAGCTTGTCAGAAATTGTCTGCGCTATAAACAACCATCTTCTACTACAAAGAGAAAATTTTGAATTGACATTGAGAGTCACCTCATTTGGCTTAAGTGTGGTCAACACTGACTGAATGGCTTTGTTCACTTCCTCCTCTGACAAAACTACAGGCAGACTACAATTCTAAAACAATGCAGAAAAATCAATGTCATTGTTGACAACTTGTCCTTCTGTTTGCTGATTGGACCTGTATACATTATAATAAAGATTTCCAGATAAATAGGAGGAAGCCTAGTCTGATTAAAATTGAATGAAACTGCATAGGAAGGCAATGGCATAGTTCACTTTGAATTGACTAGTTTCTGAAACATGCTATACAAATAAACTTGACATAACCTGACCAAAGAGTCCTACTCTGGGACCACACACAGGAATATCCACCTGCAGCAACCTCAGAACATCAGCATTCCCTGGGCCACTAATATCCAAGTAAGTCTACCTAAATAATACCTAAGTAATTAAAAATATATCTACCCACTACCAAATACATCAAACACACATCTTCACTCACCATCACACTCACCTTTTCTTTCTCAAACTCTCCTTCTCTTTCTCAGAAACTACTCCCAGATAATAAGATCCAATATGTTATTTCCCAATCAAACATGAAATATCCCATGATGTTTGAACGTATCCACATGTAGATCTAAGGTTTCAACAAACCAGAGGCTTCAAAAAGCTTGAGACTGAGGGAAAGGAAAAGGTTTCATTCACCCACAGCTATAGTGAATGGTCCGGATCAAATCATATCCAGAATCCCATTGACATTGACCGGGTAAGTTTCAATCACCAGGGGCCTCATGCAAAAAAAGAGTGCGCAGTTTTCACAGCAAAACTTGGCATATGGACAAATTTAGAAAAGTACAGCGCACAAAATATCAGAATATATAAAGCCGTGCACATGCGGCTGCGCACCTTTCCTTTGTAAATCCCAATTTGTGGGAAATAGAGCAGTTGCTGATCCGCCCTGTCGCCACTCATAAATACAAATGTAAATTTGTATAAATACCAGAAGTCTGCCACCACGTGTAGCAATAACCATGGTAACGTCCTTGTTTGTAGCAGAATAAGTATTTATAATAAAGTATAAATGCCTGTTTGAACAGTAGCACGCTCAGCCGGATTTAAAGACAGACTGCATGTCAGAAAGTAATTTGAGTGGGGAGAGTGGAAATTTATTCTAAATAGAGAAATCATGTCCATAAGTTGTACATTTACAGAACAGAGATCCTTTATGGACAGAGCGGGCCTGGCAAAACCTGCAGTTACACCGGTACCGCATGGCTCCTTCTGTAAGTTTTACTCAGAGCTCCAGGATGATCAGTCAGGGCAATCTAAACACCAATAACCATCATCAACATTTTCCCAACAGATCAATGTGGTCTCTGAACACACGCTGCCTCTGAATCCTTTCATTGGTGATGATCAGAGCTAAAGTGCTTCACAATTATACGGTTTCTGTTTGGGCAGCTACTTATATACATGTGATTGTCAGCACACCTTGATCACCTTAAAAATAATCAAACCTGATCTGTTTGGACTCACTCGGTTGATCCAACCCCGTTTTCTTTTTTTAGTCTTATAACAGTTTGTAGTCCTTATTTTTCTTGTACAAGCACTTTGTATTGTCTTTGGCTGAAAGATGCTATATAAATAAAGTTGCCTTAAGTTGCCTAGTGAGAATGAAAAAACCCATAGATGCATTCCATGCACTTCGACGCACAGACCAAATCTTTTTATGAGATAAAAGCTGAGGAAAAGTACAATCTAGAGTCCAGTGAGGTTTTCACATCCTTTTATTTTTATTTTCTTTATTTTGTGTGCGTGTTATGTTATTGTCTGAGGATAAATGCGGTTTAGTTTCATCATTTAAATTTAAACAATGAAATATTAAAATCATGAAAAAAATTTAGGTTTAATGCTTTTTGGTCTAAATAAATGAATGTCGTCAGATTTCAGTGCATTTAGGTGAGTTTTGACACTTCGTAGTTTGATATTGTTCACAGAAAAAGTTTGCGTGGCTGCAGCGCATTTTCGCAAACTATATTTATGCAAACTTTGACGCAAAGTTCATTTTTATACATGCCGACTTGAAGCACAGAGGAGGCCCCAGAAGATTCTTGATTTGACTGCTGGAGGGAAGTGGAACTTTGTGAACGTAAAATATAGTGTGTGTGTGTGTATATATGCAAAATACAGTGAAGTGAATGTTCAATACCATTTACTTATCCAAGGCGACAGTTCAGCTCGTTGACAGAAGTAAGAAGTATGATGGAAATGGATCCAATTCAGTTCAGCCAGAGAGAGAACAAGGATATGGATGTGGTTGTAGGCTTGCACACTTTCTACCACGCAGGAAGGAGAGAGGGGATGTGACAGTTCTCTTGGTCTGGTTTGTTCGCCAGTTTGTTCAGCTTGGCAACAGACAGGATCAGAGTCAGAATCAGGAACAGAATCAAGAACAGGAATCTGACCTGTACAAAACAGATCCGACAATAAAATACAATTTTGATTGTATTAATAAAATAAAAATTATTCTTTGAATGTAATCTGTGCATGTAGATGTTTTTTTTCTTTTTACTATAGTAAATAAGTTTATAAGAGTTCTCAATATTCATTAATATTAAATCTCTTAATATTCCATTTTAGCACACATAAAATGGTATTTCCCCACAGTTTCCATTTAAATGCTTGAATGTAACATAACATATTCAAATAAAGTTAGTACTGACTATTAGTCATGTGATAATGAAATAACACGAGAACAAAGACACTGAATGGTGTTAGTTCTCATTTGGTTTATTTTGTGCTTAAAAGAAATTAACCCTTTTTATCAAATTTATCAGATTTAATACGTGGGTTTCTGTGGCCTCTTTTTGTCCACCATGATCAATACTTTCCCAAACAACCTGTTGTATATATTTTAGAACTTGTATTTTGTAAACTATTGAATTATCATTGCACTGTGGGCAGAAAAACAGTTTTTATTTCTCTTTTTAAAATGTCTACTCACATGAGGTTAGTCATACGTGTTTTCAAGGAATGTCTTTGAAATAATGCACAATTACTCAGAAATGTATTTTTTATATTACATTTAAATCATGTTGAAATGTGTGTATCATAACACCTAATACGTCAGGTGTTTAAGGTGGTTTATCAGTTAAAAGGCAGTGACCTTTTCAGTCAGGTAATGTAATGAAAAGTAATGTAACATTTTTATGAAGTGATCTATGCCATACCAGCTACAAACTTCTTTTACTCAAAAGTCATTAAATGTCATTTCAAAATAAATTTAAGGTTCTTTCACAATAGTAGTTACTCTAAAACCATAGTCCTTATGGTACATTGACCAGTTATTTATGCATATTTTAGATTTAGAAAAAGAGTAAAGGAAAAAGAGAGAGAAAGAAAATACTCTGAAAAGTCATCAACATGACAATGTGTTCAAGATCAAGATCAGTTAGAAGATCATGAGGATTATGATGAGGACTAGACTCCCCCACTCATGGATGATAAAGAGTATTTAGATACCGACAATGATGAAGACTATGAGGATCAGATATCAGACCAATATGGTAGTTGAGGTCCAAACAACTACTCTGGACACAGTCAGAGATGAATCAGTGAAGATCAATGTGAAAAGCAAAGAATACAAATGTAAAAAAAAATACTGTTACGCTCCATATATGTTGATGTCATTGCCAGTGTTGAGGAAGGCACAGAGAGCAAATGTGCCATGACTAGAAAAAACTACCTAAAATGTTCCATACTTTCTAAATATTACAGGAAACATTTGTTTTTGCATACAAAACTCTCATTGTTGAGAGCCAAAAGTTCTAAGAAACTACCATAACAAATGTGATTTAAAAAAAATCTATAATAAACAAAAAATATATTGTTTTAAATTTTTTTTCAAGCATCTATGAAGATTCTAGTTATAACAAATTCTTAAAAATTTGATGGGTTTGCAGGTTAACGCAAATAAGGACTTTTTAAATAAATCTTTAAATTTATGAAATTAATAAAAATAAATAATTTTTTAAGAAAATGTATTTTGGGGAACCTAATTTCAACAACAAAAATAAAATGTTCTGTTATACTAATGACTCCCACCCTTTTCAGATTTTATTTTATGAAGCAGTGTACAATTTCACTACATAGCTATAAAACACTTTGTATTGAATTGTAAAATCTTGATTAAAATACGTTGAAGTTGACAAAATGCAAAAAAATTAATAAATCAAGGCTATCAAGAACAAAGCATTGTGTTGGTGTGTTTAAGCTTCAGCTGGGTGAATGGTCGGACCACCTTGTGTCGGTTAACCCTGAGAACAGAATTTTCCTGAGTTCCATCTCCTAGATTCAAATATGAAGAAAGTTAAGACTGTGTTATTTTCACTCTGCCTTTGGCAGAAAATTTGAGCAGTACCAGGTACATGTCAGAAAAGCCTTCACAAATTCATCAATTGCATGCAGCCCAATTGTAGATTTTGATAGAACAATTGTATTAGACTTGGAAGTGAAAGTGAGGTTAGCTAAAGGTCAACGGTAACCACAAGTTTTTGGGTCGATATAAAGACTTTCTTTTGTTTTTTTGTGTCTTTTGCGCTGGGAAGATAGAAATGTTTGCCGACTAGTTGAAAAGCCCCTTTGCCTCCCCAGGACTCTGCTGTTCAAACATCTACATCTGGTCCAAACTGGGGTGAGATAAGAACTGAGCCAATGGTTGGAAGTGTTGCCACTCCAAATTTTGGTACCAGTACTTATTTGTAGAAATGAAGAGATGGCAACCAGTGTATACGCATTCCAGCTGAGATCAGGAAACACATCATACCAATTCTGCTCTGCCCTCTAAATGTGTTCAGACTGCACTGTAATACCAGGGGGAAAAGGAGATAACCACAAAATGAGGCTGCAGAGCTGTTCAATTCTATAGATACACTAAAATTCCCAACAAATTCACTCACCCATCCAAATAATTGAGTTTGAGTGTTTCAATCACATCAATTGGCACAGATGTATGAAATTTTGCACTTGTGAAAGAATTGGCTTCTAGATCAGTGAATTCTTGTCAAATGAAATCAATAATGCTGGACCTCCAAGCTTTGTTTCCATGACAAATGTGCACAAATCGTTGCCAATACACTATTAATGTCGAAAAAACACAATTTCACAATTGCAATGTTTCCATTAAGTAAGAAACTCAGCTTAAACCACACATGAATAAGTTAGTTCACGCTTTAAGTAATTAAAAAAAACATGCTGCACCAATCATCCTCCAACTACTTCCTGTCATCTTCTTCTTTGTAATTTTAGCCACTGGCAATATCCATAGTTGATTAGACGACTCATGTGATGCAAAAGTGTTTCCATTGCAATTTTACAAAATAAACTAATTTCAATACAACCCAGAAAACCTCCCCATCCTCGTGCAAAAACATATTGAAAAATGCATGTTTTGTCGAAATCAATTAATTTCCATTAAGCAAATTTATTTTTGTATTTCCAATTTATGTAATTTTAAGGTAAATGAAAAAGCAACTAATATTCCAATAATGTTGAAAAAACACAATTTTGCATTTGCTTTGTTTCCATTGCAGAAGAAATGCAATTAAAATTACACATTAATAAGTTTGTTCACACAATAAGTCATTCAAAAAAACATTCAGCACCATGATCTTCCAACCACTTCCTGTCATCTTCTTGTTCATGGTTTGTGTTAGTAGCATGACCCGGTTGTTGATCATGTGACTCATGTGGTGGGAAAAACCCATTTTGATCTGGCCATAAAAACCACCTCATCCTACTGCCAGAATTCTCTATTGAGATTTCACACTGAGGAAATTTATATTAGAAATGTCAAATTATGTAAATATATGTCAAGTGAGAGCCCAGGGCCCCCAAAAACTTGAGTTCCTGCTCCCCAGTCAGGCCAGGGGGCCAGGAAAGACCATAGGAAATGGTTGGATTATCATGGCGCAGCATGTTTTGTTTTAGTGACTTATTGCATGAACAAACTTATTAACGTGTGATTTTGATTGCATTATGTATTTAACGGAAACAACGCAATTGCCAAATTTTGTTTTTTCAACATCACTGGAATATTAGCTGCTTTTCTGTTTACCTTAAAATTACATAAGTGCTCACAAAGATGCTTACACGGATTACAAATCTATTTTAATTTTATACACACACAAATACTGAGACTATTTTCTCTCACTTAAGCTGATATGTGTGTGAAGTGAGTTGACTTACAATGCAGCGATACTGATGTTTGATTGGTGCTTAGACTGCGACAGAGGCCCAACCTCGCACCTCCCAGGATTTTAGAGACATGTTACATGCCCATAATTTGACCTCAATCTTCATTAGCCAGACTCTTCTGCAACAATTCTTTGTAAGAAGTGGAGTTGAGGTCCGCTTTGTCCTTCAAACAAAGCCTCTGCTCAAGATCAGCGACAGACAGATTTAGGGGTACTGAATTTTAGATAAACCAACATCCTGACAGTGACTAGCAGCTTCTCAAGGGAATTCAATTTTGCAGTTTTCCATGACAAAAAAAAGTCTTTAAAGTTCTTTCAGAGCAGACGACAAGCACCTTGTTTTATTGTGTTGCTGGAGCTTCACACCTCTTATAAATAATAAATGAGGACTAACTGTTTGCCTTTTAAAATTGTTTCCAAGTAATGTAAGCCCCATGCTCAGAGGCTGCAGTCAGTGAGGGAACAATGTATCTGCACTTATTTCACCTTTGGACCAGCTGCTCTCAATAAATGTTTCTAAATGTCTCTTTTACTACACACCTCTTTTCCCCTTTGCACCTTTGATTTAAACAATCTACTCAGATTAGTTGTTCTTTCTTGAAAAAACAAACAAACCCCAAAACAAAACAAAATATGCAGCTTCAAGAGCTTTTCCAGTGAATACAAATTAACTTCATCTAGTACTTATTGTTAGCCTGGTTAAAAACTAGCCTTTTGTTCTACCGTATTTACTTCATACAAATGATCTGGGGTCTTTACTATTGAGAAACGATTCCTTCCTGGAGGTGTGGAGTCTGTTGAAATTTAAGGTTTTACCTAATGCTAATATTTGGCTATGGCTTATGTAATGCACCAGTTTGACGCTAAATAGCTTACAGGAAAATACTGCTGACATTGCTGAGGTGAACAAGATGGCTGTTAATGTTAGTTACATTTCTGGAAGAGTGACCAACATGGACTGAATGACCTTGTTTATTTTCTCTGCTCCCATTGCTAAAACTACAGGCAGACTATAATTCTAAAACAGTGACCCGGGTAAAACTCTACCAGAGGAATTCAAGTCAGTGGGAAAAAACCTAGACTATGCCATGAAGAGAGATTATAATCAAGCAGAATTGCACAGGAAGGTAAAGGTCAGGCTAAATTACTAAGGCTTCCAGTTAAAAAAAAAAAAAACTAACAAAAAATGAGCATTGGAGCTCATTTCTTCAGAACAGAACTAGTGAGGTGAACCTTATGTTGTTTTGACTGAATTAAAGTGATCAGTAAGCTCAATTAAAGCAGCATGCAAAGAGCTAAGCAAAAAGCAAATCTCTGGTTGGAGAGCAAATGAAAAGTGGGATGAGAGAGGTTACATTCACACCAAACAGGGGGAAATCAAGGGATTCACAGAGGGAACCTGGGGTCGCGGAGAGTAGCTAATGAGACTAGATGATTCACTCTCTGTCTCCTGCCACAGGGAGCAAAGTCCTATGCAGAGTGGAGGAGCAAGAAAGGTGTGTTTGGGCCAACACATTCCATGACGCAGCCTGTCAGAGGCCAGAGGGTACAAGGCAGATTGGGGGGAGAAGAAGAGCTATTAATGCAGGGTGAATTGAAGTCTTCTGCATACTGCTGAATAAAACTGAAGTTGCTGCTGAATTAAGCTGAAGTTCTTAAACTTGTCTTTCTGTGAGCAAGCAGAGAACAATAAGGCCATTAGATTTTTCAAAGAAATTAAAGATGTTCTGTAAAGTCCTGGAAAGGAAGTGGAGTTGCACTGCAACATGCAGCTATAGTGCAACCAGTCATACTGTCAAACTGTTCACAGTTTTGAAGACATTTCTGCTCATTTTTCTTCACAAAATTAGAGAAAGCTCTTTCATTCAGACCAGATAGAGGATGATAATATAATATTGCTACACATTCTGAATGACTTCATGTGGATCTCTGCAGCTCATCCAGAGTAAAGTAATATACTCCAAAAAACCTGAAAAATTAGTTCTCTTTCTTAGAGAAGGAGCTTATTGTTTTCCTTCAACTCTGGTTTGTGAGTTTCTGCAACTAGTTGTCGAAACATCACTATTTTTATTGTGTGGTGTTCGATAACTCCAGAAAGACTGACAAGAAATTTGAAGATAAAGCAAACTCCGTTTCAGTAGCTCTGTCCTTTGTTCTTGCCACCTTGAGTAAATGATCAGCTGGTTGCAACTGACTGTATTCAGAATAGGCGGATGAATACAAATGCACACCATACTTTTATAACTACTTGGCAAAAATGTGAAATGTCACATCATTTACCTTGTACTTAACAACCATGCATCAGTTTGACTTAGTTTATTAGATTAAATCTCCACAAATTCATTTGAGGTTTGTACTTGCAACATGTGAAAAAGTTAAATGGATGTTAAAACATGAAAAAAGTTGAAGTTCTTAAAACACTTAAAAATGTGGTTAAAATAGTTGAAACCTCCCTTTAAACAGAGTATGAAAGTAAAACATAATGTACCAAATGATCTGCAATCACTTTGTAATTGTATGATGACAAACATCATCATGTTCTGAAGATGCATTGCAGGGGAATTTGAAAGCTGTCAGTTTCAACAAGTGGCAGAGAGAGAAGTGACATTTAACAGCTCAGGTCAGAGACCCAAAGGGTAAGGTATTATTTATATGTAGCTTTTCCTGGTGCACCTGCTTCAGTTTGAGTGATATGTCTGTTTTACAGTTGCCCTTTTGACATAAACTTTCTTTACCTTTCTGTATGTTACCTATTATTTTTGCTTAATTTTAATGGTCTTCTTTGGACTTTTAAATCCCCTCTATTCAGTTGTGACAAACATTTGATTTACCTACAAGTATTATGAACAATTTTTAAATTGCAGCTCGATGTCTGCTGGCGATAAGCGCGTGAGTTGGGGAGAGAAGTGTCAAATGTCTCTAGTAGTTATTAAAATAGATACTAAATATCCATCCAGACTTTTAAACCTCTGCGGCCGCTGATTGGCCAGCACCTGGTCACATGACCTCGTGCAGTCAGTCGCTGTGCCGTGCCTCGAGCCAGCTCTGAGTGGAGCCTGTCTGCCAACAGCTTCAGCAGCGGCTCTATCTGGATTCTACTTCACTCACTGACAATTAAAGGAAGGCCCCCCTTTCTTCTCATTTTCGAGGATTATTCGTCACCATGGGCGACAAAAAGAGCCCTACCAGGTAATGCGACCACCCTCAATCCTTATAGGACCGAGTTTGTGCTTTCTGGGATCGAGATTTGGATACGTTTCTCTCACGCAGAGATCGTTTCTCCCCCTTTTCAGTTGGGTATGCCACAGCTAGCTAGAATAGTGCAGTCACTATGGCGGCTTCTCGTTCCCTGCGAGCCAGTCACTTAACAGACAAAGAGAAATTTTTACGAGGATACGCCGGACATTCCATGTAACGCTACTCTGTTTTGACGAAGCCTTTTGGAGGGTCAATGTCGAAATTGGCTTTGTTTGGGATCGGGTTCGCGTGCCGACCCACTAAGCTTCGGTACCGAATTTTTTTTTATTTAGCAACGCTTCTCAGCCCAGCTGCTAGCCTAGCTGACGATACAGTTGGACGCTGTGGATAGTCGCCCGTTTTTTGTGTGGATACGTATAACCCAAAGGAGCTCTCCCTGGCCGGGTCTCGAACCCGGGGTGATAATGACAGCACCGCTGTACATTTGTGCCCGTTTTGAGCAGCTCAGATACAGAGCAGCGGGCTCCCCGTGTGTCACAGTCCTCTTCTGTTGTTAATTAATGAAACGTGTTGGTGGCATTTGTTAACCCAACTTGATCCTTAATATTTTCTTTTCTGTTTTTTTTTTTTTCATTATTATTATTATTCTTTTTGTAAGGCCAAAAAGACAAGCCAAACAGACAGCGGACGACGGCTATTGGGACTGTAGCGTGTGCACCTTCAAGAACACCGCCGAGGCTTTCAAATGCAGCATCTGCGATGTGAGGAAGGGCACATCCACAAGGTAACGTAGTCTCCCCTCTCCGTCTCTACCTCCTATCTTCTGTCTGAGCGTCTCTCTTTTTCTCTCTCCTCCTACTTTCCTTGCAGCTGCTGCTGCTTTGCATCGCACTTCATTGGAATGATAACTTTGATCGACTGCCTGTTTCTGTCTATGAGCGGATACTTGTTGATCGTGGCCGTTGTTCGGATCATTTTTTTTTATTTTTGAAGGCAAGGGAAACCGCATCGTTGTAATGCATCCGTCTAGGTAGGTTGGATGGATTGGATTGTTTTTACAGCTGAGTATGAGCCTCCATACTTCATAATAGCAGGATGAATACAGTGGTGAAGGCTGTACTTATGGTCATGGTGTGAAACATTACAGGTACCTGTAGGATTACAGGAGGTTATTATAAATGTGCAGTAAGTGTGATTTATTACTTTGATGGAAGTATAAAAGAGTAATTTAGCTATACTTTCATCTTGTAATGGTTTCTAAAACAGTTGGGTTCCTGTTTTTGGCCAAAAGGTCAAGCTTATTACCGTTTTGCTATTATTGTTTGTACTACTGTCAAACACAGTATGCCATAGGCTCATTGAAAGAAGTTAAACACAATTGTGTGTATGACATATTTGAGTTTGAAGTTGTTGAAAATGTATATTTTATTTTTTTTCTGCAGCTGTCAGTTTGAGCTGAATGACAGCCATGCTGGTGGGTTTTCTTCATTAGCAAGTTGGACATTTTGATTTAGGGAGTATTTAGTGAGATGAAGGTTTAAAGGTTCAAGAAAAGGTTGAGGTAATAAATATTAATTTACTTGTATAGCACTTTTAAAAACAAGTTGAAACTGCACCACAATTCTGTACAAAGACACATAAAAACTCTAAAAATAAAATTTCTCTTTTATGATATCACAATAAAAATGACAGTACCAGACCTCATTTTGAATGCCAATAAGTTTTGAACTGCTTGTTTTGCTAGGATTTTTCTTACTTTTATCCCCTCATAGCTTCTTTTTTGCTGAGAAACCTGTCTAATTCCCAGAAGTGCACTCAGTCAACGCTTTATCTCCATTCTTAACTCAGTTTAGAGGTGCCAGGCGTTTTCCCCCCTGAACCTGATGCATAATAGGACTCTGCAATGTCAGCACAAAGCGCCTTCTCTTATGGGAAACCGAGCTTCAAAAACACGGGTGCGTCGCAACGGGATTCCCTTTTGCTTCTTGCGTATGGCAACACCTACTCCCGCTCTGGGGAATGTTTTCTTGTGATGAGTCGCCTGTGCCTCAGCTCACTCACATTACCAGTTGCATGTTGATAGAGATAGATGAGTCATGTGTGGTTTTGTTCACAAGTCCCTCCGCTCTAACCTTTTTTTTTTAGCTGTGGTTTTTACAATAAGTGGCTTGACTGACATTACACAAAACAGGAGAGCGACCCACGTAACTGCTACATGGTGAACGCAGTAGATGGAGTTCAACGCTGGCTGAGCATGCTCGCAGGAAAGCAGGAAGCTAGCATATCTCGGTCGCTGTGTTTTGGCACTGGGCTATTTCTCTTGTTTTTTAGGAAACATGGGAGCACTTGACGTCACTGCAGCGCTTTTCACAAACTCCTGTTTGATCCAAAGTGTTAACCTTTGATTAATATGGCTGTGTTGTAGTAGGGCTGCCTCTTTTTCTAAAAACTAATTAGCCAGCTTTTCTTCTCCATTTGACGTGTTCAGACTAAGGAAGATGCTCTTAGCTAAATGCTTCACATTTTAAGGCTGTGTGGACATTTTGTCCACCATTTTTATCCGAGTATGAATTCATGTATTAAGTCACAAGTGTTTGCTAGCTTCACTTTATCAGAAAAATGACTGTTATAATAAAAACATTTGCTGGACGATAAATTGTCCCAGATGTTACTGTGATAAATGATTCCATTGCTGTTTTGAGACCTTTTTCAAGTAATTTTATGGTAGTTGGGCAATTATGCAAGAGTTTAATAAACTTTAAATTCTAATGCAGATTGTAACATGTGTAAGATATTTCAAACATCCAAAATAAATAATCAAAACAACAGAAACAACAAATAAAATTAACTATCAAGTATCTGTAAACAAAATCGTCCTTGGGGAAGGGAGAAGGCTGGTTAAACCAGATTGATGGGAGAAAGAGAAAACCAAAAAGTCTTGCAGATGAAAATTTATCATGCTATTAACTGATATGTTGCTTATTGTGACGGGCCTAATTGGGACCAACAGAACCAGAATTTCAGGAAGTATTCTTGCTAGTTTTCCTGCCAGTTGCACATGATGTTAAAATGAAGAGTGGTCTTTTGTGTCCTGGTAGGACTAAAAACGAGAGTTGTAGCTGAAGTTTGGCCAGTTTCAATTACTGGACGGTACAATTTCCAAGAAGTTATTGCTCTAACCATTAATATTGTTCTGAGACCATTTTCAATTAATATAATAATAATAATGGTTTATTAATGCAAGACTGCCCTCTCAAAGGTGAAAAAAAAACAAAAACAAACTTGAATTTCTACTGTGGCTGCACTGATTGTAGTTTTCTGGCCAATCACCAATTGCTCACCATTAAAAAACCTGGCCTGTCGATTACAATTTTGACCAATGCTAATTATTTGGTTTTAAACATTGTCAAATACAGCAAGAACGTAACTATTGTTGACAGCAAACGTGGGGACATGACCTGGTATGTGGGTCTGTCAGTCAAATCTCTCTCACAGCAGAACAGTGGTTGATTTTTCAGACCTTCATTGAGGTGGATAGGATCGGCTTTACGTGCTAGTATTAGTCAATCACAGATCTCCCAAAAGTAAGAACTTGCATTGGGATTTATCGGTTCACCCTAATTTCTGAAGAAAATTTAACAACATGGAACTGGACAACATTTTAAAAAGTCAAAATAAATAAATGAAACAATATTAAAATGGGCACTGAAGCATCTGTAATCAAAATTGTGTTAAAGAAAAACAACATAATTTAGCTTAGACAGGGAAAAGAGACAAAAGTGGAAGATAGGACTTTTGTAAAAAACAAAAGTGCATATTTTCTGGATTTAAAGCGGCGCATCTCTTTAACAGCTGTCGTCCAGATGGAAATGATTTGTCACACAGTTAATTGATTTATGTCTTACCATGAAAGGCATAATAATTCATTCACCTCCATCTCTGGCTGACCAGTATCCGCTACAACAGGTCGCAGTCATCGGCGATCACCCTCTGTAATCCTGAGTTTACCAAGCTGTCTTTTTGGTCACATTCATTTTCAGGTGAATATTTTTATCTCTTCCTATTCACTAGAGTTATTAAAACACCAGCATGGGGTTTGATGATGATGATGACAGGGCTATGTGATGATTAGCAGAGAGAAGTTGCACTCTGAAGCTGGAATCACAATACTTGTCTTGGCAGTAGTAGGTAGCAGGTGATGCGAGCTGATGAAGGCAGGGATGTGAATTGAGAAGTTATTACCTCATAGCTTCTTAAAACTTTTAGTCCAATGCCAGACCCAGTTTTTAATTGTTTTTTAAGGTTTCTTTTTGGCGGTAGTGGTCTTTATTTGAAAAGGTTGTGACAGGAAAGTAGGGTTAACAATAGAAAAGGAAGACATGTGGCAAAAGTCACCAGAAATTGAAACTGCAATGGCCTCGTTGAGGACTAAGCCCTCCTTATGTGGGTTGTATTTAACCCCTGCGCCACCACAGTCCCCCGGTCCCAGCTTCGTCAGTGTTCCTAACTCAGGCCTGGACATCCCGGACGAGAGGCCTCTTTCTGCAAAGGCACTTGTTGATCTGAAACACAATGCCCAAGGAGGAATAACTTATTATCCTCCCTTTCTGACTTTTAACAAGAAAAGTGTTTTGCTTGTTTGCACCTGAACTCGCCACTAATCTAAAAGTCTGTGTAGGAACAAGTGTTTAGGCTGTGTGTTTTTTTGTGAATAAGTTTACATACCCAGTGAAGTTGCTTCTATTGTATTAAACCTTTTCTGGTATCTGAACCTTGTTGCTGTGTGAATGACTGTGTGTCATTGCAGATTAGGTTTGCTGTATTTTACTGTTTGGTATTCACCTCTGGCAGCCCTTGGGCCAAAGGAAAACCATTAGAAGTTTGAAGCTGTCTGATGGTGGGGATCACACGAAGTTTGGAGGTGCCTCAGTCGTTGACTGTTGCACTATTATCAGCCATTTCAACTAGCTTTCATCTGCATTGTATTTTAAACAGAATGGATTTTTCCCCCCTCATATGTCTGAGAAGCTGAGAGTTCTGACTTTAGTCAACATTTTATTCAGGAATATTCTGATCATGTGTTTGTTTTCCTTTTTTTTATAATCAGTATTGTATGGTTAAAAGTTTTTCCTGTCTTTTTTAACCTGTTACAATAACAAATTTTCCTGGCTGATGTTGCGATAAACAATAATATTGTTTTTTGAGACAGTTTTCATGTAATATATTTATAATGCCATTATACTGCAAGTTCACCTTTTCAAAGATCAATACATTTTCATTTAGTATAGAACAATTCACTCTTGAACTGAGGGACTTTGTAAATATCCCAAACAAACACAACAACCAAAAACAGTAAATTCCATAGATTATGAAGTCTCTGTAAACAAAATTGCCATTCAAATACAATATTATCAGAATAGAAAAGACCAAGCTCATTTTAATTATTAATGCAATTAATTGCTTATTGCAACAGGCTGTCATCAATTATATGTTGCTGTAGCCCATGATTAACTCAATTTAGAAAGCTGCTTTACTGATTCCCTATTATTTGTTTATAAATATTTCCCTGACTTTGCATATTCAGCCTTCAGAAAGCCTGTGTTCCTCTTGCTAACAGTACTTCTTATGAGTAACAGTTAGCAGAAGTTGTAGGGTATTGTTGGCATACATATGCCGCGCTATTGAATAACACAGAGTATGCATGATTCGTGTACTCGTTGATAAGTCCAAACATAACATTTGAAAGTGGTTCTGACTAATTGTGTGTGGATATAATTTGCAGAATTTTTTTTTTTTTTTTACAGCATCGTAAAATTGTTGTGTGCTATAAAATCTAATGAGAGCTTTTGCTGCGTTGGTTGCTAGGTCACGTGACACAGACAGGTATAGTCTGTATTTCAATGTGAGCTCCATCTTATTGGGTTAAAAAATACTTGGATTGTCAGAGACCACTCAGACTTGTAAAATCAAGAGAAAGTTCTAATCCCATTGCAACATATTTTTTTTCTATTCCAGTTGATCTGATTGAGAAGCACCTCATAATGACAGTTTATAATAAGTAATGTGGAAAACTCTAAACCAAAGAACAGTAGTGTACAGATCTTCAAAACTGATGTTTTGTTTTTAATCTATAGCTTAGTAGTTCCAGCTGAACCAGGCTTTTGTGCTTTTTGAATAAAATATTGAAATGAAAATGTGAATTTTGTACTTAAATGTACTTTAATAATGTTATAGTCCAGATAACTTCACAGAAAAATCAGACTAGTTGGAGCAAAATATACCTTGTAGCTTTGTTGCATCTATGTATGAATGAGACACAGATGCAACAAAGCTCTCTTCAAAACAAGAGAGCTACCTGGATATGTTACCTGGATATTAAATCTCATTGATCCAGATGGTAGACATAAGTAGATCGCCTTAACTTTCTGTATTCTTCCACATTCTTTATAATGTAAAGATTATTTCCTTTCACTTGCTTCTCTCAGCACCATCATGCTTTATACAGAAAGAATAAGGATAAGTAGAGGCTGAATGGCTAAAGTATGAACACATACTGTGTGTGTGTAGGTTTGTCTGTCTTTTTCAATGATGGATTGGACTCATTCTAATAATCTGTGGATTCCACCACTGTCACATTATGGCAAATTGCCTGGGGTAATGGAATTACGTAAGAATAACTCCGATGAGCCGCCTCGACAATGGAGGCACGGAACATGGCCCACTCGGACTCATTGTCCCCCGCCTCTCCCGGGACGTGTTTGAAGCTCTGCCGGAGATGGGAGTTAAAGCTCCGTCTCACAGGGGACTCCGCCAGACGTTCCCAGCAGACCCTCACAACACGTTTGGGCCTGCCAGGTCTGACCGGCATCCTCCCCCACCACCGGAGCCAACTCACCACCAGGTAGTGGTCAGTGGACAACTCCGCACCTCTCTTCACCCGAGTGTCCAAGACATACAGCCGCAGATCCGACGAAACGATGACAAAATCGATCATCGAACTGCGGCCTAGGGTGTCCTGGTGCCAAGTGCACATATGGACACCCTTATGCCTGAACATGGTGTTCGTTATGGACAATCCATGACGAGCACAGAAGTCCAGCAACAGAACACCACTCGAGTTCAGATCGGAGGGAGCGTTCCTCCCAACCACGCCCCTCCACGTCTCACTGTCATTGCCCACGTGAGTGTTGAAGTCCCCCAGCAAAACGAGGGAGTCCCCAGGAGGGGCACTCTCCAGTACCCCCTCCAAGGACTCCAAAAAGGGTGGGTAAGCTGAACTGTCATTCGGTCCGTAAGCACAAACAACAGTCAGAACCCCTCCCCCCACCCGTAGGCGGAGGGAGGCTACCCTCTCGTTCACCGGGGTGAACCCCAATGTACAGGCGCCAAGATGGGGAGCAACAAGTATGCCCACCCCTGCTCGACGCCTCTCACCGTGGGCAACTCCAGAGTGGAAGTACATCCAGCCCCTCTCAAGGAGACTGGTTCCAGAACCAGAGCCATGCGTCGAGGTGAGACCGACTATTTCTAGCCGGAACCTCTCAGCCTCACACACCAGCTCCGGCTCCTTCCCCACCAGAGAGGTGACATTCCACGTCCCAAGAGCCAGTTTCTGCAACCGAGGATCGGACCGCCAGGACCCCCTCCCTCGGCCACCACCCATCACACAATGCACCCGACCCCTGTGGCCCTTCCTACAGGTGGTGAGCCCATTGTAAGAGGGACCCATGTTTCCTCTTGCTTTCCTATTGTGATCTAATTTTCTCAAAACAGCTAAATAATTTAGTAGCTACCATTATATCAGTAATGTTTCTCACTTCTTGTTAAATGTTTAGGGAACGAGGTAGAGAAGTGACAGAAATATTAAGTCTTCTAAATACAGCCTGCAAGGGGCAGATGAAGGGAGCAGTGTTTAATGCCTCTGGGCAAGAGGAATGATTGAAAAGAGCTTATAGCCCAGGGCAGCTCTTTAGGTGCTGTTCTCAGCCGGGCTCCCTGGGACTCACTTACTATCCCCATACATGGTTGGAGCTGGCAATGCTCCGTGCTGTGACCTCTCTGACAACTGATGCCCCACAGCGATACATTCATATGACACTTATTGACATTTTCTTTTATTAATAAAGTTGTGATAAATTCAGATGTAGAAATGAAACTAAAGCAATAGTTTATTAGTGGGCAACATCACAGTTTGTAGGGTTTGGTGCTTTCATTGCTAAATTTGAGTTTTGGATTGTTGATGATGTGTATGTTGCACTGATCAACAGTTCAGCCTTTCCAATTACTGCAATTACTGTTTCCAATTTTGGGAATATAGATTTATTATTATTATTTTATTTATTTATTTTTGTCTGAAAAGTTGCTAAATATAGTGATTCTCTCATGGGAAATAAACGGGACAATGACAATGGCTTTGCGGCGATAGATAAGATCAGTTTCACATGGAGGTATTTGCTGACTGTCGATCTCCAAAAATTAATGAACTGGGGTCTAATTTATTGGTTATTATAAAATAGAAATGTATATATATTTTTAAAGGCTCATGCCTGTACAGATGAGTTAACATATATTATCAAATAAATATTCAGTCTTTCACTTTTGAATGAGTGTTTTATTAGTTCACTAGATGTTTTTAAATATTTAGCTGTTATGTTTTTTTTGTTTTACATAAATATAGTTACCATTCAAAATATTAAGCTCCTAAAACAAAAGGAGCTTAATATTGCCCATCTCTGTTCAGATTAGAACAGAGATGGGCAACTCTGGGCTCGGCTCCCAGAATCTTTCTCGCTGTTGGAGGGGAAGGCAACATGTGTTTCTACATATGGATCAAGGTGTAAAGCAAGTGTTGACACAGATGAATGCATGTTAATAGTCATCTAGAGCAGTGGTTCTCAAACTTTTTTCAGTGATGTACCCCTTTAAAAATATATTTTTAGTCAAGTACCCCCTGACACAGCAAAACATTTTTGGAAGAAAAAAGAGGTACAGTGCTGTAAAATCACTGTCTGATTTATTAAAACATCCATATTGCAAACATTGCATGTAGAAACAAAAAAGAAAAACAGAAGACAGTGACCACCAGGAAGGCATAAAACTAGTCAAAACTGAAAGATGCATCTGTGCAGACTGCTGCAGGATTTTCAGCTGATGGTGTTTTCAGTGAAAAACATGTTAACGACATTAAAAATGTCCTCTGCGGTTGTTCGCCCCTCCATTTCTTTGCAGAATGTGTTCACAGATGTCGTCCGGGTCAATGTATCTTACAAATGCAAAAAGTTGCGCATTTCCACTCACATCTGTGGATTCATCCAGCTGCAGTGAAAATGAGTCGCCAACTTTCCCCACAACTTGTTCGACAATCTCTGTGCCCATGTTATCTATTCTGCGGCAAACGGTGTAATTAGACAGAGGACAGTTTTTTAATGCATCCGCTGATTTTTTTTTGTCCAGCATAGTTTCGGCCAGTACAACAGCAGCGGGGAGCAGTAGGTCTTCCGCTGTGGTGAATGGTTTTTTAGCTTTAGCAACGATGTAGTGGAGGCTTTTCGCATTGTGGGTTGGGATGACTTGAACTCAGAAAGTTTTCTCCTGAAGAACTCCGGTGGCTTACCAACGTGACATCCATGTTTTGTGGTGAGATGCCGCTGGAGGTGTGCCGGCTTCATGCTAGCGTTAGCTAATTTCTCCCCGCAAAAAACACGGGGGGGGTCAGAGATCATGGTCGTAAATCCCATTGAAACATACTTTTCCATGTACTTTCTGTACTTCGGCGGCTCTGGTTTTGCCTTCTTTTCTCCTTTATCTGTACTTTCGGCAGCATTGCTGCTTCGCTTTAGCCACGTCTCCATGGTAACAGTGTAATCATGATGACGACAGGTCGTTGACGAGTGCGCTGGGTCCGTGGGTCAAACTAACTTGGTGGGGGGGTCCATTTTATTTCAAAGGATATTGAAACTAAATACTGAATATAAAATTCAGTGCATGAACACAAATTGATATTTTATCGAACTTTTTACAAAATAATTTTTCCCAAGACTTATTATGAGGTGCCTACTGATTTTTTTGATATTTTGAAAAGCTTCACGTACCCCCTGCAGTACCTCCACGTACCCCCAGGGGTACGCGTACCCCCATTTGAGAACCACTGATCTAGAGGGTTGCCAGAGTGTCATAGCGAGCTGCTGCAATCAAACTGAAACACTGCGGCATTGTCATGCTAGATAGTAGAGACATGTACTCCAGGGTGAGGCTGCATTGTTTTTGACTGGCACCAAGCAGATTCCATCAGATGTATGCAGATGGATGTGCTGGTTTTTCCAGACAAGTGTTTTTTGTTGTTTTTTTAATTATCATTTTTCTTCTCACATCTTTTTGTGCCCATTTCCAGAATCTGATAAGAAGATTTTTTTCCAATGCTTCCCAGGCTGTTCTTGGTGTAGAGAACATTGTCTCCCGCTCCCTTTGCTCCGTAGTCTGCGGCTGCATTCATTCAGCCCTGCAGGAAATGATTACTTGTCCTCCATACAACACTTGAAATAAAAGAGGGCTTTCCTTTGCCTCTTGCTCTCTCTTTATATCACACTCTTCATCACTCACTCTCACATCTTAACTGCATTTCTCCACAAAACACTTGAGTATGGAGGAAAATTTATCATTATTATTCAATCAAACTGAACCTAATTCCAATTTTTAAAAAAATATCAAAATATTTTGAATTGTAATGAAATATTTTTTGTAATAATGAGACGAATTTACCTCCATATACAATCAGACAAAAACTAATTTAAACTTTTGTAATGGAATATTTTATTTTTGAGCTAAAGGTTTTGTCTTTTGTTACTGGGAAAACAAATTTATTTTTAACAGAAATCTTTGGTTGGAATTCTCAAATTTTTGCTTTTGATGCTGTCTTTTTGATTTGAGATGTTTTGATCACAATTTATTTTTTTGATTGGAAATTGCTTTTGTTTGACTTGAATGATGATGACAAATATGCCTTCACAATAAATTTCTCATTCCACGAGCTCATGACAATTTTAACCATTTTCATCACAATTTTTTTTAAAAAATCGAAATAATTTTTTACATGATTGACTAATACTAAATAAATTACCTCAGTTAATGTGTCTCCATAACACCTACATGATATGGAGGTAAATTTGTGTCATTACAAAAAATATTTCATTACGATTATAAACATTTCGATCACTATTTATTTTCTGTATTGAAACAAGTTTTTGTTTGAATAATAATAAGACAAATGTGCCTCCGTACTTGAGCTCATTGTTTTGGACTCTGTTGCTCTGAAACAGCAGCTTGAGCTCTTCTCCCCGAAGCCGTGCAGCTGAACAGATGAGCGTCCGTTTCGGTTACAGCCCAGAAACGGAGCGGGGTGCTAAACACGGGTGTCAGTTTGACTTAATGCTTTTAAGCATAATGGTAGTTATTTCAGGGGCGCCCTGCTGAGGGAGTCTCACCCACCTAGATGGAGTGAACTTTGGAAGAGTTGTCAATCATTTCTCTATTGTTTTGCAAAGTTAGAGCTAATATACTGTATCCCTCAGTGGGAAATGATTCTACACACACATGCACACATAGGCCTGTCACAATAACAGATTTTGCTGGGCGATAAATTGTCTCAAAAAATTATTGCGATAAACGATAATATTGTTTGAAGACCTTTTTACTGGAAATTACGTAATAATACATTCAATTTCCTGCCAAACATAGATACACTTTACTTTCAAAAGAACACTTAACACTGGGACTGATACACAAAATAAATAAAACAACCAAAACCAAAAATAAAATAGATTCTTAGTCTCCATTAACAGTAAATGTACTTGAATAAAAACTAAACATAAAGCCAAAGTGGAAATAAATACTGCATTCAACCAAAAGAGTGCAGATTATGAAGTCTGTATAGTAAATTGCCCTTCAGTAATCATTAGATTTAAATAGAGAAGACATCCGACTGCCTGATGCAATAGTTCAAACTACAGGATTTTCTTCCCCGAACGACAATCTTAGAACGATATTCGTTCTGAGATCGTCACTTGTGTGATGTGTTACGGTAGATCGTTGTGGCCGCTCCGATCTAAATCAAGGATTTGCACAGACTGGGAGCATAACGCAGCCTATTGAATGTGACCGGTAGCCAATCAGAAAGCGCGGATTCTCCTCCTGCTTTCTGAGGGGAAAAACAGGGGGAATCCTGAACAGCTGACACGGTGCAACCCGAAGTCCAGCAGACATCGGAGATGATATATGTAAACATGAATGTTTATTCAACAGTTCGTGCAAAGAAAATATAAATAACTAGGGGAGGAGTTGGAGCAAAATTTCCACCAGAAAACCCGGTAACTTTTCAGCTGTTCTTCGTTAACGTGACCTAAATAGGTTATAATGATTTTCATTCAGTCAGACTGACACTAGCCACATGCATTGCAGGTAGATTGTAGTAAAGAATTGATTAATGCCTGGTTTCAAAATTAGTGAACTGGACTTATTATGTTGTGTCCATTGTTGGACACAACACGGTTTCGATCGAACTGTTATACCTAGGATTTCTGTCGGCTAATGTGTCTCTCAGGTTTTGATAATGGGTCGACAATCCGTGACATAAGATCGTGCAGCGCGCGCTGGGCATTACACTAAGGAAATAAGGAAGGGAGAAAGTGGAGAGCACCGGAGTTGAGCCTTTTTTCATTCAGTGTCATCAACAGTAAGAGAAAAAGGCAGGAAGAAACTATATAGTCGACAATTAAAATGAGTTCAATAGTTTTAATTTATCGTGCGATTAATTGATTTATCGTTTATCGCGACAAGCACATAGACACACATACATTCTCCAGCAATATTTTGGCAGCTGCAGGAGGTTGAAGCAATTTCTGCACCTGGGTTCACTTGTGCTGCTGTATCATTTTCAGCTCTTCTTGTGCTTTTTAGATGGCTCCTATTTGCTTTCTCTGATGTTTTCACAGTTTCAGTTAACCTGTAATCTAATTGGCACATTGAGTTATTTAAATATTAGGTAGTACTATTTTAAAGTCGAGAGTGCCACAGCTTAATAAAGATAAAGTGGAACACACACAGGGCAGGATGCTCAAGCATGTGGTCATGACTCTGAGGCCAGTACTGTGCCAAGTCATCAGCTGTGGTCAGTTTGTGGTTTTGTCATGGGAGCTGCAACTTGTGGATGACTTGGCTCTGAATCACAGGACGGCAAACAACGAATCCCTGCGCCATGCACCCGACCTGCTGACACAAATCTAAAGCTCTGACTTGGGTTCAGGTTATCAATCACTCATTTACACACTCTCTTTAACTAACCGCTCCTGTCTGGCAGAAGACATATTCACAGCTGTCTGGGTTTTTTTTGTTTGTTTTTCTTTTGAGAAACATATTTTTCTCTAGAGATCCATGGTGTGGGAACGTGTTGTTCTAGTAACCTCGGAAAGCTTTTCTTAATAGCTTATAATGCAAACTTTGATATTTAGTTGTATTTTCAGTTCAGTTCAAAATAAGACCTTGAAAGGGGTCTGGTTAAATGTCATGAATCACTTGAGTATGGTTTAATGTGCCTTGAATACGTAGTTGTATCCTTAAGCTTTTTGCATTTTGATAATGTGTTTTATTGAAGTTTAATGTAGGGCTACATAATATGACTGAACAATATATCATAAGGGTTTTGTAGCAGTTTATTGATAATTAATGGATTGGGGTTTTTTTGGGGGTTTTTTTTGGATATCTGAAATGCTTCCAAACTGGTGGTGTAACTTTCTTGTTCTGTCCACAGTTTCCTCTCCAACTGTGGTACAATGTTTTTTCCCTTCATGCCATGCTTTTGTTTTTTATTTTTAAGCAGTTATGAGGCATGATGACTAAACATGAAACTGCTGCTGCACAAGTTACTAAGCAGATTTTTGGAAGGCAACCAATGAGAGAGTGAGTTAGTTGGTAACCCCAATTTGCTTAGTCTGCTCTGAGAAATTGAGCGCCTAAAGTCTTTCCTCTACTTGCATCTTCCAGAATTCAAAGTGCCCACTACCGATTAGGCATCTTTTAGCCCAACAAAATACACAGTTGGAACATTAAAGACAAGAGAAATGTTTGAAAGATTGAAGTGGTGATTTTGTTTGAACAGTTTTGAGTTTGATTGCTAGAACATGCTGATGCTGCTGGGATTTCTGACACATACTGTGAATACTCAGTCTCGCAAGTTGAGTGATTTGTAGATGAGCCCCGATTCTGACCTTGTACGTCAGGAAAAATACTGAACTTTAGGAGACCGACACAAGTACTATATCTTGGCCTTTACTGTGGGGACGATGTGTTCAGGGTGCTGTCCAGATTTAGTTTTCCTCCTGTTTTAGTGCTTTGCATGTGCGCCATAAAGTTCTGATCACGTTTAACCAGAGCTCCGTCTGTCTCGTGGTTGCTGTTTTCCCAATATGGCTTGAGGCAAATGGTACTTATTATGGCTTCCTTACAACCTTTTTACTTGTTGCCACATTCTTAATACCGGTGGATTGCTGCAGATGTTGCAGTTATCCACAAACTGAGCTGTAGAAGCTGCAGCTCCTCCAGAGCTTATCATGAACCGTTTAAAAACCTCTAGAACCTTCTCCCTAATGTGTGCAATATTGTGAAATCTTTATTGTTTTATATGTTCACTAATGTTCTCCAACTAAACTCTGACCCCTATAATTGAGGGATGCTCCCACCGGGTTTTTTGCTGCTCAATCTGAGGCCGATCACCCATCCTTGCTGATTGCCTGGAATGGCTATTAATTTTTTACTTTAAGAATAAATATGTTATCTTGCAAAATGGAAAAAATATATGGCAATAAATTCACCTAATTTGGACATAATAGACATATATTTTAATGGATATCTAAAATCTTATTTTATTTTGAAGTTATACTCTGCACCTTTAAGTAGGCCTGTCCCTATAAACCAGGGGTGGGCAATCCTAGTCCTCGAGGGCCGGTGTCCTGCAACTCTTAGATGTCTCCCTGGTCCAACACACCTGAATCCAACAGCTGAATCACCTGCTAAATGCAGTCAAGTTCTCCAGAGTCCTGCTAATGACCTCATTATTTGACTCAGGTGTGTTGATTTAGAGGTACATCTAAAAGTTGCAGGAGACCGGCCCTCGAGGACCAGGAGTGCCCACCCCTGCTATAAACAATAAATCAATTAATCACACGATAAATTAAAACTATCGACCTCATTTTAATTATCAGCTATATCGTTTCTTCCTGTCTTTTTCTCTTCCTGTGCGCTAGGCATTACACCAAGTTATCAAAACCCGAGAGACACATTAGCCGACAGAAATCCTAGCTACAACAGTTCGATCGAACTGTGTTGTGTCCAACAATGGACACTAAATAATAAGTCCAGTTCACTAATTTTGAAACCAGGCATTAATCAATTCTTTACTACAATCTACCTGCAATGCATGTGGCTAGTGTCAGTCCTGACTGAATGAAAATCATTATAACCTATTTAGGTCAAGTTAACGAAGAACAGCTGAAAAGTTACCGGGTTTTCTGGTAGAAATTTTGCTCCAACTCCTCCCCTAGTTATTTATATTTTCTTTGCACGAACTGTTGAATGTACTGAACTGTACTTTACTGAACAATGAACTGTTGAATTCATGTTGTTTCCGATGTCTGCTGGACTTCGGGTTGCACCGTGTCAGCTGTTCAGGATTCCCCCTGTTTTTCCCCTCAGAAAGCAGGAGGAGAATCCGCGCTTTCTGATTGGCTACCGGTCACATTCAATAGGCTGCGTTATGCTCCCAGTCTGTGCAAATCCTTGATTTAGATCGGAGCGGCCACAACGATCTACCGTAACACATCACACAAGTGACGATCTCAGAACGAATATCGTTCTAAGATTGTCGTTCAGGGTAAAAAGTCCTGTAGTTTGAACTATTGCATCAGGCAGTGGGATGTCTTCTCTATTTAAATCTAATGATTACTGAAGGGCAATTTACTATACAGACTTCATAATCTGCACTCTTTTGGTTGAATGCAGTATTTATTTCCACTTTGGCTTTATGTTGTTTAGTTTTTATTCAAGTACATTTATTGTTAATGGAGACTGAGAATCTATTTTATTTTTGGTTTTGGTTGTTTTATTTATTTTGTGTATCAGTCCCAGTGTTAAGTGTTCTTTTGAAAGTAAAGTGTATCTATGTTTGGCAGGAAGTTGAATGTATTATTACTAGGCCTGTCACGATAACAGATTTTGCTGGGCGATAAATTGTCTCAAAAAATTATTGCGATAAACGATAATATTGTTTGAAGACCTTTTTACATTGATTAATGGAAATTACGTATTATTACGTAATTTCCATTAATCAATGTAAAAATATTGTATGAAGACCTTTTTACATTGATTAAATGGAAATTACGTAATAATACGTAATTTCCATTTAATCAATGTAAAAAGGTCTTCAAACAATATTGTCGTTTATCGCAATAATTTTTTGAGACAATTTATCGCCCAGCAAAATCTGTTATTGTGACAGGCCTACCTTTAAGCAGCGTGTTAGGGTACAGCATGTAAAGGTGTTCAGTGTGAGAGTTCACTGTCCAGTGGAGGATGAGCGGCACTACATCTGTGAAATATTACTACCAGTAGCACGTAGTGGCAGTTCAACAGCGAGAGCAGAACCAGCGTCTTACACTGCCAGCTCGAAGACTTTAATTATTTTTCGGGTTATTTGTTTAGCTTTCTGATGATGATGCTAATCTGGGTAAGTGTTGTTGTTGTTCTATCTGGCTGCTCTGGCTGTCCTTTTTTCCTGCATTGAACCTGTATCGAGGTTCCTGCAAGTGTTTGTTTTTTAAATACCATATTAGACTCGTTACGGTGACGCCTTTTGACATGCTTCGCCCCCCAGGGAATTTTTCCATCACAACACGCAAGCGTCCCCATTCACTCTCCGAATGTTATAGTTTCACATGACAGGATTTTTTGCTGCGCATTTGTCCAGTGTGAAAGAAAGGAGATAAGCTGCACACGCAGGCTGCGAAGTGAGATAAATGTGATGGGTTTTGGTGATCGGCGATCACCGATCATACACTTTTTCATGGAAATCGGCTGATTATGATCGGTGGCCGATCGATCGATGCTACTTTAATTGTACATAAAGGAAATCCATGTACAAACGCAGTTTGTTAAAGTGAGAAGATGTGGGATATAATGTCATTTTCTTTCATCTTCTCAATTATTTGTTACATTGTGCTGGTCTATAACATAAAAGGAGACTATATGGAAGTATGTGGTAGAAATGTGGAAAAATTTTTTTTGAGACGTTCAAGAGACTTATACATATTTTGTGAGGTGGTTAAAGTCTTTAATAATTAGGTATTTTATAAGGGCACTTTTTTAGAATCCTTAGGTGGAAGGCAGTACAACAAGCTACTAAAAAGACTGTTATAATTTGTTAAAAGGTGTAACAAATTGTAATAGTGATTATTCTCATAATGATGACAATAATGATTTTGGTCATTATTTGATAGGAATAATGAATATAGAATAGAAGAATATTTCACTCCCACGCTCTTAATCCCTACCATGGTGGTTTCACACAGAGCAACAGGTAGAAAAACCCCAGTTTTTTTTGGCAGTTGATCCATCTGCATCTGATGGATCAACTGCCAAACACTCATCAGTACTCACTGCAGCTCGCATTATTGTTTAGTGTGTAGCACAAATGCTACAACATGATGCTCTAGTGTACTGCAATTGATCGCCTTCTGATGAGCCGTGTGTCCCCTCCTCTTCTCTAAGGAGTATGTATCAGCTCTTGGGGAGGGTTTTCCAAGAAACGCACTGAGAAATTTCTAAACAAATGCAAAGGATCAAAGTCCTCCTCCGAGAAACAGAGAGATGTGCAGAGTGGAGCGAGTCAGTTAGTGAAAGAACCTGAGAATGTTTTGAGAGCAGAATTGAGTAACCAGACTGTCATCAAATCGAAACACTGAGGCTAACCACTTGCACAGCTGTATGAAAGGCACTCTCAGCAGAAAGCCACTTAAAACAAAATGTCAAGTTCTAATATAAATGAGCAGCAGCTCTTGTTTATCTGGAGTGGTGCTCAAATCAGACAAGTTTCTTCAACTCTTTATTTCTCTCTTTATTTCACTGCAGGTTTGCAGGTAAACTGGAGATGAAAAGAGCAAGGACTCTCCTCTCCTGGGATATAGAAAAAATACTTGCTGATTTCCTAGCTTCTTTCATCTTTTCACAGCTAGCTTGTGATGTATAAGCTAGAATTGAAAGGGTTTGGTATACATTTGATTCTCCCGATAAGAGGCTAGCTACTTCAGGAGCCCACAGGTGTTGGTTTGATGCAGGAACACAGCAGTGGTTCCCTTCTCGCCATGGGTTCCTAGTTGCTGGCTGCAGTTTGGGCTGTGCAGTCAGCCTCTTCTCTCCCCTGAGGGGTCTCCACAGATGTTGCCAGCTGGTGTCCATTATGTTGCAGGTGTGTCTATATGAGTGTGTCTAAGCCCAGATGTCTGGACTAGTGCAGAAGTGTTCATACTCTGTGATGCAGAGAAGCTCTTATCAAATAAGACCAAAATGAAATTTTATGACTTGCAAGCAAAACATGATGTGTTGGATGATAACTAAGGTCTAGATCACATGTAGTCAGATATCTGAGGAAACAAATACACATTTAGGTCTTCCGGTGTTCTGACTGTCAGTGCTATCTCTTTAGATTTTCCTACCGTAGCACAGATAGATAGCTATGTGTCAGTGCTATATCATGCTACCATCATGTTAATAAACTGAAAACTATAGCAGTTTGTGTTAATGTTAAATATAACATTAACACAATGATGTGTCCACCGAACTGCGCAAGTCACTGTGCACCTGAAATGATAGGATATACTTGATGTACACTAATATTACACCATAGACACACAGCTTCAATGTCACATAGTATCGCTACCAACATACTCTTATTTAGCATGATTTAATTAAAAAGTGTCATTACACCAAAATATTTTGAAGTACAGGGACAAAATAGCCCACAAAGCAATGTATTTATCATGATAACATAGTTGATGCCAATTTGTCTTTAAAGTGTACAAGCAAACTAAAGCCATTTATAAATATGTTTACTGGCTTCCTGTCATGTAAACTTAAAACATAAAGTAATACAGCAGCTTAATGAAAGCCAGCTGTAAAATAAATTAAATAAAGCTCACTGCAATCTTTCAAAATAAAGATTGCAAAATAAAGATGCATTCTTCCACAGGCAGAATGCATTTAGAAATCTGCTGAGTAAGCAGTATGTAACATAGTATCGATATGTGGATTACCACAAGGTAGGACAGTAGTTAGAACACTGGTCTTTCATTAACATGAGAATTCAGTTTAATATTGCCCAAAAAATAATTTTGAAAGTCCAAAATGGAGTTTTAAGAAAACTCTGAATTTGTGTATTTGTGGGAAAACAGCTGTAGGGTCCATTTATCACATTACAGTCTGCAACAAATAAGGCACTAGTATATCTACATATTTGCTTTGATATGATTTCCAATCAACATCGACTTGTGTTTTAATAACTTTATATATGGTATTTCAAAGTGTTCAACCTATTTTTCCATACAAATGAACTTCCTGGCACTATGTTTAATTCCTACCAAGAAGTCGTGGTTGTTTTGAAGAATTCTGATTGGCTGACAGAATTTAAAGTTTTTGCTACGTTGCCCCATGTAGGTTTGGTTTGTGTAAAACACTGAGGGGTGGATTTGCTAGGATTTATGTGGATGAAAACTTTTCTGAAACAATCCAATATAATTTTTTTCTAAAACAATGTGGCAGAGATATTTGTTTTTATAAAGACTTGGCTACATGTGCACAAGGTATGCACATAACTTTGTGGTGAATCAAGATGTATACTGGGAAAATTCTGAAAGAAAACCTTTTTTATAAATTGAAAAAGTGAATGATGAGAATTAACTTAATCAACCAGTAGAACTGCCAGAGCTGCAAAGCAGTGATTTAGATCAAATAATTTGGTAGCATGGCCTCGTCCGAGTCTGGACCTAAATCCAATTTGAAATCTGTTATCAAACTTGGAACTCTCTTAAAACAATCTGACTGAATCTTTGGTGTTTTGCAAAGGGGAATGGGCCAAAATGTCAGTTTGAACTAAGAAAGATATCAAAAGTAGGGGTGCACCAATAAATCTGCCCCATATTACTCAGTTTTGAGAGATCAACGATCGGCCAATGCTTAAATTAAAAAAAAATAATAAATATATATATATATATATATATATATATATATATATATATATATATATATATATATATATATATATATATCATCAGCAATAGTATCTACCCCAGCAAAGGTCTGAAAATCAGCCACTGTCCATTTTTGCTCTGTGACAAGAGATGGATGACTTACAGACCAGCCCACAGGATGCATGTGGGTGGATAACAATATTTCCCTCGTTACCATCTCACCAACGTTGTGGCTGTATTTGGCGACTAATCAGACAAAAAGAAATGGTATCGGCCAAAATTGGCATTGGCAGGTCAGACTTTTCAAAGTTAGGTGATCGGCTACAAAACTGCAATTGGTGCCCAAAGTGTTTCTGTGAAAATCTGACAAAGTTGATCTGAAAACAAACACTTGTCAAATTTTTAGTTTTTAAACAATTTTGAAAACCATGCATCCTTTTCCTTCTAATTCACAATTACTTTGTGTTGATTTATAACATAAAGTCCAAGTAGAATAATAATAATAATAATGAATTTTATTTATGAACCCTTTTATATCTCCAATTGAAATCTGAAAGGGCTCATTCACCTACCGTTGATGACAAGCTACTGGATTGTAGCTACAGCTGCTATCCAGCTGTGTCTATAATCCAGTAGCCCTAGGGCAGGCTGACAGAAGTGAGGCTCCAATTTTTTGTGCCTTTAGCCCTTCTGACCCACATCAGCAGGCAAGGTGGGTGAAGTAGGCCGACCAGGAATTGAACCAGCGATCCACTGATTGCAGCTGGATCTCCTACCACTGTCACCCCAAATACACCGAAAATGGTACAAACAATTTTGCAAGATGTTGCACTTCCCAGTTGATTTTTGCTGAGCAGAATGAGGGAGAGTTCATAGTTCCTATGTGAGGACATTCTAAATGCGTCAACAGAGTAGTGTGATTAGAGTTCAGGAGTGCTCTATGGTTGCTAGAAAGCAAACACCATGACCGACTCTGTGACAAACAGGGCCAGCCCCGCAGTAATCAGATTAGAAAACCTTTGTGACATTGTGCCAACTTTCCACCTTGTGATCCCGTACATTTGTTTTATTATGGGCCTGAGTTAATGACATTGCCTTCAAAACAGAGGTGCAATGCTAATAAGCAATTCTACTAGCTAGGACTACATAACTGTGTTTGTTCACCCCTGTCTGCTGCAGTGTGACCATGTTGCTTCATGACGAGAGTCAGCTTACAGTTCCACTACGATGGTAATCCATGTTTGTGCCTCGGATTTTCTCCACAGGAAACCCCGGATAAACTCCCAGCTGGTTGCTCAGCAGGCAGCTCAGCAATACACCATGCCTCCCCCGCCCAAGAAGGACCGGAGAGAGAGAAGCGAGCGCACGGACAAGGAGCGTCCACACAGCGAAGGAGAGCGGGCCGGTGGGGAAGGACGCCCCGAGGGAGAGCGCCCTGAGAGCGTTGCACCAGAGGGGGACATCACCGAGAAGGACAAGAGCGAGACAGAGCAGCCTGTCAAAGACAAACCTGATAGGGAGAAGGACATCACCCCAGCTGTCACAAAGAAGCCCAGCAGCAAAAAGACCAAGTTAGTATCAGAGTTAGTATGCCGGGTTGTCACTTGGGCATAATCAATTCGTCTATGAGTCATAACTTCCTCCAGCTGAACAGAAACAAAACTGAAATTATTGTCCATGCATTAGAGAAACACATTCAGGTGTGCATCTTCTCTCGCATTGTTTATCTCAACAGACAGAACACATCACCCCAGTTCTAAAGTCCTGCCACTGGCTCCCTGGAGCTCAGAGAATAGACTTTAAAATACGGTTGTAAGTTTATAAATCACTGAACGGCTTAGCACCAAAATACATTAAAGAGCTGTTGTTGTATCAACCTTTCAGAACACTCTGGCCTTCTGGTTCTGGTCTGCTTTGCAGAACCAAACAAGCAGAATTCAGCTTCTTTGCACCACAAATCTGGAACAAACTTCCAGAAAACTTAAAAACGACCGTTCCTTTAAGTCTATACTTAAAACTCAATTGTTTAGTAATAACTGGAACATTGCTAAAGATATTTGTGTATTTGCTTGATGATTTGGATGATGACATTTGACAAAATGTAATGTTTATTGCTTATTTCATAATTAGTGACGGTATGATTTTTTTATGATGTAAAACACTTTGAGCTGCCTTTTTTGCTGAACTAGACTACACAGATAAACTTGACTTGTGGATGGCAGTTTTCCATAACTCCTCACCTCATGTCTGTTTTCCCACAGACCCAAATCGGACAACAATCAGAGTTCTCCAAGTGACAAACAGAGCATACAGTCTGGGAAATCGGCAACAAAGTCCAACAAGAACTCTCACATTTCCAGGTGAGCAGTAAGCCTTCTATGGCTCAGCACACGACTCACTGCACTTCTGGTTAATGAAACTCATCCAGTAAAGAGGTGTGCAAGCGTGAAGTGATTCACAGTTGATCTCTTATACTAAACACCCACTCTGTTTTTCATGCACTTGTTCTGACTCTTCATGTGTCACCCAGTGAGTTCAGTAATCTAGTAACCACCTGCACGATGCTGATAAGCACCCTCACAAGCCCTGAGACCAGAGAATCAACAGACCCAGAGGTCACACTAGACTTTTTTGTTCTCCGTCATTTTGACCGACAACATTTAAAAAATTGCTGATGTTCTATTTTTACCTGTCAAATATTAATCATATTAACATTAGGCTATTTAGCTGAATTTTTGTGATTTTAGTTCATATTCACCTAGTTGAACTGTGAATCCAGATCCATCACACAGGAAAAGCAAATGAACGCACCTAACTTTTTCTCCATAGTGACAAAAACCACTGACTGTGGCTCCAAAAACTAACAATAACTGAAATTGAATGACTCGAAATAAATTACCAACATTTTACCTGCTGGGGTCTGAACGCACAACGCCTCACAAATTCCTCCTGTTTCACATCTGCAGAAAAATCTGCGCTGGTTCATCAGTCAGTTGGTTCTGTCTGATCCAAACTGATCAATTGAACTCCTCAAGTTTTTATATCCTGTGTACAGTCCAGGCGTGGGCTTTTACAAGAATTTAACAATTTTTTTTGCATGGTTTCACTTTTCCGAAATGGACAGATGTTACGTCTGCCGTGCTCCTCCTGAGCGCCGGTCTCCTTGTGGACAGCTCCATTTGTTAAATCCGCTGGATGAGTTAAGTTTATTTCTTCGCAGCATTGGTTTTGCAGCACACTGCACATGTTGCGTTCTTATTAACTTCTGCACCTTTATTTATTTCCTCAAGATAAACTGCCGGTTCCTCTGTTTAGACTATAAATGGATTAACACATTGAAAACTTTGTTTTTCCTCATTCCAAGTTTGCAATGCACCTCCGAACCAGACGCTCCAAAGCGTCCGGTCCACAAGTCTTCAACAGCTCCCGGTCAGAAAGATACATTTAGTTCAGAATTCATGAAATGCAGACCTATAGGATTTGCATTGGTGCTTGAAATCCTTGAAAATGTTTGAATTTAAGAAAAGTGTTTTTAAGGTTTGGAAATTTCGTGATTTTTGGATGAAGTGTTTGAAAGTGCTTAATATTCACACTGCACAGTTTTGTACTAAAGTTTTAATAAACTTTCAGGAGTCGAGCCTCCTTACAGAAAGTCCAGTGATAATTCTTATGTTCAAGCATTTCATTTGAGCACAAAGATCATGTACCGTAACACAAGTGGAGGAGTTCAAGTATCTCAGGATCTTGTTCATGAATGAGGGAATCAGGGAGAGGGTGATCGACAGGCAGATTGGTGCAGCGTCTGCCGTGAAGCAGCAGACCCTGTACCGGTCCATCGTGGTGAAGAGAGAGCTGAGCCAAAAAGCGAAGCTCTCGATTTACCAGTCAATCCATGTTCCCACCCTCTTCTATGGTCATGAGCTTTGGGAAATGACCGAAAGAAGGTCACTAGATACAAGCGGCCAAAATGGGTTTCCTCCGTAGGGTGGCTGGGCTCTCCCTTAGACATGGGGTGAGAAGCTAAGTCATCCGGGAGGGACTTGGAGTAGAGCCACTGCTCCTTCACATCGAGAGGAGCCAGTGGAGGTGGCTCGGACATGTGGTCAGGATGCCTCCTCAGTGATTGGAAGAAAAGCCAACTAACTCTTTTTCAACTTCCCCACTGAAGAGTGTTATCACTAGGGATGCACCAATACACCTTTTTTCACATCTGATACCAATATCTGAGGTTTAGAATCAGCCAATGTGGATATGATACTGAAAAACAGTGTTGAATTGACTGAAAATGTATCTTGTTTTAAAAAGACATTACAAATTTATTTGATCTCTCCACCAATGACTTCACAGGCTAGGTCAAACATGTAAAAACAACACAACTTAAATTTGTTCAGTCAGTCCAATTAGGAGCATGTAATGGTTCAGAAAGTGTAATTAGGAATTTTATATGTAATATAAAATAAATAATAAAGCATGACATCGTTCAGAGCACAGTGCATAGAATTAGACTCAACAGGTCTGTCCTTACCAGTTGGGCACATTGTAACCAATACCCAATCTAGACTTTTTTTAAATATCGGGATTGATGCATCTGTTGTCAGCACAATCTAAAAGATGACAGATCAGGAGTGGCGGTCTAATTCTGCTCATCAGTCAAATTTTTTTTTTTTCCCCTCTGTAAGACTGTAAATGTAATTTTTTTTTTTAAAAAAAGCGTTTGTTTGTGTGCGCCGTCAGGCCCAAGCTGAAGAACATTGATCGGAGCACTGCCCAGCAGCTGGCCATCACCGTAGGCAACGTGACAGTGATCATAACGGACTTTAAGGAGAAGACCCGCTCCTCATCCACGTCTTCATCCACCATCACGTCCAGTGCAGGCTCTGAACAGCAGCATCAGAGCTCTGGCTCCGAAAGCATGGACAAGGGCTCGTCGCGTGCCTCCACCCCCAAAGGGGACCTGTCTGTGGGGCACGACGAGTCATTCTGAGCGCCTGCTTCTCTATTTTTTGTGTATCCCCATTGCCTCCCAGTGCTTCACTCCCTCTTGAGTCTTCGCCCATAAATCTGGACACTATGGATCCCTTTGAAGGTGGGGGAGTGAAGCGGGAGTTGTCACCATTTCCCATTGCTGCCCTGCCCTCCATTCCATGATTTCCCCCTGAATGCTGAGCGGAGCCGGCTGGATGAGAGACGGTGTGTGGCGCCTTTTAAGGGGAAACAAACTTACCTGTGTCATCCTGGCTGCAGGGATTAACCCCACTCCCCTCCTTCTGGTAGCATCCAAATACTTGTCTGTATTGTTTTATATTTGTACGTGGGTGTGAGGCCAAGTCTTTTTTTTTGTTTGTTTGTTTGTTCTGTTTTTGTAAAGAAGAAATCTCCGCTGGGCACAATAACCACCACCATTTGAATAACTATTATTACCCTTATTTATTACCTGTTGCACCTATATGCTTTGATATTTTTTTTTTCTGATTTTTACGTTCAGGCTTTTGCTGCGTAGCTCTGCTGGTTGATCAGTGTTTTCACTACATTAAAAATGTTAGGATTACACACACACACAGGTGCTAGATACACTGTGAAGTGATTCTACAGATCTGGGAGTCCCCATTTTTTCCTCAATGTGAAAAAGTGCTTATGAATCAAACTGTCCTCCACGTTTCTCCACTGTGGAAACCTCTGCGATATATTTTTTTTTATTCTCTAACCGGCTTGACTCCCATTTAGTATGCTCTCGCAGATTGTACAATACCTTCTGTCCTCTCACTGTACAGTGTAGGCTGTTGTGTAAAACACTAAAAGCTGTTGATATTTTCTGCATTCCGTGCTTCACACGTTGAGTTTTGTGGCTGAAGGTCGGAGTTTGGAGTGGCCACGCTTTGACTGAAGGATGCAGTTCTTGGTGAAACCAAGTCACACTGTAAAAGGAGACCTTATGGTGTCAAAAATTTATAATTTTAATTATTTTTGTTGTTGTGGTCCCAAAGAAAATGTTTGGATCTTCATCTTCTTCACACGAAAAGTGCATGCTACAAAAGTGAAAAAAATTCAGATTTGACAATTCAATTGACTTGTCTTTTTATGTGTATTAATTTAAGACTCCTGTCACTGAAGGCAAAAAACATGACAGTACTTATTGGAATGCGAATAAAATTTTATAGCAATGAGGCTTAATATAAGGATTTTAAAGAACTTTACACCTTAGCTGAGAATAGACCAACATAATTTCCTTTAACCTGTAAGAAATTGTATAAAGAATAAATGTGTATATGATATCTTAGTTTTATTTATTGAAGGACCAAAGGAATTTCATAATGACATGATACATAAACAGATGAATAACAATTTGAAATGCAATTATCTAATGTG
The DNA here is from genome assembly GCA_911649635.1 of Poeciliopsis gracilis. Classification (NCBI taxonomy): domain Eukaryota; kingdom Metazoa; phylum Chordata; class Actinopteri; order Cyprinodontiformes; family Poeciliidae; genus Poeciliopsis; species Poeciliopsis gracilis. The sequence goes on from CAJVRI010000688.1 coordinate 187,578, forward strand.
TGAGATGAATAACAATTTAAATAAAGACTAATATAATCCATGTAAATGGTGTTCTTATTGTACACTCAGTGTCTCTGTGTGTGGCTAACCCTGAGTGGGAGCAGGGGGAGGAACGGGCTGCTGTACTGTAGTCTTTTGCCTTTGTGGAATAAGAAAAAAACAAGAGCTTCATTCTTGACTGAAAGCTTTTGAAAGTTTGTTGAGCGCGCGCGAGACGAGCCATTTGGTACTGCGTTTATAGTTGACGCGCACATTGCAGCTGTATTCACCTAAAATGAGCCTTCATGGAGGCATTACATAAACGCCAGTGTGGTGGGACAGAAATCGTCCAAAATATCTAGTTTGTGTGACCGAAGATTCAGAGGCTCACAACCACAACACGCGCGAGGCCAACGCGTTGACAGTAAGCCGTCGCGCCCAAGTTAACGCGTTAAGTATGAAGCTAGCTTCACGCAGTGCAGCAACACGTAGCTCCCCCTACCGGTCACCAATAGAGCAATAGAAACTCCCAGGAACCGTAGAGGGGAGGATGAAATCTGCTCTGCAGATTCTCACAAAAGAACGATAATCTTGTTCCAACAAGTCCAGGAGTTAACTTTCTTTTTTTTTTCTTTTTTTTTTTTTTTTTACCACCCTTGCATTGAAGCTACAGCTACAATTTTCTGCTTTATTGCAGACAGAATCAGTGTTGAGCAGAAATGGAACTGTAAAAATGAGGCTGAGAAGGAGGGAGAATTAAATACAATCTGAACAGATAAGGTCTGAAAAAGCTGCTTTCTCTCACCTGCCTCAGCTGTAACCACATTCACAACAATGCATTCATTGTTAAATTAACAGATGACCATTTTGCTGGGTATATGAATTATTGCTTGTAAATAGAATTTTAAAAAGGTGCAAAGGCAAACACTATGAGTAACTAAGCTGAGGTCCTTTTTTCTGTTTTTAGTTTTCCAGGTTATTTTCCTCTCCCGCGCAAGCAGTTCTGTTCTTGTGTGCAACCAGTAACCTTAATTTACTGTGTAAAGATGGTTACATATTTTAGCTTTGTTTGTTCAGAGACCCAAATATAGAATGCTTGTTTTATTTACTGTATAACCTTAAACGTGAACTTCCAATTAAGTGTATTATACAAAACTAACTTTTCTTCCTGTAACAATGTCTTGTACAATATTTTTAAAGTTATTGCTTGGTTTAAGAAAAAGGAGAGAAACTTTTAGGGACAGTACAAGTATCCATTCTTTGGTTAGTCCAGTTTTTTGTTGTTTCCTTCCTTTTTGTTCGACTTTCAGCTGATGTGTCATTGTTTTCTTCTTGTGAAATGGTCACCTTATGTTCCTGGTGTGGAAATGTACGCAGCATTTTCAGCAGATCACAGCTCCTTGTCTAGCTAATGATGTTAACTAATACATCTTTCTGGCATGTGCACGACTTTGCGCTTCTAGGCTAACCTGATCATTTTTCTTCCGTTTCAGATAGAAATGTCTATTTATGAATTTTGCTTGTAGTTTTTCACAAATAAAACTGTCAAAGTAACCTGTCCTCTGGTTGCCTCTGGTTTCTCATTGATACCACTCACGTGTGTAAAGAGATTTTAAGTAAGGTTCTGAAAAAAAGCACTAATGCTGTTAGCAACACAAATCAAAAGCAACATGTTTCTCTCCAGTGTATGTATGCAAAACACAAAGGAATATCCTCCCCAATGGACACCGTGTTCCAAATTATTATGCAAATTGGATTAAAGTGTCATAAAGATTAAATTTATGTTGTGGTTTTAAATTTATAAATGGTATTGTGTGTAAGGCTCTTTGAATCACTGTAATTTCAGGGAGCTGGTTGATTAGTTTGTCTGAGCTCAATTAAAGGAAATTACTAAAGGATGTTCCACATTATTAAACAGGCCACAGGTTTCAAGCAATATGGGAAAGAGAAAGAATCTATCTGCTTATGAAAATCATCAGATAGTGTAGTGCAGTATGACAAGATATGAAAACATTAGATATTTAAAAAAAACTGAACTGTTATCGTACTGTGAAGAGATTTGTGGCTGATTCCAAGCAAAGATTGAAATAGTTTTTGATTTTTGTACAAAAATCAGGAAGGTTTCTGTGGATTAAGAGAGCAGCTGTTAAAATGTCCTTAAAAAGAAGCAAACAGTTATTTCTTCCATGGTTCTAGAAGAAGATCCATACCTTCAGGAGCAAAATCATCTTCATGCATGACAATGCACCATCTCATGCTGCAAGGAATACCACTGTGTCATTGGCTGCATTGGGCATAAAGGGGAGAAACTCATGGTGTGTCACCATCCTCCTTCGACCTCTGACCCTATTGAGAACCTTTGGAGTTTCCTCAAGCAGAAGATCTGAGGGTGAGATGCAGTTCATATCACAGCAGCAGCTCTGGGAAGATATTCTGACATCCTGCAGAGAAATTCAAGCAGAAACTTTCCACAAACTCACAAGTTCAATGGATACAAGAATTGAGAGGGTGATATCAAAGAAAGTCCTATGTTAACATGTAACCGTCTGTTAAGATGTCTTTGATTGAAACAGCTTTTGATTTTAGTACATGTGACCACTTAATGCTGCACATTCAAAGAATGACCATTTGCAGTTCTTTATAATCCATAAAATGTTTAGAAAATATGCTGTGCATAATAATTTGGAACAGTGCATTTTGAGTTTTTTATTTTATTTTTTTTTTAAATAAATACTGTTCTCCTGGGGAGCTTTGTTCAGTAAAATTGTATTTATACTGTGATAGTTCATGACTTGAAAATTATAACCTGTGGACAATTGGGGTCTACTGTATATATTTAAAGTGATTATATTTTTGCTTCTTACCACCTAGCTTTCACATCAGAAAATTCCTCTCAATATTGTTGAATGCATGAAGATTATTGGTGACACACTGCTTCTTTTTTAAGCAGAACTTTACTTCAAAAATCCTGAATTATAATTTTTAAGTTCCTTTAGTCATTCAGATAATGTGAGGGGTGGATTGACTGAACTTGTTGACTGTGATGTTAAGGCTGCCCTTATGGAATAGCAACATAACACTTGAATGACTCACATTGAAAAGCTTTCAATCACTGTGCTTCTCTCTATAGGTTAGTTATCAATCATTTGACTGCTGTCATGGCTTCTAATGTAGTTTGTCCAAATCTGTTGGCAGTTAGTCAAAAAAAGTGGGTTTTCCATTTTTCCAATGCCAAAAATGCTAACATTTTTAACATTGTTGGTGTCTAAAGGTGTAGCTTCAGACACCAACATGTAACACACACACACCAAAATATTCTCACACATACACATATATGGGCCATTCTTTCATTCACCAGTTAAAATCAGTACATTTGTTAGATTGATTTCTTTTTTAACCTTGTGGGTTTTTTTTTTAAGCCAGTCCACGCAGCATTTCAACATTTTTCACAAAGCAGGCTGGAGTTGTTACAACACGCAGATATATTTGAGTTAATATATTGACTATATTTAAGTAATTTCTTAAGTGCTAATTCTTTTTCTTTATAACTTACAGAAGTTCATCTGACATCTTGAATGTCAACATACAGATCAATCCAGATTGATGGACAACCATTATTTTCTTTTATATGCTTCAACTGCACTACAGTAGGTTTGTTTCTGCTGATCCACAACTTTTTTCAGAACCCACCATGTTCTCAGGAGCACTAAGATCTGGGATGTTTTCCAGCCTCTGAGTTTAAATTTCATTGTTCCAGACTTTAAGCCAGTTAATCAGCTATATCTTGCTGAAAAATATAAATTACTCCAAAATTGTGCCAGAAAAAGTTGCTCTTACAGGGCGTTGTGATCCCTCTCTTAATTAACAGCAGTGTTCTTGTCCTAAACTAAGTTGCTTAAGAAGCAACAATGTGTAGAATGCAAAACCACGTCCAGCAGCAAAATGTGCAATTTGGAATATTCCTAATTTGGACTGTTAGAGAAGGCAAATGTTTCAAGAAGCTTATGTTTCTTGAAATTAATGCTAAACAGAACATCAATGACTTCTAGAAGACAAATATGCATTCTGTTTGTATTCGCTTCAATGCTACATATCTCACCAGTGCAGCCATTTGGTCTGTACTCATGTTACATTGGTTCACCCAAACAACTTCTCTGTTTGTCTCGACAGAACAGGCAGTACTACAGATCCAAGGACATCAGGAAGGTCTGGGTGAATCTGTCTGATGCAAGTTTTTTTGCTTTGTGATCATATTCAGAGCAGATTTATGTTTTTTTTTTTTTTTTTATTTGCTAAACAAATAGCAAATCAGCATTGTGTAGCAATGCTACACAATGCTGTGTAGCATTGTGTAGCATTGCTACACAATGCCCTAACCCTAACCCTAACCCTAACCCTAACCCAATGCTACACAAAGCATTGTGTAGCAATGCTTTGCTACACAATGCTTTGGCTTTGGCTTTATTTGTCAATTTCACTTAACATGGTCAAATACCAGGTGATATCTGTCATTTTTTAAGACATTTCTGTTGCTTTATTTTCATCTATTTTCTCAGTCGTGGCGTCTCTTTTTTAAAAACTGCGAATTAGGGTTGAAACGCTTAATCGGATTCATCTATTTTCTCAGTCGTGGCATCTCTTTTTTAAAAACTGCGAATTAGGGTTGAAATGCTTAATCGGATTCATTTTGACTAATTGATCAAAATCGATTATTATCTAATCTACTAGATGATCATTTTAATAATCTATTAATTCTTAACTGGAGTTTGTACACTAAAAACTGTAATTTGCATTTACAAAAAAACTTCTTTGTCTGTAAGTCAGTTCTTCTCAGAACTCCTCAAGTGGCAGTTATTAAACACCTTTTGCAATCGAATAATTTGTGTTGTCAAAAAACTAATCAAAAGATCAGCCCTTCACTGTATTAATGCTAATTCCAGCCAAAGATTAAAAGTTTTGCATAAATTTTATACTTCTGTTTCCCCCCTCGTGTTTCATATTTGCCACAATTCCATTACAAATGTGTGCAAAGTTTTGTCAATATTTGAAATTGCAACATTCCCATTAAATAAGAAGTGGAATTAAAATCATAAGTGAATATATTTGTTCATGCAATAAGTCATTAGAAAAACATGCTGCCCCATCATCCCAGTACCACTGCTTGTCATCTTCTTTATGGTTTTCGCCATTAGTAATATCCAGTTGTTGATCACATGACTCGTGTGATGTGAAAAGTGTTTCCATTACAGCTTTACAGAATCCACTCATTACGATACAGCTGAGAAACCACCTCACCTCCCGTCAAAATTGATCAAAAAATGTTTTTGTCAAAATAGGCATGTTTCCATCAAGCAAATGTATTTTGTATTTCCAGTTTGTGCAGTTTTAATGGAAACACAGCTAATAAGCGGATTTCTTTCATGCGTTTTACAGCAAGCAGGTGATGCCAGGAAGAGTTGAGCTCCTTTTTACAAGATCCAATGTAAAGCAATGCAACTTTATACAGTTTCTTTTTTCTTTACTCCTTTGGTTTCTCTTCAGTGACTTGACATGATATAAATGTCAATGTTTTGGCTTCATTTGACCCTGTTGACCCTTGAGACCTGATAGTTAACCTACCTGCACTGCAGAGACTCTGGAGGGACCATGAAGAACCTCCTGTTCATTATAAATGAAGTACATAGAAAGAAAACTGACTTCTGGTCAGAATTTAAGCCCCCAAGCCAAAAACTATAAATGAAGGCAAATTCATACTCGGATAGCTCAATAGATAAGGCATCAGTATATCACCCGAGAGGGCGGGGTTCGAATGCAGTCTGGGTCCTTAGGCAAGACCCTTCAAGCTACTGCCTACCTCATACCATGAGAGATACTAAGTTGCGTAACATGCCGGCTCAGACGTCACCCGGCCAAACAAGGTCTGCGTCAGGTGTTGGGGAACCAGAGCACCTTGATGACAAATGGGCTACTGGAACAAGACGGAAATGGGTGAGAGATGAAAATCTCTGTTGGAATGCTACTACTCAAGTAACCCTAGTCAGAGAGGTTACATGCAAAGACTGGGGAAGGAATGGTTACTTCGATATCCCCAGTCAACACTAAGCGCTAAACAACTAGTAGCTCAGTGTTCCAACATCCGCAAACGGCAACTGCTATCACAACTTGAGATTGACGAGATACAACACAAATGCACAAAGGAGGAACCTGCATGTCAGAACTGTGGGGACTTAACTACAAGTCCCCACCCAGTGAGGACCCAGTGAGGGGATACACGGCCCCATTGAGCGAATCAGAGCTGAACGAGACAGCTGCTGACCTGAGAGAGAGAATCATGACCCAAATGACAACCAGACCTCCTCAGCGCCAACTACAACGGCTGAGTGAAGTACCATCAGAAAGTCTCATTGAGAATGTGAATGCAGCATTGAGAACGATTCCTACCAATACCATAACAGAAACCAATGAGCTGATCTACAACTCAGCATCAGTGATCCTTGAGATACTTGGCTATAAGAGCAACCGTGAGACCCAATACCCACCATGGAAAAGACAGTTAGAGGCTAAAATCAAGGTAACAAGGAGAGAAGTGAGCCAGCTGGCAGAGCTCCACAAGGGTACAATGAAAAGACAAGTACCCAGAAAGTACAGGCAGATGCCCATACCTGAAGCACTCGAAACTGCCAAACAGAGGCTCCAAGCCTTGGCCAGCCGCCTAAAGAGATACACAAGGGAGAATAAATCCAGAAGGATTAACGAGCTCTTCTCCACTCAACCAGCTAAGGTGTACTCTCAATTGCAGGGTAATAACAATAGAGCAGACCCACCAAGGTTGGAAAGGCATATGGGAAAGGGAGGCGTCCCACAACAGCAATGCACAGTGGTTGATCTCTCTACAAGAGGACCATAGCAACCTTCCTGAGCAAGCCCTGGCAACCATCACTGTGACAGATGTCCAAGAAAGAGTCTCAGGTATGAAAAACTGGACAGCACCAGGGCCTGACATGACCCATGCCTACTGGCTAAAGAAACTCACTGCCCTCCATGAGTGACTGGCAGGCCAAATGAACCAGCTGCTACAAAGTGGGACTCACCCTGAATGGTTAACTGAAGGTCGGACAATCCTAATCCAGAAGGATCCATCAAAGGGTCCAGTCCCACCCAACTACCGACCAATAACCTGCCTGTCCACAACCTGGAAGCTCATGTCAGGCATCATAGCGGCCAAGATAAGCAAACACATGAGCACGGCACAGAAAGGTATTGGTGTAAATATTAGAGGAGCTAAACACCAACTCCTCATAGACCTCACAGTTGCCTGAGACTGCAAAACCTGACACACCAACCTGTGCATGGCTTGGATTGATTACAAGAAAGCCTACGACTCAATGCTGCATACTTGGATCATTGAATGCTTAGAGATGTATATCATCAACAGGACTCTGAGAGCCTTCATTGCAAATTCGATGAGGCTATGGAAAACCACCCTTGAAGCCAACTGCAAACCACTTGCACAAGTGTCCATCAAATGTGGCATATACCAAGGAGATGCCCAAATCTACCACACCAGACAAGACCCAAGGTGTAGGTGGTGCAAGGAGGCCCCTGAGACAGTCCAGCACATAACAGCAGGGTGCAAGATACTGGCAGGGAAAGCGTACATGGAACGACATAACCAAGTGGCAGGCATAGTGTACAGAAACATCTGTGCAGAATATGGACTGGAAACCCTGAGATCAAAGTGGGAAACACCCCCAAAGGTGGTGGAGAATGCCAGAGCTAAGATCCTGTGGGACTTCCAGATCCAGACAGACAGAATGGTAATGGCGAACCAACCAGACATTGTCATAGTGGATAAACAACAGAGGAAAGCCGTTGTGGTAGATGTAGCAATACCAAGCGATTGCAACATCAGGAAAAAGGAGCACGAGAAACTGGAGAAATACCAGGGCCTCAGGGAGGAACTGGAGAGGGCCTGGAAGGTGAAGACCACAGTGGTGCCTGTGGTCATCGGGGCCCTCGGGGCAGTCACCCCCAAACTGGATCAATGGCTACAACAGATCCCAGGAACAACATCTCAGTCCAGAAATGTTCCGTCCTTGGCACAGCCAAGATACTGCACAGGACCCTCAAGCTCCCAGGCCTCTGGTAGAGGACCCGAGCTCAGAGGATAAGAACCACCCGTGGTGGGTGAGAAGGGAATCTGGTGCGTATGTGGTGCGTATGGTGCGTCTGTGGTGCGTCTGGTATGTATGTGGTGCATCTGTGGTGCGTATGTGGTGCGTCTGGGTGCGTGTGTGGTGCGTGGTGCGTTTGTGGTGCATCTGGTGCGTATGTGGTGCGTATGTGGTCCATCTGGTGTGGGTTCGCGCATGAAGCTCTGCGCGCCCCTCTCATCCACAGCATGACACCGAGGCTATAACAGCCTCCCTCCGTGTTTTCTCGCGCTCCAAGTACAGTGACGCATTTGTCTGCTCTGGTTCACTACAGAACCAGAACGAAAGCGGAGGGGTTTTCAACAGCCAGCTCCCTCATCTATCTGCTGAGATCACATCTCTCTACAAAAGCGCGATGATAAAGGATTTATGGAGAAGCAGCCACTCTGCTCATAAAGTGGAACAGTGAATCACTGTGGAAGACGTTTACTTGTGTTTTTTTCTTTTCCAGTCGCACTGAGGGGATTTTTTTCTTTTTTACAGCTGCTTCATATTTTCCTCCTATTTTGTTCTAAGAAATGCTGCTTGCTGATGATTCTGTGCATCCCTGAAAGTTTGATGGCATCTCAAGTTAACCAAGTTCCTGTTATGTGCAGCTCGTCAAGATTATACAAGACAACGAGGAGCATTTTCTACATTTCTCACTGTGCTTTGTGAGCTTGTATTGTGAGCTTTACAAACTTGTAGGAAGTGTGTGTGTGTGTGTTTGAGAGTAGGCAAAGCCTTAAATATAGTGTTAGCATTACTGTAGGTGTGGTAAATTATTGATAAAGCCTAGACTTGTGAAGAAGTCTCACCTCAAGGTCAAAAACTGCAGCAGCTTGCTGCTTCCTCACAGCATTCAGAATTATAAATGCAGCCATTATCTTTCCTGTAGGTTTCGTTCAGCTTTCAGACCAGTGTGTTTCTTTGTTTCAGATCAGGATACATACCGTATTTGAATAAGTCTCACAGTTAAACAGAGAAATCAGAAGATTATATAGTCCTTCTGAGTAAAATAAATCCACCTGTATCGAGTGCCTGCAGATTTACCCCTGTGCTGAATGCTCTGCCTCTCATCCCTTAATGTGGGTGTATTACTTTATCATTTAAGCTAATTGCTGTTGAATAAACAGTTGCCTGTCCTCCTGCATTGAATAATCATCCAGCACCATCCATATGGATCTGGCACTGCTTATTTATTAACAGGATCAAACAGTGTGGGATGATTCACTCATTTAATTTCGACTCCTAATGACTGAACTTCCAGACCTTGCCTTCCATTTAGATTACTAACACAAGCCATAAATGTAATTAAGATCATTACCAAATGCCTAAATTTAAGTATTTCATCTTTGTGTATTTTTACAAAGTTTAATCTGGATTTTTATGTGCTGAGTTTGAATCAATGGGTTGTTCTACTGTACTTCTTGGGGAAGATTGGATCCTTCAAGGTTTGCTATAAAACATATATCATTTTATAAGTCTGTTGTTGAAACTATAATGTCTTCTGCCATAATCTATTAGGACAGGAGCTGTTGGGAACCAGAGTTTTGGGTTCTGTGTGGATTGTTTCTATCTCCTTCCACCTCTTCCGTTTCTCCACCAGATGAAACCATGGAACTGCTGTCACTGGAGGACGGACAAGATGATTAACACGCACCTACTGATAATCTCCTGCAATCACCTAGGCTTTACTATGTGGCCCTAGAGTTTGTTTTCTCTATATCTTCTCAAGTTTTTCTTGTGGACTTTGTGCTTACCTCTCTTATCTCCTTCAAGGTACCCTCAGTGGCGTCTGAGTTCCACTCACAGTGTCGTCTTGGTCTTTCCTGGTCCTTTCAAGATCCTCAGTCAAGTTTTCTGGTTCATTTCCCATGACTGGCAACCCCAAGCCATCTCCATCATCACCACCATACAACAGCTCCAATCTATCAGAATCCAAACAATTTTCTTGCCCTCCATAATCAATCCATCTGGCCAGACCCCCATCAGAACTCAAGCCCCAGAATATTTCATCTTTTGTTATCTACTCTGCTTCCAGTGAATCCTGTTCCCCTCAACCACCAACCACCCAGAAGAAGTCACTCAGTAACATTTATCTTTTTGTTCATAAACTCTATTCATTTTTTCTTCTTGCCGCCTCCATTCTGCATGTGGGCCAAAAGCCTTTCTAAAACCAGGACAAGAGCATCATAACCAGGTACTTAAAATACCTCCAGCTAACTCTGAATCCATCCAACCACTGAACAGATCCTTAAAACAAATCAGTGTATGGAAATACCATAACTTTATTTCCTTTAGCTCACTGGTGATCCACACTTTATTAGGGAAGCAACTCACTGTTATGATAGTTATGGTGTTACCCAAATAAAAGTTTATATAGTCAGTCACACTCTCAGTCATGGCACTGATGTCCCCTCCATGTAACTGGCAAAGAACAATACAATCTATAGCCTCAAAACAACGCTTCCTCAGCTTTCGATGACCATTTTTTCACAGTCCTTCTCGTTACAGATTGTCTCTGAACAAGGGCTTTAAATTTTGAGCAGAGAAAAATAAGATTGTGGTCTCACTTACCACAGAAGGTCCTGCTTTAGAAATGTATGAATCCTTCACATTTGTGAATAACAAATCCTATGTATTATTTCTTCTGTGGTAAAGCAGTTGACAAACTGAAAAGTCACGTGTCAGGCTTGGGGACAAATTATGTTAATTGGGAGATTTCACCTTAAGGGCAAAGGTTCACCACAAAAGTCATTTTAAATGACAAACAGGCCCAAGTCAATCCAATTCCACTGAGTTCACTCTTTTGAAGTCTTTCGAAAGACAGACTGGAACATCCACTGATTATAAAGTGTTTTCAATTTGTAAAACATTGTCCATGCCGACAAATCACAAAGAGCCCATGAACTAAGCTATATCTACACAGAGCCTTTCCAAATAAATTTGTTTAATTCCCATAATTCCATTCAAAAAGTTAAACTTCATAGGTTATACATTCAGGGTCCACAGTTTAAATGATTTGAAGTATTTGTTTGTTTATTGTTACAAAATTTGGGCTTTCACCTCATAAACCCCACAAAAACAGAATTAAAAAGAAATTTAATATTGTGAAGAAAACATCCCAAATTTTAGAGGGCATGAATGTTGTAAATTGAGTGTGACACACTAATCGTCTACAAAGCTCGAAGCACCACCAGTTGTTATTAAATTCCTTCAGTTGTAGGACATTGGTTTAATTTTCTCAGCTCAGTCCAATATGGGGAAGTCTGCAGACCTAACAAAGGCCAGAAGACCATTATTGATGAGTAAGCCACTTAAGTGAACAGCCAGCTAATAAAGCTGGCTGTTCACAGAATGCTAAGCTTATCAATGGAAAGTCCAGTGGAAGGGCAAAATGTGGCAAGAGAAGATCCACCAGCAAAAGAGATTCAATGATTTATAAAGCAGAGAAGATTCAATGATCTGGCAGAGATCCAGAAAGAGAGCAATGAGGTGGGAGTCCCAGTTTCAAAACTCACCACAATCAGACGCATCTGGGAGATGGGCTCCACCACTGGAGTCAAACTCCAGTCTCAAAGGCTGCTGTCCTGCAGTTTTTAGATGTGCCAAAGGTTTAAAACACTGGAATGAAATGGCTTATTCACCTCCTCCTTGTGTAGATCAGATCTCCAGAGCCTTAATGACCTAATTATTCTGTCCAGATGTGGTGCCGCAAAGGCACATCTAGAAGTTGCAGGACAGTGGCCTTTGAGGCCTGGAGTTTGACACCCCTGGGCTAAACTATCGGGTTCCCCAGGTCAAGCCACTTCTGAACTTTAGCAAATGTAGGAAGCTTCTTAACTGAGCCAAGGAGAAGAAGGGCGAGGCCATTGGTCAAGGGTTTGGAGGAGGACGGGTAAAATTTATTTTGAAAATTTCAAATAGCACAATAATATGGCTAAACTTTTTAAATTTTAAACTTAAATAAAGTTGTTCAACATTCAGCCACAGTTGTGGCTGAATGTTGAACGTTGATGGAAACTAAGAGGAAGATAAGAAGAAGTTGGAGGATCATTCATGGAACGACATGCTTTTCAATTGCTTTTCACATTAACAAACTTATTTATTTGGAATTTTAATTGTTTCTTATCTAATGGAAACAGTGCAGCAGCAAAATTGTGTTTTTTGACATTAGTGGAACATTGATAATGGTTTGTGCATGTTTGTAATAGAAACGCTGATAGTGAAAACCTGGTATCTTTTTACTCTTTGTTGGTCAACAAAGAGTTGACCAACAAACTCTTTGTTAATGTATCAATCCCAATAAAATACATGAAAGTTTGTGGTTGGAATGTGACAAAATGTTGAAAAAGGTGAAGGGAAAAAATCCCGTCATACCAAAGCAATCTGGTAAATTTTAAATGAACTCTGAATGGCTTCATGTTAATTCTGTGCAAAATTTACTAAGAGCATTTCATCCTGATCACACTCTCTGAATGATTTGATCCACAGCTGGTCCCTGAGGACCACTGCGCTCAAGTATTCAACCATCAGTTACTCGGTGCCTCCCAGGCCAGGCTGACAGCTTGGCACCGCTCCATGTTTGTGTTTCCATTTGGGAGCCATCCAGATAAAACCTTTTAGAGCTCAGCCAAACTCCTAATAAGCAATCCAGGAACTATAATTAGGCTAATATGAAATCATTCACTTGGGGGTGACCCAAGTAAGGACTTTTATTTCACAGCCTGGAGTTCCAGGTTGTATTTCTCTACAGAGAAGCAGTGGCAGATACTCGTGTCATCAATAGCGATACTTGAGTATCTTAAAGAGAGACCACACAATTATGGCTGTTATAAGTTTCTGCTCTCCAGGTGGCTGAGGGTTGTGTGATCACCAATGAGATGGCATCAGCAGTGGAGCAGTTATTCCTGTAGGCATACTGACGTGGGTCCACAGTGATGTCAATGGAGTCCTTGATGTGGGTAATGACTAGCCTGTTGAAGCACTTCATGGCTACAGATGTTGAGGTTATAGGGGTTTGTTGATGTTTAAGCAGGTGGGGACAGATACCAGTGATAGTGAGTTGTTGCAGATGTCTGCCAACACCTCAGAAAGATGTGATCTGTGATGTGCACAGATGAAGTAAAAGTCAAAAATTTGGTGCTACACATAAGTGTGGCTTTCAAATTGGTGCACCTTTGCTGTCAGGAAGTATATGCACAAGCAGTTTACATTGCTCTTGTCACTATGATTGTCAAATCAGATTAAGATTTAGTTGTGTCCAAAATGTGTAATTGATGTAACAGTAAGCATACAAACTAAAAGCAAGCAAAGCAAAGTTTTTTTTAAATAAATAAAAATAATAAAACATTCCAAAAAGGACAACAAATACAAATCAATACATAATGGGAAGAGTACAGCAGGGTATTTCATTATTGACTGATAGTTGCTATGAACACTAATAATCAGGTGCAAGTCTCTCTCCCTTGTCCTGCATTAAAAAGAGGAATTGCTTTAGGAACAAAAGAGCATTTGTACCTGTAAGCTTTTTAGCTAAGAAATCTGAGCCGTGAGAGCTGAGAGCTGTCAGTAAGAATGGTATTAGTTTTCTTGATGATGTGTTTATTAAACAGTTCTGTAAGTGAGCATCGCTCAACTCCTAGGATCTTATGTAGTATGTATTACTCTGCAAAGGGAATTTTCTTCTAATACCAACAGAGGAGACAAAAAGTCAGCACAGATTCAATTCATGGAGTATAAAATAAGACCATCGTTGACTTATCAATCTGAAACTTTGCAAGCTTTCTTAGACAAAACAATCTTTGCTGGCCCTTTTTTGCAGGTACTTTAAATGGTGGGTACATTTTTACTTATTACCCAAGATATTTGTAGTTTACTACTGTCTCCACTGTCTGACCTTTAATTACTGTTTGATTTGTTTATGGGGTTTCTGTCTAAAATCAATGCACATGTCCTTTGTTTTCTGTACATTTAATGAAAGAAAAGTATTATCACATCAGTCAACAAATTCATCACCCTGTGGACCTGTGGCCATGGGTATGTTCATCATCATGTAACTATCACTGAATCATCAAATTTTAATATTAACCTCTTATCATTCCGGCTGCGACAATCGTCTATATACAAATTGATGCAGTTTGACAATTACATGAAATAAAATGACAATAACATTAAACTCTTACCAGAGCTAAATGTCTGCCTCCTCTCTGACAGCAATCAATCAATCATATTTTATTTGTATAGCACATTTCAGCTACAAGGCATTTCAAAGTGCTTTACATCATAAACACAAAACACAAAGTCATGCAACATAGAATAAAATACTAAGTGTTTTTTTGTTTTTTTTGTCACAATTTAAGCGCCTGTTTTCGCCGGACTCCACCGTCCATTTAACCACAGGTATTCGTCGGGCCCCGTTGCCCACAACAGAAAAAAAAAAAAGTACATTGTTACATATTACATTTCAAATACAATTCTAAACAGGTATGTTTTTAGTTGAGATTTAAAGGAAGTCAGGGTTTCCGCTGTTTTACAGTTTTCTGGAAGTTTGTTCCAAATTTTTGGTGCATAGATGCTGAAAGCTGCTTCTCCTCTTTTGGTTCTGGTTCTGGGGATGCAGAGCAGACCAGAGCCAGAAGACCTGAGAGGTCTGGAAGGTTGATACAACAACAGCAGATCTTTAATGTATTGTGGTGCTAAACCGTATAGTGATTTGTAAACTAACAACAGTATTTTAAAATCTATTCTTTGAGCTACAGGGAGCCAGTGGAGGGACTTTAAAACTGGTGTTATGTCTCTATCTTCCTGGTTCTAGTGAGAACATGAGCAGCAGCGTTCTGGATCAACTGTAGCTGGAGGATTGATTTGTTGGACAGACCTGTGAAGACGCTGTTACAATAATCAATGCGACTAAAGATAAACGCATGAATGAGTTTCTCTAGATCTGGCTGAGACATTAGTCCTCTAATCCTGGAGATGTTCTTCAGGTGATAGAAGGCTGATTTTGTTACTGTCTTTATGTGGCTCTGGAGGTTTCAAGTCCGAGTCCATCACTACTCCCAGATTTCGGGCCTGATCGCTAGTTTTTAGTTGTAATAACTGAAGCTGTGCATTGACTCTAGATCGTTCCTCTTTAGGTCCAAAAATAATGACTTCAGTTTTGTTTTTGTTCAGTTGGAGAAAGTTTTGGCACATCTACACATTTATCTGTTCTAAGCATTTATTTAGTGATTGAATGGGTTCAGAGTCACCTGGTGACATCGTAATGTAGAGCTGTGTATCATCCGCATAGTTATGGTAGCTAATATTATTTCCTGTTGTAACCTGAGCGAGTGGGAGAATATTGAATAAGAGGGGTCCTAAGACTGAACCTTGGGCTACCCCACATGTGACCTTTGACCTCTTTGATGAGAAGTTTCCAATTGAAACAAAGTAATCCCTGTTCTTTATGTAAGATTCAAACCAGTCGAGCACCGAACCGGAGAGTCCCACCCAACTCTCCAGTCGATTCAGTAATATATCATGGTCAACAGTGTCAAAAGCTGCACTGAGGTCCAACAGAACCAACACCGTGGTTCTCCCAGAGTCCGTATTTATATGGATGTCATTGAATACTTTGACTAGGCCAGTCTCCGTGCTGTGGTGAGCCCGAAAACCAAATTGGAAAGAGTCAAAGCAGTTGGTCATCATGAGGAAACTATTTAATTGTTTACACACAGTTTTTTCAATAACTTTGCTGATGAATGGGAGGTTGGAGATCGGCCTGTAATTCTGCAGGAGTGATTTGTCCAGATTGTTCTTTTTTATCATTGGTTTGATAACTGCTGTTTTCAAAGCCTGGGGGAAAATGCCTGATGTGAGTGATGAGTTTACTATTTGGAACAAATCAGTAGCAATAACAGGCAGGACTTTCTTCAAGAAATGTGTGGGTAGGACATCCAGACAGCAGGAGCTTGAACTTAATTGACTTATGATTTCTTCTAGGGTTTTATAATTAAGTGGTTGAAAGTGGGTCATTTTTCCTGTATTAGTTTTGTTTGGGTTCAGCAGTGGTTCTGGCTGTAGAGTTGATGTGCAGAGTAATGCTCTTATTTTTTGGGTTTTCTATGAAAAGAAGTCAGAAAACCTATTACAGGCAGCATTAGATTGGAGTTCAGATGGTAATGTCATAGGAGGGTTTGTGAGCCTGTCAACTGTTGCAAATAAAGCTTGAGCATTGTTAATGTTTTTGTTTATGACATCTGCAAAGAAAGCCTCCCTTGCATGTTTTAGTGTTAAGTGATAGTTACGTAGTCTTTCTTTATAGATGTCACAATGAACGTGAAGTTGAGTTTTACGCCATTTTCGTTCTGCCCTGCGGCAGAGTTGTCTTGCAGATTGAACTGTTTGTGCGTTTCTCCAAGGAGATTTCTTCCTACCAGTCACAACCTTTACTTTAATTGGGGCAGTGGGATCAATGATATATGAAACTTTAGACTGAAAATCATCATCAGCAGTAATCTGGATTCTCCCGTTATGAATGGTACAACTTCAATCTGAGCTGCACATCTAGAAATTTAGAGAATAATAATACCTGAGGAGAAAATGTCATTAAGCACATGATGCAGCATATTTATATTTGTTAGACTGATTAAACTGCATGTGAAACAGCAACATTTAAAAGCTAAAATGATTTTTTCATTGTTTTATTTTGATGTACATAACTTTCTGAAAGTTCAGTCTAATGTGTTATTCTCTCAGGTGATGAACATTGTTATAATGTTCAGGTTACTTATTAGTTAGACCCCCGAAGGCAAGAAAACTACTTCAGGTATTTTCTGTACTCTATAAATATTAAAAGCAACAAAATATGATGCAAATTTATCTAAAAAAAGAATTAATGATTGTCCTTCGAGACAGCAAGCAACTTTTCTTTTGAAATATTAAATTCATTCAGTAAGCATCAGGGAAAATAATACTACATGCATTTATTTTCACGGCCACATTGAATTAGGCAGCCTAATATAAAATCCTTAAATGGATATTGTATTTTTTGCAACTTAGTTATCTAACTTAAAGTGACAATTTATGTGGTCTTATGTGAGTAAAATGTAACCAAATAAAGATTCACGTTCACAGCTATTTTTTTTTTTTTAATAAAACATGTATACAGTTATTAGGTAAATAAGTATTTTAACCATATTCTATTTTTCAGGCATATTTTCTAACCCCATGCTAGATAAACTTAAATGTTTAATGGAGCTGAGGCAGGTGATGTGGGTGTAATGAGGGAGGTTGGGCCTAAGGAAGTCAACTCCCTGGATTAAGATGTGCATAATTATGAGAGGGTTTCTTGCGTTTACACACAAATGGGCCCCCCAAAAAGATTGAACTCATTCTAAAAAGAAATGTCCAAAGATCTCTCAGATGAATCCAGCAGTCTTGAAATTGCTGAGATGTTCAGTGAGGCAGATTGGCCCTTAGCCAAATTGCTAAGATGTTGCTAGTGTTTCAGGAACTCCTCATTATTCATGGAACTTCTTTAGAAGTGGGAACTGTGGATGCTGACATTAGCATTGGAGACGTCTGTGATGTTTACCATTGATGCTCGTTTTAGCTTGTTAGTTTTGCTCAAAGGCTAACTCCCTTTAAGACAACTTTAACCAAACAGTAGGCAACTTTAACAAAATGATTTGCTGAATCAAAATTTAATCCCTGTGGGCAAAGGAAAGTGGCTTCGTCATCCATCGATGTTTGCGGATATTACTCATACATTAGAATTAGGGGCGAACCAGAAATGTGCAGAAATGTAGAAATAAATTTGATGTATTTCTACATTTCCATCTGAATACATTCTATGTTTAATTTCTTTATTTTAAATGATTGCTGTAAAATTTTTAGGTGGACATTTAAAAGAGATCAAGCCTTTTCTGTAGTAGCACACAAACTGCATTTAAACATCACCATTGCCTTTGATTAGTTGTTAGTTGACTTTTGTTTTTGTTTTGCTTTTATACTGTTAGTGTGTTTGGGACTTCTTTTTAAATGTGCTTTTAATAATTGGATTTGGATGCATTGATTGGAATTAAAATCCTTAATGTTAGACTGGATCCACCTCCTGATTTTAGCTCTCCTGATGCTGTTGGAGGAGCAGCTGCTGCAGCTAATAATAAGAGTGTTGCAGATGAAGAAAAAAAGAGGTGAAGAAATCGAGAAAAGGGAGATCTTCAATAGAGATCTAAAGAGAGGCAGAATAACAGGATGGAAGGAGTCTGCTGAGACATCTAATTCAGCAGAATTAGATGTCACTGGTGTGATGGAAAAGAGCCGTAACTCCTGCTTGATTATTTGCTGAGGTTGATGTGAGACTGTGAAAACCCCTCTTCTCTTCTAGAGGAATCATGAGACAGAGAATGAGCCTCCATCTTATTTCAGCCTCTGTCTGGTTGCAGGATGACTGTGAGGGTGTCAGGGTTGGTGGGTTGCTACAATCCTGTTGAAGATGTCAATATCTACTAGATGTGCCAACCTGTGGCACCCTGCTGCCTGCCGGCAAGAACAGCGCCGCATACTGAGCAGGAGACATCCTGCTGTGCCCATGGAGCAGCTGTGGGCCCCTCGGAGTCAGCAAGCCAGTGAATTATTTATGTTCCCGCTCCAACTTGCCAACACATGTATGACACACTTTTTTGGCAATGTACTGTAAAGGGAGATTTAAGAACCAATATTTATTTATTTATTTATTTATTTATTGTAATTGTTCTGCCCTTAAGTTACAAGACTTCCAATCATGTTCAGAACTGAAGCAAACAAGAAAAATTTGGAGTGTTGGAGCGCAGCTTTGTTTGCAACAGTCTCATGTTTGCAACAGCGTTTGTTTAAATCGCCTTGCTTTTCCTCTCTTAGCTCACCCTCTAGGGGGTGATATTTTCATACATTGCCTGAGATGCAGAGAAAGTAAGAAAAAAGAAACACTTTCAGTCTAGTTTCGGCACATCAGCTGCTTGACCTCCAGTTACCCCGATCAGCAGCAGCAGAACCAAGCAAAGAGTGGGGGTGTCTGTTGGCTTACAGATAGAAATTGATTCTACTCCTCTCATATATTTCATCAGCATTGGAACTCACCTC
Organism: Poeciliopsis gracilis; assembly: GCA_911649635.1. Lineage (NCBI taxonomy): Eukaryota > Metazoa > Chordata > Actinopteri > Cyprinodontiformes > Poeciliidae > Poeciliopsis > Poeciliopsis gracilis. The sequence continues at coordinate 206,861 of CAJVRI010000688.1, forward strand.
AATTCTTGCAAATTAATGGTTAAAATTTCTATGAATGTGAAAGCAGGTGGCTGTGCAGTTATGTGCTTCTGCTGCTTCGTGATCCCATGGAAACAGGGAGGCAGCCGGCTGAGGCAGATTGGCCCTTAGCCAAAAGAAAAATCATTAGCAGTCTCTTCCTCCTGCTTACAGGCAGTGTCAGAAGTTTGTTAAAGATGTTTTCTGTGAAACACTCCGAACTTCAGAGACGCTATAGAAAATGTGCTGTTTATAAACTGATACGGCATAACATTAAGACCACCTTGTGCAATGGGTGGATTGGTTCTCCTGCTGCTACCAAAAAGTCATGAGCTACAGAGACCTGCACTCAACAAGGCACTTGAAGGTGTGATACCAGGATGCTAACAGATCATTCAAAAAAGATGGTTTGGGATCTGTGGAATTTGGAAGGAAGTCAACAACTCAAACTTGCACTTCTTAGGGTTTTTCACACCCCTAAAATTACAATATTTGTTAGATTTTCAGATGGTGCGGTTCTTTTTCACACGGCACTATGTCTAACAAACCAAACATGAAAAACTAATTTCCCTCCTGGTCTGTGGGGGCACTGCACTAAGAACCACTAAAAGAAATGACACCAAAATTTCTGACTAAGTCGGTGAATACAATTTCCTTCATCACAAAATGTACACAGAAATGAAGTAGTAATACTATAATTTTAGCAGTTATAGGATTTCTCTTTTGTCTTTGATAGAAAACCACAAGACATTTCTCATTAAACTCTTATGTTTTGGTTGTATTTACCCAGTAGGTCCTGATTTTAGAGCAGACTCCCTTCTGCTTGGTGTTCATATGAATTCAAATGGCACCAGAGTTCACATCAATCGAACTGAGATGGTGGTTTATAGGCAGACCAGAGTTTGCTGTTTTGGTCCATATCACAGTTTGATTCATTCACACCTCCCCAAATGACTTTCAATGCAAATGAACTACAGTTCTATTAAAGTGGACTAAACAGGGCTGGTGTGAAGGAACTCTAAAACCCATCATATTCCTGAAACCTTGACAGACCAATCAAGACGCTCCAAGCCACACAGAAGAGAGAGGAAAATGGCAAATGACTCGTATGTATATTAACATATACGTTCCTCTGGCTCCTATTCTTTTAAGGGTCTGTTTAAAAATCCAGTGGGCTTTCGTTGTTTTTTTAATTCTTCTGAATATGGCTTAACGGCATATAATGTATCTTTTAATGGAGGATTTTATTCCTCTTTCATAAGAGACAGCTACAAACAAATTATTTAAAACCTCTCAAAGTAAACAGAAAATATTTGACCTGTAGATTATTTTGGTGAATTACTATGTTGAACACAGCTGACTTTGGGATCAGTTATTTATTAAAAAAATATCAGTGTTGTAATTTATTGTCATAAACAATAACAGCAGGTGTCCTTTGTTTTAAAAATATTCTTAAAGCAAGATGTGTTATAATTTTCTTCTAACTCTATATCTGCTTCACATGTGCAGAATCACCTTTCTGACCCCAGCTTCATACAAAAAAATCTGTCTGTACTGTTCAAAGATGTATCTGGACCTTCACACACATAGACTCATACAGTAGTGAAGTTTCTTTTTTCTCTGACCCTGCTTGCTGATTCTCCCTCAGGGATTGTTCATAAAGGCATTGTATTAGTGAGAACAAGGGTCGGGTCAAAAGGGCCATCTGAGCCACTCGATAATCCCTGGCTCTCTCATGGATCTCCTCTCCCTGAGGTCTGGCGTTGGGCTCAACACTTTTTTAAAGGGCCATTAGTGAGGTAGGCTGTCTGGTGCTATACTGAGTATGGGCCATCTACAAGTCATTCTTTGTAAATAATATAGTCTGTCTTGCCTGTGGCATTATATACTGCTTTAGTCTCAGGAATCCATGGCATCCCAGAAAGAAAGCATACAAAATTTGTAGATCTTCTTTGTTTGCTCGAGTTCTGAACATCTTGTAACTTAAAGGCAGAACAATTACAATAGTAGATTAGCTCACTAATGGGATGATGAGGACATTCACCTCAGTGTTTTGGGGGTGCATGCAGGATATTATCGGAGGGTACGCACAAAACTGTCATTCGGCCACATCCCCAACCCGCAGGCTGAGCACCCCTGCTCAGCTATGCTGTGTGGGGTGTTTTTGTTAAATACCCCAAAGTGTGAACTGCTGTAAAATCACCAAGTGAGACGAGTCAGGATTACAAAGTAGGTAAAGCTAAAATCTGACACCACATTCTTTGCAGAAAGAGAAGATAAAAGCTGAACTCAGACTACAATCTTTGCTTCATTTGGATGAGCTAAGTAAGTGGAGCCAAAGCTGGACAGTGAATGTCACTCTGTATCTGTTCCATTTGAATGACTTCTATAAGTTTTAACATTTGATCATTTTTGCCATTAAAGCCTGTTTTAGTTTTTAACCAAATCTCATTATTTCCCCAGGTAATAACACTGAGGGATTTTGAAACTGGTAAATACACCTGGGTGTTGCACAATGGGGACAATAGATGAACTACATTTTCATTACAAATGTTGCAAAACCTCAATATTACACTACTGTAAGAAAAAAACAACAACACAATTTTGCAAATGCTGTCTTCCATTAAATAATTTAAATCATCTTAATTTAAATCGTCTAAATTTGTACATGTCACATTACAAGACATTAAGCATCATGATCCTCTTAATACTTTCTGCTGTCTTATTGATCTAGTGATTAGTGTTATGCAAAAAAAGTGTTTCCATTGGAGTTTTGCAAAATGAATTAATTTTGCCAAAACTTTTTTCTATCAAAAATTAAGATTTTTTTTCAACATTAGCATGTTTCCATTAAGCAAATTTATTTTTGAAATGTCAGTTTGCAAGATGGTGAATTAAAATCCAGCCATAGATTGCTTTTTCAATCTCCTCTCAAACCATCTCTCAGAACCGGCTTAAATGTGTACATTGTTGACCTATTATTGTCACTTGTCCTGGAACAGTAAAGTGATGATAACTTTCCACCTGATTAATGTATCTGCTGATTTGTTTCTTCAAAGTTCAGGTCTGAATGTTCTTTGAAGAATTCAACTGCATATACACAATGCCAAGCCTTTGCTTGGGTGTTTTATCTTTGTAATGAACCAGACTCCATCAAAGGCTGTTGCGAAAAATCTTGAGAAAATATCCCTTGTTTCTTAGATACTCCCAACAAATATATAATGATAATGCTATTCCATTCAATGTAATGTTAAACCCTTTATATTTTTAAATACATTAAATAATTGTTCCATTCTCCACCAAAACCTACAGCTTCTGTTGATTTTGCTTTTCACAAAATCCAGAAAATGCAAAACTGCATTTTGAGGGTTTAATGGAATAAACAAGACAGAAAGTGCGTCAAGAGCTTTACATAATAGTTTCATCAGTTCTAATAAGGTCTTGAACAACATCATCGTTAGCAGCCATTTAATGTAATATACGCAATATGGTGCAGATGCTGAACAAAATTTTCCAGTTTTGGTATATTCTGTGGAGTCAAGCATTATTAATATTGAGCACATTCTTCCAAACTTTGGCTCCAATTCGAACTGGGGCTGATATGGGATGGAGCATTACCTCTTCAAAGTGGTCTTTGTAAAGCTGTTTTAATGGAGTGTTTTCTGGTTGGGAACTGGAAGTAAGTCTTCGATACAACGAATATAAAAATGTTTGTCCGTTTTTAACAATAAGTGCTCAGTTAATGTGTTTTAGGTTCTTATTTAGATTCAGCAAATGGTTTTCCAGTTTGCAGTTTCCTTTACGTCTGGGTTTTGTTTTTTTTTTGGCCCAAGTAAAAGTGATAATACAATTTGCATACGGAAAACCTGGCAGATGGGACAATGTCCTCGAGAGCGTCTTTGTTTTTGGACTCCTACCCATCGAGCTGCCAAAGAGGAGGCAGGCAGTGCAGTGAAGGCTCCGTCAGTCAACCCCACCTTGTCTCTGTTTATCAGCCAACCAGTAATAATCCTGGCTCATTCTGGACCACGTAGTAGGGTAGCCACAAACACACTCACTCTAGCTTAGAGTGTAATCACAGCCTGCCAACAGTTACCAACATCAAACAAGAAAGCAGAAAACTGAGACAATTAAAGTGCAATGAGAAACCACCACAATTATTGGGTATTATTGTTATTTTTGAATAAGCTGCAGAAGACATACAATACTTTACAAAACTGTTGAACTCTTTCACAATTTTTTTAACAATTACAACAACAAACGTCAATGTTTTTTATGTAGATTTTATGACAGGTGACCACAAATCATTGTATTATTATTAAATAAATGAAACATTTGACACAATTTCTTAATATTTTCTTAAACAGGAGTATCTGAAAAGAGTGATGTGCATTTGTATTCAGCCCTTTCTGAATCAATAATATCCACCTGTCCACCAATTATTACAGTTACAGCTGCAAGTGTTGTGGTTCAAATCTCTACTAGATTTCTATTTCCATTGAAATTCTGTGTTCCTCTTAATATAACAGCTTAGACAGATTGCATGGTGAATACATCAATTTCCAATCAATCTGTGGTAACAGATTCTCAAATTGACTTATTGACAAATTGACAAATTGACTATGCCAATAAAATGTACAGTAAATATGCTCTCTCAGGTTGCTCAGGTTGTATGTTTAAGGTGATTATCCGATGAAAAACAACTTCCACCAAAGTCTTAAACCTTTTGCAGTATCTAATAGGATTTTCTTTGGGTCTCCTAAATTTAGCACCATCCATCAACCAATTATCCCGTTCTCTGTAAAAGAAAGAAGTGTCTGGTGTTGGCATCTTTGAGGGATAGTAAGCCTCTCTCAGGGTACTGTGGGATGGTGTGTTCAGTGTGTTGTGAAGTGTTAACTTTTCCACTTTGTAGAGTAAGTCAAAAAGTCTAATCTTAGCCTTGTCCAACCCGAGCACCTTCCTCCACGTGTTTGCTATGTAGCTTTGTAGTTTTTGGCAAACGGGGCTTCCCAACCTTCTGCCACCAGATTTATGGAGATAGTCGTCCTTTTGACAAATTCCACTGGACTCATGGATCCTTGCAGCTCCCCTATGGTAGTCAGGTCTAAGTAAGAAGACAGTCTAAGTAAAAAGTAAGTTTATGCCAGACTTTTTTATTATTCAGATGATAGATTGAATGATGATTTGTGAGATGTTTAAAGATTAGGAAGGTTAACCAACAGTGCAAAGCAGGTCCAGTTGTGGAGTAGGTTAGTTTGTTCTCTATATTTTCTAACAAAGCAACCAGTTGTATTAGATTTTCTTCAAAGTGTATATACGGTTGGATACAATGACCAAAAAACTTTTGAGTTTTATTTGAAAACAATTTCAAAGCTATGTATTATTTTCCTTTCACTTTACAGTTATGGACTACTTTGTTTTGGATTCTTACATACAATCCCATAAAATACATCAATGGTTGTGGATAGAAAAAAATCATAACCTCGCTGCCGCCCCCCTTCCCTCCTTCAGCTCCCCCTCCCTTGTCCCCCTTTTTTTAAAAGGGACTCTTGCTTTTTCACACTTTTCAATTCATGCATTTTCTTGAAACTGAAAGAAACATTTTGAAAAGTTTACAAAAAGATGGCGTATAAGTTGCCAAATCTCACCATCAGTCTTCAGAGATTGATGAGGATTCATAAAAACTTTACCGTCAGCAATAAGGTAAAGGTAAAGACAAATGCCAAGCAGAAGAAAAACACAGAGAGAGACAGTTGTGACGCATTTCATGGTCCAACTATGCCATCTTGCGGTGAAACAAGTTTTTCTTGTAAATCCTTTCTAATCTCTGACTTAATCTCGGACCAAAGAGCCATCAATGTAATGATTGATGGTGGAAGAAGATCAATGAGCTGATGTGATCGGTGGTGACACCCTGTAGGAACAGGTCGCTCCTGGTCCTCTGCTAGTTTGGCCTCTACTTCTCAGTCATCTTAATTGGATATGACCTGCTGTAGCTGAGGGTTTCTGCTTATAAAGTGATCACAGGCAGCTGGGATAAGAAGAACCTCATACAAAACCAGCTTGATTTATTTGGAGTTTTTCTTATTCTTTTTTTTTTTTAACAGTAGCTGTCGATTAAACTGAAAGTTAGTCTTGACATTATTATGAGTCGTTTTATGGAATTGGTCGGATCCAGGTCTCTACTGCAGTGCGAGCTCCCGACATGGGAACATAATTTCAAAAATGTTGAAATAAATTCACAGCGCTTCTGATCGATTCTCAGTAAAACGACTCACTTAATCTTCTCAAAACTGTAACTTTTAGTTTTATCGACAACTTCTGTTAAAAAATAGAATAAACTCTAAATATACCTAATCTTGTGTGGGGTTCTTTTTCCACAATTTTGTGTTATTTTTAATCTCCAAGAGAGAAATTATTAATCTAAACCATGTGGACTAAAGTTTCAGTCCAGTATAGACTTACTTTCACTGCTCAATAGGATGAAACACATTAACAATAAAAATCAGACTTTACCATTTATTAAATCTTTTATTTTAAATAATATTCCAATAGGTTTTGCAACTTTATTTCTAATATATTCAATATGAGGCTTCCAACTGAATTTATTGTCTATAATAATCCCTCAAAAATTGTCACATAAACTCTTATCAATTTCAACTCCATTTATGCATAACTTTACATAATTATTACCCGATGTCCTGCCCTAAGTGGAGGAGTTTAAATATCTGGGGATTACGAATGAGGGAAAAATGGAATGGGAGAACGACAGACGGATTGGCGCAGAGTCTACAGTGAAGCGGGCACTGTCCCGGTCCTTCGTGGTGAAGAGTCAAAAAGTGAAGCTCTCGATTTACCAGTCGATATGTTCTTACCCTCATCTATCATCGTGAGCTTTAGGTCAAACAACCAGAACTACTGCTTCTCAGCATTTTTATTCTTTTTCAAGGATAATAAAGCTGAATAATGAATGTAATACTGAAAATGATCCATTTTTCACTTTTTATGCTGACATAAAGCTTTTTTTCACACTAACCCTCAGAACTCAAGAAACACAAGATTCTGACTTGGTTCCAGTTTCAAACAACCAGAACTACTGATTCTCTACAACTGCTCTATTAAAATCATCATCTGCTATTGTCTCTGTGTGTGGTTTCCCAGCTGCATAGCAGCACAGAGGAAGACTCTCCAGAGAATCCTAAAATCTACTCAGAAGACCATCGGATGCTCTCTGCCTTCTCTCAAATATCTCCTCAGGTTCCGCTCCCTCAGGAAAGCCAAGGACATTTTAAAAAACTCCTCAGATCCTGGTCATAATTTGTTCCAACTGCTGCCATCTGGCTACAGATACAGGAGCATTAAAGCAAAAACAAACAGACTGAAGAAAAGTTTATACCCAGTACCCATAAGGGCATTACATATCCCCACATGGATTATAATTTTGTTATTATCCATATGGGGGATTCTCACGAACCATCCTATCAAATGTCTTAGAAGATTTTAGGGGCATACTCATAAAAAACTCAAAATAATCCACTTTTATTTGAATAACCATTATTTCTAATATTTGGCACAGATGGTTACCAAAATAAGTTTTTAAAAAAATGTTTTTTAACAGTTTTTTGAGTGTGACAAAATAGTTCAGGTTGTGTTCACCACTTGTCCCTTATTCTTATTTCTGATTAATTTACTTTCTGTAGCTGGTCATAATGCTTAAATTTAAACAGTTTGCAACTTTGCTTTACTTACTATCCTGGGTTTCTTTGTGTTAGCCTTATGTTGCAGTTTCCATCTATTTATATGTTTAGGTTAAAACTACTACTTCTGGACTATTGGTTGAATTTGGTTATTTTGTTTCAAAGTATATTCATGGTATTTGTTTTCCTTTTTACTCACCATTGTTTGTCCCTTGTAATCTTTAGCGGGGCAGGAGTATTTCCTGCTTAGACGGCTTGATGATGTCATTAATTACCTTGCTGGGTTCTACCAATTGGAGGGTTTTCTTTGGAGTATTGCTTTGTTTGTTTTTCTTTGAAGTAACTTTTGAGTTACATGGCTTATTTTTCAGAATATTTCATTATGAAGATGAGTTTGTAAATTAGATAATTTTATTCTTGTTTTTTTTTGTTTAGATTTTTTAAACTTTTTTTATCTGTTTAATTGTGTCTTGGTCTCAAGTGAAGGTGTATTGCTAATTGGCTATAAAATCAGTGAGTTCTTGGAAGCTGGGGAGGAATATCTGAGGCAAATGTAACAAATTAAAGTCATCAGAAGAATCTGAAACCAGTGACTGATCCTGTTTCTTTATTCACCTTGAAGACCCCTGACCACACCATTTTACAGAGTCACAAATTCATTACCGTAATGCATCCAAGGGGGAAAAAAATACTTTCGCCTCTATTTATCATTATAAATAATTAAGCAGGTTTATAAAAATGATCATAAATTTTTTTTAAAATATACATCATTTAATAAAGTGTGATAATGTGAAATCTAACCAGACCCTTTATATCCTTCATATTATTGTTATATTGTTTTTTCAATGTAATGATTTGATACAAAATCATAATCAAAATTGACTTTCTTGAAATTATTTTTTGCAATAAAATTAAACATTTAGTCTGAAATGCCTATTTTTGTTTGTCTGTCCCTTTGTGCACACTGAAGTCCTTGGTGTCCAAAAAAATCCTTTTTTTTAAAAAAAAAGGTTTTGTGGTTTCAAATTTCTTCATGGAAATTGTGTTATGATAATGAATTTATTTGCTCCAAGTTATAATAAAAATTTTAAAAATACCTAGAAAATGTGCATAGAGATTATAATTTTACAGTGAAAAGTAAAATTAGCATCTATTTTATAAAGAGTTAGTGTTTTGTGTGTATATAATTTTTTTTTTGTTATTTTTGCTATGAGTTGGTCCATGCTTGTGAGAATCACCCAATGTAACTTACTGCATGCATCCATAATGAAAATAAAGATTATTCTTTTACTTCATTTGCAGAAAACACACTCATGTCTTAGCAACAGCTTAACAACAAACTGTTATTGTTCAAAAAACATAAACATCATAAGCGCTTTTGAAATACTACTATATGCAAAGTCATAAGAAATTTATAGTTGGTAAATTTTACAAAAGTTAAAAGCAGACGTTTACTTAATTTCATTTCGTTACCTGGAAACACACTCATCTCTTAGAAACAGCTTAACAACAAATATTACTGTTCAAAAAACAGAATTTCTTCCACTCTTTTAAAATGTCTTATTATAATTGTTTATAAAACATAAGCACTTTGGAAATGAATCCCAGGCGTAAATTCAATTACCACGCCTCCGCCTCTGCCAACCAGCACTGAATTGCCATTCTGCTCCAGTCAGTCACCATGCAAGAGCTCCTTCAAAAGTCGAAACAACCACAGATCCACCAGCTTCAGCCATGCTTCGACCCACTTTGTCCTTGTCCCCGTCCCCACCCTCATCCTCCTGGACATCTTTCAGACTCATTCCACCACCAGTGTCCATCCTGGGGGACACTGGTGGTGGAGCTTCGCCCTGAGGCGATCGTCTAAGCTCGCCAAGATTCTCAGCATGTCCATCTTCTGCCGGTGTCCGAGCGCCAAAACTTTCGGGCCAATAAAACTGTCTAACTGCTGTATTTCTCTGTATGAGTCTCTACATATTGAAATACTACTTATCTACTTAGACACAAGAAATTTACAGTAGGTAAATTTTATTAAAGTTAAAAGCAGATGTTTACTTAGTTTCACTTTGTTACCATAAAACACACTCGTCTCTTAGCATCAGCTTAACAACAAATATTGTTATTGTTGAAAAACATAGGATTTCTTCTGTTCTTTTAAAATGTAAAAGTCGGCCGATTTTGAAAACGTGAGAGACCACACACTAGCCAATTTAAAATCGTAGGTGTAACGGGTTCGATCGTAGAGTGTGAGGTTTCATTGGAAGACATTCTTATGCCAGATACGAAATCCCTTCAAAATAAAATTCTGTTCTACCACACCTGAATTTAGAGTAAACAAACAAACACGGACAACGACGTTGAAGTGGTAACTTTAGTTTGCGGACTTATGTTAACCCAAAAAAGATGTAACCAAAAATCAAAGCTTTGGATTAAGAACTGGAGACATCGCAAGCAAGGATTATATTTGTTTAGCCTATATTATATATTTGCATAGCAACATTGAGGTGAGGTTTTTTTTTTCTTTTTTTCATAAAAAATACAGTTTTGAATGTTTTCGGTTTTGTCATTTAATAAACCGTTACTGTTTACATATAATTTTTTGCTGTGTTTATGTTGTTGTAAAATATATGCATATACTGTACCTTGTTTCAGAAAACGGAATGTCTGAAACATCAGAGGAGCTTAAAGTAGAAGAAAGCATTTCCTGCATATTCATTTTTAGAAAATCAGTTGGCAGTTATCCTTTTTCCCCCAACTGAGCGAAAGCTTAACGTATTCCAGCTCCTTTAATTGAAACTTATTGTATTGATTAAAATTGTATTATGACTGCAGAATAAAATCAAATGTGCCATTTCAAACAAAGACTGGAATGTGCTTCTCAACCAGAAGTAATTTTATAATTATCTTTCATTTAAAAAAAAACAAACAAGAAACAAGTCGGGGGAACACCACAGACATCGCGATGAATCAGCCAAGATGATTAAACACGTTCAATTTCCCCGATTTCAGATCAAAGCGGTCCCGACGTTCCACCGACTGGACCCGATCAGTTGTAACACACCACACACTATAGGATGATCGGTTACGATTGTCAGAAGCGACAATCTTAGAACTCAGAACGTTCTAAGATTGAAAATCGGGGCAAAAAATCGTGTAGTGTGAACTGGGCATTATTAATTGTTCATAAAACATAACGCTTTTGAAATTGAGCCCAGGCATGTTTTCAAGCCGTGAATCCCACGGGAAGCTCACCTAATGCACCCATTGTATGAAGCCCTTGAAGGCAAAAAAATGGGACCAACATACAGAGTGGACTCCAGAGAGGGTGCAGACATTCGAAGATGCCAAAAAGGCCTTGGCTAATACTTCGCTTTTGGCCCATCCATCTCCAGTGGCTTCCTTCACTTTAACAACTGATGCTTCTGATTATGCAGTTGGGGCAGTTTGTGAGCTTTTTTTAGCAGGAAACTCTGGGATGCCGAAAAAAACTATAGCACCTTTGATAGGGAACTGCTTGCCCTTTTTCTGGCAACACAACATTACTGCTTCATGTTGGAGGGCTGGGACTTTACTGCTTTTGTTGATCACAAGCTTTTGCTATGGCAAAAGTTTCTGAACCATGGTCAGCACGGTATTTGTCTGTCATTTTTGAGTTCACCATTGACATTCACATGTGGCCAGCAAAAATGATCTGGTGGCTGACAGTCAGTCCAGAGTAAGAGTAGCTGCTGCGCTTTTAGGTGTACACTACCTGGCCATGGCCACAGACCAACTGAACGACCAGGATACTCTGGCTTTTAAAGCAGCTGAACCCAGGTTACATTTAGAGGAGGTCTCCTTTCATGAGTGTGCCGATGTCTCAAATGGCATCCTTTTGTGAAAACAACAGGATGAGTTAAGTTTAATTCTTCGTGAAGAATTAAGCGGTGTTTTGCAGTGCACTGCACATGTTACAGTCTAATTAACTTCTGCACCTTTATTTATTTCCTCAAGATAAACCGCCGGCTCCTCTGTTTAGACTATAAATGGATTAACACAAAGTTCCGGTCCATGCTCGGGGGTTGGGGACCACTGCCCTAAGAGCTCTGTAATTATAGAGCTCCAGCTGACAAGCTCATTCTTAAGAATAGAACGTAATACATTTATCAATACATTCTTGGAAACAAGGTGCATCTAAATTGGCATGTCAATAGAAATTAAAGCTAAATAGTTTAGTAATTACCCCTTATTTCAATATTTCTTTTTAGTATTTTTCATTTATCAAGGATTTGGGGACAGTCAGCGGATGAAAGAATAAAGATCATAGAATATACAGAAACTGTTCAAAAAGAGTTCAAACACAGTTGAAAACAGAGTCCAAGAATTGTATCTTTTCTATTTATTTACTAAAAAATGCAAAGTTGTTTTCAAAGCACCAAATTGTTCAGAGTCCATGGAAAAGTGACGCTGTCCAATTGCAACCAGTGTAAATCAACGAGTCTCTTGACGCAACTGATGAAAGAGTTTGCAAAGTATTTTCAAAGCGAGTTTGAATACTTTGCTCTACATAAAGATGAGGTGATGGAATATACAACATATTTAAACCAACAGCTTGAAATAAGGTTAGAAAAGGGAATTTATAGTATTTACAGAAGTTATTTGCATTGCATTCATTCACAAAAAAAACAAAACAAGCTCTGCACCTTATGTTGGGTATTCAAGTATAAAATAAAATCTGTCAAAGTTGGCACCACAGAGTTGCCCTGAAGTTGTAGCAGATAGTTTTCTAAAACTATCTTAAAACTCTGTAGAGTTTAAATTAACTGCTGAATAAATTTATATTGCTTGTTCCTCTACTTTCAAAAACACTGCAAAGTGCACAAGGAACAGAAAAGAAAAAAAACCCCCATTAAATTATAACTGTTAGCATCTCCTAGGTTCTTGAGAAGTTGGCTTATGTCTTAGGCTCTGGCTTGTTAGTGCTTGTTTCAAGTAATGGGAAATAATTTCACAATGTAACCAAAAGACAGTGGCATGTGTTGTGGAGCAAATCAAAATTGTGCTGAAACATCACCTAGTCTACAGGCAGAAAATTCAAATTAACTCATGGTGTCCTTCAACATAATGCTACGTCATATAGGTCCTTTGTTGCTAACGTCATTGCTAAGCTGAATTTTAAAGTTAAAGTGTAGGGTTAGTATACAGTATAATAAACATTTTAGGATTAATATGAGTTTGGCCAAAAATAAAAATGTAGCAAAACTAAAAGTGAGTTTGCCTTCCCGATCATATTCATAACCCATCCTTTCCTGTGTTTAAGGCAGATTGAGAACACGTTCTATAACAGCTAAGCTACGCCTCCAGACTCAAATAATACATAAAATGAAAATATTTTACTGTAGCCAAGAACTACTGGGTTTTCGGGTACGGTAGTTTTTTTTTTAACCAAACATCAGGCAAATACCCCAAAAACCCACTGTTTGTGTTGGTGAAGAGAGCAGAGCAAACATCATCATTCTTCGCCAGTTTGTACATTTTGAATGATCTAATGAGATGTCACTGAGCTTCTTCTCCAGCATGAAATAAAAAATGTTAAGACGGTAAAGTTACATGGTTTCATGATATTAATTTCATTAATGTCATTGGTGTGTTATTGACTTTACTTCGCACTACAGATCGAGTTTGTTCCCTTAAGCTAACATTAACCTTTTAGCTGCTAAGTAGTTGCAGCAAGCTAGTTTTAGCAAAATACAAGATTCATACTTTGACTGAGAACCGAGTCAGTATAGAAAACCAATATTTTTAATGTCATTTCTTAATTCTGTTATTTCATTTGTACGGAGGCCCCTCGGGAACATGGGGATTTTTCATAGTTCAAAGAGCTGCTTTCAGTGCCATTCCATCATAGCCTTAACAGACATAAACATGCAGTGGATAAATGGATTTTCAATTAGTTTTTTGCATCAAAGAGTTTTCACTGATGCTCCATAAGAGCCATATGAATGAAATACGTGATTATTGATATGACAGCACCACATGGCTTTGACATGGGTGGTGAGTGTGTCGATGTGGGAGTGACCTCCTGAAGTATGAATGTGAAAATCACTATCCTGCTGGCTTTGTATGTGTGAGGAAGCGGTGAGCGGGGAGGTCAGTCCTTGCAAAGTTTAGAGCATGATAATCAAAATGGAAAAAATCAATAATTGTTACAGGACAAAGAAATGGTTTGGTGTTGATTGATACACAGACGGATGAGATTCGCCGAGTTAACCCTGAGCTTTACATGAAAAAGGCCCTTTAAACCATTCAGACTACGAACACAACAGAGACACAATTAAATCTGTCAGATGATTTCTTACCCCGCTATGATAGCTCAGAAATAATCCAAATTAGGATTTATTTCCTACTTACGGAGCATTTCTGTTTATATCATGTGTTTTTGGTGCCTTTCTGTCCTACAGGAAAAGATGTAAAACTTCAGATATTTCACAAAGAGATATTAACATTGATGGAAAAGCCTTACATAACCTTGTATTAAAGCAGAAAGTACGACGGCCACCGTAAGAAAGGCTTAACAGTATTCAGTAATGCTGCCTAACTGATCAATACAGTTTTGCGAGGTAACGCAAAAAAAATTTCCCATGTGCCCTATGGGGCTCCGTACATTTGGTCAGTTTGTGTCATATTCTTGGTTTTGTTTATTAATTTTGTTATCCATAGACTGTGGGGCAATTTGCTTCATTTTATAATTATTATCTACATGTTGTGACTATCATTCATATTATACCTCTTATCACTTCCATTTTGTCTGTAAATGAATTTCAAGCCACGGTGCTTAAACAATCAGATTTTGTTATAGCGACAAAATAAAGAACAAAATAAAATTGATTTGTAAAAACTGTGAGAATATCTAGTCTGGCAAACAATAATTTATAATGTAAAAATTAGCATCTCCTTCAGAGCTGTCTATTAGTGCTAAAAGTAAAACGTTTTTAAGAACCTGAACTTAATTTGTATGCTTGTGATTCTAAATTTAAGGGTGTTTTCACACCAGTTAAGATGAACTTCATTTAAGATAAAGTATGGTTCTTTCCACCTTGTGGAGGTTGTCTGAGTAGATGTGAGCACATTGTACCAGGACCGGATCAGGACTGTTTTGGAGTTCAGTACTGCTTTCTCCGTACTGTTTCAAATGAACTCCAGAACTGTTAATTTATGGTCTGAATGTCATCCAAACTCAATCCAACATGGATACCAGGTGTACACTGCAAATTCGAGTCAAACAGCTTCCGGTAGCCAGGTTCAAGCTGCACACTGTGTGTGAAGTGTGAAGGTAATAAAAATTGGCCAAACATTTTTTTTTTTTTGCGTAAAGCATAGAATGCTATGTAATTTTCAAGATGTCTTCTCAAAATTATTTTGTAGACAGGGCTAGATTTACAGGGATGTGGGCCCTGGACTGGAGCCAGTTTTGGTGCTCTATTTGCAACAGAAAAATTGTT
This sequence comes from Poeciliopsis gracilis, assembly GCA_911649635.1. Lineage (NCBI taxonomy): Eukaryota > Metazoa > Chordata > Actinopteri > Cyprinodontiformes > Poeciliidae > Poeciliopsis > Poeciliopsis gracilis. Next base: position 222,039 of record CAJVRI010000688.1, read on the forward strand.
TCACAATGCAAATTACAGAACATTAATACATAGTCCTACAAATAAGCAGATTTGAATCGATACATGGTAGATGTATTACATCCCCTGCCAACCCTTTCATGCTGTTTCCAATTAAATCTACTAAATCCCCTTTTCAAATACTTAAATATTTTTTATATTCATAAAATTCCCAAAACATTAGTACAACTCCCGTGGTAGCAGCTTCTGAGTTTTATATCAAGTGGAATGTTTGCAAAGCATAGATTTAAAAAGAACAAGTAAAGAAAATTTTTGGGCTGCCCCCCAAAGTCAGGGCCTTGGGCCTCTGCCCCTGAAATACCCAGAAACACACTACTGATATGATTAACTTATCTGTATTTTCTATAAGCTCAGCATAAAGAATATGCTTCCTGTATTTATATTTTATACTTCTGCCACAGACACAACTGACCAGTAATCTGACTGTGTGTTGAGTACCTGGAGAAACTGAACAAAAGGAGAAAGTTACAAACGAAGAAACTCAACTGATTTGGACAAAACTTAAGAAAATATAGATGAGAAAAAGGCCCAAAATATGTAGAGTGGTGAAACCTAAACCTGACCAGTTGGACATTTGTAAAAATGTAATATTGGTGAAAAAACAAAAGAAAACATTTTCAAACTTTTTTACAGTTAGAATCCACTATTTTGACAAAAGTCTCAAATAATTCAAATAACTGGAGTTATCAAACCTGGATTGGACTTTTCTACACTGATAAGATTATTTCAAGTGAATTTTGTAAACATGAACCAAAAAATGTGGTTTTCCCATAAAGTTGTCACACGGAAACTTTATGTAGCTATTCCTTATTAATAACATGATATCATAATTACAAACTGTTTCTTTTTAACTTGGAAGTAAAAAGACAGCTTCGCAACATGAACCTTATTTATCTGAGTGAATTTTTAAACATGTTCAAAACTTGTAGAATTAAATGTATTTGCATTTTACATATTAAATTTATAGACTTTAGATTAAAATATTCCCAAATAAAATTTATACAGACCACTTTTATTATTTAAATCCTACCAGTTTGTTTTTATCAAAGCTGGTCAAATAACCCAAACAAAGTCCCTGTTTGAGCAAACTTACACACATCCGGTTCATTTTGAATCAGCAGTTTTTACAGTGCATAAATGCCAGTCTTTGGCTGTATGTTTGGGGAGCAGGGCCTGGATGGTCATATAATACAGTATGGCTCCATAGGCGTCTGTGTTCCCAGGCAGCAGGAAAAGCAGGCCTTGAGTCTAATCCGGAGCTCCTTATTGAACATGAAGCTGATGATGGGGTTGGCCCCCGCCTGGGCGAAACTCATCCACACCGCGGCTGTCAGGTGGAGCTCCGGGATGGGAGCCCCGCGCACGAATATCCTCAGGTAGCATGCGCTAATGTAAGGCGCCCACAGAACGAGGAAGGCCAGCGTGATCAGGAAGTACATCTTCCCGATGCGCTTTTCCGTCTTAAACTCGTCCAGCACCAGCAACCTCCTATTGCCAGGGTGCGACGCCTGCCGGATGCCCACCAGCGTGGGCGGCGTCGGCCCGCGCCCGAAGCCTGCGATCCAATTGGCGGCGGCTTGCCCGGTGGCTCCGGGCCCATGGAAGGTCCAGTTCTGGCTGATGGCCGGCACCAGTTGGGCTGGCTTCATCTTGCGGTGGTCGTAAACGAAGCACAGCATCTTCACGTAAACCACGTGTGTGGTGCCCACGATGATCACGAGCATCAGCATGAAGCCCAGCGTGTCGTTGGACTTGACGTAGCGGTGCTCGAAAGTGCACTGCTCCTCCTCGGGTACGAACTTGTAGGTGCCCACATCGAACACCGGCGGGAAGGCCATGGCCACGGAGAGGGTCCACACCATGCAGATGACCGCCACGCACGTGCACAGATTCATGCGTTTGGAGTAGAAGCGGTGATGAGCGATCGCCATATAGCGGGTGACGCTGACGCAGAAGAGCAGGAAGGCGACATGGAAGCAGAAGAGTACCGACAGGAAGGCGACAATTTTGCAGCTAAGCGCGCCATATGGCCAGTCGGAACCGGCTCCGATAGACGCCATCACGAAGGGGAAGCAGACGGCCGAGCGCAGCACGTCGGCCAGGCACAGGTCCAGCAAGAAGTAATAGGGAGCCTTGTGCAGCGAACTGTCCTTCAGCAGCAGCAGCGACAGCGACGCGTTGCCCAGCAGACTGGCGCCCATGATGAGCCCCAGAGAGGCCAGCTTGACCGCAGAGGCCGTGGATGCATAGCTGTGGAAGGACGCGCTGCTCTCCCCGAACTCTGTTGTGTTCGCCATGAATGTGGCGCATCTCCCGCATCACATCATCGCTCCTACTCGCCCCCACCCGAAAGTGTTTGAATGGAAATTAAAAATAATGATAACAAAAATAATAACAGAAACTTACTCCTCAATAGAATCCATCTCGATGTGCTGTAATCCGAACCTAAAAATGAAACGGCAATTTCTTCTTCCTCTTCTTTTTATCCCTCATCTCAGAAGCGTCCGGTGTCAGAAGAAAAAGCCCAATTTTTCCTTCCGTCACTCATCGCCATGGAGCAGAAGCTGCCTGCATGCTCCGGGATTGTTATTATACACAATTTTCAGAGGGCGTCCACACAGCCAGCCGACAATCTGCTCAGAAAGAGCATCCCAGCTTCCCTCCACCCAATGGCGGCGGAGCTCAGAGGTTCGCCTCTCGTGCAGCGCCCTGAACCTGCTGCTCGTATCACGAATGAACAGCAAATGTTTCTGTGTTGCTTCATTTTCCTGCTGCAATCAAGGAGAGGTAGAGCCGAAGGGAGGGTGGAGAGTGTTCTAACGAACCATCACACACCCCCCCACACACAAACACACACACACACATACACACACACACGCAGGCGCGCGCAGCGGGATCCGAGTCTGGACGCGCATGATCGAAAGAGCTTGATTTTTTTTCAGATTATCTGTCTCATAACATATTGAGACCAGAGGAGAGAGAGAAAGCATAGGTTTTAAAATAAAACAAGATAAGTTATAATTTAAATAATGCTTAACTTGTATTGAGAGACACTGAATAAATGTTCATGAGGGATTTTTTGATGCAAAAGAAGACGACGCTCTCAACAACAGACTGAGAGAAGATCTGCAGCATCTGATATATCATATGGCCTGCGGACTTGATACAGCCATGTCTAATCAGCTCCCCAGCCAAACAAACTTCCTCCACGTTGCATGGAGAGCCAGCACCTTTGATGCCATGCTTCTGTGTCAGCGTGGAGAAAATCCAAGCCAGTTAGCCAAACACACCTGATGGCCACACACGAACTAATGAAAACCTTAAAATGTGACAAACTTAAAACGACAAAAAAATCACAACTAACATAAGCACCCAATGAAAAGCAATAAAAAGTAAATATGGGGATCCATTTGTATCAAAAATAAGTAGAAGTCATATGTGTAAATGACTATGTGTCTTTGGTGGATGTTTATGGTCTTAATGGATATGGATATGTCGATGTTGCATGTAGATGTTGCATACGTAGGTGATACATATTCATGGTGCACATGTGTTTGCTGCATATAGATATTCCATATGTCTCTTTTGCATATGTGTTTGCTGCATAAGTAGATGCAGCAAACACATCTACCAAAAACTACAACTTATAGTAGTTTTTGGATCAAATCTCATTCTCAGTATAAATTCTGTACTCTGAACAAGAGATGCCATCAGGTGACCCATTGCTGCAGGGATTAGCTGGTTCCTCTTCAACAGGCTCCATTCAGGCTTCAACGAGAGAATATCTGTTGGGTAACTAAACACACACAGGTTCATATAATGCTGAAGTTCGAAAACATCACAGATCCGAGATGAATGCTGGCATAAATCTAGGAAACTATTATTCTATGGAAGTGCTTTAAATATCTATGTTGCATGTACGTTTGTCGTGGAAAAAAAAGAAATACTTCCAAACACTGTTCAGGTAAAAATCACTCAATCAGGTTTATTCATGAATTGTGCACAACTCATAGTGCTCATAAGACATCAAGCCAGTCTGGATGCAAAGCTCTGCCAGGCAGAGTACACATGAGTTTTAGGCAAAGATAAGGGATGGCAGCTGTGGAAAACAAACTTCCAACCTTGTACATGTAACCCAAATAGTTCTTTTGGTGAGAGTTCACGAGCATTTCATATAACATGACAGCAGATGTGACCTAATTGTAATCTTTCTACCACATTTCCCCCTTTTGATTATAAATAAATATAATATTTAATATTAAACCACATTTCCCTCCTCAGTCAAAAGACAACACTATCCTGGAATACGTAACAAAAGGAAGATATACACAAGATACAAAAACCCTCTGGCAGTCACCTCGTCAACCCCATAACAATATCACTGTTAGGTAGGAAAAGTTATTCTGCAACCCCTCTTTGCCAGGGAGGCGTTCCTCTGTGTGTTTGAAAAGTGTGATTGAATGATTGAAGACATAAAAAACCCAAGAAGCAATGAAAAAGTAATGTAAAAGCTAATTAAGGAGGAAAAAATGAACAATAAATAAAACAGGTAAAAAAAAAAACAAAAAACAAAAATCTGTCAAAAAAAATATCTTTATTGAAAACTTATATCTAGTTGCATAACTCAATCTAAATGTCACAACAACAATTCATAATAATGAAAATAAGGGAAAAAAGTAACACATTACCAGATGAAACAAAATGTTAAATACAGGCAAAAGAGGATCAGTCTAAAATAATTGGACTTATTTTCCAATTATTAATAAGTGATCGTTGTGGTAAATTAGTGACCGCTCTACTGATGATCTGTCAGAGTTGGTGTTTTTAATTTTCTAACTGAACTGAAACACACAGAATTGACATGACGCCGGCTCTACCCCCAGGCACAAGTAAAGCAGTCCTCCGTCATCCACACTATTATTAGCTGTGTCCAAATTCAGGATCTGCATCCTTTGAAGGATGGATTTATAGGCCGATTACGTCATAGTGTGGTGACAAGGCCTGTCCGAATTCAAAGACTCCTCTAAATGCGTCCTTCTTTTCCCCAAATGTGAAGGATGGGTCCAGTGTATACTTCACAGCCCACGATATCCCATAATTCATTGCAGGTCCCAACCAGGCGTTCAGGCAGAGGGTCAATGGTGGTGAAGAGCGTCAATGTTGCTATATTACACTTTAAATAACACACAATGTGATTTGGTTTAACGTTTTTAGTCTCAAATGTCTGCGCGGTTTATCAATATGTCACCTAATTGCAATGTTGCTCTGATATTTTTGGACGTGTCTGCAACCGCTGTGTGCCCTTTTTTAACTTTGAGCCCCTGCCCTTCCAAAGGTTTCTGCACTGCCCTGGTCACTGCTGTAATTTTTAATGACTTATTGCGTGAATAAGCTTCATACCTGATTTTAATTTTCTTATTTAGTGAAAACAATTGCGAAATTAAATTTTTTTGACATTAGCATAACATAGAAAAAGATTTGCACAAATCACCTTGTTCATGTAAACAAGGTGATTTGATCTTTATAGATCCAGGCTTGAGGACAAATGGGCGGCTTTTTTCTGTCACGGTGGTAGGAAGCCATAACACTCCTGTAACATAATTCAATGGACCAACAAAGATTCCTGTCTGCACACGTAGAGGTCGACAAAATACAATAAAATTTCAGTGTTATGAGAGTTTCAGTTTCTGAAAATAGTGAGCGATAAATCCATTGTAGTGTAGAGTAGGTTTCGAATAAACATAAATAGCTTTTAAAAATACAACTTATAGTAGTTTTTGGATCAAATCTCACTCTCAGTATAAATTCTGTACTCTGAACAAGAGATGCCATCAGGTGACCCATTGCTGGGGGGATTAGATGGTTCCTCTTCAACAGGCTCCATTCAGGCTTCAACGAGAGAATATCTGTTAGGTAACTAAACACACACAGGTTCATATAATGCTGAAGTTCGAAAACATCACAGATCCGAGATGAATGCTGGCATAAATCTAGGATACTATTATTCTATGGAAGTGCTTTAAATTATACAAACCATGCAGCTGCAGCAGAGCAAAGGTTTCAAAGAAGCAACATAACGTGGGCGAAAGAGGGGAAAATGTGCACAAACAGCATCTGGCATTAAAAAATTGAAAATTGATTTTATGCAGTGTTTTTATTTATTTATTTTAGAAACAGCTCTTTTGGAGAACCATTATCAGGAAACTTTAGACTGAAGATGTTGGTATAAGACGATGATCAGTCCGAGACAGAAAAATATGTTTTGGTTTGGGCAAAGTGGTCATGAAGTCTCTTCTTGTGTTGGGTGTAGTTATTATCCTTCTGCTGTTCCACTCCCACTTATATTAGTGAAGTTCTTATTTTTCATATATTCTATTCCACAAAATCTTGATTATTAGGTAAGACACTAAGGTGGAGTAATACTCACCTGAGTGAGTATTACTAAGGTGGATATTAGTACAAATGTACAATTGTGTACATTTATATACTGATTAATCTTTGTGCAAATAAGAACATGTTACCTTTTATGTTAATGAACAGAACACATAACACAAGGATAACAAAAGCAAAAATGTTGCCTTTACTGAGTGAATTTAAGGACATCTAGTGGACAAATAGATTGGCTATTTGGAAAATTCTCTGTTTTGGCTATGGTTTCAAAAGCTGTCCATAAACAATAACTGCAGTTTGAGAAGTTTATTGAATGATGGTGTAATGCATTTTTTGCCTTAAGTGGTTTTAATGCAGTAGAGCTGTATACGTCTTTTTGTTTTCCTTCTGTGTCTATCTGAAATGATACATAGCTGAACTTTATAGATATTATAACAGGTTAATGTTTCTGTCAAGCAAGTCAATCCACACTTAAAAACTGACTTTTGAAGATGTTTATTCTGTAGTTCCGCAGTGTTGACTCACAAGGAGAATAATTCTGGATATACATAATTTTATATAATAATTCTGGGTATATATAATTCTGGATATATAAGATATATATATGGATATTCATCTATATCATATAGATGTATATGATCATTGTCCAAAGTGGAAAGAATCTATCTAGATCTTATTTCCATTAAAATAACGTAAGTAAAGTCAAGCCCCCTAATATATCAAACAAGAATATATGAAAACACACAATCCTGGAAGAAGAAACATAGCTTTAATCCTCTCTGTCTCTCTTGCTACTTAATACAATCATATTTAATAAATTAGAATGTGCTTTATAGGGAATTGTTAGATTATTAATACTTTTTGAAAACGACAATCCTTAAGGTGGTACTAAACATAATTTTCATTAAGCTTACATTTCTACATGATAAAATGTTTTTATATTGGTCTCATATTCTAATTTTAATGCCATATTTTCATTATGTAAGCAGAAATTATCACAATTAACATAAGTAAAGGCTGGAAAACACTAGTATATGTCTAATCTGCACGCTGTATTTCACTTGTGATAAAATTCCTGAAATAAACTGACTTTTCAATAATGATCTGATTTGAATGGGTCTGTAATGAACTTTGGAGTCTAGCCTTGGGTTCTTATTGCACCTGCGTCACTGCGCAGCCCTTTCGAAAGTAAAATGTTATTCCAAATGCTTGACATAGTAGCTCGACAAGTTTTAATGTACTAGTTTCCTAAGAGATACATGTTGATTCTAAATTAGTGCCAGGGGTTAGAAATATCTATGACAATATTAATTTGGTAAAAAAAAAAAAAAAGTGGAAGAGTGAGTCCTTACTATTATCATGTAGTCTTTGGGGCGGACCAACTGCGACGTTCCTCCCCAATGACGTCAAGACGTTCGCAGTTGGTGGGCGGAAAAGCGGTAGTGTGTTTCTGTACTTGCAGATAAAGCTCAAACCAAACCGGTTTGTTTTATTTGGAGGCATTAAACAGCACAAAGCGAAGCCCTCGGTTCGTCTCCAGCGGTAATGGCGGTTCCCGCGGGTCAGACGGATGTCCAGATGGACAGAGGCTCCCTGAGCGACCAGACAGTCCCCTCTCAGGACAACATTGACATCGACGAGAAAGAGTTGGAAAACATCACAAAGAAACAGCGAGAAGGCGACACAATGACGCTGCCTCTTCACTCGCCCTGGACCTTTTGGCTCGACAGGTATCATTTAGAGTTTATTCGTCGTGTCTTGGTGTTGGGAGTGCAGGGACGAGCAAGGAAAACAGCAGGCAAGGCCACCGCTTTATAGGCCTCCAGAAGCGAAACGTAGCTGGAGAAATATTCCCCTTTAAGGCTTCTTTGACCAGTTATTTTGTTTGGTTTCCTATCTCAAAACCCCTGCTAGATTGTGCAACTGTCTGAAGACTTTTACTTTTGTCTTGTCTATAGAAATGGGTCCTACGCAGCACAGTGGACCTGAAGGGGACCCCGTATTATCCCGCTGTCCCTCTCAAGTTACTTTGTGTTATCCAGCAGGGGGACCGGGAAGATTTTGAGCTGAAACAGACACTGTTGTCTTTTATAAATAAAGCCAGTTTTACTCCTTTTTCACTTTGCTAAACCAGTCCGTCTTTTGTTGGAATGCTGCGTTGTCATACAAAGACTTGCCTTAGCATAAAGGACCTTCCTTTTTCCATAATTTTTTTTAAAGGTCATAGTTATACTTATTGCCATTTACAACTCATATGCTAATATGTATTGTAGGCATGGGTAATACGGACTTTAATTTTTATACCTTGTGGTTCTATTGTGATCATTTAAATGGCTGACTGCAATCATATTCCCACAAACAAATACTGCTCTTGAAAAACATCATTTGTAATAAGGATCTTATTTTCTCTTTACTCTCTTTCTACCAGAAATTAAGTGAGAAAAGTCTTCAGTCTGATGCTTCAATCTCAACTAATCCTTTTTTGAAGGACAGCTTTGTTTACAGAGACTTCATAATTCAATTTATGTGTTTTAGTTATTTATTTCGGATGTTTAAAATATTTTCCAGTTCCAGTGTTAAAGGTCATTAGAATTAAGTGAGAATGTGTACTATGCCATTTCTATTAAATTACTTGGAAAATGTCTGAAAATAAAGACAAAGTATTGCAATAACTTCTGGGACAGTTTATCATCCAATAAAAAAGTGTTACTGTGTTAGGCCTCCTTTTTACAACAATATTCTCATAATTAAACAAAAACAGAATTTTAACAGGCTGGCCTAAATACGTTGTCATATTCAAGCAGAGTTTAGGCTAATTATTTTTTCTAAATCTATAAAATTGTGATGAAAAAGTAAGGATTGTTAATAAATGTCCATAAACATTTTGAACAGCTCTTTTTTCAAGCAAAAAAAAACAACCTTGAATGCTTTGTTTCTGCTTGTGCTAACTTTTTAAATATTTTTTATGCTAAAGTGAAAACAGTGGAATGGATGCTGTTGACTGATGTATACACTCACCGACCACTTTATTAGGTACACCTGTCCAAGTGCTCATTAATGTAAATGTTGATTCAGCCAATCACTTGGCAGCAACTCAAAGGATTTAGGCACGTAGACATGACCAAGACGATATGTGCTGCACTTCAAACTGAGCATCAGAATGGAGAAGAAAGTTGATTTAAGACACTCTGAAGGTGGCATGGTTGTTGATGCCAGATGGGCCGGTCTGAGTATTTCAGAAACTGCTGACCTACTGGGATTTTCATGCACAATCATCTCTAGCGTTTACAGAGAATGGTGCGAAAAAGAGAAAATATCCAGTGAATGGCAGTTCTGTGGTGCAAATTCCTTTTTGAGGTCAGAGAATGGCCAGACTGGTTTGAGCTGATAAAACAGTAACTCAAAAAACCACAACCAAGGTATGCAGAAGAGGATCTTTGAATGCACAACACATCGAACCTTGAGGGAGATGGGCTACAGCAACAGAAGACCACACCAGGTGCCACTCCTGTCAGCTAATAACAGAGACTACAATTCACACAGACTCACCAAAATTGGACAATAGAAGATTGGAAAAACGTTGCTTGTTCTGATGTGTCTCGATTTCTGCTGCGACATTCTGATGGTAGGGTGAGAATTTGGCATCAATAACATGAAAGCATGGATCCATTCTGCCTTGTATCCACTAATTGAGCATCGTGTCAATGCCACCTGAGTATTGTTGCTGACCATGTCCATCCTTTTGTGGCCACAGTGTACCCATTTTCTGATGGTTACATAATAACATGCCATGTCATAAATCATGTGAATCATCTCAGACTGGTTTCTTGAACACGATGAGTTCACTGAACTTGAATGGCCTCCACAGTCACCAGATCTCAGTCCAATAGAGAACCTTTGGGATGTGGTGGAACGGGAGATTCAAATCATAAACGTGCAGCCAACAAATCTGCAGCAACTGTACGATGCTGTCATCACAACATGGACCAGACTCTCTGAGGAATGTTTCCAGTTTTTTTTTGCCACAACGATTCAAGGCTAAAAAGGGGGTCCAACCCAGTGTTAGCAAGGAGTACCTAATAAAGTGGCTGGTGAAAGTATATTGTACTCCTTCAGGGTTCTGTATTCAGACTTGTACTGATTCTACTTTTTTCACATTAGTTGAATGGATAAAATACATTTTAGCAGCCATTAAACCAGATGGACTTAAGGAGTTTGCTTAACCAGTCAAGCAAACCAATTAACTAGTTATTAGAAAATTTATCTAAATCTCTAACCTGAAACTAACTTCAAAATTAAGAACCTTGGGGACAGAACATCAAATTGGTTAGTTTTATTACTGTCCCCCCAGTCCCCCAAAACAATTTAGTTAAATTCAGCAGCAATACTCTCAAACTGACCAACCATTGCAATTGTTTCAATTTCTCTGGTGTTTTTAGAATTATAAGATGCCAGATTACAAATACTCCTCAGCATATAACTGATTATCTATAGACATTCTAGTTTGCAGAAAGAACACTTCTCTTCTTCTCTATTCCTCCATTGGAGCTGAAACTGTTTTTTTGTCGCTCCAGGTCATTACCGGGGACCACAGCTGCAGAGTGTGAATCCAACCTAAAGAAGATCTACACGGTGCAAACTGTTCAGGTGAGACTTAAAGAACTCAGTCCTCTAAAGAGGAAAGAGATCAGGAGCACGCCTAGCCTGACTGTCCGACTCGTTCACACTACACAACTTTAGAATAGTTGGCCAATTCTCAAAACGTGAGAGACCACACACTAGCCGATTTGAAATTGTAGGTATCAGTGTTGTATAGTAACGAAGTAAAAATACTTCACTACTTTACTTAAGTACATTTTGGAGTACTTCATACTTTCCTCGAGTAAGAAAATTTTTGATAACTTTCACTTTTACTTCACTACATTTCCGAACTTAATTACATACTTTTACTCCGATACATTTTCAATGTGTGGTTTAGTTACTCGTTACAAAAAAGCGAGAGAGAAACGCAAATGATCACCTACTGATTGACTGCAACAAAGTCGGTAGCCGTGCATCCTATTGGTGTTCATCTCCACCAATAGGATGCACAGGTTTCGCACCTCCCCACTACGTCAAAAAGTGCAGGAAACGGTTTGATTGGTTAGTGCTCTGTTTGTGTAGGTTTGTGCCGTTAAAATGTTCGTTTGTGCAGCTTTGGTTTCCGAGATAGTAAAATGATTTTTTAGGCCATCCAGAGTTTACCGTCCCCGCATTTTGCTCCAAAACAAACCAAAGTGGGAGGGTTCGTTAGTGCTCCGTTAGTGCAGGTTTGTGCCGTTAAAACAAACGCAGCAAAGTTGTTTTCAATTTGGATTTTGGCTATTCCAATATCCGGTGTGAGCGGCGCCTAACTCGAGGTTGATCCGATTCATGAAGGCTAATTTCGGCCAGCCGTTCTCTAGGTCTCCCCTTCCTCAAGGTGTCGGAGTTTCACTCAGGGAGAGTCAACAAATTTTACATCCAAACTCTCCTGAGAAACTAATGGAAATAGATTTCTTGCCTTGTGACCAACTGACACAAAATTCATGACACAAAATATTGAGTATGAAGTAGTCATACTCAATATTTTCAGTAATTGTAATCTTAAAAAGTATATATTTTGGATGGCCTAAAAAATAATTTTTAATATCTCGGAAACCAAACCTGCACAAACGAAAATTTTAACGGCACAAACGGAGCTCTAATCAATCAGATTATTTGCTGGATTATTTGAGTAGGTGGGGTGTCAGTATCATGGAGGTCTGTTTCGCTTCTCCTATTAAACACCAAGTTAACAAAAAAGCTCTCCCTCTTCAGATGCCAAATAAGCTGCATTTCCCTCCCAATTCTTTTTTCTTTTGCATAATGACCAGTTGTTGCACCTATAGTTTGTGAAGTAGAGTAATCGTAACGGCTTTTTTTCTTCATGTTTTCTGTACTGACTATTTATTTTTCTCATTTTCAGCACTGACCTTACTGAAAGGGAAAACTTAAGGCTTATAGAAACTTTGTATTTTCTGTCCTGGAGGGTACAGGACAAGAAGCTGGTTCAGTTGTAAAGCAGGTTAAGTTAACCTTGTGGTTTAGGTAAGCACCTAATTTTCTTAACTAAATGATTCCTGCAGGTATACCTATTAGCAGGTTTCATTTTGTGTGCACTTGGTTGTGTACATTATTTTAAGTGTATTTGACAAGTTTACCAAAATATAAAAAATATCATTCAAACTGCGTTTGCCTTGTTTTACTTTTTACTTGTACTTTTCATTACATTACTTGAGTACATCAATTTTTACAGTACTTTCCATACTTAAGTACAAGACATTTCAGATACTTTAATACTTTAACTCAAGTAACATTTCAATCAGTGACTTTTACTTTTACCAAAGTCATATTTTGGAGCGGTACCTATACTTTTACTTGACTCCGAGATTTCAGTACTTTATACAACACTGGTAGGTATGACGGGTTCGATCGTAGAGTGTGAGGTTTCACTCAAGGACATTCGAAGTCCAGATATGAAATCCCTTAAAATTCTGCACACCTGAATTTAGAGTAAACAAACATGGAGAACGATGTTGAAGCGGGAACTTTAGTTTGTGGACTTACGTCCAAAAAGGACGTAACCAAAAATCAAAGCTTTGGATTCAGAACTGGAGACATTGCGAGAAAGGACTATATTTGTTGCACAATATGGAAGAGAGTTTTTTTTTTTCCTCATAACAAATACTGGTTTTAATTTTTACATTTTTTTTCGGTTTTCTCGTTTAATTAACCGTTACCGTTTACTTATAATTTTATATTGTTTTGCTGTGTTGACGTTGTAGAATATATGCATGTACTGGATCTTATTTCAGAAAACTGAATGATTTGAACCATCAGAGTAGCTTAAACTAGAAGAAAGCATTTCCTGCATATTCGTTTTTAGAAAATCAGATGGCAGTTATCCTTTTTTTCCCTCCAACTAACAGTGAAAGGTTAACATATTGCAGTTCCTTTAATTGAAACCCAAATGGGGAGTTGATTATACATTTTCTAGGATCGCTCCTGAAGCTGTGCAATATTTTTGCAGCGCTCGTCACAGTTTTCTGTTTGCTCCTGTATTTAGCTACAAATAGATTAACACAGCATAACAATTTCTGTATTTTTCCTCTGTTGTGTTATTACTACAGAATAAAATCAAATGGTTAGAATGCACTTCTGAACCAGATGTACTCTCTGGAATAATTTGATCATTTTCTGTTTTTTTTTTAAACCGATCCAATAGCGTGCGACTCTGAACAAGGATAAAGCTTTACTTATGGTTTGATGAGATCTAATTACCTCTAAAGCACATTTCTTTCATCCCAGCATTAACGAGTAGCAGAAGAGTTACCAGGTACATCGATCGCCGTTGCAAATTTGCTTCAGCTTTTTTGTCATTTCGTCATTTCTGTTGTAAAGAAAATCACAACAGAAATGTTAAAAAAACATTCACGTTCTTTCCACACTTCGACCAAACAATCTTCCATATCAAAAGTCCAGCAGACTCTGAGTTGTGCCATGCCAGCTGTTCTCGGGATTCCCACCGTGCTTACATCACAGCGCTTTCTGATTGGCTACCTGTCACATTCACCAGGCTGCCTTCTTGCTCCCAGGTCAGGGAACACCACAGACACTGGAGAAACGAGTCAAGACAATCAAACATGTTGAATATTCCCGATTTTAGATCAAAGTGGTCCCGACATTCTTTCGACTGGACCCGATCAGTCGTAACACACCACAAACTACAGGATGATCGGTTACAATTGTCGCAACAATCTTAGAACTCAGAACGTTCTAAGATTGTCTTGAGGGCAAAATCGGGGCAAAAACTCGTGTAGTGTGAACTGGGCTTTAGGAAGAGACTCCCTGATGGAAGGGACTGACCAGTCCCCAAGCATGCTGGGCTGCAGTCAACTGTCTGGACGAGAAGATGGATGAGCTTGCTACTGGTCGGTAGTCATTGAATCTGCTAATGCAGTGGTTCTCAAACTTTTTTCAGTAATGTACCCCTTTAAAAATATATTTTTAGTCAAGTACCCCCTGACACAGCAAAACATTTTTGGAAGAAAAAAGAGGTACAGTGCTGTAAAATCACTGTCTGATTTATTAAAACATCCATATTGCAAACATTGCATGTAGAAACAAAAAAAGAAAAACAGAAGACAGTGACCACCAGGAAGGCATAAAACCAGTCAAAACTCAAAGATGCATCTGTGCAGACTGCTGCAGGATTTTCAGCTGATGGTGTTTTCAGTGAAAAACATGTTAACGACATTAAAAATGTCCTCTGCGGTTGTTCGCCCCTCCATTTCTTTGCAGAATGTGTTCACAGATGTCGTCCGGGTCAATGTATCTTACAAATGCAAAAAGTTGCGCATTTCCACTCACATCTGTGGATTCATCCAGCTGCAGTGAAAATGAGTCGCCAACTTTCCCCACAACTTGTTCGACAATCTCTGTGCCCATGTTATCTATTCTGCGGCAAACGGTGTAATTAGACAGAGGACAGTTTTTAATGCATCCGCTGATTTTTTTTGTCCAGCATAGTTTCGGCCAGTACAACAGCAGCGGGGAGCAGTAGGTCTTCCGCTGTGGTGAATGGTTTTTTAGCTTTAGCAACGATGTAGTGGAGGCTTTTCGCATTGTGGGTTGGGATGACTTGAACTCAGAAAGTTTTCTCCTGAAGAACTCCGGTGGCTTACCAACGTGACATCCATGTTTTGTGGTGAGATGCCGCTGGAGGTGTGCCGGCTTCATGCTAGCGTTGGCTAATTTCTCCCCGCAAAAAAACACGGGGGGGTCAGAGATCATGGTCGTAAATCCCATTGAAACATACTTTTCCATGTACTTTCTGTACTTCGGCGGCTCTGGTTTTGCCTTCTTTTCTCCTTTATCTGTACTTTCGGCAGCATTGCTGCTTCGCTTTAGCCACGTCTCCATGGTAACAGTGTAATCATGATGACGACAGGTCGTTGACGAGTGCGCTGGGTCTGTGGGTCAAACTAACTTGGTGGGGGGGTCCATTTTATTTTAAAGGATATTGAAACTAAATACTGAATATAAAATTCAGTGCATGAACACAAATTGATATTTTATCGAACTTTTTACAAAATAATTTTTCCCAAGACTTATTATGAGGAGCCTACTGATTTTTTTGATATTTTGAAAAGCTTCACGTACCCCCTGCAGTACCTCCACGTACCCCCAGGGGTACGCGTACCCCCATTTGAGAACCACTGTGCTAATGTACTTTATTTACAGAGGGATGATGGTGGACGGCTTTAAGCATGTTGGGATGGTGCATTAGATTAGGGACTAGTTATAGATGATGGTAAAAACCCAGTGTGTGAAAATGGCTCTATTTACCAAAAGTTACCAAAATACGAGACAGAAATTTCTGTAGCTTCAACTGCTCCGCCGAAGACCCCACAATGAAGCCAGGAGAGAGAAAAAACATGGATGAACTTGTTGGATTTTTCTTGTTGTGACATTGCCAAGGCTTTGCTTTGTGGAACGAAGTTGAGCAGAAGCTGCAGTCAGATAATGATTTTTAAACCTGTATTTGCACACAACCAATGCAACTGGAATGTTAGGTTCCAGGAAGGCCCGCTTCATATTGAAATCAAGCTTGAAAAATTCTGGAAAACTGCACCTGACAGCTGGGCTCGCCTTTGATATTTCTGTGTGGAGAAAAACAGCTTGTGACTTAATTTCATACGTTTAGTGTGTGCTGATAACTGGCTTCACATTGATATGCTCTGATAATATATGTACGTAATCACTGGAATCTAAACTTGATGGAAATTTCAAATGCACAATTTTATGAGGTATATAAACAAAATGAGACTTTACTGTCTTTACCCGGAACAATCATAACATTTATTACAGGATGGCTCAATCTTTCCACTTGCAGACATGACATTTAATTTAAAGCTTTATCGAGAAGAATTCAGCGACAATGTTTTCAGTTTTTTTGCATAAAGCTTAATTGGTTCCCAGAAAAAAAAAAAATAACAAAGAATTCAGACTTTTCATTTTAGGAAAAGAAATTCAGTGGTCCTCTTCTGCAGGATGTTTTATTGCACTTATGTCTTTGCATGAATTGATTACCATGATTTAAAAGTTAGCATTTCAGATTTGCTAAAAATATTTATGAATACATATAATTCAGTTTAAAACCCTTTTAAATCGTCCCAAAAGAAGTTGCTGGAGTGATGGGAGTTAATGACTCTGGATATATAGAGAATAAAATAATCATTGCTTTCCCCTCCCCCGCCTGTTACTATGGAAACAGTGAAGATTTTTTTTTTTTTAAAGTTCTGGCTCTGAAAGTCTAAAAAAATCTCATATTCTCATATTTAGAGATTGTTAATACTCTGAAGTGTACAAGCACCCACAGGGCATATGGATGGAAAAATTTGATTCTGTGGCATTAAGGCAAACTTTGTCCAGCAGAGTGCACTGCTGTACAAGTCACAAGATCAGAGTTTGACTGAAAAATCCAGAACTGATATTAATGTATTGATTTTATTTGCTTTTATACTTGAAGATGTTCTGGAGTGTGTATAACAACATCCCTCCTGTCACCGCCCTGCCTTTGAGATGTAGCTACCATTTAATGCGTGGTGAAAGAAGGCCATTATGGTGAGTCCACATAGTATTCAAGACATCAGCAGTGACTAACTTGTTTTCAATTATGTAAAAATTACATATTTAGCTAAAATCACAATCTCTGTTGGGATTTTTTACTTTGATCTTCTACACCACCAGGGAGGAAGAAAGCAACGCAAAAGGAGGGGTATGGAAAATGAAAATTCCAAAAGAAAACAGTGTAAGTGCTGCTTGTGGTTTACTTACTTTCCTTCTCCTTACAGGAAAGTATTAGTGATGAGTTTCTCTGCTTTATGTCTCAGTCTACAGTTTGGAAAGAGTTGTTACTTGCTACTATCGGGGAGCAGTTTGCAGATTACTGCACATCAGGTACAGTAGGATAATTTAATAAATGAAAATAAAAAAGATGAAAGATGTTCAGTTTAATCCTTTGCGAACAGTTTTTCTGTTTTCCTCTTCTATTTTTCAGATGATGAGATTGTCGGTGTCAGTGTTAGTGTTCGAGATCGGGAGGATGTTGTACAAATATGGAACAGAGATGCAACGCTTGCCGACAAAGCGAGTATTTTGGGGAAAGTCTATGAGCTGCTCCCGTATATATCATTTAAAGCAGTTTTTTATAAGCGTAAGTGTGTGTGTGTGTGTGTGTGTGTGTGTATATATATATATATATATATATATATATATATGTGCTTATATGTATATAAATAATTTTTTTATTCAAGTTTGCGAAAAATGCATTTGTGAAATTATTGTTAATTTCACAAATGCATTTTAACAAATGAAATTGTTAAAAGGCTTGCCTAGCTAATTTGCTATAATTCAACACGCCTTCAAATCAAATCCTTGGTTTGTGCACATAGTGTTTGCTAAAAAAGTATTTTGATGGCTTTGCAATGATCCTTAAATATTTGTTTCTGTGAAAGGAGGTGCGGTCACACTGAGAGGAAGAGCCGTTTGTATAGCACAGCTCTGCCAATAAACACTATTTCACAATAATTTCAAAAGTTAAGACAAAATTATGACTAAGTTGACATTTTAAACTGTCTTTAGTGTCATATGTTAGTATATAGGCATAGTTATAATTAACATAACATTTTCTCTTGTTTTTCATTTTTACCTTCTCAACAACAAACACAATGTTTTAGAAAAACTAGCCAAAAAAAAGGATGTGTAAGTCACTGTAAATCCAAAACATAAAAAGGGTTGTTTGCCTGATTTAAAAAACAAAAATAATAAAAATAAAAATATATATTCTATGCAAATAAATATCCTACACATTTTTTAAATTTCATCATCAACAAGAAGAGAGTATAGATCACTCCTGCTTTATTTTGTCCTTCATAATAAGAGAGAGTGCCTTGGTCTGTTCTTTAGTAAATGTAACTGGTTGTTGTGTTTTACTATAAAATTAAAAACACGACTAATAATGAATGTTACACAGTGTAGTGTACAATTTCTAGTTTTAATAACATATTTTTTTCCGAATATCTCCCATAAGTGAAACTTGCATCCTCATGTAAAAGTGTATCTAAAAATGTTGTCGAATTTTGGGCAGCTGGGCCACTTTAAATAGTTTAGAGATCTGCAAATGACCCCTAAGCTGCACTTTCAATACTCTTACCCTAATTAAAGTGGCAGCCTATGAATGAACAGCCAACACTCCTCCATAGAAAACTTAATATTGTCTTCCTCTCACTTAATACTGACTGTTCTTCCCTCAGAGTTTTGTCGATCTAACTGTGCTGAATTGTGGTGCGTTCAGTGACCAGACAAACATGACTATTCCCCATCAAGTTAGCTGATTCCTGTTGCTAGCTGACGTTTTAACCCATTTGAGACATTGCCTGATATTTTTTTCTGTAAACCTGCTTCATATTCAAATTGTTTAAAAAATTCCACTTAAACGCTGACTCAAGAAGCTTAATCTCTATTGCTAACATTTTGAAAATCCTGACCTTGCAGTTGTTTGTTTTAGCACTTGGAACTTTCCATGCCTTTCACGTTGAGTAATCTTTGTCAAGCAGATGTCTAATGAAATGAAATTGCTCTGTCTCTTTCAGCTCATATGGATCATCATGCCTTTGAGGGAGGACGTTCAAGACATTAGATTGTGAAGCACTTTAAATAAAAAACAAAAAACAAAACCCAGAACTCTGTACCTGCCTTCACGGAAGGCAATGTCCACAACTTAGTTAAGGATAGTATTTTTTTTTTTTGCTTTCAATGACGAGAGGTAATCAATATATTTTTATATCTTTTAATGACTGCTGCCTTGTTTTAATCATTATATGGGTCCTGAAGCTCTGAAGGGTTCAGAGATTGTAAACTGTGTAAATCTCATCAATAATGCATTAAGTAGTGAGGGTGACAATTTTCTGTTCTGCTAGAACTGTACTGGGACCACTCATGTCATTCCTGGTGCAGACTACAAGTCACATTCAATATCAGAATATTGCTGAAAATTGTAACTTTTTGAATATGGCTATTGCTGCACCGATTAGTATGTTTTTAACTGCAATTTGCTGCTTTCCCATCATGGTCCATTCAGCTTTTTCAGTGCCAAAGCGCTCTTCTGCTGTTTTTAAGATGTTTTTGTTGTTCAAGTATTTGTTTTTTGTCTGTTTTGGGTTTTATCGTCACAGATGGAGTGAATGTAATATTTGCTTTCTTAAAAAGTGTGAACTTTTAACCGGAAATCGTACATGTTCGTCCACCCATCGTAAAGCCATCGTAAAGGATCAAAGCGAAGTCCAGCATGGATGTGGCCATAATTATTTTTAAAGCGTTACTTTTATGGGTGAAAAAAAAAACAAAACAGTGTTGAAAAAGTATCAGGGAATGTTTTAATATAGTTTTTTTTCCCCAAGCTTCAGGATTCAATATTCTTTTTAATTGAGCCCTGAAGTGAAGTTACTGATTGTTAGATAATGAGGTAATGCCACCCATTTTCCTCCCTTCGCACCTGCCGCTACATGTTTCCACTGACAATAAAACTTCTAGTTTTCTTTCTGCCTTCTAGGTCAGTGATTATGTGCAACTCATACTGTTCTCATGTTTCAGTGGTTTGAAGATGGATTATGCTTTATGAAGGCTGAGTGAATAACTGAGTTCTTATGTAGACTGCTGCTTAGAGGGACAAAAAGAAAACTAGATTTGCTCCCATCTAGTCAATATGCATCTTTTGTTCAACAACAACTTCAAGTTGTTTTTGATTAAGTATAAGTTAAGGTTATCTTGCATGTTCTGTCACATCACCTTTGTAGTTGATCTCATGTCAGGTTGATAGATTTAAAAAGGATCTTTGTTTCCCTCTGTAAAGTCTTTTTGCAGTGACATGAACAGATCAAATAAAATGGAGCTGAAAATATTTTTTTGGGCGTTTTTCTTCTCATTGAGAACACTAAGAACACTGAGCAAAATTATTCTAGTTCCACCTTTTCTGTTTCCTCTTTGACAGAATTAGAAAGACATTGTAAACATAAACCACATTTTTACAAAAACGTCTTGATTTGCAACATTTAGAATCCAAAACTTTAAAATCAAAAACTTGATTCAATTGGCTACACATCCCTAGATAGATGACACTTAAGATCAACTGAATTTGACTATTCAGAAATATGTGGATTACATTTTTTCTGGATTTGATTGTTATATGGTTGGTTTGATTAAGCAGGGATTTAGTCTGGCAGTAAGTCTAATTCATTTCTGTTACGAGTTGGTCCCATACAACCAAGGTTTCCGTTTGTCACCAATTCTGCTTATAACTGTAATGAACAGAATCTCTCAGCTCAGTCAAGGTGTTGTGGGGATCTGTTTTATTGTCCTCAAAATCAGGTCTTTGCCTTTTATGGATGATATGGTGGCCGCACAGTGGCGCAGTGGGTAGCGCTGTTGCCTTGCAGCAAGAAGGTCCGGGGTCTTTCTGCACGGAGTTTGCATGTTCTTCCTGTGCATGCGTGGGTTCTCTCCGGGTTCTCCGGCTTCCTCCCACAGTCCAAAAACATGACTGTCAGGTTGATTGGGCTTTCCAGATTCTCCTTAGGTGTGAGTGTGTGTGTGTGTATGGTTGTTTGTCGTTGTGTTGCCCTGCGACAGACTGGCGACCTGTCCAGGCTGTACCCTTCCTCTCGCCCGGAACGCAGCTGGAGATAGGCACCAGCACCTCCCGACCCCGTTAGGGAGAAGGGTGACGGAAAATGGATGGATGGATGGATGATATGGTTCTGTTGGCTTTGTCAGACTGATTTCCAGTAAGAGTGCACTGATTGCAGTAACGATCAGGCTACAGTTTTCTGACCAGATTACCTACCTTTAACCTGCCATTTTCGATTTTGATCAATACTGATGTCTTTTGTCTAAAAAGCAGCTAAAGGTAGCAAGAAAGTTACTAAATTGGCAACAGAGAGGTGACTATTGTCAACCACAAACATGTAGACAGGACCTGGTGGATGGATCAGTCTGTCAAACCTTTCTCTCACAGCAGGGAAACAGAGGGCAACGGTTGATTTTTAGACTATTGCTGAGGTACATGAGATCGCAAGATAAGATTGGTTTCACAAGTAAGAATCTCAATATTAAGAAATCATATTTATCGGCACCCCCTAATCTCCAGGTTTCTCTTAAGAAGTTTTCAGCTGGGATGAAAATCAGCACCCAACTGCACAAAACGGGATAAAAGTTACTGGATTAAGTTGAAGACTACATCTAGCATGCGCCATTCTTATTGGAACTCCTGGTAAGTGATTTTGGCAAATAAAACATAAAAAATTACTTTTGGCCAGAAATGACTGTTGTCATTATTTTAAGGAGGTGACTATATTGAATTTTTATACTGCAGTAGAATAAGTACATGTTTTAGAAATAAAATACTCCAAGTGAAATTTTCCCAAAGAATGATTGGTCCATGTCTGTGTTTGACAACTTGAAAGCTATTGTACATACTAGTTATGTATTGTACATACATACTAGTCTAATTCTAATTCATTTCTGTTACGAGTTGGTCCCATACAACCAAGGTTTCCCTTCGTCACCAATTCTGCTTATAACTGTAATGAACAGAATCTGTTTTGTAGACTAGTACATAACTAGTACATACATACTAGTTATGCATTTTTATAACATTTATTTGAAAATACAGTAGAATGGTTCATGTGTAATTCTCACTGCATTACATTATTTGTTGAAAAGCCACATTTTATGATGTTTTGTTCTAAAACAACCCTAAAGTTCTTGAACAAAAGGTGGCTCAAAATAGTGTTAGTTTAAGATTGTGCACATTTAAGGCATTCCATGTATTGTAGAGTTTATTTTAAGATTTGGATCAAACAGATTTATGTCATTGATTAATCAGAAATATATGCCACAATGAAAGTAGAAAAACGTTCTCAAATTACTTATGGTCTTACTTTTTGCAACTAGAAAACATGGAATTTTAATAGAGATGTGTATACTTTATCCACTTTGCTAACGACTAAACTGAGCTAACCACTACCTAGTTTCCGATACTTAGCCTCTTTCACTCCTCATTATTGACCTTCTGGCAGACATTCTCTTCCCGTCACACCTTGAATACCACAGTCTTCGGCAGCAAAAAGGCATTTAACCCTCACCACCAAAACTCCTCGTTAGAAATCGAGAGCAGCTCCTCTTCATTAGCTTAATTACCTAATTAACAGAAAGCTAATTACCCTGTTGTGTTCACACAAACATGTGAAGAGGGTGTTATGCAATGGATGATGATCCACAATTAATTTATGACCACACTCCCATCAAGTCGGGATCCTAATCCACGCAGCACATCAGTGGCGTGACACATAAACAACACTGTAATAAATTCAGTCGACTCCTGGGCCTCACTGATCCCTATTGACATGTAGATAGAGCCACTGAACAATTAGTCGCAAATTAGATTATTTTTTCAACTTGTTTTCTGAAGCAGCTCACACATTGTTCTTCATTATAACAGACATGTTCGCAGCTTAATGAGAAACATGGTGACAGCACAATATGGAAAGTAAAGGATTTCATTCAAGAATATCACAGATCACTAGATCTCTGATATATTTTTTTCAGATATATTTCCCATAAAGCTAAAATTTAACACAAGATTCATTAGTCAAACCTAAAAAGGTTAAATACAAATTCAAACAAAGGCTAATTTTATCCAATTATCCTGCTGCACCTTCAAAAAAGACAAATTAATTGTAAATTTAAGAATTATAAAAAACCCCCCAATAAAACAAAAAACAACAACAAAAAAGAAACACACAGACTCACTCAGTATTTTATAGGTTTGATTTAGTTTTTATTGCAATAACACAAATATGAGCCACATCAAAACTGTTTTACTTTTTTGTACAAAAACCTTTGAACTTTTCAAATTTTGTCTTAATACATCCAAGAACCCAGATGTAATTTATTGGGATTTTATGTGACACAATGTAATATAGAACTGGGAAGAGGAAGGAATACAGCATATGATTTTCTATTGAAATTACAGCTGCAAGTTATTGTAGATCGAATCTTTCACCTGCTCTTATCCATAAAATAATTCAAACTCAGTCAGAATGGGTGAAGATCTGTAAAACAGCAATTTGCCAGAAATGCTAAGCTTTAAAAAAACAGGCAAGAAAAAATAAAGCAGTAAAATAAAATAATAAAAAACTAAAATCTTAGGGATTAAGTAGAAAAGACTCAAGTGAACCCCAAAAATATATCCGATTTGTGGTTAAGATCATGAGTCAGTTTTTCCAAAGGACGTTTGACAGATATCTGTGTTATCCACATATTCTAATGTTGGTCCATTGTAGCAAAATACACTTTTTAGCAAGAAATTGAAGAATTGTAAACAAAGATTTAGAATGTGCATCTAAATGTTTAGGGGGATGTAATCAATTCTATTGTAGCTCAGGATTTATGTTTGGGGTTGATGTCTTGCTGGATGGAACTCTACCCCAGTTTGAAGTATCCATCATCAACTCCGACCAGTTTAGCTCTCTGTAGATAGAAGAAAAGCATCCCAGCAGCATGACACTACCACCACTATGTTTCATGGTGGGCATTGTGTGTACAGGGTGAAGTGCAATGTTACTTTTCCAAAATTCATAACGTTTTGATCCCATCTTAGCAGAGTGTCATCCACATGTTTACTGTGCCATATTTTAGTTCATTTAAAATTTTACATTTATTAGTGCTAATTGAGATGTTTAAACTATGAAACATTTTTTATAACCTAATTATGTTTTAAACTTACATTCTCTAAAAAAAAAAACCTCTGACACTTTCAAAGAACAACTAGATTTATGCTAAAATCCCAGGTGGACATGTACTTTTTTTTTCTCCTGAACAATCAAATTAAATACTAAAGAAACATATTGTTGCTGGGGTTATAAAGTGGCAAAATGTAAAAACAAAAATGTATAAAGTGCTGTAGTTATTAGTTGAAGCCTATAGATGATAAAAAAGCATTTATGAATACATGTATCTGTAAAAGCGCTGACACAATAAAAACATAAATGTTTTAGAAGAAAATGGCTGTAAAACATAATCCAGGTTCTGATGTGATCTGGAATAACCTCAATATCAAATATCTAACAGAGACATTTTCTTATTATTAACAATGGTCAGAAGGTGGTGCTCTCCGCCAAGGAACAGTCCTCCCTGAGACGGCTCAACTTCAGCTCTTTTTCTCAAATGTATTCATGAGAAAGTGATATCCTCCCTTAACTGATCAACCAAAAAAAACTAAAATAAAAAACAACTAAGCTACAAGTTGCTATGGGAATAAAGATAACAGCTTCACTAGTGGATTCTTTTCTCCTGGACCAACACATGATTGTTTTAGACGGCCACCAAAAACACTTTCTTCTTCTGACAGAGTATGCAGAAGATTTTAAATGTAACATTTAGTTCAATCAAAGTGTTTATGAATCTTCTCAGCTGACATTTAGCAACTGAGAAAATCTGGTCCACATGTTTGAGATTGCAGCTATTGTAACTACAAGAACCTACGCTCTCCTTATCTCATGTCCTTTCAAAAGCATATCAGATTTTTCTGAGCATGTCAAACTTAAGCATATAAGCACACTTTTTTCATTTTTTTTATTGGGATTGCAAGGAACTATTTCTGAAAGTTACGTATTATAACAATCTTAAATTGAGTTAAATTATTTATGTACAGTTCAATACAGGTTAGCTTATTTATTTGTTTTACTATGTTAGCAACATTTTTAATGCTAAAGTCAAATCTGCTAGCAAGTGCAGTTAATTCAGCAGTCAATGCCAATAAGCATCACATTTTAGCTGTGTTCCTTTAACAGCATGTAAGCAATTTAAGGAATGACTTACATGCCATTCATTAAAATCTTCCTGCCTTGCAAATATATATCTTAAATGTTCTTTACTATTTCAGCAATGTAGCCTTGATCATAAAGCAATTTTTTGTCTTTAGCATTAAATAACTAACCTCATGAAACCCTGAAAGGTTACTGAAATATATTTATATTGGAGATTTAACACAGAAACAGCAGACATAATTAGATGACAATTGATTTTTAATTTAGTAATTTAGTTGAATAAGTTTCAACATTTCTGGGACAATTTGGCTAGTTTACTATATTTTATTTAAGCTGTCAAACATAAATAACATCAAATTTTAAATATTGTATAAAATCCAAATTAAATTTCGGCAAATTGATGTGTCAATTTTTATTGGTTAGATTAGCAGTTTGCTGTATTAGTGTGTAATTTTGCAGAAAAGCAATAATAATAATAAAAAACCTCCCAAACAAATGAAATGCTTTGTCCTAAAAAAAACCTTGACTTTGAAGTGAGTAATCTCTTAAAGAGAATCATGTGCAGTCCTGGCTTAGTAGGTATGCCACACATGCAGCAGACTATTAAAAGAAAGTAACTTTCATGGTGAATATAAATAATCGTTAATTGCAATCATCCAAATAAAACGTATCCAAATTGTTACACTGATTTTTATTGGGTAAATCACAATTTGTTTTATGAGTGCAGTTTATTTTTATTAGTGCATAGTTAAGAGTTAAAAGAAATGAGAAGGTTATTTTTCCGGAAAAGTTCCTTCTGGCTCAATTTTTGACTAGTCGACATTTAGCTTTTCTGATAGCCAGAACCCTCTTTCCCCCTGTCACACTTACTTCTAAAACTAATGCTCATCATTACGTACCCTTCACCTTCCTCGTAGCACACGCACGCACGCACGCACACCCACACCCACGAACACACACACACAGAAAGGATCTACCTTTCTAATTACCTAAGTGCTCCTGAAAATTAAAATATACTTAATTCTGTCAAGGCTCTGAAACGCTCTGAACCTTGTTTTGCCCAGCAGGTGGATGTATGACGTCACGGACTAGGAACATCAAAACAAAAACATTCAAATCCTCGTTTCTTCTTTTTTCCTCTTCCTCTCTCTCTTTCTCTCTCTAATTCTTCTCTCGGCGTGTTAAAAATCTAATAACATTAAAAGCCAGGAGACTATTTTCCCCCTGCAAGACACACTGGCGAGTCGGCAAGAGCGAAACTCCACATATTGCCATATTTCGACGCCCTCGGTAAGATAATATCTATTTCCTTAGAGATAAGTTAAGTTAGAGAACTCCCTCACCTCCTCTTACTCCTCCTCTTCCTCACCTTCAATGGCAGCTAAGTCCAACACTGAGGCGAGCGAAGTATAGTATTTGTTGGTGTTTACGGTGTGATTTGTTGTCGCACGCGTTCGCGGTACACAGGCTTCCGTGCACAGGTTCATTATTCTCCAACAAATCGCCCCCTCCCCTCCCCTCCCCTTCCCTCCTCTTTACCCTCCGCGTGCGCTGCTCGTTCGCCGCTGTAAAGCTTTTTTTTCCCTACCGGTAAGTTTCACAGCTCTCATCATGTTAACATTAGCTTTGTTGTTTCGCCTTTTGATACCTTCTGCTGCTCGCACTGAGTCTAACTTCGCTCCTGAAATTATTAAACATAGCGAATCAAACTCACTAACCGTGCTGCTAAAACTTAGTGGGCAGCACAGTTTATTATCTTGGTTGTGTGGCGTGGTGTCCCGTTTTTTTTCTCAGAAAGTTAACTGAAGTTGAAGCTACTCACGACACCCTAGGGGGAAATGCACCTTTTGGAGAAAAAACCCCAACCAACTCTTTAGTTACAGCTGGAAAGATGGACAGAGCGAACAGGCAGCGGTAGTCACACACAGCTTCTAATTACAGCTTTACTTACGAAGAATAAGTTTAAGTTTTCACAGTTAATGTTTAACTTTATTTGGTTGAATCGAGAAGTTTGCTGTGATTTCTTTAGCAGGGAAGGAACTTTTCCCCACGTGCTCGCTGTCCCCTTAACAAAAAAAAAACAAACAAAAAAAAAACAAACAAAACAAGCCATTTGCGCTGCACTTACTATGATTCGTCATGACATTTACTATCACTCCATCTGCTTTGTTTTTAGCTGTACATAAAAGACGGGGTTTGTTTTATGTGTGGCGTCCCTACTAGGAGATACGACTATGCATAGTTCGTCTTCTAAGGCGGATATTCATTTATTTCACTTAGTTGTCAAAATTATTAACTTAAAGATATTA
This sequence comes from Poeciliopsis gracilis, assembly GCA_911649635.1. Lineage (NCBI taxonomy): Eukaryota > Metazoa > Chordata > Actinopteri > Cyprinodontiformes > Poeciliidae > Poeciliopsis > Poeciliopsis gracilis. The sequence continues at coordinate 249,706 of CAJVRI010000688.1, forward strand.
TTTATGGCTGTCCCATTCTTATATACATAATATTTCTATGAGAAATAACACCCCTGCATCTCCGCCATTCAGACTAATATTTTTATGTTCTTTTCACTGTAGAAACAAATACTCTTTCTCATATGTCTATTAGTGTTCAGCTAACTTAAAATAAATAAGTTTATTCATCAAGGCACCTCCAACTTACTGATTATACTGTCTAATGCAAAGTTTTTTTTTTTTTTTTTCCCCCAAACTATTATTGTATTGCATTCTCTTTCATCTGACTGCTTAGATTGTGTTTACATCAAACTTGTTGTGATAGTATCTGTACATTGGAATAAAACAAGCAAATAGACAGGAACACAATTTTTTTTTCAATCTCTCCAATGTTTTATACAGTAAATGTGAGCCATTGAAAATTTTTGCAAAAGAGAAACTGCAGCTTTAACTTTTGCTGGCGGTGCTCCCTCCTTCTTGTTTCTTAGGATTAGTCATTGTCTGAAGGGGAGGGAAAAAAAGTAACTTTTTTTTGTATAAGTAAAGTAAACAGCCTCCAACAAGCGAACCTTGACAACCTAGATTAAGGAAAACATTGGAGATCAAACAGTGCTGCTGCTAGGCTGTTGTCATGAGCTGCATGAGAAAAAGAGAGAGAATATTTGAACAGGCGGTTGGGTTTGTGTGCTCACTTATGCAGAAATGGACTTTCACAAATGCTGACCTAGGTTTTGGGGAGGCAGGATGAGCTTTCTTCGCAGTGTTTGACTGCCACATATTTTCATACAGTCTTTCCTGTGTCTCAAATAGCGTTGCCATTTGAGATAAATAAGCTCTCTTTTACCCATGAGTGAATATATATCGGCCTGGCTTGAGGAGCAGTTAAGAAAATGAAGTTGAACTTTAAAGAAGACCACTGTTATGACACAATATCTGTGATTTGTGAGTTATTTAGAAAACCTTATTATCTTTCATGGCCTCTTTAGGCTGAAACAGCTCTGCTTTGTACAGAGCTCAGGTCTGAGCAGCTAAGAAAATAATCAGTCACTCATGCATTCAACGAGTGGACTCTCCCATCCCTGAATGAAGCGGTTCTCTCTTTCATCTGACTGCTCAGTATTTGTGAATACACATTGAAATACCCTGTGCTGGGTACAGAGGGGCTGTAAACTGGCACCCCTGCTTGGAGATAAAAGGAGTTATTTTGGGTCCAGTGTGGGAATAAGAGGCTGCATTTATTCAATTGCTTCTTTTTTTCATATTAATTTCATATTAATTTCATCCATTCTAGGAATAATTGTGAACAATTATTTTAGTAATCAAGTATTCTGTTAATTATTCTGACAATCTAGTAATTGAATAAAAATATGACAAAATAAAACTGGTAAATTCTACCATAACATCAGCATTATTGGATATCAACATTGACTCAAATTTTCACATTTGTTCATCCAACACAATTACTTTTATGTAGTTTAAAAAATTAACCTGTAGCAATAATAGCTTTTTAAAAATTTACCTGGGCAAAAGTTATATAAAATATCAAACTACATTTAATTTAATAAAAAATAGGCATATTCACACAGACACTTCTAAAAAAAAGTCTATTCTGTAGTCTTTAGTTTATGCCCAGCCATATACAGCTTTTATGTTCATGTGAGTGCCTGAATTTGGCTTGTTCGTCACACACAGGAACATATCGCCTGCTATGTACCATCACGATGCGTTCCGCCACCCATTTGATGCAACCAGGATGATATGAAATTATTTTCCAGGTTGTCCGTAAAATTACACTTTCGTCAAGGATCGGTTACAGTACAGCCACCCGCTGTGTTCAGTCTATCAGCTCACCGGTATAGACTGAACCCACCACGCTCTGCAGTTCACTCTGTAACCAGGCAGCGACTCCAGGAGGAGACAGGCTGTCGTATTCCATGCATTGTGCCAGTCATTTTAAAGATGCCTATTGGTCCCCCCCAAAAAATTATAAAAACCCAGATGTTGTTATCAATTAATAAAATCCCCCAGACCAAACTTGACAATTGGATGTTATGCTTCTAGTTGTTGACGAAAGTATTTTGCTTTCATCAACAACTCATAGGCAGAAGTGAGAGTGTTGCGCAACACAAACAATCACTCAGCTGCTACACGGTGTGCTAAGTAATAAAACATAATTTAACAAAGCTTCAAGGTAGATAGTTTTCCTTGAGGAATTTTAATAATTGAGGTACTCAAATCATTCGAGGAATCATTAGAGCCCTAATCCATTCATGTTTTGATGGAAGCGAGACAAGTGACAGAACTTTCTGCTAGATAAATTTACTAGATTAATTCTATTTAATTTTTTTGCATGTTTGATTCACATGACACAAAAATTATTGGGGGCTTCCTGAATTAATCTGGTATTTTCTTTGTTCGGAGGGTCTGGACCCTTGGCTATTGAGAAACAATTGCTTGAAGTCAGTTAAGAGTTTTAAATTTTCCTCATTTGATAATGTTTACTTGAAATTGCCTGTGTTGTAAATAACCATTCTCCACATTGAAGAGACAAGAGGTGATACGAACTAAGCGACTGTTAATGTTAATTCAATATTTGGAAGTATGACTAACATGAACTGAACAGCTTTGTTCACTTCCTCCTCTGCCATTGCTAAAACTACAGGGAGACTACAATTCTAAAACAGACCACTGAGATGCACTGATTGGAGTTTTTCTGGCCGATCCCACTTTCGAAAATCTAGCAAAACTCCTTATCCTAAATTTTTGGCTAATTAAAAAAACTTTTAAAATTTTTTGCATTTTCTCCACAGCTAATCTAATTTAAAATTAGTAAACACTTTGGCACCTTAGAAAAGTATAACATATAAATGCATGCATAAGTTGTTGAATAATTTTTTTTCTCTGCCTAAAATGGCAAACAAAAAACCTTTTATTTGAAAATAAAAAAAGTTAAATATTACATTGTCCTCATTAGTATGCAAGTAGAAAATAAACCCTCAAAATATTTGATCTGTTATTTTGTTAGATTTAACTTACAAGTATAGCTTGACAATTAAAATTCATTAGGTCTCTATATATGTAGTAGTTTCAGATCTATTAGAAAATAAGATGAAAAGAAACTTCCAACTATTGTCAATTGATTCCTTTATGGATTCAAAATAGGGGAAGTTTTCATTTTTTATCTGTTTAACCAATAATTATTATTTTACCTGAGCCAGTTGGTTTCAATCATTACCTGTGATAATACAGACAGAGAGAAAGAGAACAAGTTGTAAGGGGTCTCATACTAACAACTTATAACTAGGTAATATGAAAATTGCCCTATTCCAGTCTATCAATGTCAGAGCCGTGGTTTTTAACAACTGACAATGGATATTTGTTTACTTGAGTGTTTTTTTTGTGTGTGAAGCTAAAGAGCAGTGGATTTACATGAACATTATTTAAAGTTCATCCGAGAATAAAACCATGTCAGAAGTGAACTAAACAATCTGCTAGGGAGCGAGTCTGGGTGGGGTGGAAGAAGAGCCATTACTGCGAAGGAAAGTGTGATGCTGCTTTAATAACACGTCAAAGATTTGATACAAAATCGGACCATTTTTGTCTCTTTCTGCTATGCTTTACTTTTTTATTTTTTTAAACCGCACTTGGAATAGCACACGGTGTGCTTCCCATTTTAATGGACTAGTTACAGAGTCCATGGCTGGACACACTGGTAGGGTAGGTCAAACAAATATCATTTTACACAGCACACAGGAACACTTTTTTTAATCTTCTCATAACAGGTTGTGCGGTTTGATATTTTTCTGCTGCCATTGCCAGAAATCACGTCAGTCAAACTGGTGTGGTTAGATCTGTGAAGCATTTTCTTTGTTTATGCTCCTTTTTCACAGCCACTTTGTTCTTTCTTTCTTCTGCTGCAGAGGCTTTCTGGTGTTATCTCGGAGGTTCTTTCTGTTCACGTTACGAAAAAAAAAAAAAAAAACCAGACTTCCATTATATCAAAGTGTTCAGATCTTAAAAAGCTGCTCGAAGCTTGATGTTGAGCACTTGAAAATGTAAGCTTGTGTGGCCTGGGCTGAAAGATTAAATCATTACTCTGTTTTATCTGAGTAATGGGATAACGAGAGGAGCAAAAACTGACATTCACTAATACGAACTATCGCTTAAGCCCCTGATAAACGTAGGAGGCAGCGTAATGTAAATTGAAGGTTTTTTTTTTTTTTTTTGGAGGCCGTTCATCCTTGACTTCTTGGCTGTTTTTTTAGTTGGCAGTTGCAGCCTAATAAGAAATACAACATGGCAGGGCCTGCTCTTCCATCATCGTTCGCTGGCTGGAAAGTCGGCGCGCTTTGATCATGTCTTTTGGGTGCATCACTCCGGCTTAGCCCGCTGCGAACTGTGTGATAAGCCATCAGAGTGCTCAGATCTCAGCCGGGGCTCGAGGAGAGACAGGAGAGCATAATGGAGACAAGGAGAGAACGGCAATGCAGATTTTGTTGACAGACTCTTACTGCGGCTGCTTTCTGTCTTTTTTTTTTTTTGCCTTTGAATTCAACAATCTTGCTGTTCACTCATCTATGAAGGAAAAATAAAAAAATAAACCTTTCTTGGTAGAACGCTCTGTTCCAGTGTTATGTCTTTGGATGCGTTGGCTGTTCCAATGTTTTTAATTCCCAGCATACATTACCTGATTGAAACACACGTGCACACACATACAATTTAATTGGAAATATAGATGAGTCTTTTTCCGGCAAAATCAAATTCCCCCTAATTTTAGCAATCTATCTATTTTTTTCTTAAGGATTCTAATATGCAAGAGAAAAAAGTGTTGACTTTGATTATGGGTGGGAGAAAATGAATTACAGGATTATTAAAAATGCACACATCAACTACCCAGAAATTGGAATCAGCCGATTTTCCACAATTGGTTGTGATTAGCGTTTTGCAGGTCAGTCAGTTTTTTTTCACTCATTCAATGAGTTAAACTGACAACCAATAACCTATTTTCAGTCAGTAAACAGATTAGCCAACAGCAAACTTCTTTCATGTATAATCAAATAGGTGTGACATGGTGCAATGCACCAGAATGACTTTGCCATTCAATTTTTTTCTCTTTTCTGTTTTGTAGTCATTAGGAGAACTGGACAATAAGTAGGAATGCACAGATTTGAAAATTTGTGCTAGAATTGATGTCTGATACTAATGCTTTTATGGCCTGTAGCCATTATTTGCTGATACCGTATGTATTTTACAACATTAACAGTACCTTGAGGGCCAGGGGGCCCATATTGGTGATTTGCTTAAACTACCCACTGGCACATGACCACACAAGAACCAACTTCGTATTAGTTAGATAGAGAACCTAAAGACAGCAGGGGTGAGGCAGGTGTGTAATATTGAAGAATTTCATGAGGAACTGAAAATCCATCCATCCCTCATGCACTTATTCCTACTAGGGTCGCAAGGGGTGACCCCGTTGACCACCATATCAAGCGGTCAACGGGAGCGGTATGAGTCACCCTGGACATTCCATCACAGGGCAACACAGAGACTGACAGGACAAAAAAATCATGCACACTTACACCTAAGGAGAATTTAGATAAACCAATTAACCTGACAGACATGGTTTTGGATTAGGGAAGGAAGCTGGAGAGAACTCATGCATGCACAGGGAGCGCTCTACAGACAGAAAGAGACAGAAAGGCCCCGGGCTGGACTGTGTCTAGCCTGCAACCAAAAAAAGATCTATCCATCTTTTTTATGATATCTATATATAGATATCATTAGATATCTATATATAGTTATCTATAACTATATATAGATATTTATCTATATATAGATATCAAGATCTCTATATGTCTATATATACAGACATGTTTTTAGATGTCAAGATATATATATATATAGCTATCTAGATCTATATATAGATACATTTAAATATAAATAGATATGTAAAAAATAATTCTGATTAGTCTTCTGAGAACAAGTCATTATTCTTAGTTGCATGAGAATAATGGGAATGAGAAACATCGTGGGGAGCTTTTCTACTCTCGTGGATGACGGGCCGGGCTATAAATACAAAAACGGGAGAGTGGCATTGGTTGCAGATGATGACAATGAAGTGATAGACAACAGCTGTGAAAAGGAGCAGCCTGAAAGACTAAGGGAAGAAAGCAGATAATCAAAGGTGAGAAAGGGAAACCATTGGTCCTGTTCCAATACTCAGACTTTCGCCCTTGTTCTGCCCTTGTGGCCTAATGCACGTTTATGTTGAAGTGCATAGTGTGACCCACATTCCCTCAGCCGACCATTGCCCCGCCCATTTTAGGTCCTATTTCTGCCCTTACATTAAGTGGACTTCAGCAAAGAGTATTACCCACAATCATTGTTGCATGTGATGTCTTGAGTTAAAAGGCAGATTTATGGCAACATATTTTTTCGTCTTTACTTTTGTCTTTCTAGAAAATTGAAGTATGACAAGGCACACATTAGTCATAAAAAAGTTTAATATGATAAACTGAGCAGAAAAAAGAATAGTCACAAGCTAATTGTGAGAATAAATATTGTGAAATAAAATGATAGAAATCCAAGATGAATTTCAAATCTTAAACTATTAACATTTTGGGATTTTGTGATGTTGCAATGTTTAAGCACTTTCTTAACTTTAAAAATGGAGGGGATTTTTAGAAAGCGGTATTTTGTGGATAAAAACTTAGCCACAGGATTAAATTGTTAATATAATAATTAAATTCTTCAACTTCTGTTAGAAGACCAAATCTTATTATATTAAAACTTATAGATGAAAGATTTTGTGTACAATATCCACTTTTGAAAATCTTTCTAAAAACATTCATCAAGTTAAAGTTTATTGTCTCAAAATCTCAGTTACAAAATAAAATTGATATTAATTTTGAATTTCTTTTGCAGAAAGTCATTCCATGGAAAGATTCATAAATATTTTTGAAATTAACATTTTAAATTTTTTTGTAGGAGTGGAATTGAAAGGTATTTGGATATTTTATCTAGAGATCTCATAATTTTTAAACAAACGTTTTCTTCTCAGGGTGGACAGGAAAAAAATTGATGTCAGTGTTCCTTAAGAAATTTCTTGTAACATTTTTGGTCTATAATGTAACAACATTCATAGTTTCTTTTAAGAAGTACATTTCAGTTCTATTAGTCTTTTTATTTTTCACAATGTAGCATCAATCTTTTTTTCCTATTTTTTTAATATAGGTCCTTCTCAAAATATTAGCATATTGTGATAAAGTTCATTATTTTCCATAATGTAATGATAAAAATTTAACATTGATATATTTTAGACTCATTGCACACTAACTGAAATATTTCAGGTCCTTAATTGTCTTAATACGGATGATTTTGGCAGATAGCTCATGAAAACCCAAAATTCCTATCTCAAAAAATTAGCATATCATGAAAAGGGTCTCTAAATGAGCTATGAACCAAATCATCTGAATCACTGAATTAACTCTAAACACCTGCAAAAGATTCCTGAGGCCTTTAAAACTCCCAGCCTGGTATGGGATACTCATGAGTGCTGTCCAGAAGGCCATCATTGACACCCTCAAGCAAGAGGGTAAGACACAGAAAGAAATTTCTGAACAAATAGGCTGTTCCAAGAGTGCTGTATCAAGGCATCTCAGTGGGAAGGAAATAGTGTTGCAGAAAACGCTGCGCAACGAGAAGAGGTGACCGGACCCTGAGGAAGATTGTGGAGAAGGGCCGATTCCAGACCTTGGGGGACCTGCGGAAGCAGTAGACTGAGTCTGGAGTAGAAACATCCAGAGCCACCGTGCACAGGCGTGTGCAGGAAATGGGCTACAGGTGCCGCATCCCCCAGGTCAAGCCACTTTTGAACCAGAAACAGCGGCAGAAGCGCCTGACCTGGGCTACAGAAAAGCAGCAATGGACTGTTGCTCAGTGGTCCAACGTACTTTTCTTGGATGAAAGCAAATTTTGCATGTCATTCAGAAATCAAGGTGCCAGTGTCTGGAGGAAGACTGAGGAGAAAGAATTGCCAAAATGCCAGAAGTCCAGTGTCAAGTACCCACAGTCAGTGATGGACTGGGATGGCATGTCAGCTGCTGGTCTTGGTCGACTGTGTTTTATCAAGGGCAGGGTCAATGCAGCTATCTATCAGGAGATTTTGGAGCACTTCATTCTTCCATCTGCTGAAAAGCTTTATGGAGATGAAGAATTCATTTTTCAGCACGACCTGGCACCTGTTCACAGTGCCAAAACCACTGGCAAATGGTTTACTGACCATGGTATCACTGTGCTCAATTGGCCTGCCAACTCTCCTGACCTGAACCCCATAGAGAATCTATGGGATATTGTGAAGAAAAAGTTGAGAGACGTAAGACCCAACACTCTGGATGAGGTAAAGGCCGCTATCGAAGCATCCTGGCCCTCCATAACACCTCAGCAGTGCCACAGGCTGATAGCCTCCATGCCACGACGCACTGAAGCAGTCATTTCTGCACAAGGATTCACGAGTAAGTATTGAGTGAATAACTGTACATAATTATTTGTTGGTTGACGTTTTTTGTATTAAAAACACTTTTCTTTTATTGGTAGGATTAAATATGCTAATTTTTTGAGATAGCAATTTTGGGTTTTCATGAGCTGTCTGCCACAATCATTTGTATTAAGACAATAAAGGACCTGAAATATTTCAGTTAGTGTGCAATGAATCTAAAATATATGAATGTTAAATTTTTATCATTACATTGTGGAAAATAATGAACTTTATCACAATATGCTAATATTTTGAGAAGGACCTGTATATGCCATATGTTTGTCCTTAACTTGATCTTTGTTAGCACATTCGCTCTTCTTTTTACCAAACTAACTTTTAGCCACAAGAAGACATGCTTTTCTTTTTAGCAACAGCTGAATATGTAATCATGTCTATTAATTATTCAAATCACAGGCGTTAAATTGAATATTAGTACATTTTAATGTCAAATTTTTGCCATCCTGGAAGTATGGCAACGTTTTCTTCTGTCTCAAAAAAGAAGAAAAAGAAATAAGTTTTACAGTATTGAAACATATTTTGCTTCACTCTACTGAACGTGTGATTAGATTGAATTATTTGTCCATATTTAACAAGTCATGAAACACATTTGAACAGTCAGATATAACCAGCAGGGTTTAATAAATAAATGAATATCAACAATTTGCACTTCTGTTAAATCCAAATTAAGTAATCAGTTAGTGGGTCTAAAAACATAATGTAATGCTGACCACATTTATAACTGGCCCAAGCCATAAATGAACGAAGAGAATATCAATTCTGTTAAATTTGATTTAATGGTAAATGGATAAATTAAAATATTTTAAATTGCTTAACATTTAAATGTAATATTTCAAAGAGCTGACAATATTGCTTTGTAAAAGTTCAAAGAACAATCTTCATAGATAGTTTTGCTACCATAGCAACAAGCTGATGCTGTGAGTTTAAAATTGTAGTTTTAGCTCTGTTTGTTCACAAATACATCTTAATAAACTACAATTATCACTGATTGTTTTTAGAGTTGCCCAATTAACCTCTGCCCCTGTCGCAGATTTTATTACATTTATTTTGAAATGCTGTCAGCAGTGCTGATGTGCAAGAGAAGCCCCTAAATCAAATTCTGCTCAAGGCCTCATGCATCCTTGTACCGGCCCTGTATGATGAGCTAAACCCGCTTCACTTCACATCTCTCTGCTGCTGAATGTAGAGGGACAAACAGAGAGATTTAATTTATGTGCCTTTATTAGCGCTTCCATTTTGTATCTATTGAATTTTTAATTAGTGCCACAGAGACTGTTTTGGTTACTCAAGTTTTATGGAACGTGTTTTTCTAATCTCAGCCCAGCAACTCTACCTGACTTTAAACAGACAAAGCATTTCATATTGTGCAGTTTGAGGTATTGTGTCATCACAAAAAAATAAAGCAAAATAAAAACAAACCAGCATGCAGTGCTTGTAATAGACTGAAGGTAACCCTGTCCGGTGATGACTTTGGAAAGCAAAAATACCTATGCTGTATATTTAAAATATATATATTTTTTGTTGTAGTTGTACTTTTAACTGCACAAATGCCTTAACAGTGACCAGTCCCAGCATTTTGGATGTTGAAGTTCCGACACAGGGGCTTACTGTCCCAATTCTCAAATTTTTGCCCGCTTGTAACTTGCTTACTCAAATTCTTATGTGCACTCTGATTGACTCCACACTCCATAGTATGAAGTCCTGATGACATCTTAGCTGATCAAGAAAAAGTCGTTTGGTTCTGATTTGTTTCTCAACAATCGGTGCATTTCTACGTTTGATTACTCTTCATATTGATATTTTCGGATTTCTCCCAGCTGCAGTTAGAGGATATACTGGTTCGTTTTGAAGTGGAGCCATCCCTTCTCTCACTGCTGCTTTTCCTGTGTTTGTACATAAAACATAATTTTAAATGCGCATTATGAAAGGCTGCTCCTAATTGACGGGTTGCTGCCTGTTTATTTAATTTATGTTTAGAGACTGGGAGGTAATTGGGATGCAGTAATTACCCAAGATGCAGAACAGGCTGCGTTTAGATCAAGGTGCTACCAGGCTGATGAGTGTGGAGCAAAGATGAAAGTCTGCAGGTTACTCTCATCATCCAATGTGAGCCATTAAAACACTTGTCAGCTTGGAGTAGAGAAGACTAAATGTGTCCATGCCCCTTATTCAGCCTCTTTGTTTACTGACATGACACATAGCCTGAGATTAAACTCATCATACTAGTGCTAAGTGCATTTTTCTACTATTGAAATGTAAGTGTTTTTGTGGAATTGTGCTTAATAAATATAAGTTAAAGGTCTTTTTCTTTCTTTCTTTCTTTCTTTCTTTCTTTCTTTCTTTCTTTCTTTCTTTCTTTCTTTCTTTCTTTCTTTCTTTCTTTCTTTCTTTCTTTCTTTCTTTCTCTCAGCATGCCTGAGCATTTAAAAACAACAATAAAGAACAAGTGGATGGAAGGGATTTGTGTATGTGAGGTCCCTCCTGACGCCGTTGCTCCTTCCCTGATAATAGCCTTGTTAACTAAGATTCATTACTGCTTTTCTCCCAGTGGCCTGGATATCGAGGTAGAGTGTTCTCAGTGTGCTGCGTTAGCCCCGGTGAAGTCATACTGATGTGGTTTCATGAGCTATTCATGGAAGGTGGTGACTGTATCTTCCCTGACTTCTGATGATTCAGTTGACCTGAGAGCGGGGTGGCGCGGGTGGTAGTTGACTTTGTTTGCTACCCAATTCCACTTTCACACCAACTTTCGCTTTTCTCTCTGACTCTCGTCTTTTGCTAGTGCTTTCTCACTCCCTCTGAACATGTGGGGATGCACAACATGTTTGTGCGCGGGTTGCTGTTTGAACGCCTGCTCTCGCAGTAGATACTCAATGGTCGTTGTTGTTTGGCTGTATTGCTTGCAGTGTGACTTGCATTTGCCCAGACTCCTCTGAGGGAGTTTGTTTTTGTTCTCAGTGTTGTAAACAGGGTGGGGCTCCATTCCCAAACCACCCAATTGGAGATGTTTTTTTTTTTTTCTTTGTCGGACATTGTTTAGTTTTGTTGTTTGTTTTGGTTATTATTTAGGTCAGTGGACTAGCCTTTAGACAGAATAATGTGCTGAAGCAGATGTGACTTAACCATGTGGTTGCAGCATAAAAGCTGTTATTCTGTGATTTAAATACTTTTTTCCTCTGTACAATTTTAGGCTTCACATTTATTTATTCAATTATTTACTGTTGAGATAACATGTTTGCTTTTAGCCAATTCCAGTTTATTAACGGCAATATTTTTTTATGTGCCTGTATCGATAAATCGAGTGCAATTACTGTCTTTTTCTGACATGAGAAAATTATGGTTGAATGATGCACCTGCCCACCAGATCATGTCTTCATATTGAGGGTTAATAATAATCATCTGAGTAAGTGACTTTGTTGCTATATTTATAAAAAGTTTTTTGGACAAAAAACATTTGTATTGGCTAAAATCGCAACTTGTGATTTTTAAAGTTCAGTGACAAATCATTGGCCAGAAAACTGCAATTCGTTCACCACTTGTATTTATTTTCTTGTTTTAGAAGTTTCACATCATCAAACAAATTTAATGCCAGACTAAAAAAGGCTTTTTAAAGATTGGTAATTTGCTAAAAATTTGCAATCTGTGCACCCCGAATTTTTTTTTAAAATAATGTTTTCCTGCTTTCAAAACTGTTTTAACAGGATTTCCTGTCTCGTTTAAGGGCGCAATACATGAGCAAGAAGTTAAGATGCACCTAGAGATCCCTTTGTAGAGTAAGACATTGATAGCAGCTGCAGATGTCTGCAAAGTCCCTTTCAGACAAGAGGCAATATGGCTCCCACAGATCCTACAAAATACAAACATATAGCTACCAGCAAAACAGACATCTCCTAAAACTCAGTAGGTAAAATATTAAAATAGTTGAATTTTTCAGAAGTGGAAAACATTGCCACCTTGCCATCCCACTGTTGCAACCTTACTGTTGCTTGTAGTAGCGAATAAAGGAGCATGATTCAGCTGCGTGGCAAACGCAGTTGCCACACAACCTAATAAGCTTTTGATTTGCTAGCACGTTGAGACTGGAAAAAAAACAACAAAAAAACAATTGCAAAGTTATTTGAGTAAGAACCCTACTGAATATGCAGGGCTCATTTCTCATGAAAGCAGTTTATTCAACCATAGACTCGATAGGCTAAACACATGCCACCTTACAAATAAAGTTAGTGAAAGAAACAGTAACTAATCATAGTTTCACATTTAAACAATTTTGAGGTGTCCCGCCATTTCACCTCCACCGCTATCTGAATGATTGTGGGAGATGGTTCTGCAAGCATTTTGTTTCAATGATCTAATCCTGCTTGTGTTCTTTTGTTTACTAATGTATGTTATAGTCCCACTATATATATGCAGTGGCACGATCAAAAGCAGTCTTTGTACCAATGCTGATGCACAGCTCAAGTGTAAAATGTCTGACAGAAACATGATGAAGAGAAACTGAGAGTTTAGAAGTCAGCTTTTGCTCAAAAGTGGTAAATGTATGTGACAGGGAAGAGTTTACACATCTCATGCTGCACATCTCATGGCAAAATTCAACGAACCTATTGAATTTTGTCAGTAGTTAATGCTAACAAAATTCAGTAGTTTGACCAAGGAAATAATTTTGAATTTTTTTTTTTTTTTAATTCTGTCTGCACAATGGCAGCCTGTTATCAACCTAAAGACTTCAATAAAGATAGAGGAGCAGAACCGGGTGAGACAACAGACAGAATTGAAACCGTGTGTTGTAACCATTTATACACCAGGTGGCAAAATTATGAGAAAGTTTTATCTGTGACATAAATAGCATGACAATTTTAGCTGTGAGTCTGTGCACATTGTGTGGAAAATGTTTTAGCAGTGCATCAATAGTTTTCTGACTCTTCCAATTTTGTTGATGTTTGTATTATTATTTATTTGTTTATTTTTCGCTTACCATTCTCAGCCGCTATGTGGAAGCTACAGACCTCTTATAACTTAGCACTCAAGCCCTTAAACAAGACAGGAGATGCCATTAAAACATTTTTGAAAACATTGACAGGTGTCAGTGGGTCAAAGAAATTCATAGCCTGAGATGTGTTTGAAAAAACTGGCCAAAATAGCAAAAAAAATTAGGGGTGCACTGATTCCAATTTTAGCCAGTGCCCATTTTTTTTTCTAAAAAGTTGCTAAATATAGTGGCTAAGGTGGCAAAAGTGAGGGGAGTCAGTCAATGCTTTCTCTGCACATAAGTAGGCAGTGGCTGATATTCAGGTATTTATGAAGGTAAATGAGATCGGTGAACAAGGTTGGTTTTTCATTTAAGTATTTGCCAAACTTAAGGAAATCTGTTATTTTCCTTCCTCTTCACTATTGTGCCAAACTTTTTGTTGGTATATCAGTAAAAATCCCAATTAAGTACATTAGTAGTGTGCCGATTGATTGACCACTGATCATAATCGGTCGATTTCTGTAAAAAAGTGTATGATTGGTGATTGCCGATCACTGTCTTTTGTTGCCGATCACAAAAACTGATCATCTGCACCTCATACTTCACAGCCTACAAAAACCAGTTTGCAGTGTGTCTCCCACTTTCCTTCACACTGCTCAGGCATGCAGCAGCAAATAAGCAATGTCGTGTGGAACATAGGGAAGTTTGGGTCTTGCACAATAATTGCCAGCACTCACCTGGAGGAGCATGGTAGTCAGAAAGCTGTCACTGTCCTAACATGAGATAAATAATCTGTGAAAAAAATTGAGCTCCTCTGCCTTCTCCTGTGTTCTGTAGAATTATGCTGCTTTATACAAAAACAATCAATCAGAACCAGCAAAAACAATTACCCGTGCTCACTGTCAGTTTTGATTTAGTAACTTAGGAGTGTTTATTTCAATGCAACCTGCATTTGATTTTGAATGAATGTTTTCTTTTTTACTCTACAATATTTGGTATAGGCAGTTTTTGAGATTTATTTGATTTTATTAAATATTATTTTACTGATTGCAGGTTTTTCAGTTGTCTTTTTGACTGAATACCTGCTGTATTGTGCCTCCAAGTATTTTGCATGTTTTCGTCTAAATTAGGTGAATTCATTGTTTATAGAATTTATAGTTCTCCTTTGCCAGAAAAACTAACAACCAATCCATGTGATCGGCAGTGATTGGCCCTAATGGCTGATTGGTATTGGATTGGCAGAATAAAACCTGATCAGACCATCAGACCAATACATTGAATATTTTTTTATTTTTTTAGCTAAAATGTGACAAAACATCAATTTTGCGTCTTGCATGATAATTGCCTGCAATCATTATGCTGGCAATTATTATGCCAGCATAATAATCCTAAAACCCTGTGGCTTTTATAGTTGGTTTATTGGTTTATTTACATTGGAGTACTTCTGTCAGCCCTCGGTATCCACTATTTCTAACCTTTTAATGAAAACTACCCCCACACCTGTTATGAATGCAGCAAATACAGGTTTTCCTGAAAGCCTTTTTTTTGCTGCGTATGTGGGGCTTACAAGCCTTTAATGTGTAGACCAATCAATTCCTCACTCTAGAAAAAACCCTACTACTTAAATATGAGTAAATCAATCTTTTCATATTATGCAGGCCTGGCCTGTTGAGTGCATTTCTGTGTACTTCATGTACAGCTGTAAGCTGTGAATAAGGGGCTAATTCAGGGAACTTTAATCACCCTAACCCACCCCTTCTTGCAGCGTCATCTTTTTTGAAAATGCCCCCCATAAAATGAATAGATGAGCAGTCTGTTTTCAGAGCATAATGGCTGCATTAGAATATGAGATGGATAGTGGATGAAAAAATTCTGCATGCTTCATGCTTGCTTTCATTTTTGCTAAGTTGCTCGGATCTGCTGTTATCAATAGCGATCCAGTGAAAAAGACCTCTCAGAACACAGTGGAATGCTGAGTTTAAATCTTGCAGAGAGAGGAATAAAAAAAAAAAAACAAGCCACAAGTGAGAACAATTTGAGCTGTAAATTGTCACCGAATTGACTATTTCATTTACAGCTCAGCTAATGTATGACTTTATGCTCCATGAGCAATAACAGATTTGTTACTTTTGGTTTTATGTCTCTTTGCCGATATTGATTGCGATGCCACACCTTCTCACTAGAGTCACTATGACAACTCTTTTTTTTTCCACACGGTGACATCATAACCAATGGAGGTTTGTGGTGTTCTCATCAGGGCAAAACCACATGGTGCCGGTCAATTTGTAAACAACAGCAGAGACTGTTTCTCATTGCCTTGGTGACATTTGTTCACTGGGCACTCATCACAGAGTATCGTCTCACAAAGTATTTTCATTGAGTAATTTAGTCTGTGATCTTTGTTCACCACTTTATTTGAGTAATGCAAAGTGCATAATAGCATAACCTTTTCAGAGGAACTTACCTGCAGTTTTGTGTTGTAGTTATGAATAAGAAGTCCTAATCCTGATTGTGGCTAGGCTTTAAAAAGGTGATGAAGCTCACATTGACCTCAGTCTTTCTAACATGATCTGATTATCCAATCTGGTGCTCTACAAAAAGATGCGATCACATTTATGTTCTCAAAAATAATTCAGTGGATTTTTTAATTATATAAGTTCCTGAATCTAAACATGAACTTACAAGTTTATTACCCATACTTTGTCTGAAACAGATCATCCGTGACAACTCTCACAATTTTCAGTCTGGAAGAATATTTAATTTGATATGAAAAAACTTCATGTATAAAAATATATATGTTACAAAGATTTTTTAGCTATCAGAATGTTTCATATTCCTTTGTTTCATTTGGATAGTATTTCTTATCCACAACATAATAGAGTCGCAGCATCATTACCATCTAATTCATTATTGTAACTATGAAGAAGTTAACCAGTATCAATCAGAAAAAGTGCACATTGTAAATGTTGTAGCTAGTCTGCTTGCTGTGGGCATTCTGAGTGGTGACTGTGTGCCTCCTCTACTGGTCTACTGTTACCTTCTACCTGCCTGCGTTCGTCTGGCCCTGCCACTCGTGTCAATGTAGCACCAATCAAACACTTTTCTGATTTGTCTACAGAACCATTGTACATTGGCCGAAAAAGAGATGAAACTTCAACTCTTTTCTTTTTGGATCCATACAACCTTGAGGTTTTGTTTGTTGTCTGCTTCTTCCGTTGGCAAGGGCGTATGAACGAGTTTAATTGGCGGATACATATCAGAAACCTCACAGTTCTGCAGCAGAAATGTCAATCAAGGGTTTCATCAACCCAGTAGCGCGTTACTATAATTAGTTAGTAACGCACTACTCTAATCTGACCCCTTGTAACAAGTAATCTAACACATTACTATTTACAATCCAACAATCAAATTAAAGTATCCAAGTTACTGTGTGTACTATATTTGTTGTTTTTTAGTAAAAACAAATATTGTTGCTTTCAGCTTGTTTTTTCTTGGGGTTATGTCTCTTGTGTAACACCAACAAAAAAATCTAAACAATGGCGGTAAAAGAAAAATGGTGCTTTTTCTAAACCAATTTCTGTTAGCTAAATTCTGTCAGCTAAAGATGGCAATAAATTAACTACAGTATACATTTTATGTATGTATATGTTCTCAAGGTGGCACACTGGTGCAAAAAAACCTTTTCCAGTTCCTCTTGAACAAAATGGTTTGCCATCGTTATGCTTTAATCAAGCATAACTACTGTCAATCTGGCACTTTACACTTTCGTTAAGTGTAAAGAAAGTAACATTTGCCTCACAACTAGCAAGATAAATACTCTGATAGCACACATAAGCTAGCTGCCAGATTCTGATATATTTATTAGCCAAAATACATTTGCTTATTGGTGAGAAATGCATTGACATGCTGTAAGTTGACTGGCAATTGAACTGACTGTATCGTTATAAATCCTTAAGTGAAAAACAGCTACTAAAATAGGACTCAGGAGTTCTAAACTCAAAATTGAAGTTTGTTCAACCAAAATAGTCTAAAAAAACAGGGTTTTTTCTTCTTGAACAACTCTACATCAGTGCAACTGTTTGCCCTACAAAATAAATAAAAATGATACTTTTCACATCTAACAGACACCTTAGCACTTCACTGATAACTCAGTGTGCCATCTCATTTTCCAGCCCTGCTTTCAATAACTTATCAAACATGAGTCATGACTCTCAAAAGGGTTAAAAACAGAATGAGGGATAAAAAAAATATCCAAAATGTTATCTCCTGTCATTTTCAGCTAGATCTGTTAGCAGCAAAATCAGCAAAATCTGTTATCGTGACAGGCCTACTAACTAAAGATAAAAAAAGTATGTTTTTGTCATGCATAATAAAAGTTTCAACAACTGATTTGCAGATGTACGCATTATTAGACACCTCAGATGCTGTCAAATCTATTTACTGCATAACCTCTTTCTTATAGTGAAAGTTTTCACTCATTTATTTTAAAACCTCTTCTCAGGCTCTCCTATTTTTATGTCCCCCGTGTACCCTTATAGATGGAGTGGAAATAATAATAAAAAAAATACTGGAAAGTAAAAAATCAGTGCTCATCTGTTCTCCTTTCATAATCATAATTAATATGATTTTTATATCTTCACATCATGAAGCTTCATCTGGCTCTGCAATCTTTCTCCTGACCTCCTCTCCTTATAATAAAATTCTTTAGTTTATTTAAAACTTAAAAACAGGTAATGCATATTTCAGTAAACTAATTGAAGACCTCATCTGACCCTTGTCACGTGAGGTCTCTTCACTTTTCTTCAACAGCATCACTACTCTAGCACTGCCATTCTCCTGGTGAGATATTACACATAATATCTAATATAATGTTATGTTGTTAAATAAATAATCAGGTGGTGTGTCCATTGCTCACACTACCATTACACTTTAAACAACAACAAAAAAGGCTAATTTTACTGCTGTTTCAGACTCATTGCGATGAAAATACACTTCATGGGTGTAAATTCTGGGGGAGTGGAGGGTCCGGACCCCCAATCTTGGAAAAGTACATAATCACTTGTATTTAAACAATATCAATATGAGAAGCCACCATATTGATATTGTACTGTGCTGATATTGTACTGCAGCACATACAAAAAACCCTCCAGTAAATAAATACTTCAAGCAAAAGACATGTAACACATTTTATTTACTTTCACTGCTCAATAGAGTGAAACACAATAACAATAAAAATTTCAATTATATTAAGCTCGCTAACACTGACTTTAATAAAAAGAGTTTGAAACTGGAAGGGCTGAGTATTACCACTAGCCGACAGTTCTCTATGGGAGCCGAGAGCAGAGCAGCTGACTGTTAAAAAAAAAAAAAAGTATGCCTTTATCTCTTATTATCTTACACGTAGAGCTTAAAAACCATAAAATAAAACCTGAATATTTTTCTAGAAAACTCTGGTGCTGAGCCTTAAGTTTAAGTTATTATGCTTCCCAGATATTCAATTTCTACATATTTATAGGTTCTCAGCCATCCAGGACATGGAAAAACAAACGAACAGCAAATAAAGTTATTTAAATAACACATAACGTTTATTAAAAGCCACTGCAGTAAATCAAAATTTATGAGGAATTTTATTAAGTGGAGTTATTCATTAAAACTTTTTATTTAGAACCTTAATTTTTGTAAAGGCGTACCAGGGATTAGAGCGGTGATACTGAACCAAACTCATATCTGAACAACATTTAAATCTTTGACTTCCGTTGATATCAACAGGTTGAGAAAAACACATTTGTTATGCATTGCTACTTACTAGTTATTTTTGGTCCTGCAGCTTGAACACAAAAACATTTTTTTAAATCACATTTGATGTTACATTTCTCTGTAACTTACCTGACTCTCCCCTCCCCCCCAAAAAATTGCTCTTAAGAAATTTCCCTGTTTATGGTCCCCACTATAATGAGATTGCATTTACTCCCTTGGTTACCGTAGCTAACATTTAGACAAAGGATAACAGTAAAATATTGGACATGTATCGCTTCCAGAATTAAATCGACTTAACCAGATTTTATAAACAATCAATATTCATGACAGTATTCCCGACAGGCTGTTTTACCTCATTCAAAAGGAGTTTCTGACTCCCGCTGCTTCCTCCTGCCTCTCATACACTCTGAGCTGTTCAGAGTGTGGTGCAGGGTCTAGGGAGGAAGTGCTGTGTTGAGGGCACCATGTTGCACCTTCAAAATAAAAACACGCGAGTGCAAGACTTCAGAATAAAATATTTTTTCACAAATGCATAGAAATACTTATTGGGACAAATGCGCATGAACCCTCATCCCTATCAGTTCTTATACCTATGTCCAGTGGTATAAGATTTGTAGCAAATAAACACATTATTTTTGGAAATGAGGTTAGAGGAACAAGAGATTGTCTTATAATCATATTCAAAATGCAATAGACTTCCAATGTTTTTACTCTTTTTTTTCTAGTGTAAATGATTTGCATGGAGTTTATCCCTGCTGATTAAGGCTGTTTGTGTTGTTCTTGTTGGAGTCTTGCCAGTTGAATTTTCTGCCTCTTCTAACACGCTTGGAGACAGGGGAATACATTCTTTATTTTTTTTTTGTCGGGGGCCCCGAGGCTCTCCTTCCATTTCTCCATTTCAGTATTGCTCTGACAATTAGCAAGCTCTGGCCATCCCCAAATGACACAAGTAATTAAAGAGTTGGCGTTCATAATTACAATGTGCTTATTGTCTGTTTATGGATTCTGCGCCATGTTCGATGCACTAGGAGATTTCTTTGATGTAAACGGATGTAAGGCAGCTAATATGCTGGGGTGTTAAATGTGATTTCATGTGGTTAACGTCTTGATACCCTCACTGTATGTTTTGTACATTCATTTTTTGGTGACTGGAGAACCAAGCAATGGGGTATGCAAGTTGTTGTGTCTGGAGTTTTACCTGCTTGATCAAAATGGGTCCCAGAGGGCATTCACATGGAACCCACCTATAGATAAAAAGAAACTGGAGAGTAAAGGTGACAGCTACAACTAATCATGGGTCTCTTTAATCCAATTTTTAAAATGATTATATACAAAATAATCAAATTTAATTTAGAGTTTTTCATATAGTCCAATGTTAAGTTGAACTGCTTTGAAAAACTACCTTACTCTGGCTATTTTAGTTTGGTACTAAAATTTGTTTAATTGTACAGAAAGCGCAGTTTTCTGTAAGATCACTAAAAAGCTTAACATTTCAATTCCAATTTTGGCAGATACCAATTTTTCTTTTTGTCTGAAAAGTCACTGAATATTGGGGCAAACTTGCTAAGTAACATTGGGGTTACCTGGTGGTCTGTCAGTCATCCCTCTCTCACTGCAGAGAAAAAGGGGAACGTGGTGGGTTTTTAGGTAGATAAGATTGGTGGAAAAGATCGGTTTCTGACGTAAATATCTGCTGATCGACAATCTCCCAAAATTAAGGAAATCGGGGCAGATTTATCGGTTCACCCCGAGAAAAATATCTTTTCTTAGCATGTTGTCTGGACAGTTGGCTTGAGCTCCACAGCTGTTTGTCCCCTTACCTGATGTAGATCATAGTAACTGAGATGCTGAACCTAGTGGGGAATTGAAAGGAAATCTTAATGATGAAAAAAAAAAAGAGAAGAGAGAGGAAAACATGAAGTAATCATCACCGCAGTAATACGGCATGTTTTCCCAATATCAGGTTACCCTAACCGAAACAGACGTCTGCTTGAAAAGAAACAACACAGATACTCCTACTTGTTTCCTTTTTAATGTACCTGTATTTGTTTATTCATTATATGCAGCTAAGAAAGTACATCCTGGCTTTCTCTTAGAAAAAAAGTGGAAAAGTAATGAACAGAGCCTCTCGAGTGATATCGGTTTATCAGTGGACTGATTTGTTTATCTACTCATTTAAAAATAAAAGAGGAGTGAAAGCCTCCTCTCTGCTCTGTGCAGCTGTGTTTAGGTGCTCTGTTTTCTGGAGAAGTTGTGAACTGCGTCATCTTCCAGTCACTAACAACCAACAGCTGCAGCATCAACCACAACAGCAGAATGTCGGACTGATTTTTTTTTTAAATGTACAAAATAAACAAACAAAGCCCATGTAAAAAAAAAAAAAGACAATCAGAACAGGAAACAATGCTACAAACGTCACTCAGCTTATGCAAAGACAGGGTAAATGTGCTGGCAAACTGATAAGACCTGTTTGTCTACGAGAAACTATGGGACAAGATTGACCATTATATACAGTATACAGCTGTTATTTTATCTGCAGTAGTTACCCAAAAAAACATCTGCTTAGTTTTTTCCCTTCCCAGTACACTACATGTCAAACCCACACATTATGATGAAACACGCTAAGTATTTGTTTTTGCTACTTCATGGATGCATAAGACGCCAGATGTTCGAGGCAAACCTTTAGTCATTGTGGTGGGAGATCCGTCAGACTGTCAGTAGCTCAAGGGTTAAACACACGCACGCATGCATGCACGCACAAAAATTGCAGCACCCACTTAGTTAATCAGAGAGGAGATATTTGTCTCTCCAAGATCTTATGATGTATTTTTGTGATTGATGAAGCCTAAAATGTGGCACCATTTTCAAAAAATTGAGACCAAAGTTATACTTTTTTTTTTAAATGTTGAAGTTAAAATTGCTGCACATAACCTTCCCAAAAAAGAGAATTTTTTTAAACATGGTTAATATTCATAGTTAAAATAACATTTTCAACTACCTTCTTGTAATGTTACCCTTAGCTCAAATACAGGTGCTGCCAAAATGCAAAAAAATGATTTCATGTTGATTATGCAAGTTAATAAGCTGTATAAGCTGTATTAACAAATCCTATAAAACATCTCACCATGGTTCAAGGGTGTAACTTTGTGTTACAAATTGGTGAGGACACATTGTGAGGAAGAGGGAGGAGAAAGCGGGGTGGAGGGCTATGGACCCACAATAATATGACTTTTCTTTTTGTGATAAGAATAAGACCAAACTTATATGTGAATGCCATACCATTTTATTTAATAAATGAGGCTTGCCAGTTTAAGGATGTATCACACGAGCCCTGCTTAGTCTGCTTTAATCAAACTCAAATTATTTTTTGTCTAGAAAGTCCGATTTGTTTGGGGAGTGTGAATGCAAATTAGAATTGCAAAATGGACTAAAAAGCGATCTCTGATCCGCTGTAAACCTCACGATTGGTCCCGCTGAAGTGAACTTTGAAACGGTTGGAAGGCAGTGTGAATGCAGCTGGACTGGAGACCATTCCGAAAGCAGTCACAATTTTAACAGTGGCAATTATGTAATATAAAATCATTCACCAACATAAAAGAGCAATTTGCTTTGTCCTGATGTGTACTAATAATGTGTACTAATATCAGTGATGCTACTGTAATTAATTTCAAAGTCACATCTGCATCTCTTCTCTTGTCAAGATGTTCAGTGGGATTTATTTGGGCTGGTTGTGGCAATTAAGTATCCGAGTGACCATCAATATATATTTCTTACTCAATTGGACATCACCCATTAGCTGCTACAGCTTGTGGCGTGCTGACACCATTACTAAGGATTTAGTGATGTCCACAAACCCATAGTGTTGCAGTGCAGGGTGAGCAGGAATTTGTAAAGTGGTTGTGACACCTTTTGTCACAACCACATGTGACAATATGTGGTTGTGACAATATATAGCCCCAATATTTCTTTTCCAATTTTTATAAAATGTGGCTTAAATTAAAGCTGAAAAAACATCCTGGATATGTAAAATATCTATATCATACAGATCTATAAACAGTTTTTTGTTCTGTCAAGATGCAAGATGGGACTAAGTGAATAAATTTTGTATATTAGCCAATAATTAAATTAGACCTAGTTGCTGCTGTAGGAACCATGGTTTAAAATTGAATAAACTTTGGCTTCTATGCTTTATAAAATATTTCATCCTATTTGATGATTCCTTTGAATATCGCCAACTTCTACAAACAAATGATGCAATTAGTCCAGAGGAAAAAAAAACAGAAAAATAGCTGAAAAATAATTTACAACCAATTGTGTTCTTTTTTTGCCCTCTGTCTATATCTGCTTAACATCACATGCAGACCCATTGCCATGGCAACCAACAAACAGCCAACAGAGCAAAGATTATGCCCAATTGCATTAGGAATTAATATCAAAAAACAGAAAAACACATGTAAAAACACCCAATAGAATATTCAGTCCATTACAGTTTTATGTTTTTTGAATTTTCAGGCTTGATGTTTATTTTGGGATCATTAAGAAGTAATAGCTTGAACACTGGTGGTTATTGATTAGCTAACTTAAACACCTGCTTGACTGATTATCCATCAGAAAGTAGATGTGTGGGTCGCCTTATTTTTGTATTAACTGAACTGAAATATACCAAACTGTGCAGCAAAGTTACATATGGCTCAATGACGTGATGCCCATTTTTTTTGTCTAACCTTTTACAGTTAGAAAAGGTTTAAGCTCATAAAAAGAAACCACCGATATGCAATATATCTTCCACATATACACCTTCTTTAACCTTTCAAAAGCTGTTTTTCTTGGCCATTATTTTGGTCTTGAAAGGGTCAAAATGTCATGCGGTGTAACTCTCCGAACTCAATTACTGCTTTAAAAATGTTTTAAAAATTACATTAAATTTGTTCAAATATATTTCCTTTTCTGTTTGGCATAATTTTCTTTGAAGTCTTTTCTTCATTCTCTGCAAACTTTCAAAGCATTTTTAGTTATAATTTTAACATTTAAACAAGCTTTGTCCGAAAATGTTAATTTAACAAAAGAAATTCCCATTTTTGGACAGTCAAAAACAAGATTTTGCATCATCCAAAAATCTGCCAAGAGTCCCTGGACAAATCAAAGAGGTTTGTCAATTTTTCTCAAATTTAATAAAAAGTGCCACTTTTAGCAGTAGGTATGTAGTTGCCAAATTTAGATATCATGTAGTATGACCTCAGAAAAGCTATTACTATTTAAACACATAAAGGACACTAGCTGTGCAAAATATTGGTGGGGACTGTGCCTGTCAGGGCAAAGTTGGTGGGGGCATTTCCACCACCAACTACCCAGGAAGTTTTTTTTGGATTTTACAAAAAAAAGAGAATAAAAAAAGGCAAATGTTACCATTTAGCGTCACACATGCTAAATGGTAACTAGAAGGGACTAAATTTTGACCAAGAAATTGGTCAAAATCCAGCTGAGTTGCAATGATTATTGAGAAAAGATGCCATGCTGGTTGATTAGCTTAGCAGAAAAGTTTTAGTGATAGGTGAAAATTCCAACTCCACACAAAACCTGCAAATAATGAGTTAATTTTTTGACCACGCATTAGTAGTTGCATGGTCAAAATTCAGCCAAGTTTCACCGATTGATCAGGAACTACGAAAAATAGGCAAATATTGCCATTTAGCTTAACTCACGCTTTCAAGAGACATTGTAAAACAGGAAATTAAATTAGAGAGGCGGGGGCTGGTCAAAATTCAACCAAAGTTGCAGTGGCTGGTAAGAAAAGATGGAAATACAGAAAAGATAATGTGATTGGTTAGATTTGCAAAAAAAAAAGGTGCAATGACTGGTGAAAATTACAAAACCTTTGCAAAAATGAGTGAATTTGCATTAGTAGTTGCGTGGTCAGAATTCGGCCAATTTGCTAAATATTCAGAGATACAGAAAACTCAAGTAATTTGCGGAAAGGTCACGATGACTGTTGACAATTACAAGTCTACACAAAATCTGAAAATAATAATGGAATGACTAATGGAAATAATGAGTTTTCATTAATAATTGCATGGTCGAAATTCAGCAGAGTTGCAGTGATTGGTCAGAAAAGATGGAAATCCAGAAACTTTTAAGATGATTTTTGGGGTGGACATTTATCATATTGTTTATAATTTATCATGGAAATTTCTTTGTCATGATAACTTTGATTTATTGTCATCACAATAAATTTCAGTTAATGTAAAAAAAAAAGCCTAAAATGTTAATTTGACTATTTTTCTCCCATTTTTTCCATAGGAGGAGAGCATCATTAAATATCAGTAAGGTAAAAATATGATTACATGAAGTCTCTATGTGCAGTTTAGTGGAACTGCACATAGAAGAAGCTCATCCTGAAAAAGCTAATTTCAAATAGGATTTTTTTTCAAGTGCTTCATGTTATGTTTCTAGCACTGTAAATGCTGTGCCATGCAGTTACTTAAAAGGAAGTAATAAATACTTTTTATGATAATAATTGTTATTGCTATCACAATAGTACTGTAAAGTATCATGATAAAATTCTATCGCCTACCACAATGTCATTGGTCAGATTTGTGGAAAAGTTACGAGGACAGGTGAAAAATTGTAAAAATTTGCAAATGATGAGTGAAATTGCATTAATAGTTGCAATCTAATTGTATTGATAAAATATGTGGTGAGCTGCAGGTCCTTTTTACATTGGCTCTAGTTTAGCTGATGGTGAAAAATGATTCTTGTGCAGGTCAAAAATGTGAGATAAGCCATGTCTGTTTTCTCCATTAATGAAAAATGAAAATCACATTGCTTAGTGCTTTTTTTCCCAGTCACCTTGTAATCGTTTCTCTGTCATAACCAGAAAAGGGTAAATGGTTTGAGCTACTCATCTCTCCCAAAAGAGTGCCACTCTATCACACTCTTGCATTCTTTTAAAAGGGAAAAGGGAAGATGAATTTTGCTCATAAAGGCTGGATCACAAGAGCTTTTTATCCTAAATGGCTTCAGGGATTGTTATCTGTGGGAAGTGTGTCCTGCCTCCGTCGTATTCAATCAAGTGTCCACTTAGCTGTGACTGGGAGTAATTGTTCCCAAGTGGGCCACACACTGACCTGTTAATGTCTGCAATGACCCTGTAACCTTGTCAGCACGTCTTAGGGAGGACTTTAAATCATGTGGATGTCCTCCTCGTCTTTAGTCTGCTGGGTCAACTGGGCGGTCGGTCCTGAAAGACCACTCTCTTGTAATAGTCCCCTTAGCAGCATGGGTCAGCTGGGGGGTGTTCCCAAAGATTGGCTCTTATTAGATGAGGTACTGGAAGCAGTGGGACTTGGAGGGTCAAACCATTGATCGAATACAGTGCCAATATCATGTGCTGTGGATGCTCTCACTGACGAGCTAGATTACTTCACTAACTCCAGCAGCGTCTTACTGTCGAAGATGGGTGACGCTCTTCCCTAAAAACATTATTTTGAATTAAAAGAACTCAAGGCAATTGCCTTGAGTTGCCTAGAACTCAAGACAACAGCTTTCTGAGAAGCTGTAGTATTGCTTCCCAGCACTACAGCAAAGTATTCCCAAACCTTGACACTATACATGATTTATGTTATAATGTTATTCCCTCATCAAAAATATTCCTTGAGTGTTGTCTTGATTTTTTTTTTCATGCATGTTTGAGCTGTTTAAAACGTCTAGGTGAACCTAGACCTACCCTTCAAGGAACAGTTCCTCCTTCTGCAAATGCCTAGAAAAGCCTAGAACAAATGCTGAGTCCTAAACTAAGGCTTTCTACCCGCTAACAGCTACTGGAATAATTGTACCCGTTTCCAACATCTGTCTCAGGAAGGTTTGGACCATTCCTTGCTTTCAGCTGTGAAACGTTTGAGCTTTTTTGCATTTACAGCATGTTTTTCATGTTGCTTCCCAACACTTTGGTAAGATTAAGAGCTGTTCTTTGACTCAGCCTAAAACTTACCATTTCTTAATACACCCACTCTTTGGGTGTATTAAGAACACAAATATGGTAGAAATTAAGAACCCCTGACTCGAATTGCACTGGTATAATTCAAGTCATTCTCAAGGCAATTGGTGTGATTCAGACAGTGTGTTACAAGGTCCCATTTTGTCTCTCGTTTTCCTCTGGCACCCCAATAGTAGAATTCATGTTGGATTGATTGATTTTATGATTTTCCTATTACAGCAAAGTATTCCCAAACCTTGACACTATACACAATTTAAGTTATAATGTTATAAAAATATACATTGAGTGTATTTTTTGTGTGTGTTTTTTTATGCATGTTTGAGAAATCCTTTAGTGTCCTGTGGCAACAACTCAGCTGTTTAGAGGTGGGGCTAGGTTCACCTCGAGAAATTTCTAGGCGCAGTTCCTCTTCCTGCAAGCTTCCCAAGCTTTGGAGCTTCCACCTCACAGAGCAGCTGTCTGCCAGGAGTCCCCCACTCAGCTCCTTTTGACTAGCCAGCAGCAATTAGGAAACATATTGGAACTATGCATCTGCTGAGCTCATTATATGAGCTATGTCTCAGTGAAACACTGGTAAAAACATGATCGAAGGGTTAATAAGGAGCCAGTTAATGATTACTTCTTGATGGCAGACTTTCTGAAAGAACAGGAGTTTTTAAAAGAGACAGATACCCAATTTCAATGTGTTAATTATCAAAGTAAAATTTGTTTTAAGTCATATTTGACATATAAACAGAATTTTTAGGACAACCGAAGGTAAGATAGTTACTTGATTGAGCTATAAAATGTGCCTGGAAATCACATAATACTGCCCTTCTGAAGTTTGTTTTATTATTATGATTTTTTTTTGTATAAAAAGGTGTTTTATTCAGATGTTGTTTCTTTACTTATATCTAATTTATCATTTGGGAAATTTTACATGAAATATCTTTATGACCAAACATGGTAGAAATTATGCTCATTCCAACCTGCACATCATTTGATTTAAAAATATATAGAAATCTCAATCAAAAGTAAGAAACTCTTTTATACTCTGATGGTTCATGTCCAGTTTATGTTCCCATTTCAATGGGAAAAAGTACTGAACAAAATGAAATAATAATGGACTTGTGGGGATAAATAATGACACAATATTTTTGCTCATTTTTTAAACAAAGTAAGCATGTAATCAAATAAAAGTTTCAAAATTCACAACTTGTGTTAAATTATTTTTAATCAAGTTATCCTTTGACTTCCATTCATCATTTTCTTACACCCTTAACCCTAGTTGGGGTCTGGAGGGTTGCTGGAGTCCAGCGAGACATTTCAAGCGAGAGGCGGGATCACCCTGGACAGGTCGCCAGTCCGCCACAGGGCAACACAGAGAAATAGGACAGACAACCATGCACAGACACTCACCTAAGGAGAATTTAGAGAGGCCAATTAACCTGACAGTCATGTTTTTGGACTGTCGGAGGAAGCCGGAGTACCCTGAGAGAACCCATGCATGTATAGGGAGAACGTTCAAACTCCATGCCCTCCAAGAATCCAGGCCAGGAATCAAACCTACAACCTTTTTGCAATAAGGTAAAAACCTGCTGCGCCACTATGCAGCCCTAAACATTTGAAGAATCCATCTAAATACTGTTGTTGCTATGTTCCACCATCCCTAAGGATGGTGGAACATTTTAATCCCCATTCTTGTTCATATTTGACATTCAGTTAGTTTTACTAGCCTGAGTGGGAGGAGAGTTGTTGATTTGGACTAGTTATTTCCATTTACAGATATGAGATGCAGCAGGTGAACCGTGCTTATTTGCTTTGCTGACACCATCATTTGCACCTTTGGGGACACCAACTTGAAGCTGGGTATTACTGGATCCCCTCGTTTATTTCGGAACTCACAAATGAGTTGCAGTTAACATGAGTTGTAAAGTTACTGGATGAAGAGTTCCTCCGCAAAAGCCACTTTTTTTAATTCAAGTGAAAGAGCAAAATTACAAACACATGTTACCCAGAGAAGGAATGAGCGAGCGCCGAGCAGCTGGCATAGCAAGAAAGGGCCACAAAATGGGTGTACTTTACTGTTGAAGGTAGCATTTTAGGTTTTATGCAGTGTTTTTATTGACAAATGGCACTAGATGAGCCACTTTTCCACGTTCAAGCGCTTGTTCATCTGCAATTAAGTTCCAAACTCCAGAGTTAACATTAAAGCCCACGTTGCCCCTCGATATCCCCTTAGTAAAACATTTGAGTTGTGCAGCAGATGCCTTTCTGTTGCTACTTTGATGAAATAAATCCGTGTTGAGAGGGACTCTCTGTTCAGATCAGCATACTTTTGGGCAGGCAACAGTGAGTAATCAGAAGGGTCTCATCTGAGGCCAACAGAGGGCCCAGGAATGCGGACAGGCTGTTAAAACAACGATTATGCTAATGTGGGTTAGCTGAATTTCACCCCGTTTGAGTTATGAGGAGTTGGGACGTCGCGGCTGCGGTTTGTTTTGTCTGGCCCGCCAAGCTGCTTGGCCTAACTTTGAAGTGGCATTATGGATTTGGGTTTTTGACACTTTTTTTATTATACAGCCCAATTAACTGGGAGCTGAATTGTTGTGCTGCTCTGTTCCAAACACAACCACATTAAACGGCAAAGTTGTATGCACATATCTCAGAGGGGCAACAAGACACACTTTTGTCCTGGGACAAGGACAAAACCAGAACACAATCATTCCTTCTCCTCTTTTGCATGATGTGAATTGTATAAGAACATCATTAACATCTTTCCGCTTGTTTACCAGGCCACAGATGACTGCTTTTGAGCTTTCTCACAAGCTTGTTTGTCTGGTTTGTCTTAGACATTTCATAACAAGGTGCATTGCTCATTTCTGTAGGGAGAAGCCATGTCACATAATAAAATATGAGGTTTATTAGGGTGGAGGCTATATGTTAAGCCTGTTTCCCAAACATCGTGATAATTTAGTTTGCCAACCCATTAGGGTAAGTACTAGATTCACTGTCAGATTATTTCAGTAAAACAAACCATTTTTTCCAGTTTACAAGTTCACCAGTAATTCACCAGTAGAAATAGTACCTTTTCATGAATATTACAGAATTACTGACTAAAAATAAGCTCCTGTATTTTTCCAAAAGTTACTTGTAAAGTAGTTTTATCCTTTTTCAAGTTCACTAAGACAGTGGTCCCCAACCCCTGGGCTGCAGACCACAAATTGGGGCGCAACTACATATTTTTGAAGTGGGATGCGAACATGAGCCCCTTCTGTTAGAGTGTGTCTATGTTAGGTCTAAGAATGTTTTCTATCATTCTTTTATCTTGATAGGAAGGCTTATCCAAACTGGCCACCCACATCAATAAAATGGTGAAATAATATTGACCACAAAACACTGTATTTATAGAAAATATCAATGTTTTTCTTATGCAAACCTTTTTAATGTAGAAAAAATCAACGGTTTCTCTTCACAATATTTATTAATTTATTTATTAAGCTATTTGTTCTTTAAATTGCCATTTATATTATTTTTCTGTCTCAGGATGATTGAGGGATGAAGAGACTCCTTCTTTAGGTTCTGATGGGTCTGCAATGTTCCTCTCCTGACCCATTCTGTTGATATCAAACATCTCACTGCATGCCAATGAATACCACCAACACATTTTTTAATGCCCCTATTAATTGTTTAACTGATTGTTTAGCCTGGAATGTGCGTCTTCCCACTGCTGTCAGTATTTTTGTCAGACGTTTTGCTTCTAAGGACGGTGTAGTATTGGGTGGACATTTTAAAAAGACGTAGGCTGACAGTAGCTCACCGTGGCTGCGCAGTGTCCACCTTTAGGCAACAGCGTCAGTTAGTGGGGTTTGGGAGCTCCTATTTAGGTTCTGCAACTACAATTTAGCTGACCTTAATATTTTCCATGTTTTCTTTTGGTCATTATTATTACACTAATTGTTGAGATGTGTGTGATAGTTTATCTATCAGGCATTTATAGCAATACGGAATAAATCATGTCCTGTATGAGTTCAATACGGGCGGAGACAACAACAACCGCCTGTTATTTTAGCCTAGCTTAAGCTAACCTGAATATTTACAACTCTCTTGTTGAAACACTGACATAACTTACCTTCCGTCTTTCAGCTACTTTGAAAAGGTTTTCTTCGTCTCTCCAACATCTTTTTTCACCCCCTTCTTCTGTTTTCTGTTTTGTGACCCGGAGCTTTTTTCTGCCGCCCCATCTTTAGCTCCCTGTTGTCGAGTTCATTACTACAATTTAAATCTAAAAGAAAAAAAACCACGCCTCTGTGCATTCTCGAAGGGATGTTGCCCAAGCTACCTGTATGGGAGGGGAAGGAGCTAGCGGGTGGGAGAGCTGCCTAATCAGTGCTGTTCCTCTGTTGATCATTTCATACTCAAACAGTGGCTAAGTACATAAAATGTTGACTAGAAAAAAAATTCTTCACATCGTTTTTGCGCGCTCTCTAGTGCAGCGCCCCTATCAATCAATCAAATTTTATTTGTAGAGCACATTTCGGCAACAAGGCATTTCAAAGTGCTTTACATTATAAACACAAAAACACAAAGTCATGCAACATAGAATAGGGGGTTAGGGTTGTTACATATTACATTTCAAATACAATTCTAAACAGGTATGTTTTTAGTTCAGATTTAAAGGAAGTCAGTGTTTCTGCTGTTTTACAGTTTTCTGGAAGTTTGTTCCAAATTTTTGGTGAATAGATGCTGAAAGCTGCTTCTCCTCTTTTGGTCCTGGTTCTGGGGATGCAGAGCAGACCAGAACCAGAAGACCTGAGAGGTCTGGAAGGTTGATACAACAACAGCAGATCTTTGATGTATTGTGGTGCTAAACCGTTCAGTGATTTGTAAACTAACAACAGTATTTTAAAATCTATTCTTTGAGCTACAAGGAGCCAGTGGAGGGACTTTAAAACTGGTGTTATGTCTCTATCTTCCTGGTTCTAGTGAGAACGCGAGCAGCAGCCCCTATGTGTTGCATACAGTGCATACCCACTTTTTGCGCCACTGGTACCGGGCTGTGCAAGAAATAATAAAATTTTTCCGTTTCATGTATTATTTGAGTCTGGAGGATCTTTTATTTTGAAAATCCTTTAACCGGATTCTCTCGGTTATGTCTTGCGCGCCAACATTGAGCCCACAAGCAGCAAAATGAGTAAAAAACAGATCAGATGTCTTTGGAAAGTTTCTTTTCAAAGGGGAAAAGGCAGACAGAAAAGACAGGAGAAAGGATTCATTCCGATAGGTGATTCCCACATTCCAAGCCCGGTCTTCATGATATGATGACTGACTTATTAATGAGCCAATGATGCCTTCAAACTGCTTCTCAACATAGAGACCAACCACTCTGTGCATTAGCAACACTTCAGGTGTTATTGTCTCTCATCACTCCCAGATGGGACCGTCTCGTTGCAGAGAATGAGCTCAGGGCTTCATTAGTCGTTATCATGAGTTAAATTTTTCCCCAAAATAAAATGTTGAAAAAAATCCAACACTAAAAGAATTTGATATATTTTTTGCCACACTTTTTCAGGCATTTGCTACAAAAAAATAAGTAAAATTGAAGACAAAGTTTAAAAGAAGATTCAGGACTTTCTGCAGACTTGGTCATATTTCAGTTTCAGTGAAATTCAGACTTGCATCATTCACCAAAGCCATGTATCTTTAACATTCTAACGAACATTAAAGCCAGAGTAACTTCTGGTTCAAAAGTAAAAACAAGATGTAGTCCAATCAGCAATTTCTTACGTCTCCCACTGGGACATACCTCTTCCATTTTGGTCATGTTGTAGTGCTTTCGTTCATGTTGTAACCGGTCCACCATAATAAAAAGTTTGGGGACTACTGTACTAAGATATTTGCACTGGAAACTAGACCAAAAATACAGTTTTAAGATTTTCTTTTCTTTTAAAGGGACCATATTATGTAAAATTGAATTTTTTGAGTTTTATGTCATGTTATAATGTCATTACTTGATCAAAAACATTCCTGGAGTGTTGCCTTAATTTGAGACTAAAGGTTTGAGAAATCCATTAATCTCCTGTGGCAACCATTCAGTCATGCAAAACACTTGGGTAAACCTCCCTCCACTTTCAGGGATGAAGCTCCTTCTCAGAACTTCAGTTTCTGAGCTTCCTCCTCACAGAGTAGCCTCTCCTGATTATTGCTGCTGGCTAGGAACAATACTAGTCAGCAGCAATTAGCAAACACCTGATGGAACTGTGCATCTGTTGAGCTCATTATATAAACTACTTCTCAGTGAAACATTCGTCAAAACGTTAATTGAGAAGCCATGCTATGATGATTTCCTGAAGGCGGAGTCTTAGAAAGACTGCACATTTAATGACCTCTGTAAATAACTGTACTTAAAATAAAGGTGGGTTTATTCATCATCTTTCATTTAGAAAGTATTCTACCATGCTAAAATATTAATTAATTTTGAAGCTCTGTCCTGAAATAGTTAACTTTAATTTAACATTCTTTTCAACTCCAACTGAACATTGTGCCGTTTTCAATATGATTCATTCTGTGTATTTTCCTGAGAGTAAGGGAAAAATCTGAAAATCCTTATTATTAATATTTTAAAAGTATTTTGTCATAAATTTATTTTTAAAATTTCAAGTATTTCCATTTCTGTGCTTAAATGTCACAACTTTCATCACATTCTCCTCTATTGCACAAAAGAAAAAACTAGAGAAGAACAATAATTTCTGAATACATAAAATATAGGCTGTTTAATATTAAATGAATAAATAGCTAAAGAGACTCTTACTATAACCCTTAATTAAGAGTCCAGAACCCAAAAATCTTTTTTTTTTCTGATTTTAATATTATTAGATTATTAGAATGCACAAAACTTACATTGAAAATAGCTCTTTAGAGTTGTTTGGTGGTATTTTTCACATATTCTAACAAAGTTTTGACAGAAGCCACGCTATTATTTTTTTCTCTGGTGACTACATGTTTTACCTGCTTAAATATTGAGAACAAGATAACTTTACATGCATGTAGGCCAGGAGATTCCAAAGGAATCAGTGTGTCATAACATATTAAACTCTTGTGGGTGACGAAGATCACGTTTACTTTTGTACAGTTTTGATGTATATGTGGGCTCAGTGGACCAGGGTAGGGGCTTTCCCCACACTTCACTTCCTGTTTGTAATTGTTATATCTTTCCCGTTCCTTCTCTTTCTCTCTCACTATCTCTCTCTCTTTCGGTGTCTGTGTCCTCTGCCAAACCTCTGTGGCCCCGCCTCTGAAGACTGTGAGCTGAACAGTGATTGGAGTAATGGAGCACCAATCTACTCAACTCAAGTAACGTATGTGTCACTTCACCCACTAAGCTTTCTCTGGTTATGTACAGCGGTTTTTCACTGTCTGTCTTGATCAGCTATTGTTATGCCAGATTAAGAAATGTAAGATATTATCATTACTACATTTGTAGAAGGCATTGCCCATCAGCTGTTTTGAGACTTTGAATCTTCTTTATCTCTTATAAATATATTAGTGATACATTACCAAAGCTTTTTCCTCTGCTCACCTCTGTTTGCACGGAGAGCCCTGATTGGCTGAACCCTTTCTGCTCTAATGCTCTAAAGCCTGACTGCTTGCTGCCAGTGGCTTTTGTGCCCCCTGATCAGAAGAGAATCTGACATTTGTGCAGAGGTAATGGAATCTGTGTGCAATTAAATCTCTGACTGTGAAGAGGAGTATATCTCCAATGAGTCACACGTCCATTTTCTGCCATGCCCAGCAGCAGGGGGGTCAAGTGCGGTGATGAAACCGTCCCAGCAGGCCTCTGGCATCACTCCGTTTTCAAATCTCTGTGTCAGGTTGTGTTCTCTATCTGTGTTGCTCTAGTCAGACCTCCAATCTGCTTTGACTGGGAATGAACAATTTATTTACACACCACGGAGTCTGCATCTTCGATGACGGAGACTTTAGTACATGTTGCCTTATTTTTTAAAAGGTTTTATTGGGTCTAGTGGCCTTTATTTATAGTGAATTGACAGGAAAGTGGGTAATGAGTGAAGGGGGAAGACATGCAGCAAAGGTCACCAGGCTGGGAATCGAATCTGCGACAGCATGGATTAACATTGAAAAGTCTATAGTTTTCTCTATTCTGTGCTTTTAATCCTCTAACTTTCATGGAATTAAATGCACCATTTCAACCAACGGTTAGGAATGTGCCTCTGAACCAGACGCTCTAAAGCGTCCTGTCCATAACTCTTAAACATGCTGTCAGCTTCCAGGCAGAAAGACACATTTAGTTCAGTGTTCATGAGATAATATTTAGAAAGGAATTAAAAAAAAAATTGATTTTAGTTGCTTCTGTGATGAACTCTTTGCATAAAGTCTATAACGTGTGCACATGTACACCAGTCAGGGGTGTTAGTGATAATGGAAAATAAAATGGTTAAAAAACATTTAATATATGAACTGATTTTTCATAATTTCACTTATGTATATAATGTACAGTGGTTTTTGTCACCAACTGTGTGTGTAACGTGTTTCGTGTGTGGAGAAGCGATCATAAATGGCAGAGAACAGATTCGAGGTGTGGCAAGCAGTTTTCTTCCTCATGGCAGGGGGCGCTCATGATCCAGACATTGTGACTCCACAACTGCAGAGTAAGATACAGTCAAGTGCATCAATATATTTATAGTTTTCTCCTCTTATCACAGCAATCACTTATTAGCAATTGCAAAATAAACATTAAGCCTTAAACTATACTACTGCAACAGACTGATAGTTCTCCTCTTTGTGTGGGAAATATTTCTGTTTTTTTTAGGGGCGTTGTCATCAGCTGCTGTGGCAACGACTCTGCATGTAGCCAGGCCAATGCAGAGCAGTGTTGCATAGTAACGAAGTAAAAATACTTCACTACTTTGCTTATGTATATTTTGGAGTACTTCATACTTTCCTCGAGTATGAAAATTTTTGATAACTTTCACTTTTACGTTACTATATTTCCGAACTTAATTGCATACTTTTACTCCGATACATTTTCGATGTGTGGTTTAGTTACTCGTTACAAAAAAGTGAGAGAGAGAAACGCAAGTGTTTTGACCCAACCTACTGATTGACTGCAACAAAGTCGGTAGCCCATTTTGATGCCTGGGCTTGTTCATCACCACCAATAGGATACACCTGTTTCGCTTCTCCCATTAAACACCAGGTTAACAAAAAAGCTTTCCCTCTTCAGATGCCAAATAAGCTGCATTTCCCTCCCAATTTTTTTTTTCTTTTGCATAATGACCAGTTGTGTGCACCTATAGTTTGTGAAGTAGAGTAATCGTAACGGCTTTTTTTCTTCATGTTGGCTGCATTTTCTGAACTGACTATTTTTCTCATTTTCAGCAGTTACCTTACTGAAACGGAAAACTTAAGGCTTACAAAAACTTTGTATTTTCTGTCCTGAAGGGTTTACTAAGAACCTGGTTCAGTTGTAAAGCAGGTTAAGTTAACCTTGTGGTTTACGTAAAGCACCTAATATTCTTAACTAAATTATGCCTGCAGGTTTATCTATTAGCAGGTTTAATTTTGCCTGCACTTGGTTGTGTACATTATTTTAAGTGTATTTGACACGTTTACCAAAATATAAAAAATGTCATTCAAACTGCATTTGCCTTGTTTTACTTTTTGCTTTTCATTACATTACTTGAGTACATCCATTTTTACAGTAATTTCCATTCTTAAGTACAATACATTTCAGATACTTTAATACTTTAACTCAAGTAACATTTCACTCAGTGACTTGGACTTTTACCAAAGTCATATTTTGGAGAGGTACCTATACTTTTACTTGACTCTGAGATTTCAGTACTTTATACAACACTGATGCAGAGAGTGAGAAAGACGTGGTTTTGAGTTGTACTTCAGCTGTCTTTTCTTCTGCTGTGGAGCATAGCACAAAATAAATAATACGTGCATTTCCAAGTTTCATTGCGTTAACGGAATTATTCTATTGCAGCAGCGCGGCTATGGATGGCATGTAAAAGAATAGTCTTTTTTCCTTCCAGTGTTGTCCGCATGCTCAAAATTTCCTTATGTAAACAATAACATGCAGGTGGTCAACATTTGTATATCTCATTATGACATGCCATCGCATGCCACCGCATGTGCAAAGTTCACCACACGTCACTGATATATATATATATATATATATATATATATATATATATATATATATATATATTATATACATACAGTCATTCACCCATTCACACATGCACTCTTGCCCAAGGACACAACAAGAGAGGAAGGATCGAACCAGCAACTTGTCAAATACGGGATGAACTCATACAACCGTTGAATTGATATGAGTTGCAACAAATAATTCAAAAGTATTTTTGAATTTAACATCATAAATTCTTATGTGGAAAGCAGGAGTCATGTTTCAACAGCTCTCCTCCTCTCTGAAACACCGCTCCATTCAGCAGCTGTTCCAGTGGAGACAGTAGTTAGCTGGTGGAGCTTGTTGTGGTACATTCTTGTCTCTGTAGGAGTGCCAGCATTTGTGATAGGAGGGAAGAGAAGCTGACTCAAGCACAGATGAGAAAAGGGTCACCACTCTGTGCTCCCTCTGCTCTGGCGCACTGCTACTACACTTAACGCCTCATTTGTGGGCTCTGTGGCGAACGGCCTGAGTCCGAGATTCGCTGGCCGTAAAAGGCAGTAGCTTTCTCCTCTCTCTCTCTGTCTCTGCTGATGGGGCACTGGGTTGTGGTTGTGAATACCAAAACCCCATTCTACAGGCAGACTCATATCTAATGGATATGCGTTTCCACTCATCAGGTCAGCTCATAATCATAAAAACCCTCTTGTGCTGTCGTTTTTGTCGAGACAAAAGAGTGAGAGACGTAAGCATTTCCCTTGAACTTGTGTGGGAGTGGTTCTAAATCTGTGTTCCTTGTCCACACATGGGGGACAGAGGTGCAGGATATCCAGGTCAAGGTCTGTTTAAATCCTCCCTTTTCTCCTCACACCCTGTGTTGGTTTGTCTAAC
Organism: Poeciliopsis gracilis; assembly: GCA_911649635.1. NCBI lineage: Eukaryota > Metazoa > Chordata > Actinopteri > Cyprinodontiformes > Poeciliidae > Poeciliopsis > Poeciliopsis gracilis. The sequence continues at coordinate 287,984 of CAJVRI010000688.1, forward strand.
AGGCAAACGCCTTTTATCTGGTCAGCAACTGGACAGAATTGGCTTTTTTTTTTAGCAACTTTTCTTGACAGTTTAAACACTTTTAGCCCCAGTCAGCCTGTATAAGGCTGCATTTTTGTCAGAAATGGGTAAAAAAGATGGGTGAAAATTTGAGGGTCGTCACTTCTTTTTTCCCCGCAGCTGACATTTAATTTGAACCAACAATCAAATTTAACCTTGCAGTTTCCCACTGCAGTATGCCTTTTAATAAACTCCTAACTTTAATTCCCCAACGTCTCCCTAAACAAACGAACCATTGTGCCTCTCTGTGCTTTAGTGCATTTTGTGATCAAATATGAGAGAAAAGGATTTGCTTTGGAAGGAATGGAGAAACTCCATCAGCGTCATTAGAATGTGGATGCTGGGGGGAATTAGATCACGCTGACAGATAGATGGGGAAAATTGTTTTAATTGTGTAATTATCTTTGGTTAGCCACTTGGGCGGAAAAGTGGTGTGATGAGGGTGAAGGCCAGAGGAAGAGCACATTTTGGCCTTTATGTGCTTTATGTGCTTATTTTGTGCAGGAAATGAACAACAATTGGGGGTCCTGAGGATAAAACATAAACACACCCAAACGCACAGACACACCCGTAGGCACACTGAGATATGTTCAGTGAGCTGCTGCCCTGTAAGCAGCCAGACTGGCTAGTGAGCTTTTTCCTCAGGCAATGAATAAGATGCCTTGAAGACAATACTGCTCACTGCTAGCCCCTGTGAACAGGGCTCTGCTGAAATCCTGTTCACAGAGGCAACTTTATTTGCCATCCCGTTAATCTGAGTTCAGATAAGTAGCAAGCAAAGAGTAACGTTCCAGATTCCAAGATACAATTCCAAATAGGGGAAGGCAATGTGGACTTAAAGAGGCAGGATTATGTAAACATCTACCTTTTTGAGTGTTATATCATGCTATTCTCTCATGAACAAGACACCTGGAGTCTTACCTTGATTCTCTTATACATGTTGGTAAAATCCTTTTACCACACTGTGCTGTGGAAAATACCTGGTGGAACTGCTGTCTGCTGAGCTCCTTAAAGTAGCTACTTCTAAGAATAACGCTGGTAAAAACATTGTTAAAGAGTTAATAGAGGAGCCATTTTGTGATGACTTATTGAAGGCAGAGTTTCAGAAAAGGCAAGAGTTTCTCTAAAGTCAGAGAGGGCCAATTTCAAGGTGTTCAACTAGGAAGTAAAATTTCTTTTAAGTCGTATTTGTTATTTAGCATTTTCCGAATGCTATATATCAACACATAGTTAATTTCAACATTGTTTATGCTATAAAATGTTATTTTCCTGGAAAATATGTTACAGTTTTATCATGACATTTTGTGGTACTACTGTGATAATGACAAAAATTATGATTTTAAATACAACTTTTACTTCTTTTTTAGGTAAATGTTTGCTCTTAAAACATTTTCCTATTCAAACAGGTTTCTTTTCAACATGCCACCTACTTAAAGAAGTGTGATTTATACCACTAAATTGCACATACACTTCATTTAATCAAATTTTGGAATTTACACATATTTAATGATGCACTTGTGGAAAAAACAGTGGAGAAAATATTAAAAATAACATTTCAGTAAGTCTTTTCTTAAAGTTTAATTGAAATTTATGGCAACCACAGTAAATCAAAATTCTCATCTTGAGAAGAAATGTTTAATAAATGACAAAAGTAATGGTCACCCTTTTTTATAGAACTTTCGCTGACTAATTGATTAATAGCTTATTACAATTAATTTGTTGTTGAAAGATCTCATGATATAATGCAAACTAAATGATCTGGTCTTTTGAAAGAGAAACGGGTGCACAGTATCACACAACCTACGTCAACTTACATTAGGTGCTATTTTTTTTTTTAACACCGTTTGTGTCATCTGATCAAAACACACAGTTCCAGTTAATTCCCAATAGAGAATTCAAGCTATTTCTCTGGCAATAGATAACAAACTTCTCTGTTTTTTTGAACAGTGAACATTGATCACTAAAAAATACCTGATTAGAAGCATGCCAGCTCCATCCAATATCTTTGAAACAAGTTAAAAAAAATATTTCTACATTAACATACCTTTTCTACTTGTTTTATTTTGTATTTTGTATTATTTCTTTTATTTTTGACGCAACATTGAAAAATGTTTTGACCAAATAAGTAGTTGCATTCAAACATTTGTACATACATTTTTGTCATGTTCTGTGTTTTTCTGTTATGTTTATTTGAGTTTTCTGTGTCCCAAGTCTCCTCGTTGTCCTGTCTTCCCCTTGATTGTTCCCAGGTGTGTCTTGTTCCCTTGATTACCCTCAGTGTATTTAGTTCCTCCTGTGTCTTTGTTCCTCATCGGGTCCTTGTCGTTGTCGTAGTCTGTCGCTTGTTTGTGTTTGCCGCCTGTATGACCAGATGCTACCGGTGTGAGCCCTGGCTTCCGCTCAGCCATGCTGCCTGGCCGCGGACTGTTGTGTTTTGGACTGCTTTTTGTTAATAAATAACTCATCATTCATCTACCTGGGCCTCCAGCGTTTGCCTCACCGCCTCAACACCACCACTTCATGACAATTTTTTTACTGCAATAAATCAGTTAATCGCAGGTTGAATTAAAACAAGTTTAATAATTTCTTTTGGAAGTCTGGAAGACAGGTACATTGGTCTCAAATAGCCTCTTTTTTTGAAGGATAATTTTGCTTCCAGAAACATTACTTTCCATATTATTTCTTGTTTCAGGGGCTTTGTTTATTTATGTTGGATATTTAAAATGTCTTCTGGTTTCAATTTTAAAGGGAACCACGATTAGTTATAAAAAATAGACTTTATTTGGGAAATATTTATATTAGATGTAAAAACAGTACAGTAATAATACTGTAAGTTATTTTTTATAACTAATCCTGTTAGCCTCTCAAAGAGCATCCAGCTCTGCCTGTCTCAGCAGCAGCACTGCGTTTATTTTTAGCTTGTCAAGGTAACCATCACCTGTTAGAGCAGGGCCCAAAGTTGATGTTCGAGGGCCAGCATCCTGCATGTTTTAGTTCTCTCCCTGATCAAATGATAGCTCATTAGAAGGCCTAAAAAGAACACTGACATGCTGAAAAGGTTGTTGGTACTACCAGGGAGAAAACTAAAACGTGCCGGCCCTTGAAGACTGACTTTGGGCACCCCTGTGTTAGAGCCTTCGTTGGTTGTGTTGATATAAATGGCTCAAAGTGTTGTGGAGAAATGTCCGGGGTACAGAATAGGTCCTTCATTGTGTTCCACACCGGCTCTTGCACTGCGCTCTCCTTTCTTTCATGTGGGAAATTATCCAGATTCGTCTCAATTTTAATCTTTATTTATTTGTTTATTTTTATCAGAGCTGATTAAAAAAAATTATATATATATATATATATATATATATACTATATATATATATATATATATATATATATATATATATATATATTTTGTCTACTAAAATCACAGTAGACGAATGCATTATGATAAACGACTAATCTGGTAAAGTTAGCCTTCCTGTGTTTACTTGGTAGACTCCAGTACAGAATGGACCAAATGGCGACCTCTTTGGGTGACAAAAAATTTACATTTTTTTAAAGTAATTATGAGTTTTTTTTGTATCAAAAACAGAAATTTATTAGGTAATAGGAAAATTGCAACATATTTAGACCAACATGGTCCACTTGTCTTGGATCCTTTTAAATGTTCATTAGAAACTAAAGTTCATTGATCTTTGAGAGGGTGTATTTACATTATTCTGCCATTACCATTACATTACTTGAATATGATGACAAAAACAATATTATCATTTATCTAAAAAATGTCTGAGACATTTCATTGTCCAGTAAAATTTCAAATTAGTATTAAAGAAGTTGGGCATCCAGTTATAGCTTCTGACTGTACCTGGAAGTTTGAATTTGAAAAACCATTTTGTCTTTGCAGACATACAATCACCTGAAAATAAGTATGGATGTGTTATGAGGTGTTCGATAGACAGAGTGCTTACTCTGAGATGGTTTAGGCCTGTTGTGCTGCAGTCAGCAGCTGCACGCAATTTTCATCTCAACTTATTCAAGTGGAATAACACAGTGCAGATCATGGGCTATCCTCCGGCATATCTTGAGAAAAAAAGTGCAGCGGGACGCACTTTAATGCAGCAGTGAATTTAGCTTTTTCTCTTTCTGTTTGTGTCTTTTTTTATTATTATAATCCAGTTGGTTAATTTTCATAGCAAATGTAGTAACAGATGCTCTCACACCGATCTAGTGTTGTAGCACAAATCAATTTTTTCTGGTTATCTTCACCATGTTCTATTCGCTCGCATCTCCTGTTTTAATACGCAAAGGAATTAGCAGGTAACAAGGCAACAGACCTCCTTTGAACTGTTATTGAAATTTCTTGCATGGCCTTTAACATTTCACACAATGCAACATAACCGAGGAGATTTAGGGAGAGGGCGGAGGGGGGAGGCTGCCGCCAAATGGTGATTTCCCAACTACACGGGGAGCCTCCTCCAGGATAATGTGGTAATGAAAGGTGACAGGAAGGACTCGGGGTCTGGAGCGAAGCCGGGGCAGCTGGTCAGAGCGGGGAGAGTATAGGAAGTAGTGTACAACAAGGGGCTAAAGTGCAGCGAGAAGCAAATTAAAGCCCATATCTGCCATCTTCCTTGCCTCCCTGCACTTTCCTGTTTGGACTTGAAGGTGACTGGGAACCAAGGCGGTGACAGTTGACGGAAGCTACATGGAGGAGAGAGTATTTATTTACAGTGAAATGCAGCTAGGCTTGTTCAGGATGCGGTTTCACGCAGGATATGCCTCCCACTACTGTCCCCCCCACCTCCTTTACCACTCACACACACTCACTCACCTCCTCCCCCCATCTTTCTCGTCTCCACCCTTCGACTACAATCCCCAGGTTTGATAGAGAATGGGAAATGAGTTATTGGAGAGAAAGCTGGGCCTGTCGGCCAGCATTGTGTAAGAGGCTGCACTTTGGGAGACCAGAGACATCACTCAGCTGGTCTTCCTGCCTGACCCAGGAGCAGTGTTGTATAGTAACGAAGTAAAAATACTTCACTACTTTACTTAAGTATATTTTGGAGTACTTCATACTTTCCTCGAGTATGAAAATTTTTGATAACTTTTACTTTTACTTCACTACATTTCCGAACTTAATTGCGTACTTTTACTCCGATACATTTTCAATGTGTGGTTTAGTTACTCGTTACTAAAAAGCGAGAGAGAAACGCAAATGATCACCTACTGATTGACTGCAACAAAGTCGGTAGCCGTGCATCCTATTGGTGTTCATCTCCACCAATAGGATGCACAGGTTTCGCACCTCCCCACTACGTCAAAAAGTCCAGCAAACAGTCTGATTGGTTAGAGCTCCGTTTGTGTAGGTTTGTGCCGTTAAAATGTTCGTTTGTGCAGCTTTGGTTTCCGAGATATTAAAATGATTTTTTTTTTAGCCCATCCAGAGTTTACCATCCCCGCATTTTGCTCCAAAACAAACCAAAGTGGGCTGGTTCGTTAGTGCTCCGTTTGTGCAGGTTTGTGCCGTTAAACCAAAAGCAGCAAAGTTGTTTTCAATTTGGATCTTGGCTCTTCCAATATCCGGTGTGAGCGGCGTCTAACTCGAGGTTGATCCGATTCATGAAGGCTAATTTCGGCCAGCCGTTCTCTAGGTCTCCCCTTCCTCAAGGTGTCGGAGTTTCACTCAGGGAGAGTCAACAAATGTTACATCCAAACTCTCCTGAGAAACTAATGGAAATAGATTTCTTGCCTTGTGACCAACTGACACAAAATTCATGACACAAAATATTGAGTATGAAGTAGTCATACTCAATATTTTCAGTATTGTAATCTTAAAAAGTATTTATTTTGGATGGCCTAAAAAATAATTTTTAATATCTCGGAAACCAAAGCTGCACAAACAAAAAATTTAACGGCACAAACGGAGCTCTAATCAATCAGATTATTTGCTGGATTATTTGAGTAGGTGGGGTGTCAGCATCATGGAGGTCTGTTTCGCTTCTCCTATTAAACACCAAGTTAACAAAAAAGCTCTCCCTCTTCAGATGCCAAATAAGCTGCATTTCCCTCCCAATTCTTTTTTATTTTGCATAATGACCTGTAGTGGCGATTGTTTGTCAATCACAAACATCCAATAGTAGTTCCATAAAGCCACTATGAGGCACTGGGGTCCAGATTCTTGACACAGGCGAAAGAAGTTTAAGGTCCAAACTTGTTAATTGTCTTGGTTGCTTTTATTTTGTCTTTTATGAAAGCAATTACAATCATACAACCTTTCTTTGTTCTACTGACCTCTTGCACTACTCTCTCTCGTACTGGTAAAAACCATAGGCCCCAAACCCAAATGCCTTGCTGGTCCTTTACCACGCCCCTACATTTATAGAATGTGGACTGACCCACCCACTTCCTGTCTAGCTCACAAATAATAAAAAATAGGAAAAAATAAGAAAACAAAACAAATAAATTAACCTATAAATAAACTCTAAAAAAATAGAAGTTTAAGAATAAACTAACAAAATTCAAATAGATAAAGAAATAAAGAATAAATAGCTCCAACAGACCAGTTGTTGCACCTATAGTTTGTGAAGTAGAGTAATCGTAACAGCCTTTTTTCTTCATGTTTTCTGTACTGACTATTTATTTTTCTCATTTTCAGCACTGACCTTACTCAAAGGGAAAACTTAAGGCTTATAGAAACTTTATTTTCTGTCCTGGAGGGTACAGGACAAGAAGCTGGTTCAGTTGTAAAGCAGGTTAAGTTAACCTTTTGGTTTAGGTAAAGCTCCTAATTTTCTTAACTAAATGATTCCTGCAGGTATACCTATTAGCAGGTTTCATTTTGCCTGCACTTGGTTGTGTACATTATTTTAAGTGTATTTGACAAGTTTACCAAAATATAAACAATGTCATTCAAACTGCGTTTGCCTTGTTTTACTTATACTTTTCATTACATTACTTGAGTACATCAATTTTTACAGTACTTTCCATACTTAAGTACAAGACATTTCAGATACTTTAATACTTTAACTCAAGTAACATTTCAATCAGTGACTTTTACTTTTACCAAAGTCATATTTTGGAGCGGTACCTATACTTTTACTTGACTCTGAGATTTCAGTACTTTATACAACACTGCCCAGGAGGTGGTACCAAGGTCAACACAGGTCACTGAGAAAATAGTGTGAATCCCTCAGATTGACTTTAGCTGTTATGCAACCTCTATAAGTAAAGATGCTGTCTCAACCTTTACAAGTCTACTTTGGGATTTCAGTTCAGTTACAATTAGAAAAACATCCACCAGAGATTTGTGGAAAATTTCTAATCCTTTGCTCAAGTAAAGTATTAACCTGGTGGTTCTAAGAGAATAGTAGCTGTGGTAGTTTTTACAAATTTTTAAATAAAATAAGATGTTTTGGAGTAAGAATAGGAAATTTTTGTGTCATTTATCAATATAGAGGGGAAAGAATTATGGTGACTTAATTTTTCCAGACCGTAAGACAAAACTCATCATGCATTGGAAACATCTTTTTACTTGTTCGCATTTTGCTTTTCCTGACTTTTACTTGCCGGGATGTCAAATGCTACAGTAAGCATGGACGGGTGCTGAAAAGGTGAGCTGTTTTGATCTCTGCTCGCTCGCTGTCATGTCTGCATTAATCTGCCCAAAGTTTCAAAGGCAACTTTTATGACCTGTCTTACAGCTCCCTCCCCCATAAAGATAGTGGCATCTAAACTCTGGAGAGAACAAGCCACATAAAATGCACATCTGTTAAAAGTCTAAACTGTAAATTAACCCCCACGTGTTCACCCAGTGTTGAGTTAATAACACACTTAAAGTACAACCTATAACAATCCCTGTGTCTTTTATTTTTTTATTTTTAGAAATATTGAACTTCACAGGCAGTTATATTACAGACTGTCTCTTGATATGGCTGGTTGTAGTAAACTGGCGGTTCTTGATTTCTTTAGCTTTCCATGAAGCTAAGCAAAAATTAAGTTTCAAAGCATCACAGTGGAAAAATTGGTTAGCTTACCTTTTTGTTTTTTTGCTTGAGCATAAATAGATTTCTATGAGGAAATCTGCAGGAAGTATAAAAATATAATGGCTGATTATTTGCAAAGTCTACCGATTTAAAACCTTTGAAGATCTGTAAAGACACTGCCATTAAACGATCTAGTAGTGATAACATTTACTACTATCAGTTTGTAAGACACGTAAAAAGGAAGTATGACTACTCCCCATTGCAGTTTCAGGCAGCTTCTATCTATGCATTTATGTGCACATTTAGGGGATCTGTAAACCTTTTTGCTGCTTCTCTCAACTGTTTAGTCATGTAAGGGGAACGAGCTTAGCTACATATCTGACAGAAACTCTACAATAAGAAGGGGGGGAATCAGAAATCACACCAGCATAAACTTAGGGGCATATTTAAGATTTTGTTCAAAGGCATTTGTTTAGTAGAGAGTGATGTGTAAGACGGGCAAGAGGTCTGGTTAATCTGCTAGGGATTGCACATATCTCTCAAACAAGGCTATATATATATATATATATATATATATATATATATATATATATATATATATATATATATATATATATATATTTAACACAAAACTAGATTTTCAACCACTAACCACTTTAATAGGCACACCAATCCCTTTATTCCCCCCTATTTAGCAAGCTGTCTAGAAGCCTAGACAGAATTGCTCCAGTGTGATTGGCTGACTTACATTTTGGATTATTGAGTCAAAATGGTGTGCCTACTAAAGTGGTTAAAAATCTAGTCTTGTGTAAATAATAATTTAAACTATAACAAAATCTGGCCCATCTAATAATCTCAGTCTTAGTTCGATTAACGTGAACTTTGGTACGGTTCAAATTCATATGTGATTGCAAGCAGACTGGAGACCGCTCCAAAAGCAGGAAGCAAAATACATGGCAGGGCATTCTGGGTAAATATAACCAAAACAAACATGAAAGTCTAACGCTGGCATCAGAAGTGGCTCTTTTCCTTTTACTATTGACAAATGAGAATTCCTACAACTGCTAAAATCTGATGCCACCCGATTTTTGAGTACATTTTGTGAAGAAGGCAGTTGTGCTCAGTGACTTCTGAGGTTTTTGTGTTGCTGCTTTCACTGGTTCTTGGTGCAGCACTAACAAGACGGTGGGGCAGGGGGGCATTTATTTCAATTAGTTTGGATCATTTGACAGTGTGAAAGTGAACTGCAACAGCTGAAAATTTTGATCCCCAATTGAACAGAGTCTACCAGACTATCAGTTGTAAGGATACCCTAAAACACCACAGCCTATCTGAGGCAGGACAGGAGACAGGAACCTGTCCAGCCCTTTCATTCACTGTACCCATCTTCTGGTCATATTTTTCAGCAAGACAATGTAACGTGTCACAACACAACATCCTAATGTGGTTTCTTGAACATCACAATGAGTTCACTGTACTCAAGAGAAATCCACAGTCTCCAGTTTTCAATGATTCAGAGAACCTTGGGGATGTGATGAAATGGGAGAGCGAGCCAACAAATTTACACCAACATTATCATGTCAAAATGAACTGAAATCTCTATGAAAAATTCATTTAGTTCTGATGGCACAAGGTGGTTCTACCAGCTCTCTCATACTTATCCAGTAGCTTTCATGTTGACGGAACAACAGCTTTGGAAGAAACATGAAACATGTGTTCTGCCAGCTCAATAAATGAGAAATTGCATCACTCTCTTGAGCTAGAGTTGGGGTAAACATACAAGCTGAAAGACATTTTAAAAAGTCCATGCAAGACAAATGATTTCAGCACATTCAACCTGAAACAGAATGAAACATGCTGAACGTCAAGTAGGGCAAATATTCAAGCAAGCAACAGCCAGTGTTGCCAGATCTTGCAAGAGAAACAAGCTATCAGCCCTATTATAAGTGCACTTGGCAAAGCTGGCAACAGGCCATCTTATATGGTGTTTAAAATGGAATATGATTATCCATATGTTAGCTAGTTAAATGTTTATTTTAATCTAGCATGGTTTGACTGAAATGCTATGCATGGTGCTATTTATTGTTGGATTCTTAGGAATATTTCTAGCCCATCAATGACCTTTTTAATAGTTACATTTTCATCCATAAATCCATGATTCTCCTGATCAGTGCTTCAGAATTTATATTAGACTAATTTTCACTTCATGGCTGAAATTGTTAATTCAGTGCAGCAAATTTAGCTCTAAAACCAGGTCTCTGAAGCACAGCTGTGAACACATTCAGTCGGTTCCTCTCTTGTCTTGTGATACATTATTGATTATGGCAAACACATCAGCTCCTTCATAAATCGAGCGAGATTTACTCTTTATTGTTACAGACAATGCTCCTTGGAAGTTGGGTCTTAGCCTAATTGATGTTGTGGAAGATGAGCTCAATTGGATGAGTTATTAGGCCTATTACCAGGGTTTTTATTAAATCACCCCCCTCCTCCTTCCCAATCCATCCAAAAGGGAAAAATAATAATAATAAAAAGAGGTTGGAATATTTCCCTGCCAGAATAACAGCCGGCCCAATTGGTAAAAGGACGATAAAATATGTGCGAGATTGATCAGTGAGTGGCGACCCCATTATCTCCTGAGATGTTAATTACACCGCGCTCAGCTTGCATGTCAAAAGGCACATAATTGAAGAAGGTAAAAGATGTGGCACACTTTATTTATGCTCACACTTGCCGCTTGAAGATTTGCTCTTTCTGGTACGTCCCCTCTCCCTGTTTCTCCATGTTGTTCTCCTCCTGCTTCATTGGCGCCGTATTTATTGTTGGGTAATATTGCATTATCATTGTTGATCATTTTCTGATTTATTATTATGTCCAGCTGTCAAAGTAATGAATGTTTTGTTCTCTGTCTAGGCCCACAGTTCTGCACAGTGGGGCTTCAAAATCCTAAAAGGATTAAATAAAAGCACCTGCAGTTAACTATGATGCTGAGATCTTTTCTTTTAAAAAGGAACTTTTTGTTTGTGCGAATATTTCAGATGACTTAAATGAGCGTTCATGCTCTTGAACTTTTTCACATTGTGTTTCAGTGTAACCTTAAGCCTTATTTTGAATATAGGTGTTATTGCAATGCAAAGCAATACATATTTTGAAGTGGAAGGAAAATCATAAAAAAAAAAAATAATAAAACCTTGAAAGACATGTACATTTTTGATTTGTTCAGCTTACTCTGGTGTTACTAAATACAATCCACAGTGTCCAGTTGCCTTCAGAAGTCTTGATTTGCATAAATACAACTGCTGTAGTGGCAGGATCATGCTTTGGGAATGCTTTGCCTCAACAGGGAAGCAGAAAAATAGCTGGACATGAATACTTAAGAAAACTGTTACTATTTTTTGTCAGCTAGTGTTGGTCTCAGGTTTTAAAAGTCGTCCGACAATCGGCTAGCAATTCTAAAATTGTGTAATATGAATTGGGGTTTATTTGTCACACATACGCATGAGAAAAAGAGACACCCCAAAAGATCATTTTAAAACAAGTATTGCCTCCTGGGAGCTAAAAACTAGGAATGCTCCGATTTTTCCTCTACCAACATCTGAGGTTGAGTATCAGCTGATTAATACTGGACCGACACAAAGCTTTTCTATTTTTTTAAACAAAGACATAAGTGTACTGAATTACAAATTTGATAATTATTCACCAGTACAGCACACTTAAGTACACCACTCGCTTCACAAGCTTGGTCAACCATGTAAAAACAACTTTAATTAGTTCAGTCAGTTTAATCAGGAGTACTACAGACAATGTAAAATAAACTCAAACTGACTAAAACAATAAGTTAGTTAAACATGTAAAAAATTAACTGCAACAGATCTTCTTTCAACTGGTTCAGAAATGGCAATTAGGAATTTTAATAAAATATAAAATAAATAAAGCATGATGTTGTGACTTTAGCAGCTCAAGTTGTCATAAAAACGTCCACCATGGACTAAAAAGCCTTTGTCTGCGAGGTCCCCACAGAGACACTATAAGGGAAGAGAAAGCTTGCAAAAGACTCTTCTTCCGTTCTCTTTTTAAAATGCTGTTTATGTGTTGAACGCTTGTTCTCTTTCTCCACCCCCCTGCCACCTGACATGCACCAGGTCTGTAAACTTCCTATTGACAGAGTTTACGCCTGAGGGGACATTTTGTACTTTAAAAAGGAACAAAAAAAATCTTGTTTGTCATTTTGTGTGCTGATAGAGATAGCGTCATAACTTGTTTCCTGTGGTTTCTTCTGATGTCTCGGCATGCTGCAATTTGAGTCTCGTCTGTACTCCCCAAAGTCAGATGCACATAAACACGCATGCACGTACAGATGGTGCATGCACAAGCATACCCCCTCACGCGCGCACATACACAATCCACTCTGAGGCGTCATCTTAAGCGGCTGTTGGTCATCAGTCCTGAAGGACAGATGGACAGCATCTTTCTGGATGATTTAGTGCATCACCTGGTGGACAATGGTAAGAAGAGCACTACATTCAAAACCTCAACCTTGTTCAGTTTGATTAAATTATTTGAACCTTTGCCCTTTTATTGAAAAGAGGCAGAAAATAGAATTTAATATTTTAACTCCTTTCTTTAAATTTTCTTCCAATTAGGAAATTACATTTAAATTGAAGTTTTGTTTCAACAGCTTCATTTTTTCTGATCAGCATCTAAAGTCATTGTCGGTTGTTTTAAACATCAATGAATATAGGTTTCACATCTTTACTGCTTTTACATCTTAGAGAGAGGGAGAGTAAGCAATTTTTTATTTATTTTTTTGCTGTGACTGTGCAGCCTTATCTGTGCTTGAGGTCTGCGCTTTAATGGGCCTTATTGATCTAAACAACATCAGGGGGTTGCGGTGATGTTATTAAGGCAGAGCTAACTTCTTTGTAATTCCACTCTAACAATATATTAGCCGTTTATTGGTCTAAATAACTTTGGCTTTTAGACAGTAATGCACCAGTAAGTCAAAGCGGCTCTTCATGTCGGCAGGATCTTTATAAAGCATTTCCTCTGGACATCCTGCTGCGGAGGGAGTGAAAAACAGCGAGTTAAAAGGCATGCCAGGAAGTTTCTGTGTCGCTGCTGTAAATTATATCTATTTTTTCTTTTTTTTGTATGCATGAATAAAGGTTGGATAGGTTTGTGAACAGGAAGGGGTGGAGGTGGCATGGATCGGTTTCTACTTGCATGTTTCTGCTATTTCATGTGTGATGACATGAATTGACCTTCAGCTACTGCATGTAGTTAGCGGCATGTCACTATTAACCCTAACACAGCACTACTTATGTACAAATCATTTTACTTAGTGTAAAAGTATTGCATAGGATGAAGTTAGAAAGCGCAGTTACTTTTCTTTCTGTGGTTGTTCATTCAGGCAAATATTAATCATTTCATCCTCATAGTTCACCAATCTAACATTCTGAGCTAAGTTCTCAACATTGATCATATTTTATCTGAAATGAAGTATAAAATTGCCATCATTCACCATTTACATGAACAGTCATAAGCTCGTACATTATTTTCTATGCAGTCTCTACTAGCTTTTTTGTGTGCTTTCTCTTTCACTCATACATCAACTGTATTTTATTTTGTCCAAATTCAAAAGGCAGCCGCTTCTATTCACCCAATTTAAGGGATTAATCTTCAGAAAATTTAAGATCTATGAGAGACTGACTGAATAGTGGTCCTTTTAGACTATGTTTACTTTAAAGCACAAGATTAGTTTTCAGGGTTTCCCTCTGAAAACTTGTTAAGCCTGGTGGTAGGGGCACCAGGCAGTCCACCAGTAGAGTTTTTGTGTTAATAAATGTGAAAAGTTAGAAAAACTTGGAGTGGCATAAATAGAAATCATAATTTCAAAATGACATGTGCGGCTAACGGGCAGGTGCAGGGACAGCACAATTAGTGTGCAGCCCCCTCGCGCCCAGTTCAGTGTGTCTACTATAAACCTAACTGAATCTGTCTTTACTGTCACTTTTACTGGTGTATTTAAAAACTATTCAAAATAAACATACAATGCTTTGCCTGGAGGGGTCAAGTAATGCCTAGTGGCCTGCCAGTCTTATAATACAATCGGGGAAATCCTGGTGTTGTTTTTATAAAATTAAATCCTGATTGTATTTCAACATATCAATTGACATAATTGCCACTAATGTTAAATCAAGGTCCACTGGAGATGGGTACCAGCACCCCTGGTGACCTCACTAGGGATAAGTGTGTAAGAAAATGGATGGATGGTTAGATAGATGGATGGAAATTCAATTCAAAACCTCTCAGAATTATAAAGTCTGAGATCCAATTTTCAAGTTTAAAGTTAGTCAGAATTGCAAATAAAGGTAAGGAACCTTTGTGCCTTTGACGCATAGGAAGGCTTCTGCATGAGTTTATAATTTTCTTTTTATCCAACTAGTATTACTGTTGGACAAAGTGAATGTGGGAACCATGCTGTCCAAATTTGTCTCATATGTGTTTATTATTGTTATTATTATTATTATTATTATTATTATTATTGCAATGAGTATTACAACACTTCTCTTTTTTTTGGTGTGAATTTTATTAATTTTTTAAAGTAAATAATACATTACTTTTCTGAGAACTCAAAAGACATTTGCAATATTTCTGCCCTTTCAAGGATGGCAAATATCCAATATTTATAGAAAATAATAAACCCATTCATATAGCAGTGTATTTTTGAGAGGCAGGGGGTAGGACTTTATAATTTTCAGCTATTTAAAGCCTTTGCTTTTAGTAATGAATTATTTTGTCATCTCCTCTGTGATGAAATTCATCTTTAATAACTGTAACAATTATTTTATTAAAAAGAGAAGCCAAGTCTTTAGGCCTATCTCACCAAGGTCTGAAGCTGGAAGGAATTCTCATTAAGAGCATTATATTACCCGGTGCGCTTTCAGCTGGATATCCCGCTGAAATTACATTAGGTATCAACAATTTTGTGTTAGAAGTAAGCAGCCGTATTTACAGAGGCTTGGCTTTTTATTTCATTTAAAGCCTGATACCAGGAGATGTATTAAAAAAAATACAAACGCTGAATCTAATTAAGTCACGTACAGAAAAAAAAAAGAAACTTGATAAAGTGTTGACTTTTAATATAAGGCGAGCGTTAAGCTGTCATCAACAAAGATGTAATCTTTCATCAGAATTTTTTGATAGCTGGAGATAATTTTTTGTGATTTATTTAGCTGGCTTGCATGTGCACCATTCCATGAAGGTGAAATCTCCTCCAATATGAGGATCAGGTTGTTTTGTGTCATGATTGATTTATCAGCACATTTCCATCTACGTTCCTTCTGATGGTTAGCATGGTGTGCAACATTGTGTTTGGCTAATGGTTCCATGGCCCAGGGTGGCTGCTAATGACATGATTGTAATTGTTTGTCAGTGTGATAATGTGTGATTTCCTATTTTCATGTGAAGTTGGACATTTGATGAAGGAGGGCTCTTGTCAGGAAGACAAAGTACTGTCATTTGTCACCAGCTAAATGCGCTTCTCAGCAGACATCCTCTTGGATTTCACTGCTACTATCACACTCACAGATCCTTTTTTTTGGGCTATTGCCATAATTTCCACAATATTCTGCGCCTGGAATTGGAGGGTGGGAATCATTAATCGTCTTCTGGCTTCTATGCGTGGAAACCCAGATAAAGAGAGAGGGTCAGATGAGGTAGAAAACAGGCTCAACGCTCAACCGTAGTGCCTTGCTAAAGGAATCCTTCCCTTTTTGTCATGTTTCAAGTGGGGATTCGCTGATCTACTTCTTTCTAGTCTGTTATAATACCATTATCAATATTTGAAGTTTTGTTTCAGTCAATAAAGATCTGATACTGAAAAACAGTGCAGTACTGACTTCAAATATATATATTTTTAAACACAGACAGATGTATTGACGTGCTAGTTTTTTTTTTTATAACCCTACACCTGTACAACACACTTAAATACACAAATAGCTTCACAACATATCAAACCAAAACAACTTGAATTTGTTCATTCAGTGCAATTAGGAGTACAACAGCCAATGTAAAACAACAAATAAAGAAACTGAGACTGACAAAAACAACAGGTTGACTATCTTGGTCAAACATGTAAAAAATAAACAGGAACAAGCCTTCCAAATTGTTCAGAACGTGAACAATTTGGAAATTCTAAATGTAAATTAAATAATAAAGCTAGAGTGAATAGATCTGCCCTTATGGACTGTCATTGTTTCTGATCTAGAAATTCTTTGGGATCAAAGTAGATATTAATATCGGATCAGTGCATTTCTAGTTTCAACCAATATTTATTGTGTTTTGATGTAATCTCACATGAAAGTGGATGGAAAAAAGATGTTGTTTTTTTTGTTGCAAAAAGCGTATTGTGATAGTAATTTTAATAATAAACTGAGCTTGATGCACTGTTTGATAACTCTGATAAATTGGAAGAAAGGAAACAAAACAGAGTAAGAACCATCAACAAACACCAAAAATGATTAGGCCGATATTAGTCAGTTTCAAACATATTGTTGTCAGCGTCATCAGTAAAACGAGTATAATAATAACAGTCAGTGTTTTTTTTTTTCACTACAGGGAAAAAGTTAGATGCTTTCATCTCCTTTATATGTGATGGATCTGGATTCATGGTTTAACTTGGTGAATATTAACCAAAGCGCATAAAAATGCAGCTAAATAGCCTAATATTAATGTGATTATAATTTGATGGGTAAAAATATTACATGACCAATTTTTTTTATGTTGTCTATCAAAATACGGATAACAAAAAAGTCTAGCAACCTCTGAGTGAAATATATATATAAAAATGGTAAATATCGGTTATTGTCCTCATATAACTATTGCCATAACAGCAATAGTTATATCAAATATCGTTATCGGCCCAAATTTTAATATCAGTGCATCACTAATCATAGTCTTTATACTAGATAAAATATGAACTTGAAGACTAAATCGTATTAGGTGTTGTATCCATCTTTCCATCAGCTCTGCTCAGCTCCCCTGAACCTGCCAAAACAACAACAACAACAAAAAAAACCACAGCATGATGCTGCCACATCCATGTTATTCCCCACACACCTTGGATTTTGTATGTGGGCTAAAACATTCAGTGTTCGGTGAAGGCAGATGGTTGCACTGGATTTAATTTATGGGTGTTAAAGTAATGCAAGTGATTACATGTGATTTATTTATTATTTTGTTAAAAAAAGATTGAGAAACCACATAGTAATTTCCTTGCATATTACAAATGATGCACTCCTTTGTTTCCATACCATTTGTTATTGTTAACATACCTCAACCAGTCTTGAGGTACAGTGGTTCTGAGATTAGGATTAATAAATAGAAGGATAAACATGAATGTTCCCTTACTTCTTGTTCTGCGCTGACATCTCGAAATCTTCTAACTGTATTTCCAGAAAGGAAGAAGTGAAATTACTGAGTTTGGTAATCTTTTATTAGTAGTGTTTGTCAGGAGTCCTCACTTCCCTAAGAACAGAGAAAAGGTTTCATCATCCTTGGCAGAAACGTATCGCTGGCTCGTGTCGCCATGTGCATTCAAGTTCACGCCTGCGATTAAATGCGTCTAGATAATCTAATCATGAGAGGGAGACTCTTAGTTTGTGTCCCAACACTTTGAAACATGGTGCACAATCGTGTGTCAAAATTGATGTCTGTTATTTACAAAAAAAGCAAAAAGTGCCTTACTGTTCTTCTGTCAATACCACCTATTGATGCAGCTCCCACAACAAGACCTGGAAAAAATAACACACAGGCTTAATCATCACTTGACTTAAAGTGTTTTGTTTTTACATGCACATCAGGAGAAGGGGGGCCTATGTGGCTATATATATATATATATATATATATATATATATATATATATATATATATATATATATATATATATATATACAGTTAGGGGCCAGAAATATTTGGACAGTAACACAGTTTTCGTGAGTTGGGCTCTGCATGCCACCGCATTGGATTTGAAATGAAACCTCTACAACAGAATTCAAGTGCAGATTGTAACGTTTAATTTAAAGGGTTGAACAAAAATATCTGATAGAAAATGTAGGAATTGTACACATTTGTGTACAAACACTCCACATTTTAGGAGCTCAAAAGTAATTGGACATATAAACATAACCCAAACAAAAAAGTTTTTTCTCAATATTTTGTTGCGAATTCTTTGGAGGCAATCACTGCCTTAAGTCTGGAACCCATGGTCATCACCAAACGCTGGGTTTCCTCCTTCTTAATGCTTTCCCAGGCCTTTACAGCCACAGCCTTCAGGTCTTGCTTGTTAGTGGGTCTTTCCATCTGAAGTCTGGATTTGAGCAAGTGAAATGCATGCTCAATTGGGTTAAGATCTGGTGATTGACTTGGCCATTGCAGAATATTCCACCTTTTTGCTCTCATGAACTCCTGGGTAGCTTTGGCTGTATGCTTGGGGTCATTGTCCATCTGTACTGTGAAGCGCCGTCCGATCAACTTTGCAGCATTTGGCTGAATCTGGGCTGACAGTATATCCTGGTACACTTCAGAATTCATCCGGCTACTCTTGTCTGCTGTTATGTCATCAATAAACACAAGTGACCCAGTGCCATTGAAAGCCATGCATGCCCATGCCATCACATTGCCTCCACCATGTTTTACAGAGGATGTGGTGTGCCTTGGATCATGTGCCGTTCCCTTTCTTATCCAAACTTTTTTCTTCCCATCATTCTGGTACAGGTTGATCTTTGTCTCATCTGTCCATAGAATACTTTTCCAGAACTGGGCGGGTTTCTTGAGGTGTTTTTGGGCAAATTTAACTCTGGCCTGTCTATTTTTGGAATTGATGAATGGTTTGCATCTACATGTGAACCCTTTGTATTTGCTTTCATGGAGTCTTCTCTTTACTGTTGACTTGGAGACAGACACACCTACTTCCCTGAGAGTGTTCTGGACCTCAGTTGATGTTGTGAACGGGTTCTTCTTCACCAAAGAAACTATGCGGCGATCATCCACCACCGTTGTCTTCCGTGGACGCCCAGGCCTTTTTGAGTTCCCAAGCTCACCAGTCAATTCCTTTTTTCTCAGAATGTACCCGACTGTTGATTTTGCTACTCCAAGCATGTCTGCTATCTCTCTGATGGATTTTTTCTTTTTTTTCAGCCTCAGGATGTTCTGCTTCACCTCAATTGAGAGCTCCTTTGGCCGCATGTTGTCTGGTCACAGCAACAGCTTCCAAATGCAAAACCACACACCTGGAATCAACCCCAGACCTTTTAACTACTTACTTGATTACAGGTTAACGAGGGAAAGGCCTTTTGAGTTACTTGCAGCCTTTAGAGTCCATTGTCCAATTACTTTTGGTCCCTTGAAAAAGAGGAGGCTATGCATTACAGAGCTATGATTCCTAAACCCTTTCTCCGATTTTGATGTGGAAACTCTCATATTGCAGCTGGGAGTGTGCACTTTCAGCCCATATTACATATAAATTGTATTTCTGAACATATTTTTGTCAACAGCTAAAATAACAAAACCTGTGTCACTGTCCAAATATTTCTAGCCCTAACTGTATATATATATATATATATATATATATATATATATATATATATATATATACCATATATACCACCCTTGAAGCCAACTGCAAACCACTTGCACAAGTGTCCATCAAATGTGGCATATACCAAGGAGATGCTCTGTCCCCGCTACTGTTCTGCATAGGCCTGAACCCCCTCAAAAATGGGGCCAACATCAGTCACCTTCTCTACATGGATGACATCAAGCTGTACGCCAAGAGTGAGCGAGACATCGACTCACTGATCCATACCACCAGGATCTACAGCACGGACATTGGGATGTCATTCGGACTAGAGAAGTGTGGTCGGCTGATTACAAAAAGGGGGAAGGTGATCCGCACAGAAGGGGTCTCTCTCCCAGAAGGAACAATAGCAGACATAGAGGACAGTTACAAGTACCTAGGTATACCACAAGCAAATGGCAACCTCGATGAGGCTACAAGGAAAGGAGCCACAGCTAAATACCTCCAGCGAATAAGGCAAGTCCTGAGAAGCCAGCTCAATGGCAAGAACAAAATCCGTGCGATAAACAGCTACGCCCTGCTGTACCTGCTGATACCAGATACCCTCAGATACCTTGCTGGAATAATTAGCTGGCCAAAGGAGGAGATAAAAGCCACAGATATTAAGACTAGAAAGCTACTAACAATGCATGGAGGGTTCCATCCCAAATCCAGCACCCTGAGACTGTACACGAGCCGCAAGGAAGGAGGCAGAGGACTAGTGAGTGTGAGCACCACTGTCCAGGACGAAACAATTAAGATCCATAAATACATCAGGGACAAAGCCTCAACAGACAATGTGCTCAGTGAATGTCTCAGACAACAGGGAACGGAGGTTGAGGTGCCAGAGATACCATCATGGGAGGACAAGCCCCTACATGGGATGTACCACCAGCAAATAACCCAAGTGGCTGATATCAGTAAATCCTACCAATGGCTGGAAAAAGCTGGACTCAAGGACAGCACAGAGGCCCTCATCATGGCCGCCCAGGAACAGGCCCTAAACACCAGAGCAATAGAGGCCCAGATCTACCACACCAGACAAGACCCAAGGTGTAGGTTGTGCAAGGAGGCCCCTGAGACAGTCCAGCACATAACAGCAGGGTGCAAGATACTGGCAGGAAAAGCGTACATGGAACGACATAACCAAGTGGCAGGCATAGTGTACAGAAACATCTGTGCAGAATATGGACTGGAAACCCCAAGATCAAAGTGGGAAACACCCCCAAAGGTGGTGGAGAATGCCAGAGCTAAGATCCTGTGGGACTTCCAGATCCAGACAGACAGAATGGTAATGGCGAACCAACCAGACATTGTCGTAGTGGACAAACAACAGAGGAAAGCCGTTGTGGTAGATTTACAATACCATGCGATTGCAACATCAGGAAAAAGGAGCACGAGAAACTGGAGAAATACCAGGGCCTTAGGGAGGAACTGGAGAGGGCCTGGAAGGTGAAGACCACAGTGGTGCCTGTGGTCATCGGGGCCCTCGGGGCAGTCACCCCCAAACTGGAGCAGTGGCTACAACAGATCCCAGGAACAACATCAGACATCTCAGTCCAGAAATGTGCAGTCCTTGGCACAGCCAAGATACTGCACAGGACCCTCAAGCTCCCAGGCCTCTGGTAGAGGACCCGAGCTCAGAGGATAAGAACCACCCGTGGTGGGTGAGAAGGGAATTTTTTATACATATATATATATATATATATATATATATATATATATATATATATATATATATATATGTATGTTCATGTTTAGCACTCTCCAACTGTGATCTGATCACAAACAGTAGATGATAATGCCTTTTCTGCACAAGTCCAGACATGTTCATTTCACCCATTGATCTTTATGGGACAGGCAAAAAAATCTAATATATTGGACCATAATACTGTAAATTGGTCTGCACTCTGTGGCTCTTTAAACTCTCCACATTTTTTTCCTTTGGAATGACACTGATGACCAGGGGTCACATTAAATGTATGCTTTACATATTGTTTTAAATCAATTGAAAAATTGGAACCCTGTCCGTCATTTTGAAAGATTACAATTCACTCTCTTGACTATATTTGGTGCAGATACCTGGGACACTTTCAAGTTTAAGCAGAGAGTACATTGTGGTGGTAACTAAATCAGTAAATAAACATCCCTTCTGAATACCATCTCTAACATGGACACTGAATTAGATGACAGCATGGCGAAGAGTTATGGGCAGAAAACTTTGAAGAGCTCCTGGTTAAAAAGCGAATCAAAAACTGGCTGAAGTGGTGCATTTAACAAGCCTACAGTTCATACAGAATAGAGAAAACTGTTTTATATGTGCTAATCTATTTATTGTTTAAACTGAGAAGTACAGTTTACCTTGTTAAAAACAAGAAAGTAATGAATTAATTATACTGTAACAAGTGCACTGTGGTGCACAACTAATTGTATACGTGGCTTTACTTTGCTCTGTTAAAGCTGTGGGGATGGGATCGTTCAATCAGTCATCCTGATTTTAACATATAATATGTGAAGTCTGCAGTGTTGTATAGTAACGAAGTAAAAATACTTCACTAATTTACTTAAGTATATTTTGGAGTACTTCATACTTTCCTCGAGTATGAAAATTTTTGATAACTTTTACTTTTACTTCACTACATTTCCGAACTTAATTGCGTACTTTTACTCTGATACATTTTCAATGTGTGGTTTAGTTACTCGTTACTAAAAAGCGAGAGAGAAACGCAAATGATCACCTACTGATTGACTGCAACAAAGTCGGTAGCCGTGCATCCTATTGGTGTTCATCTCCACCAATAGGATGCACAGGTTTCGCACCTCCCCACTACTCAAAAAGTCCAGCAAACAGTCTGATTGGTTAGTGCTCCGTTTGTGTAGGTTTGTGCCGTTAAAATGTTCGTTTGTGCAGCTTTGGTTTCCGAGATATTAAAATGATTTTTTTTTTAGCCCATCCAGAGTTTACCATCCCCGCATTTTGCTCCAAAACAAACCAAAGTGGGCTGGTTCGTTAGTGCTCCGTTTGTGCAGGTTTGTGCCGTTAAACCAAAAGCAGCAAAGTTGTTTTCAATTTGGATCTTGGCTCTTCCAATATCCGGTGTGAGCGGCGTCTAACTCGAGGTTGATCCGATTCATGAAGGCTAATTTCGGCCAGCCGTTCTCTAGGTCTCCCCTTCCTCAAGGTGTCGGAGTTTCACTCAGGGAGAGTCAACAAATGTTACATCCAAACTCTCCTGAGAAACTAATGGAAATAGATTTCTTGCCTTGTGACCAACTGACACAAAATTCATGACACAAAATATTGAGTATGAAGTAGTCATACTCAATATTTTCAGTATTGTAATCTTAAAAAGTATTTATTTTGGATGGCCTAAAAAATAATTTTTAATATCTCGGAAACCAAAGCTGCACAAACAAAAAATTTAACGGCACAAACGGAGCTCTAACCAATCAGACTATTTGCTGGATTATTTGAGTAGGTGGGGTGTCAGCATCATGGAGGTCTGTTTCGCTTCTCCTATTAAACACCAAGTTAACAAAAAAGCTCTCCCTCTTCAGATGCCAAATAAGCTGCATTTCCCTCCCAATTCTTTTTTATTTTGCATAATGACCTGTAGTGGCGATTGTTTGTCAATCACAAACATCCAATAGTAGTTCCATAAAGCCACTATGAGGCACTGGGGTCCAGATTCTTGACACAGGCGAAAGAAGTTTAAGGTCCAAACTTGTTAATTGTCTTGGTTGCTTTTATTTTGTCTTTTATGCAAGCAATTACAATCATACAACCTTTCTTTGTTCTACTGACCTCTTGCACTGCTCTCTCTCGTACTGGTAAAAACCATAGGCCCCAAACCCAAATGCCTTGCTGGTCCTTTACCACGCCCCTACATTTATAGAATGTGGACTGACCCACCCACTTCCTGTCTAGCTCACAAATAATAAAAAATAGGAAAAAATAAGAAAACAAAACAAATAAACAAATAAATTAACCTATAAATAAACTCTAAAAAAATAGAAGTTTAAGAATAAACTAACAAAATTCAAATAGATAAAGAAATAAAGAATAAATAGCTCCAACAGACCAGTTGTTGCACCTATAGTTTGTGAAGTAGAGTAATCGTAACAGCCTTTTTTCTTCATGTTTTCTGTACTGACTATTTATTTTTCTCATTTTCAGCACTGACCTTACTGAAAGGGAAAACTTAAGGCTTATAGAAACTTTATTTTCTGTCCTGGAGGGTACAGGACAAGAAGCTGGTTCAGTTGTAAAGCAGGTTAAGTTAACCTTGTGGTTTAGGTAAAGCACCTAATTTTCTTAACTAAATGATGCTGCAGGTATATCTATTAGCAGGTTTCATTTTGCCTGCACTTGGTTGTGTACATTATTTTAAGTGTATTTGACAAGTTTACCAAAATATAAACAATGTCATTCAAACTGCGTTTGCCTTGTTTTACTTATACTTTTCATTACATTACTTGAGTACATCAATTTTTACAGTACTTTCCATACTTAAGTACAAGACATTTCAGATACTTTAATACTTTAACTCAAGTAACATTTCAATCAGTGACTTACTTTTACCAAAGTCATATTTTGGAGCGGTACCTATACTTTTACTTGACTCCGAGATTTCAGTACTTTATACAACACTGGAAGTCTGTATTCAGAAGGATTAAGGAATTTTTAATCAGTATCAGAGTGTATGAAGGGTAGGACTATAGAGGTGCAATCTTATGTCACATCCATGGTGGATGAGGGTATTTTAACATCCACACTTTTCCTAGTGAAATGATGACACACCCTCACTGGTCTTCCAGTGTCTTTTGTCAGATTTGGCTCCATTTTTGCTCTGTACTGTAGAACATACGTGTGGTGTGTGATCAGTTAATTGTAGCCTTTGCTTTCTTAGCATTATCTAGGTCTCTAAACTTGATGGATTTTTTTAGTGTTTTTTTTTTTCTTTCAAGGACAAATGGTACAGGAGAAGGCAGATCTCCCCTGTGCTCCCCGAATTCTTGCTAAGCAGCACATCCCCTTTTCAGCGCCAGCTGTTCCCTTGAATACACCAGACCACGCTAAAATTTTCCTAATATAATTCCCGAGGCTCAGGAGAATAGTGCAAAAAAAAATAAAATAAAAAAATAAGCGTGCCAATGAGGAGAGCGTTGAATTTTTCATAAGTGGGGCTCTAGGCTCGCCGAGTTTAGCGGGCAGCAATCTCATTCATGAGCAGATGTTCAGAGCAGTTACACTCCACAGTTAATGTGAACTTGCTGGCCTCTCCGCCATTGGCTACAAGGACGTTGGCAGCGATCTGACATCTGAGAATTCCTCCCCAGTAAAAAACGCAGGTTGGGGAAAGCGATTGCTCCGGCCTTTTTTAGCCACTTCTCTATAGTCCAGGAGCTGGATCCTGGATAAGTCGGGGCGGCGGGAGGGGTTGAGTGCTGACAGCCCATCCGTCTTAAGGTTGACAGTGATGAAACACCCGCTATTGTTTGCTTTGGGAATAGTGATGAAATTCTCACAAATAAGATAATTTCCACAAGTTTTATGCTCACTTTTCATAACAACCACTCAGCAGGTGAAGTCTCAAATCACCCAAAGGCTGAAACATCACTCATTGGCTTGAAATGAACCTTTTATGGGGAGGAATTATTACCCTTGAAACAGGAAATTCATAGAAAAAGGGAACCTGTGAGGAGAGGAGGGGAGTATTAGGGGTTTGGCCCTGAGCTGAAACCAGCTGGTGCTGTGGTCAGCCTCCCTTGCCTGGTGCCTCAGACATCTGCATGGTCAAACTGGCCAGTCGTGGGTTTTGATATGGCCCCTCAGATCTTTAATAGTTTCCTTCTGATAGAGAGAAGTGAGGGGCAGCGCGGCTTCAGAGACATGACATCAAGACTTGGGCCAGTCAGTCCCGATATTTTGTGTGAAAGTCATCATGGCAAAGTTGCACACGTGGGACTTTAAAGCGAGCAAACGACAAGTTCTTGTTTCCTCCGCACATCTCATTTTCACTTTCTAATTGGTCGTTTTCAGGTTGGCTTTTACAAGAGCAAAACTAATTAGTGTTTCTAAATTCAGCAGAAAAAAAAAGAAAAAAGAGCACCAGCTTGCATGATTGTTCTGGTTTCCTCTGTGGTGTCAGGCACTCAACAAGAAAATAAGACTAATCATTTTCTAAATTGCTCGTATATTTAAAGCAGGGAGCCGAGTGGAACTGCCATTCCTCCTGGCATTTTGTTTGGCAGGAATTGAGGAGGCAGTGGTTGCCCTTTCTCACCTGTGTACTCTCTTTGTAACTCATGGGAAGTTTAGATTTGGGAGGCCTTTGGGGAAAAAAAAGGAAAAAAACAACAACAACAACAAAACAATGTGTTGTGTTTTAGGTGGGGTTATTTCTGCTTTTATTAGGAATGTCCTGCTGACAGGAGCAAACCAGGCCGAGTTTACAGTAGTGCTGTGACATTGCCGTTACCTTTATTCAAAGTGCTCCAGCTGCAGCAAGCCCTCAGGAAGCCCCGTTGAAGGCAGGTCCACAGAGGCAGGCCAGAGATAGGCGGGGGCGTCAAGCACTGTTTGAATTGGCAGACCCCCCGGGGAACTTTTCCCTAGCTTTGCAGAAAAGCCTGTGGCGTCGGCTGTGGTTTAGGGGGCAGAATGGGCTTTTTCCACCTCTCCTCCCCTTTCAGGAAACACGTCTTGCTGTTTATCCCCTGTGTGTTTTCACACTAAGGGACTGAATGACAGAGGTCAGCTGTAAAAGGCTGTGGACTAACATTACTGTGATGGGACAAATTATTATACTAATTAATTAGTTAAAAAATTTTTTTTCAATCTCATTAGTGGACATTTATGTAAACTGAATGTAAGCAAGAACACCCTAGGTTCAGAATCTTACATAAGCTGATTGAAAATGTATAGTATTTGGAGTTAAAATTATATAATATAAAAATTTACACTGAAGATGCACTGATCCCCAATTTTGCTGCAGATTCCCATTTTTTTTCTAAAGGTTTGTCAAATTTATCTGATTCCAGGTTCTCTTTAAGAACTATAAATAACTGCAAAATACTTTTTTTTAACTTTACAGATTAGAGGAACATTTTTGTCACTCATCAATGGTTTTTGAAATTATGACCCTGTGATTATTCGCTTCAAAGTTAAGGGAATAATCCCTAACCGGCTGATTTCTATTACCTGCTGATTTTTATTATTATTATTATTATTATTATTATTATTATTATTATTATTATTATATTTTGGGTGGGCGGTAGTAGTGTTAAATCTGAGGCATTTCTTGCAATATTGCAGGTAGTTTTCAAGGGAATCTATGTTGAACACTAAATTACCTATTTTCCGCTGTTTATAATGTAAAAGTGGGATGAAAGGGAAAGGGTGGCTACAAAGCTCTGCAGACCACACACAACCTGGACACAAACCGTTTAAGCACACATTATGATGCCATAAATATTAATTAAGCCTCGTCTTCCACTTTTGCAAAAACACCAGATATATAAATATTTACAAGAAATACTTTCCATTTTTAATATATTTATATATTAAAAATGGAAGCATTTGCTTTTAAATATCTGTAAAAGCCAAGCCCAGTTCCTTGTTAGTTTGCACACACTTGGTGAATAAAGGCTTACATAAATAACATTGTCTATGCTCTTTTAAAGGAAAACAGTTCTTGTTTTTTTTGCATTATTTTTTATTTATATATTTTTGCTTTTTATTTTTTAAGCCAGCTGACCTGTAGTTTATAACAACAGGTGAGGAGGATGCTTCCTTTCTATCCATCTTCTTTCATTCAAAATGTCTTTAAACCAGAGAAACAGCATGACATTTTTTTTTTTCCCATCCAATTTGATTCTAATATAGATGTAATATGTTTTTTATTTCCCTCAACAGCTTTAGAAGCCAGTGATTCAGAAAAGCTTGATGTAAGGTTAAGGACGAGCTGGGGTTTGAAATCGGTCAGAGTAGTAATCAATTTCAAGGGGGTTCGGTTACAGTCATTGGAGTGCGTTATTTTTTCAATAGTCTTGTTATGTATATTATTTTTTTTATTATGTGTGCATTTCCAAATATTTAAAAGGCAGCTAGGGAGTGAATGTTACTTACAGAGTGACCTGTTTAGTTTTCCTCCACTGCTTTCACTTAACTCAAGCATGGTGTAGGAAAAAATAAACACTGGAGGTGACATGGTAGGCATTTCTGATTGTGGAAAATTGTATGTGCTTATTTTTTCTTTTTCACACTTTTGTGAAACTAATTTCCACCATGTTTCTCTTTTTCTACACTCCCTCCCCCACGCCTTCCATCCCTGCCCCATATCCTGCCCTTTGCTCACTTTTGATCGCCTCTCCACTTCTCCATTTGCTCGACCAGCGAGGAAACTCCGGCAGTGACATCCTGTGGAGCCTGACATCAAAGTAAGTACCCAAAGTGGAGAGGCTGCTCACGTCTTTTGAAATAAAAGTCTATTTTATATTGAAAACCATTGTGGTTTCTAATCACCACAAGACTGTATGAAAAGGGGTTTGGTGTAGTAATAGACAGCAGCTGTTTGCTGACATCAGCTGTGACTGCTGGAGTCCTGCATACAGTGACACAGGCCGATCAGCAGGGAGTTAAAGGTTAACCATGAACCGGACAGGCGCAAAAAATTGCAGAGTGTTGCTCGCTCATGTCTGCATCGCTCGTCTCCCTCCTCCCCCTCTTCCCTGAACTACCCTAGAAGTCATTACTCCTTGTGTGGTGTATAAACACGTCAAAAACAAACCGTGACCCCAAGGCAGAGCCTCCACAAAGCAAAACAATTTCAAAGCCTGGGATGTAGTGTAAACACAGAACACGGCTAACCTTCACGCAGGGAAGACTTCACCTTAAACCTGCTGTTTGTTTTATCGTCCCCTGTTGACCTTGGTCTGGTCGGATTTTCATCTCACTCGTATTTTTATGTCCACATGGTCCTGTGTTGACATTTAAGATTCCAGGTTGTTGTTTACATGTACAGCACCTCACAGTAGTTATATCACTTGAACTTCTTCATATTAAGAGTTCCTATGCAGAGAAGTTTGCTGAATCAGTTTGCAGGTCTGGTTCAGTGTGAATAAAAGAAAACAAAGAAGGGTTTTCAGTTCTTTATTCTATTAGTTAAAAGATGAAAATAAAATATGATTTTTGAAAACAGAATGCTTTTTACTTGAATTTATGTTAGATTTTTTTTTTCTGATTTGTTCTATATCAAAACTTAGATTTGTTAAGCTTTTTTAAGTTACTGAGAGTTCAAAGATCGTTGTATTTTTTGGCAACAATAAAAAATGCTCTAATTCATTCTGCTTTGTTCTCTAGCTCACCTTAGATCAGTTTTTAATTATTTTTGGGATGACAAACACAGATTTCAAACTTATTTTTAGGGCTTATGTTTTTCCAACAAATTATTGAACAGTGTTCTTTGCCTCTTTAGTAAATCTGAAGTGAACCTCGGGGTTTGTGAAACATGTAGCTTATAAAACCCAAGAAGTTAGATGTCTTTTAGAGACCCTCATAGATTGTTTACTTAAATTTTTATGGATTTTATTTTGGGTAACAAACAAAAGGATTGAAGACATATATGTCCCAAATTTCAGATTTTTAAAATTTGTAAAATAAAATATGGAAGTTATGGTCACTGCTGTAAAATATGGTGGTGGCAGCAGTGTGGGGCAAGGATACTTCTCTTCAGTAGAGAACATAAAAAAGCTCTGCTGAAGAAGCTGATGGAAAGATGGAAAATCTTCACTTCACAACTATGCAGGACTTTGTGTTGGTATGTTATATAAAGTCTCAATTAAATATATTTAGATTCAGGGTTATAAAATAACATTCAAAGAGTACAACATTTAAAATACTTTTTGCAAGGTTCAGTATGAGAGTTTACAGACAAAAAGCTTTCGATCAGCATCCAAATGTTCCATTTTCACCCGCATTGTTTACAACGTTATATGTTTGAACGTTGTATGTGATGAATAAAACTGGAATACTTTCTCACATTCTCCCTTCACATTCAATATAAAACTGACTCTTCTTTCATAGAACAGTCTTCATGCTAACTGTTTCGCACAGCACCAGCAGTCACCATACACCGACATGAACCTGTATTTTATTAAATAAAGCCCAGCTGCTGAACGATCAAATAGTCTCTAATTAAAGCCCGAATGTACACTCATGTAAAATTCTCTCTGGAATGCTAACAACCTGTGATATTTCCAACGGTCAAATTACTGTTCCCCCTCCTTCCCCAGAAGAGAGGGGGAACAGATACAGAGAAAGAGAGGAAGGAGGGGCAGCGTTCATGTGGCAAGCTTACATGCTGTTCACATCTATGTCAGATTGAGGCTAATGAAGGACAGACTGATCCTTGGATTAGAGCCCTAAGCAAATTATCCCTCTTTGAATAAATTAGAAGAACTGAGCCCTCCCCTCCACCCCATGCTGCGCCATAAAAGCGTTGACTCGTGGTTGGATGAGCCCCCAATTGTCACGGTGTTTCATATTATGTTCGAGCCGTTCTTCTGTTCAGTTCTTCTATGTCATATATGTTTTGAGAAGCTGTGATCATTTCCAGGTCGATACGTCTGCAGGAGCAAAGTTTGACAGCAAGTGGAAAGTATTGAGTGTTGAGTCATTTGACAATGTAAATGAGCCCTCTGAAAAAAGTTTTCCCCCACCCTCTGAAGAGGGATGGCATTTACATATTGCACTTTTTTTTCTTTTTGATCAAAACAGTATGGTAATCAAAAATATTTAAATATCATTTGTGAATTCTAGTTAAGAATAAGCAAAACAACAACAACAACAACAAAAAAATAACTCCCTCTGAACTTTTTCCAAGTAATTTACAGTTAGAGGAGCTCAGGGTATAGATATGAATCCTAAACTCGTAATTACATGGCACTTTTGAATATTTATTGCCCAGACAAGGACACAGAGATGTAACCTCCTAACTTACCGCTCCATTCCCGCTAATAAATTCCTTTCTGCTTCTTTAGTGCGGGGACTACTTTCACCAGCTGAAATACTGTTATTTGATTTTTGCTGATGTAGCGTGTGTACTTCATAGGAGGATGGACTATGAATGTTTCCAATTAGCCTTGGTCGTTGCTCTTGTTTTTAAATTGACTGAAGAAATCTTGCTTAGACTATAGCCTTAATTTTTGTAGGTTTTTAGAAATGTTTTTGTATTTTTCATTGTGCTTTAAACATCCATAAAGAGGACACTGAAGAATGTTGACGCAGATTTGATTTACAGCTGTAGCAAATCAGAGCAAAGTGACTGATATTCTGTAGGTAATGTAAAGAAAAAGAGAAACCTTTTAGTGGAACTTAGATTCATACTTTTTTTTTTGTTTTTCTTTTTTTCCACTTTCAGACCTTTATGTGTTTTAACAGCCCCCCCCCCCCCAGAGTTCCAGTGTGTCTCAGTTGGAGGTGCACTAATCTATCAGCTGGGGAAGGGCACTGGCCAATTTTTACCTTGATTGACTCTGGTCAGATAGGTCCTTAAAATGTGCTGTGTGTAAAAGGCCTCACTTTTTGAAACCTGTGGGATGTAAATGAGGCCATCTTTACCTGCCGAGTAGTGTGCGCTAATTCCAGACTTTTGTGATTGCACTGAAAGGGGCAATAATCGGGCAGAGAGTGGCGCCAAAGACACAGCAGATAAGACCGTAATTGGAAGAAAAAAAACAGAAATTCTTGTTTTTATGAAATGTGAAGAGAGACTTGCTCTTTTCTCCAGTTATTCATTTTATCTCTCTAAGACAACATAGATAAGAAAAACTATGTTGATACTTTCCGATAATTTTGTAATTCCTTCAATTTTGGTAGAATTATCCAAACACATGGTTATGCCATCTTATAGCATAACCAAGTAACCATTTGTTGTTTCTGCTGATTTGTTTACTTATTTTGGATCTTTAAAATATTTTCCAATTCCAGAGTTAAATGTTCTTTGGAATTTAACATTTATTGATCTTTGAGGATGTGTTATTGCATTATTTTGTTATTTCAATTATATTTCTTCAAAGTAGTCTCAAAACAATAATATTATCATTTATTGTAATTACTTATGCTGACAGCAGAATTTGTTTTTGTGACATGCCTAGTTGCATGCTCTACCCTCTGTGCTACCACTGCGCCCTGGTCAAGTTTTTTAAAGATCAGCTATGGGCCAGAAAATGGCAACCTCTGCACTCCTACTGTCTTTGTAATAAAAGAAATCTGAATTAGCATGTCAGGCCTTAAAGAAGAACAGTCAGAAAAGGCCTGATCGGTGCATCTCATCATACAGTATTTCAATACAAAGCTTTGATCAGGAGAAGTGATGGCTTGTGGCATATGGACTACACAGATGTATACTGTACTCGCTCCACACCTCTTGACCTTCTTACCATGCTGCAGCAAGCACATAATCCTGAGCCCCCTGTTTGTAAACATGAAAGCAGTGATCAGACGCCTGTTCTCCCTATTCGCTCGCCTCAAAGACTGGCACAACACAACATGACAAGCAACAGATGTGTCACACTGGCTGAAATCAAATCAGCCGTCCAGCGTGGACTCCTGCACACCATCAGACATGTTGAGGCGGAGGGTGGAGTTTCCAGCGAGGATTGCTGGCAGATGAGACAAAGCAGGGCCTCTGCTGCTCCCAGCTTCCTGTCTGGGGAAAAAAGAGACATGTCTGTTTGTGGGGCCGCTTTTGACACTCCAGTCACTCTGTCATCTGGGTCGGCTCGCCACAGCTCTGATCATACGTACACATTGCATTCAAAGAGCGTCTTATCAGCTGCGTGACAGGTAGGCTCTCAATGAGACAACAGCCAGAGGGGGATGTCCTTTTCAATACAAGTGCAAGCTCAAATGCACAGTGCACTGAGACAAAATAACATCATTTGACATCATTCTGAATGCTCTCATGTTGTCTTTTTTAGTCAGTGTGGAAAGAACTGTAATATCAGAAAAGGAAATTTCGGAAAGGAAGAAGGTAAAAGGGAGCGACCGTTCTCTTTTGATGTCTACTCCTCATAAATCAATCATACCTTTATGCATTAAAGATATTCTCTAGGGCTCCAATTGACAATCATTTTAGTAATCGATTATTCTGTAGATTATTCTGATGATTATTCTGATGATTAATTTGATTTAAGAACTGGGCATATTCTGCAGATATTTCATTCAACCACTTGGAACTTTTTTATTTGTAATATTAGAAATACTTTGAAAATGGTTTGTAAATAAACAAACCATTTTTTTTATCAAATAGGATAAACTGCCATAACACAGCATTAATTTAGTGAACACTGGATCATTTATAGCAAAGAATGGATCTGCTGCTGAAAATATATTTCTAGCATCTAACTTTTTCAAGGCATTTGAAAAGTTCAACCTTTTTTGCTTGACATTAACATGAACACAATTGATTATTTTCTGATTATTAATTGGACAGGAAAGGGGGCTTAATAGATTTATTTATTTTTTACAGAATTTGAACCGGGTGAAGCCAAACCCACCACTGGAGGAACTTTGGGTGGGATACGTTTACAGATTTTTAATTTTTTTTCCAACATAATTCCTGAAAATTATGCTGCATATTTTCCTTTAGTTTTGTCTTAATTACTTCCCCGAGCATGTTGGGTTTTTTTCAGTAAAAGACCTTTTTTGAGTCTGTCTGAATATCTGTATTGGTCTCGATGTTGATAATGTGCCCGATTGTAAAGGGTGGATCAATTCTGTGCTCTGTGTTCTAAGGACATGGATTATTATTTATTTTGCACAGAGTTTAGAATTTCTAGTTGCACTTTGTGAACCATCTGAAAGTTATGTTGCAGCTTATTATTTTTTTTACATGCTTGACCAAGGTAGTCAACCTGTTTTTTTGGGATTTTTTTTGTAAGTTTCTGCATTGTTTTATTTTACATTGGTTGCTATACTCCTAATTACACTGACTAAGCAAATTAAAATTGTGAAGTTTTTGGTGTATTTGTTGCTGTACTGGTGCAGAGTTTTCAAATACATTTGTAAATCTCTACATTTATGTCTTTACAAAAAAAATGTTTAAATCAATTCAGCACTTTTCCTGGATCGGCTGAAATTAAATCTGTATCAGCATCGGAAGTAGTAAAATAGGGTTCTGTGCATCCTTATGTGTCAGTTACAAAATTAGTGGACAGCTATTCCAATAATTGATTCATCACAATTAATCCAAATAGTTGTTTCATCCCTAATCTGCTTTTGCTAACCGCCACATTATAAACAAATAGTGTGGCTGCAAGGAGAGAGAAACTGGAATCCACCATCAGGACAACTGAATGAATGAAGGCGGAGCAGCAGCTGCTTGACTACTGCAGGCCATCACTGCACATCTGTTTATCTCTCGGCCAGCCACACGAGTGTTTATACCCACAGGTATAATTGAGCTATTTTCCTGAGGGCAGCCTCACTAAGTTATGTTCCAACTTTCCATTAAAGCGTGTGGAGGTGGGGAGGGACGTTTGACTGATAGTAATCACGCCCAGCAACACTGCTATGTAAATACAGCTTATCAGCTTTACCAATTTGGTTAAGTGACACGAGCGTGGGTGATTCACACATCCAACTCAGATGGCTGTGACACAAGGCCATACACGCCTTTGTCATTTATTAAACCACCAGCAACTCGTGTTCTTAACAACTAAGCACTCAGGAAGACACATAATTGCGAAAAACATTGTTGAAACAATATCAAGCTGGGAAAATGCAAATAGAAAGTTTTCAACCTGCCGGGAGGGTAAGCTTAACTGTGTGCATTCAGCAGCACTGTATGGAAATTGAAATGAGAATATCTAGATCTAAAGCGCAGCATTTAAATATTCAAATGTTAACACCAAACAATATAGTGCATTATGGCTTTTAGTATTTGCATACAACTCTGTTTGCTGCTGCTGAGCTGGAAGAAAGAGACGCTCTGTGGAGGATGTGGAGCTCACAAACAAAGCTTTTGTCCTTTGGTTGAAAGGAAATGAGATGTGACAACTGTCCTGTTCAGTTTAAACACTTATAGATATTAGAACACCAGAGCAATTAAAGAGGAAAAGCACTTTCTATCGCACATTTGTTTGTGGGGTTTCTTTTTTTAAAACTAACGGTACAGAAGGGTTTGAGTGTTTTTGTTGTCTTTTCTATTTAAAAATGACTTTTAAAAACAAGCAACCATTCATTGATAAAACTGTGCTAAGAATTTAGTCATATATTAAGATGGGTTATCGAGTGGGCAAGCTTAAGTTAACTGGTTAAATGGGCTAAGTGGACCTCAGCCTGAAAAAGTTTGAGATACACTGCTCTAGAGTTATGGAAGATTTAATGTTCATCTGTTCACTTCAATAACACATATGGCAGTTATCACAAGATACAATTATTGACAAAAGTTTAAGATTAATCATTTAAAAGGAAAGGGATGTTTGATGGCATTACAGTTTGAACTCTGCATCTTCCTTAAAATACCTTCAAAATATGTGTCACAGACTGCCTTATCTGTACTGTTTGATGATAAAGAACAGGATAAATTAAAGGACAAAATCATCAAAGTGTCCCTCCCCAGAGGGAGGGCTATTCCTAAATAAAGGACCTCATTAATGCTCTATGTTTTAAAACATAGAGCATTAATGATTTACACTTTAATTCAAAGATTAAGATTTAAAAGATTTACACTTTAATTCAATTACACTTTTGTAGTGCTTGCATGCTCATTATATCTAGACATCATATGGATCACAATACACGGCCTGATTGTAGATTTTAAATAAGCCTGAGATGTGCAGCAGTGAAAGTGGGATGTGAGAGAGTGGAGCCTACTACCAGGGGTGGATGAGGAAGTCCGAGAACTAATGCTTTAGTTCAGCATTTAATCCCCACAGATCTCTTGTAGAGGAATTTGGGGTTTACAACACGTTACTTATTTAGATGCTCAGTCCCATTTAGCTCTCTTTAGGTGCTCATGAACTGTTTTTTTTTTTTTTTTTGTCACATTAGGATCTTAATGAGATGTTTCCAATTTTGTTTCCTCTCAAAACAAAATTGTATTACTCAAGTATTACTCAACCTCTAACCCCCTTCAGCTGTGCATAACATTCTTTTTTTATTATTATTAATACGCACATTGAATTATTGAAGGAAGATAATTTTTGATCAGATCAATATTAAATCACTGTGAAATATTCATGGCTAATGTTTAAAATGATGATCTTACAGAATCATTAATTTAGTCACAGACACAGCAGCATTGGCGTCCAGTCAAATACAGCAGGGCTGCTGCGGCCTCTTTTAATGGGCCTTCTTTTGAGGTGACTGAATGTGAAATATTGCAGAAGCTTACTTTGTTCTTCTAACATCTACCAGCCAGTCCTGCCTTCAGGCCAAGTACAGAAGGGGATAAGGGTTTGCCAGCATTTGTTTCCAGGTTCCCTTTGTCACCTTGTCCACAGATGACCTGAACTGTGGTCATGGGGAAAAGCTGCAAAAGATGTTTTGTATTAATATTGAGTTGGTCCCTTTATCACCTCTGGTGATTGGCAGAGTTCCACTGGCAGCCACCCCTCCCAAATGTTGCTTTTACTGCTTGCGGCTACTGTCTAAAATAACACTGGCTTCACCTTTGACACTTCACCTTTGATACTCTTTCTTTTCAGTTTTTTAAACTGTAATGAGTTTCATCATGTGAGACAAAGTCAGTACTTTTAATACAACACCGTTTTGATTAGGAATCTTTAAAATCAAGATGCAGAAATCAGAATTTTCAATTTCCAATCCCTAGTTTTTGTGAAGCTTTGACTTGAAAAAAATAAGCAATTATGGGTAATATTTACTTTTCTTTAAGATGCTAAAAGAGGAGTAAAAAAATTTAACTTGTTCATCAATTATTTATATAGGCAGTAGGAGTAGGGCTGGGCAATAAATCAATAACAATATATATTGCAGTAGACACATGATCAATGTTAACCAAAAATACGTTCAATAGAATTTCATTGAACTCTGATCCAGAACTGTACATTCTGGGGGATGTAGGCCGAGAAAAGCCTTTAGCCACTCAACCTCTCACTGCCAGCCAAACTTGGTTGGTGGCCTCAATTCGTAGACATAATAAAGAGTAGACGCCTCCTGAACCGCTCTTGCCTATTGTTGCTAACGTGAGGTAGGGCCATCCTCTTGTAGTGCTCCCCTCAGCGTTATGTTTGGCAGGCACAAAGAAGTGCATGCGCGTGGGTGCGCGTGTGTATAAAATGTGGAAATCAGAGTTAAAAAAATAAGCCATTATTCCAACATGTAACACTTGAGCTCCTTGGAAATATGAATGTATAATAATGTTCTCAATGCTAATGTCAGTAAAGAATATATTGACAAAGAAATGACAGAGACCCTATTCAAAATCTGATAGTCAGGGAGAAGCAAATAATTTCAAATATTTGATAATTAAATTATTTTTAAATGAACAGAGACATGAGTGAAGCCGTTTCCCCTGGCAATCCTCTGGGCTCCTGTGTTTCCTTCATGTGTCTCCAGCTCATTACTGTTGTAAGCCTGTCAGAGAACCAGACCAATTCTCTGTAACACATGGCTAGATGATACCTCAGGCTCACACATATACACATACAGTACACACACACCAAGAAAAAAGTCCAGGAAGTGATGGACGTTGAGCTGTCCTGATTAAAATGACAATAGTCTAATTAACTCAACCTCGGTGTCAGCGCACTAAACGGCTGATGGCCTGCCAGTTTCTGTTTCAAAATTCTTTGTCTCGTCATTGCTGAAAAATGTTTTTTTTTTGTTCTTATTGAAAAATGTCTCAACCCCATTTGACAGGACTTGTTAATGGCAATTATTTCACCTAAGCTAATTAAATCTCCGGCAAGAAATAGAAAAAAAAAAGTTGAAATCCTCTTTTGCAGTCCTCCAGGGATTTGTCATTTGGACTATATTATCACAAGCTCCTCCAAGCAATGTTGGAGGATTCAGATTACAGTGGGTGGGGAAAGTATTCAAACACCTTCAAATGTTTCACTCTTTGTTTCATTGCAGCCATTTGTGAAAATAAAAAAAAGGTTATGTTATTTCTCATGAATGTACCCTCTGCACCCAATCTTTACGGAGCCCTGTAGAGGACATGGGGAATTTTTTTTTCTTTTGTGTTCTCTTGCAATACTTTTGCGCTACCTCGCAATAGGTTTGTGTTCTCTCAGAATAACATACTGACTGGTTCATGTGGCATAATTGAATACTCTAAGCCTTTCTTACGATGGCCTTCATACTTTCTGCTATTATATAAGGTTTTCGTAAGGTTTTTCTGCGTATCTTTATATTTTGCTATGAAATACCTGAAGTTTTATATCTTTTACTTTATTGATAAATGCACCACAAACCTATGATATAAACAGAAAGTTTCCATTAGTAAGAAAGAAAGAAAGAAAGGAAGAAAGAAGTACATCCAAACTATTTGGACTATTTCTGAGTTATCATCGTGTTGTAATAAGTCATATGACAGTTTTGATTGTGTCTCTTTTGTGTTGATAGTCTCAATAGTTTAAAGGGCTGTTTTCATGTGTGGCTTCATCTCAACCGTACACAGACATAAACATGCAGTGAATAAATTGATTTTCAATCAGTTTTTTGCACCGAAGAGTAAATAAACACGTTTTCCACCAAGTTGTTTAAATGTGTACATATTTGAAATTTTAATGTGACATTTGTGAGTGTATACCAAGTAGACCAGCAAATATCACAGTAAACACATGTCGAGGTAATGTAAACATTATTCTGCTTCACAGAAGTTCCCAAACGTTTTGTGAGGGAATGCAAAAGAAATATTTTCCCCATTCCTGTAGAGGGTTGCGTAGATCTTGACAGAAATGTAGACAGTTTTGCAAATTTATAATAAAAAGATAAGTATGACCATGTGATATTGCCCAGTATTGAGTAGAAGCACCTCTTGAGCTGGTACAGCCACGAATCTTCTTGGGAATGATGCAACAAGTTTTTCACACCTGGTTTTGGGAATCCTCTGCCATTCTTCCTTGAGATCCTCTCCAGTTCTATCAGGTTGGATGGAGAACGTTGGTGGAGCCAGTTTCTGGTCTCTCCAGAGATGCTCCGCTGAGTTTAGGTGCAGGCTCTGGCTGGGCCAGTCAAGAATGGTCACAGAGTTGTTCCGAAGCCACTTCTTTGTTATTTTAGTCGTGTGCTTCGGGTCATTGTCTTGCTGGAAGGTGAACCTTCAGCCCAATCTGAGGTCCTGAGCTCTTTGGAAGAGGTTTTCTTCCAGGATATCTTTGTACTTGGCCAGAGATATCCTGGCCATGTGTACTTGGCCACATTCATTTTTCCTTCAATTGCAACTGAAAAACACCCTCATAGCATAATGCTGCCATCACCGTGTTTCACTTGTATTGTGTTGGAAAGGAGATTAGCAGGGCCTGGTTTTCTCCACACATACTGCTTAAAATTAACACCAAAAAGTTCAATATTTGTCTCATCAGACCAGAGAATCTTATTTCTCAGTGTGGGAGTCTTTCTTGTGTTTTTTTTTGACTAACTCAATACGGTCTTTCATATTTCTTGCACTGAGGAGAGGCTTCCGTCGGACCATCCTGCCATAAAGCTGGTGGAGGGCTGCAGTGATAGTTGACTTTGTGAAACTTTCTCCTATCTCCCTACTGCATCTCTGGAGCTCAGCCACAGTGATCCTTGGGTTCTTCTTTACCTATTTCACAAAGGCTCTTTTCTCACGATCGCTCAGTTTAGCTGGACGGCCAGATCTAGGAAGTGTTCTGGTCATCCCGAACTTCTTCCATGTCAGGATTATGGAGGCCACTGTACTCTTTAGGAACCTTCAACCTAACATTGGCCTGATCTGTGTATTACCACGATTCATTTTCTGAGCTCCTTGGGTAGTTCCTTCCACCTCATGATTCTCATTTGCTCTGACAGGTGTGTGCCTTTCCTAATCAAGTCCAATCAGGTTAATTAACACAGCTGGGCTCTAATGAGGCAGTAGAACCATCTCAATAAGGATCAGAGGAAATGGACAGCAAATATTAATATAGAAATAAATGTCACAGCAAAGGGACTGCATATGTATGTCCATGTGATATTTCAATTTTTCTTTTTTAATAAATATGTAAACATTTCTACATCTGTGAGTTCCTGGACTTGAAGCAATTTTTAAAAAAAAATTACCTCAGAGTGGATAACTATTTTATGTTTATCTTGATGGGATACACTCATGACTAGCTAATGCCAATATGTCACGTGAAGCTTGTTGACAGGTCTAGGCCACTACGTTTGTGGCTATCTATGTTTAAAATTAGGTAGTGCTGGTTAGATTTACTTAACTTTTTTGGTAAAAAAGGTATTTATAGGATTAGTTTTACTGCACTGTACTGCTTTTTTACCTGAAGAATATTATTGCTACTCTTGAGATTAACAGTTTATAAGAAAAGGAATATACTTCTGAGATTAGAGACTTTCAATTCTTATATTTCTGCAACATATGATACAATTATGCAAATTCGGACATGAGTATTCAACATTTTGTACATACCACTATTACATCCTTATTGTTTATTTTGTATAAATACATATGGCTATTTTATTTGAAAGGCCACATAATGATTTGTTTTTGTATTTATATTAAAGTAAAAGCTTGTCTACTCTGCTCCCCCAAATAAGCCAATGCTCATTTTACATTGCTCTAGAGCTGCTCTAGAGCTGGGGCTGGTCTGAGTTCTGTATGCACACTCTTAAAGGTGGGATCGTAGTCTTCAGCCTTATTTCAAAATGTTTTAAGTGAAAAGCATTTTTCTTTGCTTGTTGGTAAAGCAGGTCAAATGTACAGATAAAAAAGATACAGAAGGCTGAAACAATTTTCATTTGTGACCCTATTAATCTTTTTGTATTATTTGATCAAATCAAGTAAAGTGCAGAGAATAAAAAGACAACAACTTTTAAAAAGGGGGAAAACTTTAACAACGGAGGAAGAAACTGCTTTTTTGTTCTGTTATCTTTTCTGTTGGTGATTAGGGTCTATGGGGAGATAATTACGCTTTAGAAAGAAGTTAATGAAACAAAAACTTCTCTTTTCTTTTGAAAAGAAAGAGGCATATCTTTTGTACTAGTATCTGTAGACATCTCCCATCATTGACAAGCCGCACAGAGACTTGGGTTTTTTGTTTTAAGGTTGCAGTCCACCCCCCTCCCTAACCCTCCACTTCTACCACCCTCTGTTGCCTGTCAGTCTGCAGCTGATATGAGAGGACCCTGTGAATGAAGCCAGAGTCAGCGAGGTTTTGTCTCTGCTGCATTATTGCGTATGCCTGTCCGTGAACATTTGGCATGCTGGAAGACATCAAACAGGGTCATCAGGGATGTGTGCTAATTTCAATAAAGGAAGAGAGAGGGGGTTGGGGGTGAAGGGAATCCAGGCCAGAAATAGAGGAGGAAATATGACTTAATTCCAATTGGCAAACATTTACTGCGTTGTGAAAACATTAAGTAACCCCCTGCGCTTTGTTGAACATGAAAGGAATGCATGGATCAGAATTTATTACACGACAATAAGGGAGAGACATATGTATCACCCGACCAAGGTGTTTGTCTGGAGGGGGGCACAAGTGTCGGCCAGAGTGCGTGTATTAAGCTGTCCTTGTGGAAGTGCACATCTGGAGGTGCGTGTGTGTGCGTATGTTAGTGTGAGTGAGGGGTCGCGTTCCCACCTCCTTCTCTACCCCTTGATATCCAACAGCACTCTAAAATTTCATCATCTATTCTCCAGCGCCAGTGCACAAGTTGGCTGCTCTGGATCCATCTGTTGTTATTATTTTCCACTGATAATTGGTCTGAACAATGGAATGCCTGTGTCCCCCCTTGCCTTTGAAACCGTACACCCTGTTTATTTTCCAAAGAGCTCATTCCTCCTCTACTTTTTCTTCCTCCCTATCTCACCCCTGGATTTTTTTTCATTCTCTCTTCCCCTAACCCTGTCAGCCAGTGTCACCTCCCTCCTCCCCCTTCTACCTCTCGCTTTCCCCCAACCCCCGATCCATCTGAGAGGGTTTCACATGAAAATTACATCTCTGACTGGCCACCTCACTATGTGTCACTCCCCTCTAGATTTTCTTTATGGACTTTGTTCCAATTCTCTCCTCTTTTGTTTTTTTAGACTCTGACTGGCAGTGTTTTCCCCACCACTTGGGATTGTTCTGCATTCCTCACTGAATAGAAAGAAAAACAGATGGATGAGAAGAAGAGAGGAGTCTTTAGAAAGAAGGTTGTTGGATAATAGATGTTGGTAGAAATGCCTCATCTTTTATGGTGTGCTAAACGAAGGATATAAAAGAATGAGTAAAGGAATCACTAGACATACTTTGTTTTTAAAATTGAACTCCATCTAATGAAAGCCAGCACCAAAAAATGACCTACATAAGTTAATTAAATGTAATATTTTAAGTTTTAATTAGTGTTTTACATTTTTAAAGTCACACCTTTTGGTTGCTTTTTATGATCCAGGTTATTTAAGATAGTGCACCTACTATTAAAAATTCTTAATACAGCATGCAATTCAAACCATTAATAGTTAATGTATTGAAAGATAACCAGTGTATACAACACAAATAAAGTGAAACTGTCAGCTAACACAAGGCTTGCTAAATGATTTTCAAATTGGAAAAACATGACCTGAAAAAGAATGGCTTATACAATCTTTGACGCTGTTGCACAACTGACAATATGATGCAGCTTCCAGAAGTTCACTTCACTTGTGGTGGAGCTATGATTATTTAATCTGGTATTGATGGCAGACTCAACCACGTAACTTCATGAATAAAAACGAATGTCGAAAATGGCATCAACTCATGTTTTGGGAAACTTTTAATATTTGCTAACTTTGTTCTAACCAACTGACATGAAAATTGTCTGACTTGTTTTGAATGGCTAAAGTGAACTAGATGTTAGCTTCCACTACATGTTAGCTAGATGTTAGCTTCCACTACATGTTAGCTAGATGTTAGCTTCCACTACATGTTAGCTAGATGTTAGCTAGATGTTAGCTTCCACCACTCTTTGGATTTAGTTTCACTTTCAGCAAACTTACAGCAACCTACTTTTTGCTACAGGTAAGGGAATGATTAGAAATACTAACCTCCAAAAGGCCTACTTAGTGCAAGATCCTGCTCCCATCTCCCTGTTGCAGGGCAAAATCTGCTTGGCAATGATGACTACCATTGGTTTAGCTGTTAAGTTGTCAATATAACACGCACAATCTTAAATCTATGCGTGATATATAAAATTAAAAAGGGATGCAGTGTTTTGCTACTAATCATCAATGCTACAACATCAAGATAACTAGGTCAGGAAAAAGTTTGAATTAAGAAAAAAATAGCAAGGGAAAGGGAACTGGGTCAGTTATACTTGCTTGACTTTGACCAACATGTAGATGTGATGTAAAATTTTGTGTTTCGGTTCAGTAAAAAATAAAAGTAACTGACCCACACCAACTTTTTGACAGATCATAAGTACGAAAGTTGTTTAAATTAGCTTATCAACCACCGCAGTGTTAGATTAGCTAAGAGCAGCAGTTGCTAATTTACCACAGTGATTACTTATTAATAATCGTGAAATGAACGTCAATCCTAAAAATATAATAAAAGACTGAATGTTCTGTCCTTTCTGTGGGAAATGTTTTAGTGTTGGTACTAAATCCTGTGATGTTGATCATCAGTCGACGTCACATTGTGTCAACATACTACATATGAATTTTGTTTCTTTCTCTTTTTTTTTTCATAAAAACTTACATTTTAGAAAAACACTATTCCGGTGTCCTTATTGCTCATCATGTATACATTTCTCTTATTTATAGGGACTCGACATATCTGAGAGCTAAAGATTTTACAGTGAACAAATTGCTTTAATATTGCTAGTAAGCATATAAAAATTGTCTTTTTGCTCTCCAGTGTTGTACACTTGCGTGAAATTTCCAGATGTAAACAATAGCATGTAACGTGTCCATGGTGTTCTAACAAAACGTCAGCTTCAGTCTTAATAAAACCCCGCCTTGCTCCTGTTGACGATGTTTTCAACCAGAGCAGTTTGCTGCTATGCCAGGCTAATGCTGACCTAGCATAGACTCTTTATATGACTCATTGATAATTCACTGTAGTTCCAATTATGCCTATGTGGACAAGTTTTCCTGCTTTGTAAATGTAGCAATTTGGTTTCTGAATGCCTTGAAATTTTATTCTTGTGTTTCAGCTGCTGTTAGCACAAACTCTCTCTCCTTCACTGAAGACTGGTTGTTGATACCTGATGGACAATGAGATGAAGCAGCCACTACAATTTGCTGTTTACTTTATTTAAAGGATGAAAAACTTGCCATTAGCAAATTGCTCTCTATTAAACACGCCTCTTCTTATGTGAAATAAGCACAATTGCAGCTGTGTAGAAAACCTAAACATTTGTTATTCATGTTCTTCCTCTGTCATTTGATGTATTTTTCAGCATTGAGAAATAGTTTTTTTTTATTTGTTTGTTTTGTTTTGACCACATCCTTC
Organism: Poeciliopsis gracilis; assembly: GCA_911649635.1. Lineage (NCBI taxonomy): Eukaryota > Metazoa > Chordata > Actinopteri > Cyprinodontiformes > Poeciliidae > Poeciliopsis > Poeciliopsis gracilis. The sequence goes on from CAJVRI010000688.1 coordinate 332,264, forward strand.
TGGCTCCTCTCAGCACCTCTCTGGGCTCAAATCTCCCCTTTCTCTCACTACTCACTGTCTCTTGCGCTCTTTTATACACATGCACATGTGAAACACACTCAACTATCACACATAACTTCAGCTACCTGCTTTCCCCTCTTCTTCAAAAGTGGATTTCAAATAGTAGGTAGAGCTTCTGAAACAGTCTAAAGTTTGTACTTTGTACTTATTATTAAGTTTAAAGATTTCATGACCTCTCCCACATATATCCCCATTCTTTCTCTCCTGCTAAGAAACTGTTCATAAGAGCAGGGGTGAATGTGAGTTTACCTCCTGCACACAACTGAATGTGTGTTCAGGGTGTAGAGAGCAATGTGCAGACTGCCACAGCTAGTCGTTCAGCAGGTTGTTGAGTAATACAAGTAGAATAGGAGTTGTAAGGGTGCCTGCAAGTGCATTAAAGAATGTTCAAGTAAAAAATTTTCTGCATATTTTTTTTTCTTTGCTGCAATATTAGAGGTGACATTAAGACACAACAGCATTTTCTCTGTTTAACAAACATAAAGTGTTTATTTACTTATGGCTGTAATGCCATAGTGGCCATCTAGTCTTTCAACGTCTTTCAATTTTTAGTCACACCTGATGGTCTTCCAAATCTTGTTTTAACCTTTCTTTTTTGGTATGACCTCTATTCTTGGTGTCTTCAAATGGGCCATAAGAGTTTTAAAAGGAGGACAGTGGAGTTGTGCTATCTGACTCTTCAAACTGAGATTTTTTTTTCCAATTGCACTGCTGAAAATGAAGGGGGAGGAGACACTTGCATATACACAGATCTAAATATTTCACTAGTTATAAGGTGTGCACTGATTGTTGTTTTCTGGCCGATCGTTAATTACCAATCTTTAAATAGCCTGACCTACCCATTCCATTCTGGCCAATACCAATTTTCTTTTGTCTGAAATGTGTCTAAATATAACAAGAAGTCACTGAGTTGGCAACAGCTTGGTAACTATAAACTGCAAATGTGCAGACATGACCTGGTGTGCCAGTTTGTCAGTCAAAGCTCTTTCACAAGGGAGCAGAAGAGGACAGTTGCTGATTTTTAGACGTTTGCCAAGACAAATGTCTAAAATTAGGGGATAAGATCAGTCTCATGTGTAAGTATCAGCCGATCACCAATCATCAATCTCCGAAAATTAAGGAAATTGGCACAGATAAATCGGCTGGCCAATAAATTTACACCCCCAGTTATAACTTAGTTTTTCAAAAAATACTAGTCTTGTTTGATGCTAAGCAATTGAAAATAAATTAACTAAAAGTATTCTAGAAAGATCATATTTTTTAAAATAATCCAAATCAATTGGGTAAGCACCTGAACACCCCAAGATCACAGAGTCCCATATTTTTCAAATGACAATTTTTGACACAGTAGCTACAAGTTTTTCAGTTCGATAAGATTTTGATTGAAAATTATGTCAATATATAAACAAACAGTAACCACAAACTTACGAGTCACATCAGGCATAGATTTATTTTGTGTCTGAACATATACCAGGACTACTCTGGAGTTTGGAGACAAGCTTCAAGGCTGTGACTATACAACTTGTTGATTTTTGTCACAGCTGCCAAATAAGCCTGAAATGCATTGCTGGCACCTACTTGGCTGGAGTGCCTACATCACTGTTGCCACTAGGCCAGAAATGAGAATTTTTAGAGACGCAATATAAACTTAGTTCTTTAATGTTTTATTATTTTCTGTAAACTATAAATCTAAATGACAGTGTTACTTTTTCATCAGTAGCTGGCCACGACTAGCATGAAAACAGTGCAAATAATCCTGTTCTTAGTTCAAAAAACTTAATTGCCTGAATCCAGAACTTCCATGTTTCTGGTGCTCGGAAACTGTTATAATTTCCTCAATATCACTTCTTTCTATTTTTGCTTTTGAAAGTACATGTTCTAAATAATCAGGGATAATAAATGCTAGTGGTAAACTGCCATTTAAAACAGCATTTAGAATCTAAATGGATAATAACATTACTAATTGCACAAACAATGGAATGATGTGTCCATGTAGACAGTAAGTAAGTGGAGACAGTGAGTCAAAATGGACAGTATTTTTAAGAGGATAATTGATTTAGACTCTTTCCTCTGAACTGAGCGTTCAGTGACTCGACAGTAAAATTTGTGTTTTTCTGTTCATTTGAATCCACCAATTTCATTTATTGATCTTGTTTTAATGGGATAAAGAAACATAATATTTGCTGGTTTAACAATAAGCCAGCAAAACTGCTTTTGCTCAGCAAAACTGGTTTTGCTCAGCAAAACTGCTTTTGCTCAGCAAAACTGCTTTTGCTCAGCAAAACGCAATGGCATGCCTGCAGAAAATGGGGAATCTGACAGTATGCCTGACAGTAGTCTTTCACTCTGAGCTCAGAAAAGCTTTAATAAAAAAAAATAAAAAAAAAAACTCTGTAAGAATAAAGACAAACTGAATGGGTTTAAGTGGTGGGTTCTGAGCCGGTCTGCACTTCAGAAAGAGTTATTATTTACAGTCTGTTTTGGTTTTACAATATAACTGAAGATGCTGCCAATCACATCAGAAGAAAAGACAAAGAAGAAATGTGTCTTTGCTCAGTTTTTTTTCATCTTCCTGAGAGTTGGTCATGCTTTTCATTTTTGTCAGTTCTTTTTAGTGGAGAAAAAAACAAAATATTACTTTACTGTCATTTTATTGCACAGTAAAGCAGAAGCTGCTTTTGCTGAGAGGTGAGTCATGCTTGAGGTTTCCCCATATTTTTCGGAGCATTAGATGCTTACTCGGAAATACCATGCAAACTCCCTACAAACAGCAATAACCCCACATGTTGATATCGCCAACTTTACACAGCCTTCCTATGTACTCTTTTAAAATGTATTTACACAAGGCTGTTAATAGAGATCCATCATTTCTGAAGTGTGTTGAACCAGGATCACGACTTTGTTTTTTTTGTTGTATTCAAACAATGTGTCCATTGTTTGCATGGTAAATAAATAGATGCCACAAATTTATCCAGTGCACTGAGTGGTTCAAAACATCCATGATGGGCTGGAAAAGAACTCTATTCATGACCGTTAATTAATATGATAATGATGTGTGAAGGGTTCGTTAACGAGCCACCACATAAGTACCCACAGATACAGTATTAGGCTTGCTTGGAGTAATTAATGGAATAACTTTACTTAACTTAGCAGTAAATATTCAGGAGGACCTCATGATTTATTTATTTTTTTGTCCGCTTGGTGTGAAGAGAAAGGCTGGCCCATCCATTAGAGGAGCTGAAGAGCTGTCCACAGTGAATATGAAGTCTTTTTTGTCGGAATTGGGTTTGGTTTTTTCAGGGGATGGGTGGTGGGGGAGGTGGAGAAGAGGTATTAATTCATATTTTGAGAATACAATCTTTGAACAAAGCCAAAGGCACGATAACATACCTGGGTTCTCTGGAGAGCATATTGTGAAGCTGTGACCCCTTCTGCAAATAGGCAAGTCCACTTCACGGGTTTGTGGATGGAATACAATGAGTCTCTATTCATGATTGAATGTAACCACTGTATTTCATTACCACAGAAAATAGTAGTAATAATAATAATAATAATAAAAACACTTCTGATTATACATTTTAAATGAAAATAGGCCATTTGATGCGATTTCTCTCACCCTGCTTTTGCTATGTTGACACTTGCAGAAAATGTCAATGTAGCATTGTTCTACATAATGGACAGAGATGCAGTAAGTACAGAAAATATTCAGACCTTTTGAAATGTTTCACTCTTCATTTCATTGCAGCCATTTGCTGAAATCAAATAGATAATTTCTCTTGAATGTACGCTTAGAATTTTGACAGGAAAAAACTAATTTTTTGGCAAATTTATTATTATTAGTATTTGTTTATTTTGTTAATTTTATTATTATTCACCAGTTAGTGTATATAAAACAAACTGACAAAAAGCAGAAAAGGGGTATTGATCTACAACATAAATGACTGGACTAAAGAACAAATAACAGCAATTAAAAATAAACACACACAGGGAAAAAAGATACATTCAAAACAAAAACAAAACATGGAACATAATCAATTGGAGTCAGAACAAAAACAACTAAAAAGAAAGCAAACATATAAATAAATAAAAGTATATACCAAACAAGGAGTAAATAAATAAAGGACAACTTTAAAAATAAATCTCCCCTGTCTCTCCTGGTCTTTGCTCCTGCAGTGACACTAGTTCGCCTTCAGTGAAATGGCATTTAGAAACATGGAGTATATTTCATTGATATATTCAAATGGATTTATATCTATTGCTGATTGTTGTTCCATTGGTATCTGTTGCACAACAGAAGATCTAGTCATTGTGAGGTACTGATATTTTCAGCATCCCATCTTGATGGAATAAACAAAAATGTAAAATTTTTTGACAATTCATTAAAAAAGAAAAAACTGAAATATCACTTGATCATAAGTATTCAGACCCTTTGCTCAGAGTTGAGTAAAAGTACCCATAATAATCCATGTAAGGATTATGGAGGCCACTGTGCTCTTAGGAACTTTGAGTGCTGCAGAAGTTCTTTTGTAACTTTTTTGCAATAGACAGCAAATATGAATATGGAAATGAATGTCACAGCAAAGGGACTTGATATTTATGACCTTATGATATTTCATGTTTTTTCTGTCAAGATGAGATAAGCATCCCATCTTGATATAAAAAAAAACAATATTTTGAAATTGTACAATCAGAAAAATATGATTTTTTGGATTTTAGCGAATGGCTACAATGAAATGAAGAGTGAAAAATTTAAAGGCGTCTCTATGTGTTCGCTTCTGCCGAGCTTTTCTTGTGAAACTCACTAACGGCTGGGTATTTGTTGCTTGAAGATGGTTCTTTTGTCAAACGTCACTTACTTTATTATTTTCCACCTTCTTTAATGCAGCAGAAACACAACATTAGATCCAGTCCTTACAAGAAAAGTTTGTAAAACAAAAAAAAAAATGCTTCTCAGCTTCCTTTGTCATCTGAAATTGTTGCATTGTAAATCATATTCCTAGCTCAGGCATCGCACTGAGCATGCACTTAACCCACATAGATGGATAATTATCTCAACCAGGAGTTGTTCTATTCCTTAAAATTTCAATGTAGGAGTGTGTGATGGGTTTGGTTTTCCCAGCTAGGTAAAGCAGCGTGCGCTTGTTTATCCTCAGCCTGCGATCTCTGCACACCCACTGCTATGAATGGCAATATTACCGCCTGGTGCTGTTGGAAATGGAGACAATTATCTGTTTAGATATTACAAGATGGGCGTTTATAATACCAGAAGAAAAAACAAAGAGCTGCTACCTGGATTCTGTTCTTGCCTTTTTTCTCTCCAGTTCTACTGTTCCGTCATTAAAATGATGGAACATTTATCTAAATGGATGTTATGCATTGGGTAAACTCATTTAGCTCCCAGGGCTCTTTCAGGTGATGGGAATTAATGATGTTTGGTAGTTTGAAACCGAAAATATCTGTCATTTGTCACCACTCGCCGTTAATTTACAGTTCCATTGATGATACGTTAATTGAAGTGTAATGAATCACAATAATAGAGTAGTTTTGTGGGAATGGTCCATTCCTGCAGATTGTTCCAGCCTTAGTTGAATTCTCAGTGAGCTATGTGTTGACTCATGTTTTCAACATGACCCATAATTAAAAGGTGGATGGTACTGACTTGTTAATCCAATTCCTGCCTAAAGCTGCCAAAAACCATGGAGCAGTTTTGCTCTTGGTTTTTCTGTCCAGTTGATTCTGAAGCGTTTAACTCAGTTTTACCTTAAGCTAAAAAATAATTTTCATCTGAGTGTTCTTTTTGAGCTGAACTTGCGCTTGGTCCTGCTGAACTACCACTGCGGCTTGCGGGATTTCCTCTACTTGAGTGACATGAGACGCGGAAATCCCCTTGTTCACCATCTTGCCGACTTCTGATCAATTCATTTGGAAGACTGTTATTTACATTTACCGTTAATCTTTGGTTGAAGTGATGCTTATAATCCCAGTGTAGGGCAGATTCATCCTCCAGATCAACTTCAAAATCCTAAAATATTTAATTATGTACAGCCGATGCAGACCAGGAAGATGTGAGATTATATATTCAGGCTTCTGCAGATGAATATCCCATAGGTGCAATCATTTTATCTGATCATTTATTTGCCGTTTATGGGACCTCAGTCAGCATGTGTTTTTTTTTTTTTTTCACTGCAGGAAAAAGTAGTATTTATTACTAACTGTAGACTGATAAAAAGCTGCTTCTTTGAGGCCATATAACTTATGACAGTGAAATGTTGATGTATTTCTAACCACGGGAGTTTACTGCGGTTTTTGTTACCACTGTTTACATCTTGCTGTGTGCAATGAAGCATCGATGACACCTCTTTCGCAAGTGAACAGAGGTTTGCAAGAGTAGATTTGATCCGAGCAGAGACAAGTTTTGAGCACCAGGTTAGCGAAAGAACAGTGAAAATTTGAAAGAGAGCAGATGTTTTGAGTACAAGCTTACAAGTTTTGAGAAGACAGTCATGAATCCTGCTTTCAAACCAAAAATGTGGACTCTTGAATTATGGCAGAAAAATTTCCCCATACAGTTTTGTGAGACTTAAGTATAGCATAAAAACATAATTTAAATAAGGATAGGTTGTAGAGTGTATTTATTTATTTATTAATTATATTTCTTAAACTGGGACCCAAGTCCAAACTTCATACCAGAAACAAGCAAAGCTGGTATGAAAATAAAAGATCCTAGAATCTTGTACTTCCTTGAGAAAGTAATTATTTAATTACCTTAACTTTAAGATTATGCAATTCTTCCTAATCTAGTATTCTTGAAAATCTTTGAAAGCTCAGACAGATTAAACAGACAGTAATACATCAAGTTTTTTTTTAATCTCCTGAAATTCTAGCTCTCTATCACTTCTTCAGACGTCTCTTGAGGAAACCAGTTTCTTTGAAATAGCTTCATGTGGTCTCTGTGCTGACTTCATTTAAGTATCCCATCCATCCAACCATGCATTCTATTCACCCTTGTCCCTAGTGTGGTCAGGGAGGTGCTGGTGCCTATTTCCAGCTACGTTCCAGGCGAGAGGCTGGACAGGTCGACAGTCTGTCGCAGGGCAACACAGAGACAAACAGGACAAACAACCAGGCACACACACACTCACACCTAGGGAGAATTTAGAGAGACCAATTAACCTGACAGTCATGTTTTTGGACTGTGGGAGGAAGCCGGAGTACCCAGAGAGAACCCACCATGCACAGGGAAAACATGCAAACTTTGTGCTGAAAGACCCCGGGTCGGGAATCGAACCCAGGACCTTCTTGCGGCAAGGCAACAGTGCTACCAACTGCGCCACTGTGCAGCCCATTTAAGTAAATGGTAAATGGACTGAACTTATATAGCACTTTTCCAGTCATTTTGACCACTCAAAGCGCTTTTCACATTCACCCATTTGCACACACATTCATACACCGATACACAGATCGGTAGGCAATTTAGGGTTAAGTGCCTTGCCGAGAGGCACATTGACATGTGGCAGGAGGGAGCTGGAATCGAACCTACAACCTTCCGATTGCAAGACGACAAGTCTGCCACACAACTACAGTCGCCCCCTTTTTTTCAGTATCCCAACTGATGCTAAAAAAAACAAAAAACAACAAAAAAAACAAAACGAAAAAAAACCAAAACAGATTTTATTAGTACAGTATATACATAAAATCTGTCTAGTTGCATAGTCATGCTACCAGATAGATACAGTGAGTACGAAAAGTAGACTCATTTAAATGTTTCATTCTGTTTAATTGCAGCCATTTGCTAAATAAATAAGTTCATATTATTTCTCATGACTGTACACTCAGCATCTCATCTTCACAGAATAAACAGAATTGCGGAAATTGTTGCGAATTAAAAAAGAGAAACTGAAATATCACATGGTCATATGTATGACTATGTGAAATTGTTCAGTATTGAGTAGAAGCACCTCTTGAGCTGGTACAGCCACGGATCTTCTTGGGAATGATGCAACAAGTTTTTCACACCTGGTTTTGGGAATCCTCTGCCATTCTTCCTTGAGATCCTCTCCAGTTCTATCAGGTTGGATGGAGAACGTTGGTGGAGCCAGTTTCTGGTCTCTCCAGAGATGCTCCGCTGAGTTTAGGTGCAGGCTCTGGCTGGGCCAGTCAAGAATGGTCACAGAGTTGTTCCGAAGCCACTTCTTTGTTATTTTAGTCGTGTGCTTCGGGTCATTGTCTTGCTGGAAGGTGAACCTTCAGCCCAATCTGAGGTCCTGAGCTCTTTGGAAGAGGTTTTCTTCCAGGATATCTTTGTACTTGGCCAGAGATATCCTGGCCATGTGTATTTGGCCACATTCATTTTTCCTTCAATTGCAACTGAAAAACACCCTCATAGCATAATCCTGCCATCACCGTGTTTCACTTGTATTGTGTTGGAAAGGAGATTAGCAGGGCCTGGTTTTCTCCACACATACTGCTTAAAATTAACACCAAAAAGTTCAATATTTGTCTCATCAGACCAGAGAATCTTATTTCTCAGTGTGGGAGTCTTTCTTGTGTTTTTTTGACTAACTCAATACGGTCTTTCATACTTCTTGCACTGAGGAGAGGCTTCCGTCGGACCATCCTGCCATAAAGCTGGTGGAGGGCTGCAGTGATAGTTGACTTTGTGAAACTTTCTCCTATCTCCCTACTGCATCTCTGGAGCTCAGCCACAGTGATCTTTGGGTTCTTCTTTACCTATTTCACAAAGGCTCTTTTCTCACGATCGCTCAGTTTAGCTGGACGGCCAGATCTAGGAAGTGTTCTGGTCATCCCGAACTTCTTCCATGTCAGGATTATGGAGGCCACTGTACTCTTTAGGAACCTTCAACCTAACATTGGCCTGATCTGTGTATTACCACGATTCATTTTCTGAGCTCCTTGGGTAGTTCCTTCCACCTCATGATTCTCATTTGCTCTGACAGGTGTGTGCCTTTCCTAATCAAGTCCAATCAGGTTAATTAACACAGCTGGGCTCTAATGAGGCAGTAGAACCATCTCAATAAGGATCAGAGGAAATGGACAGCAAATATTAATATAGAAATAAATGTCACTGCAAAGGGACTGCATATGTATGTCCATGTGATATTTCAGTTTTTTGTTTTTTATAAATTTGCAAAAATGTCTAAATTTCTTTTTTTTCAAGATGGGATGCTGATTGTACATTCATAAAAAAATATGATTCTATTTATTTTTGCAAATGGCTGCAATTAAACCAAGAATGGAAATTTTAAAGGGGTCTAAATACTTTCTGTAGCCATTGCATCTGCATATGTTTGCATAGCTGATTGCAAAAGATTTGTTCTTTGAGTTTCTCAAGGTTGAAAATTCCACCAGCTGCTGATTTTTTTTCTTCCACATTTAGATTTATTTGTTCAAATTTTCTAAAATTCATGTTGTTTTATGTTGTTGTATAGGTAACACACTGCACCTGATGGGAATCTGACCGATTTTACAAAACAGTCAACTGGTTAGCTTTAAACTAGGACTGGACACTGTGTGCTGTGGTATTTTTTTTTTATTATTATTAACCTCGCTTTACTCTTGTCTTAGATAAACACAGGGGCAAAACGCTTGGCCACAGTTTTGACTGTCAAATGTAAACGGCCAAAAGAACAGTGAGAGAGAGGGTTTTTTTTCTCTGACATATTTGGATATGCTTTAATGCCTTTATTCAAATTCACCTGTTATAGAGTCCCAGAGTCACTTTTAGGTTTACCATAAAAATAAGACTTTGTTTCCTTCTCCCTTTCTTCTGTATTTCATCTCCTGGGTCGAGTGCTCCTTTTTGGGAAGCTTGGTGCATGCAGATCAGGGCCAACTCAGGAAGTTGAATCAGGGTAGAGCAGGTAAAGATATAGGGTTTGTAGCAGCACTAGTTGGGGAGGTGAAGAGAGGAGTGGGGTAACAAAGGAGTATCCACTAATGTGAATGGTTTTTGTCTTGCAAATAAACCATTCAGTCAGAGACTGGGCTCATTGTTCACCTGTTATCTTCAGTGGGTGTGTAGTTTTAGTTAACTGACAGATGGGAATGTGAGGGATGCTGTAGCACTGGGACAGACCTCAGGTGATAGTGCTCCCATTCTTAGCGGCCGGTTCTGAGTGGGGCAAACGGCAAACAGCGCAGGAATCCAGAGGATAGAGTTGCATTGATGATTTTTCAGAGCATATCAGACAGGTTTGTGCACGTCACACAGTCTGATCAACTGCTGGCCTTTTTGTGGACTGTTTTGCTTTTCATGCGTACGGGGTTTCTGCCTCTTAAGTCCTCTGACAACAAATATTGCCATTATTTATTTCCCCTAACTCTGGATAATTCTCTGTTGTCTTTTTTTCCCGCAGGGTGAGGAAGCGCTTTACTACCGCTGGAACTGGAGATTGCTTTCAATAAGTAAGTCTTTGCAAAAGGTAAACACACAATCATTCACCAGACTGCAGCTTTCACACAGGTGTGTGTGAATGCTTTATTGAATTGGCTTAATAATTAACTGAAACACTGTATGTATGTGGGGTTTTGTTCTCATGTTTTTGGACTGTTTTTTTTGTGTGTATTTGTGGGTGAGTTGGGGAATTGAACAGATGCATTGTTGGGGGTATGGACAAGCCGCCGTTCTGAAGCCAGCATGGAGAGCTGTGAAGCGTAATCGTAGCTCAAAGACTAGAAAATTCCTGAAGAAATTTAACCGGGGCCCTGCCAAAGTGTGCCCGTCGGTTTGGAGCCAGCGTTCTGATGCTAAATGATAACCTTGGCTGACAAAAGTGACAAACGTACCATGTGGAGAATCACAAGAATGTTCCCTAACATGGACTTGCACTATTCAGTATGTTAAAATAAGTGTATAAGCTAAAATTAGCCAAAATGCTAATTTTAGCATGAATACTATCAGTAGCATGTGGCGCATCACTAGCATGTTCTCTGTAATTTACTTACTCTGTTCACTATACCAAACATGTGTAATAAGTCAGACAAATAGCTAATACCTCATTTAAGGTAAAAGGCTAAAGCTAATGCACTGTCTTGCTATGCAAGATGCTGCATTAGCCACAGACTGATCTTAAGGCTTTTATTTTGAAATTTTCAGTAAGCTTCATTTCAAATGTCTAAACTAATACCATAATTAACATTGATTGGATTAAAACAGTTATTTAATGCTCAAAAAAGCAATAATCTGATCTAAAGATTTTCAGGGCTTTTATTTTGAAATTTTCAGTCAGCTTCATTTTAAATTGCCAAACTGAACCCAAGTGTAACATTGGTTTTGTTGAAAAAGTCACATAATACCAAAGAAGGCAATTACGTCATATAAAAGAATGTCAGGGCTTTTATTTTGAAATTTTCATTAAGCTTAATTTATAATTCTCACATTAATCATGTGTGTAACAATGCTTTGTTAAAATCAGTCATAAAATGCCCAAACACAATGTTATTTTTAAAGGCCAGCTCATTCCTCCTCTGTAGTAACTGACAGTTCCACCATTTGTAGGCACTGAGTGTTCCGCCATGTTGTAGTCCTAACCTTCAGTCATTGTAGTTCTAAAGAGGAGGTCAACTGTCATGTCAGTGTGACACACAAGGAGAGACTTAATTACATGCCTGAATCAATTTTTCTGAAAGGCCTCAGAGAAATATTCAGGCTTTTATTTTGAAATTTTCATTAAGGTTAATTTAAAATTGACATACTAATTCCATGTTTAACAACGGTTGGTTAAAATCAGTTATAAAATGCCCAAAACACAAGTAGTTTTAAAGGCCAGCTCATTCCTCCTCAGTAGTAACTGACAGTTCCGCCATGTTGTAGTTCTGAGAATAAGCTCTGACCTCTTTTGTAGGCACTGAGTGTTCCGCCATGTTGTAGTTCTAACCTGCAGTATTTGTAGTTCTAAAGAGGAAGTCAACTGTCAGTGTGACACACAAGGAGAGACTTAAATGCTTGAATCAGTTAGTTTTTCTGAAAGGCCTGAAACATTCAAGTTTTTATTTTGAAATTTTCATTAAGGTTAATTTAAAATTGACATACTAATTCCATTTGTAACAATGGTTGGTTAAAATCAGTTATAAAGTGCCCAAAACACAAGTAGTTCTAAAGGCCAGCTCCTTCCTCAGAGCTCTGCCACAGTAAAAACTACAATGATGCGTTTTCGTAGTTCTAATTAGCTGCTCGGCCCTGGTGTGTTCCGTTGCTATGGTCATGGATTCTCTGCCAGCTGTGGAGTGTGAGACATAATGGTGGAGAAAGAATTCTATCTTTGTGAGACACCTCAGTCAGTTTGAATGAAAAAAGCAGTCCGAACAACTCCTTCCCATTCGGAAACCGTGATATGTATCGGAAAACCGTTTGAAGCGTTTGAGAGGCCTATCTTTCGTCTCCGATAATCCCGAGATTCAGATCTGTACATCACTCACAGTATTAACAGCGACGAGATAAAAATGGTGTGCGCTGGGGGTCTGACATTTTTCAGAAATACATGGAAGTGATCCTGGCAGAGCGTGTGAAAATCCTGTCGCATGACTTCGCTCTGAAGCACCTTGACAGAAAACCGTAAGCCCTAGGAAAATTTTGAAAACATTTTACCGGAGCAGGCATGCGTATCAATGTCATGACCGAGTTTCATACCGATCGGGCGATATATGTGGGCGTGACGGCGATTTCAAAATTAATTTGGGGTCAGAATCGCAATGCTTCCCACACTCTAACGAAACGTCAGTTACACTCTAGTTTGGGCAGTTTCCAACTGCCGAAAAATTTTTGATGGTTTTTCGCTTTTTACTTTTTCATCGTAACTCCGAATCCCACCACAAGTAATAGCTCCAATGCCGGGCACGAGCCGGACGTTTTGATACCACTTTTGTGGGTGGGCTCGCAGCGGTACGAGCCGCATTAACGGTAGCGGAAGAAGAAGTTAATAACTAGAAAATTCCTGAAGAAATTTAACCGGGGCCCTGCCAAAGTGTGCCCGTCGGTTTGGAGCCAGCGTTCTGATGCTAAATGATAACCTTGGCTGACAAAAGTGACAAACGTACCATGTGGAGAATCACAAGAATGTTCCCTAACTTGCACTATTCAGTATGTTAAAATAAGTGTATAAGCTAAAATTAGCCAAAATGCTAATTTTAGCATGAATACTATCAGTAGCATGTGGCGCATCACTAGCATGTTGTCTGTTATTGACTTACTCTGTTCACTATACCAAACATGTGTAATAAGTCAGACAAATAGCTAATACCTCATTTAAGGTAAAAGGCTAAAGCTAATGCACTGTCTTGCTATGCAAGACCCTGCATTAGCCACAAACTGATCTTAAGGCTTTTATTTTGAAATGTTCAGTAAGCTTCATTTCAAATGTCTAAACTAATACCATGATTAACATTGATTGGATTAAATCAGTTATTTAATGCTCAAAAAAGCAATAACCTGATCTAAAGATTTTTAGGGCTTTTATTTTGAAATTTTCAGTCAGCTTCATTTTAAATTGCCAAACTGATCCCAAGTGTAACATTGGTTTTGTTGAAAAAGTCACATAATACCAATGAGAGCAAGTACATGATATAAAATCTATCAAGGCTTTTATTTTGAAATTTTCAGAAAGCCTGATTTTAAATGGCCAATCTAATTACATGTGTAACAGTAGTTTTGTTAAAAAAGTCACATAATGCCAAAAAAGGCAATTACGTCATATAAAAGAATGTCAGGGCTTTTATTTTGAAATTTTCATTAAGCTTAATTAAGCTTAATTTATAATTCTCACATTAATCATGTGTGTAACAATGGTTGGTTAAAATCAGTTATAAAATGCCCAAACACAATGTAATTCTAAAGGCCAGCTCCTTCCTCCTCTGTAGTAACTGACAGTTCCGCCATGTTGTAGTTCTGAGAATCAGCTCTGACCTCTTTTTGTAGGCACTGAGTGTTCCACCATGTTGTAGTCTTAACCTTCAGTAATTGTAGTTCTAAAGAGGAAGTCAACTGTCATGTCAGTGTGACACACAAGGAGAGACTTAATTAGATGCTTGAATCAGTGAGTTTTTCTGAAGGGCCTGAAATATTCAAGCTTTTATTTTGAAATTTTCATTAAGGTTAATTTAAAATTGACATACTAATTCCATTTGTAACAATGCTTGGTTTAAATCAGTAGTAGTCAGTAGTAGCTCTGACCTCTTTTGTAGGCACTGAGTGTTCTGCCATGTTGTATATCTGACAATCAGTAATTGTAGTTCTAAAGAGGAGGTCCTTGTGTGTCACAAGTCTCTCCTTGTGACACACAAGGAGAGACTTAAATGCTTGAATCAGTTAGTTTTTCTGAAAGGCCTCAAATATTCAAGCTTTTATTTTGAAATTTTCATCAAGCTTAATTTAAAATTGTCACATTAATCATGTGTGTAACAATGGTTGGTTAAAATCAGTTATAAAATGCCCAAACACAAGTAGTTTTAAAGGCCAGCTCATTCCTCCTCAGTAGTAACTGACAGTTCCGCCATGTTGTAGTTCTGAGAATCAGCTCTGACCTCTTTTGTAGGCACTGAGTGTTCCGCCATGTTATCCTAACCTGCTGTCATTGTAGTTCTAAAGAGGAAGTCAACTGTCATGTCAGTGTGACACACAAAGAGAGACTTAATTAGATGCTTGAATCAGTTAGTTTTTCTGAGAGGCCTGAAGTATTCAAGCTTTTATTTTGAAATTTTCATTAAGGTTAATTTAAAATTGACATACTAATTCCATTTGTAACAATGGTTGGTTAAAAATCAGTTATAAAATGCCCAAAACACAAGTAGTTCTAAAGGCCAACGACTTCCTCAGAGCTCTGCCACAGTAAAAACTACAATGATGCGTTTCTGTAGTTCTAATTAGCTGCTCGGCCCTGGTGTGTTTCGTTGCTATGGTCATGGATTCTCTGCCAGCTGTGGAGTGTGAGACATAATGGTGGAGAAAGAATTCTATCTTTGTGAGACACCTCAGTCAGTTTGAATGAAAAAAGCAGTCCGAACAGCTCCTTCCCATTCGGAAACCGTGATACGTATCGGAAAACCGTTTGAAGCGTTTAAGAGCCCTATTTTTCGTCTCCAATAGTCCCGCGATTCATATCTGTACATCACTCACAGTAATAACAGCGACGAGATAAAAATAGTGTGCGCTGGGGTCTGACATTTTTCAGAAATACATGGAAGTGATCCTGGCAGAGCGTGTGAAAATCCTGTCGCATGACTTCGCTCTGAAGCACCTTGACAGAAAACCGTAAGCCCTAGGAAAATTTCGAAAACATTTTACCGGAGCAGGCATGCGTATCAATGTCATGACCGAGTTTGATACCGATCGGGCGATATTTGTGGGCGTGACGGCGATTTCAAAATTTATTTGGGGTCAGAATCGCACCGCTTCCCACACTCTAACGAATCGTCAGTTACACTCTAGTTTGGGCAGTTTCCAACTGCCAAAAATTTTTGATCGTTTTTCGCTTTTTACTTTTTTATCGTAACTCGAATCCCACCACCAGTAATAGCTCCAATGCCGGGATCGAGCCGCACGTTTTGATACCACTTTTGTGGGTGGGCTCGCAGCGGTGCGAGCCGCATTCCGGTCTACGGAAGAATAAGTTATAACTAGAAAATTCCTGAAGAAATTTAACCGGGGCCCTGCCAAAGTGTGCCCGTCGGTTTGGAGCCAGCGTTCTGATGCTAAATGATAACCTTGGCTGACAAAAGTGACAAAGCGTACCATGTGGAGAATCACAAGAATGTTCCCTAACATGGACTTGCACTATTCAGTATGTTAAAATAAGTGTATAAGCTAAAATTAGCCAAAATGCTAATTTTAGCATGAATACTATCAGTAGCATGTGGCTCATCACTAGCATGTTGTCTGTAATTGACTTACTCTGTTCACTATATCAAACATGTGTAATAAGTCAGACAAATAGCTAATACCTCATTTAAGGTAACAGGCTAAAGCTAATGCACTGTCTTGCTATGCAAGATGCTGCATTAGCCACAGACTGATCTTAAGGCTTTTATTTTGAAATTTTCAGTAAGCTTCATTTCAAATGTCTAAACTAATACCATAATTAACATTGATTGGATTAAAACAGTTATTTAATGCTCAAAAAAGCAATAATCTGATCTAAAGATTTTCAGGGCTTTTATTTTGAAATTTTCAGTCAGCTCCATTTTAAATTGCCAAACTGAACCCAAGTGTAACATTGGTTTTGTTGAAAAAACTCACATAATGCCAAAGAAGGCAATTACGTCATATAAAAAGAATGTCAGGGCTTTTATTTTGAAATTTTCATTAAGCTTAATTTATAATTCTCACATTAATCATGTGTGTAACAATGCTTGGTTAAAATCAGTCATAAAATGCCCAAACACAATGTAATTCTAAAGGCCAGCTCATTCCTCCTCAGTAGTAACTGACAGTTCCGCCATGTTGTAGTTCTGAGAATCAGCTCTGACCTCTTTTGTAGGCACTGAGTGTTCCGCCATGTTGTAGTCCTAACCTTCAGTCATTGTAGTTCTAAAGAGGAGGTCAACTGTCATGTCAGTGTGACACACAAGGAGAGACTTAATTACATGCCTGAATCAATTTTTCTGAAAGGCCTCAGAGAAATATTCAGGCTTTTATTTTGAAATTTTCATTAAGGTTAATTTAAAATTGACATACTAATTCCATGTTTAACAACGGTTGGTTAAAATCAGTTATAAAATGCCCAAAACACAAGTAGTTTTAAAGGCCAGCTCATTCCTCCTGAGTAGTAACTGACAGTTCCGCCATGTTGTAGTTCTGAGAATCAGCTCTGACCTCTTTTGTAGGCACTGAGTGTTCCACCATGTTGTAGTCCTAACCTTCAGTAATTGTAGTTCTAAAGAGGAAGTCAACTGTTATGTCAGTGTACACACAAGGAGAGACTTAATTATATGCTTGAATCAGTTTGTTTTTCTGAAAGACCTGAGAGAAATATTCAAGCTTTTATTTTGAAATGTTCATCAAGCTTAATTTAAAATTGTCACATTAATCATGTGTGTAACAATGGTTGGTTAAAATCAGTTATAAAATGCCCAATCACAACGTAATTTTAAAGGACAGCTTATTCCTCCTCTGTAGTAACTGACAGTTCCGCCATGTTGTAGTTCTGAGAATCAGCTCTGACCTCTTTTGTAGGCACTGAGTGTTCCACCATGTTGTAGTCCTAACCTTCAGTAATTGTAGTTCTAAAGAGGAGGTCAACTGTCATGTCAGTGTGACACACAAGGAGAGACTTAATTACATGCCTGAATCAATTTTTGTGAAAGGCCTTAGAGAAATATTCAGGCTTTTATTTTGAAATTTTCATGAAGCTTAATTAAAAATTCTCACACTAATCCTGTGTGTAACAATGCTTGGTTAAAATCAGTTATAAAATGCCCAAACACAACGTAATTTTAAAGGACAGCTCTTTCCTCCTCAGTAGTAACTGACAGTTCCGCCATGTTGTAGTTCTGACCTTCAGTAATTGTAGTTCTAAAGAGGAGGTCCTTGTGTGTCACAAGTCTCTCCTTGTGACACACAAGGAGAGACTTAAATGCTTGAATCAGTTAGTTTTTCTGAAAGGCCTGAAATATTCAAGCTTTTTATTTTGAAATTTTCATTAAGGTTAATTTAAAATTGACATACTAATTCCATTTGTAACAATGGTTGGTTAAAATCAGTTATAAAATGCCCAAAACACAAGTAGTTCTAAAGGCCAACGACTTCCTCAGAGCTCTGCCACAGTAAAAACTACAATGATGCGTTTTTGTAGTTCTAATTAGCTGCTCAGCCCTGGTGTGTTCCGTTGCTATGGTCGTGGATTCTCTGCCAGCTGTGGAGTGTGAGACATAATGGTGGAGAAAGAATTCTATCTTTGTGAGACACCTCAGTCAGTTTGAATGAAAAAAGCAGTCCGAACAGCTCCTTCCCATTCGGAAACCGTGATACGTATCGGAAAACCGTTTGAAGCGTATGAGAGGCCTATCTTTCGTCTCCGATAATCCCGAGATTCATATCTGTACATCACTCACAGTATTAATAGCGACAAGATAAAAATGGTGTGCGCTGGGGTCTGACATTTTTCAGAAATACATGGAAGTGATCCTGGCAGAGCGTGTGAAAATCCTGTCGCATGACTTCGCTCTGAAGCACCTTGACAGAAAACCGTATGCCCTAGGAAAATTTCGAAAACATTTTACCGGAGCAGGCATGCGTATCAATGTCATGACCGATTTTGATACCGATCGGGCGATATTTGTGGGCGTGACGGCGATTTCAAAATTAATTTGGGGTCAGAATCGCCCTGCTTCCCTACACTCTAACGAAACGTCAGTTACACTCTAGTTTCAAATGACGAAAATTTTTGATGGTTTTTCGCTTTTTACTTTTTCATCGTAACTCCGAATCCCACCACCAGTAATAGCTCACATGCCGGGCACGAGCCGCACGTTTTGATACCACTTTTTGTGGGTGGGCTCAGTAGCGGTACGAGCCGCATTCCGGTAAACGGAAGAATAATAAATAATAAAAACAGAGACATTCTATTAGGTGAAGAACAATAGGTGCCTGCCATGCAATGCATGGAGGCAGTTACTACTTGCTTCGCAAGCAGTAACTGCCTCCTTATGCATTGCTATGGGCAGGGCCCCAATAAGCAGAGGAAGGAGTTGCAAGGAAATGTGGAGAGCTGCTCGGTTTGGAGAAGTTTGAAGTATGTCAATTACCTATTTGCTAAACAAGAATGGATTGCTTTGTAGCTGCAGCTAGCTTCTTTCTGGCACTCTGGTCAGGTCTTCACACCCATCACCATTTTTTTTATGGGAACTTTAGATGATCAACTGTGCTGCCGTGAAAGTTTGAGGGAAGTGATCTGTGTGACAGCGTTAATACTCAGAGATGCACAGGATCAACCTGGTTGAGCCATATGTTTTTCCTTTAGTTCAGTGTCACTATTTGCACTGTGTTTTGGTATACTTCCTTCTGTTTTTGTGGCCATTCCATCAATTTTTTATGTTTACCAATACATTTGTTCTGAAATTTAGATTTGAACTGATTTGATATAGTTTAAATTTAAAATTAAAATGAAAAACCCTGTAAAGAGATGCTGGGAGTTAAACTGCTGTTTAACTTAGTTAACCGACAGATGGGAATGCGAGGGATGCTGTAGTATCCCTCGCATTTAACCTTTAGGTTCAACAAGGCTGGTATTCACTATTACTAGAAAATTAAGTAATCTTCTATAATGAATCCAGCTAAATACCTAACACTTCAACAAAAACTGAATTCGGACTCTTTTTTTCCTGCCAGTATCACCCAGACTTTAGAAATTGCTTACAGGGGCTACAGCTTGTGGCCCCAATTATTTTGAGAAACCCAAAGAATTTTTGATATTACAAAACAAATGCAAGCTCAATGGTGAAAATAAGGAAAAACCTAAACATAAATCCTGATGAAATAGTACTTAAGTTCCATATACATCTATGCAACTAAACCGGTGGTGACTTCCTATGAACTCTTCATGGTTTTTGCATACCTTTGCAAAAGAAGTGCGAGATAATCAGTACATAGAAAAAACACACAATCTGGCCAGTTTTGTTCTTGTTTTTAGTGCAAATATCTTGCAAAACTAACTTACAAATAACTTTTCAACAAGAGCTTCTAAGTCAGTAATTCCTTAAGGTTGATGAGAAGAATTTAGTTCCACTGGCAATTTATTTGCCTTTTAATAAGACGCTTTTCCTATAAATTATTAAATTTGCCAGTGAAAATTGTAATTTTAATCAATATTTTGGAATTATTAGCTCCTATAATTTGCTAAAAAAGTTGCATGTAAGTTAGCTTTGTCTTATTCCAAGTGTACATAGACATTTGCACTAGAAACTAGACAAAAGATGATTTTGTGTTTTTTCAGTGTAGTGCCTTTTCTCCCCTCAGATCATTTATCAGGAATAAACGTCAATGTTTCAGAAAGCTAAAATATAAAGAAATTAATTCAAACACACAAACAGTTCAGTTAATATATTATTTCATTCTCTATTACAAACCGCTGCTTCTTATCCTCCTATGGGAAGAAAGAATTTATCACAGTAATTTACAGTTAACCTAAACTTTTTCTCAGTATTTTAAGTGTAAAATTAAAGACATGATCAGGATCTCTCTGAAATTGACTTAATTTTCCCTCAGCTCTGGTCCTGTGCAAAAGTTTTGGTCAGTGCAGTTTGTCTCCAACACATTCTCCACATACCCAGGTTGGCTTCACTGGGGTCTCTCAACCGCTTCCTCTAGATGAAGGATCAGTGCCAAAATCTTCCAAACAATTGCCTCATTAATCTGGCCAAATCAGCTTTATTATTGCCCAAATGCGATTTTTGAGATTGTGCAGAAATCCCCATGGCAGCTTACACAATTCATTTGTCTTATTGTGAAAAGCACCTTTAAGTGTGACAGAGTCAGAAGGGAGAAACACAGACAGGGATTTTGCTCCATATGGATCCAGAGAGATACAAAGGGCTTGCAGAAAGAGCCTGATAAAAAGTTTTGATCCAGATATGTGGAGCATTTATTGATGATAGAGGCTGGTTCATCCATCAGATGTCAGAATTTTTTATTTTGAGGGCAATTATTTATTTAGATTTTCTGAATTTATTATTTGATTGATTACTTTAGTTACTCGTGGACTCGTGGTCCACAAAGAGATGATACAAAACAACACAACGCATAAAAACAAGGGAAAAAAAAATTTAATCTTACAAAAGACTTGCATGCCAATGTTTCCACAGAGCCAACTGGTATCTTATAAACAAAACAGCCCATTGTGTAATGTAAGCACAGGCTGTGATGATATGATAACCTTGAGTAAAAATTCTGTTCACAGTAAAATAAAATATAATCTTAGATGCTTAACACAGTATAGTTTTATTTTAGAATTTAAATGAAAAAAACAACTGCTATTGAAATAATATTTAGAAATGGTTATTGTTTTCACAAGAGTTGATATGCTAATGTTTAACATAACAACTCTAGATATAATATGCAAGTGAACAGATATGGCTCATTATATGGCAAGAAATGGGGAGACTTTGTCTCCTTTTCACCCTTAATTAGTGCATTATAAACAGTCATTAATAATTTATAAAGTGCTTAGAAATTAATTAATAACATTTCTATGAACTATTTATTAGCCATTTATATACGTGGAACCTTTTACACACTAAAACTGGCAGTCTGAAACTAGCTCCTAATGTTATTTCAACAACAATGATTGGTGGTACTCTAGTTTCAAGAACATGACTTCTAATTTTGTCAAATATTTGACAGTACATGGTCATATTCAATAAGTAAATACACTCCCCAATGAGTCTTGTTTGTCAGATTAAAAATTTTCTTTTGAAAAATAAAAAAGACCTTTAAACAGGTATGAAACATACTAAGATCAAGCCCACATTTCTGTTTTTAAAAATATATTTTCTTGGTCTGGTATAACATTTTAATTTTAAATGTTGAGTTTTTATTAGCTGCTAGCAGAAAATCTTAATGATTAAGAGAAATAGAGATGATAAAATATCAGGTGTTCTCTAATTTATATAATGTTTCATTTGAAATAAATGGACTTCACAGTAATTAAATTTATTGAAAGGGTATGTGTAAGGGGTAGGTTACTCCTTCCATAAAATATATATATTTTGGTCTAAACACATTTCTTATGGAACTTATTATAAACTAAAGTCACTTTTAAGAGAGACTATTTGTTATGAAATAAGGTTCTTACCTTCACATATTTCATTAACTTATGCCTTCCTTCCAGCTATTTGCTTACATGATCAGTGTTTTTTTTCTTCTGATTCCTAGCAATAAGGTAAACTTACCACTTTCCCCTGTTTGATAAAAATGCGCAAAACTAAGACTTGAACTAGCCCACCAGAGAGAGGTTTAATAAGTGAAAAAGACTGGAGGGAGTATTAATAAATATGCATACAATGACTTCTTTGCTGCAAAAATACAAATTTTTACTAATATTGAAATAAAATACACTTGAAATAAATACACACTTGAAATAAAATACAACAAACTCACAAGTAACTTTTCAGCAAAAGAGCGGAGCTTGGTTTAAGTCCTTATTTCTTTAATATTGATGACAAAATACTAATTGTAAGGGAAGTAGTTTGACAGTTTAACAATATTTTTTCCATATGCCAAGTTAAAATGTCTTGTGCCACAGGCAGGTTATTTCACTTATAACTAATATGTTTTGATCATTATCAATGAATTATTGACTTAAAACAAGCTCCTATATTTTGCTGAAGTTACTTGTCATTAAGTTTTGTCTTATTTCAACTGTACTAAGAAATTTTTGAACTGTGAAAACTAGACCAAAAATACTTAAGATTTTGTGTCTTTGCAGTGTAATAAGCATACAAAATACATATGTATTTAAAAACGGATGCAAACTATTGCCGACTCAAGCTCTTCAGAACATATCAAGATAAGAATGTCAAGTCCAGTCAAACAAATTTTTTTTTCATAATTTTAAAACTGGTATCTAAAATATTGAACTATGCATATATTTTTTTAAACCTCTGTATCGCTTGATACCAGTAACCACCTGATTCCTTGTGCAAACATAAATTTTTCTTTATATTTACGGTATTTCCTTTTTTTTCTGCTGCTCTCCTTCATATTGAAGTTCCTTTTGTCTTATTCATAACACTTTTTATGGAAGTGTTATGAATAAACAAATGAATAAACAAACTAGGTGCTCAGGAAGGGTGGGTTCAGCTTTATACTGGTATGAAAAATAGGCCGTCTGTAATAGTTTCCCCCACTGCATTTATTGGTTACTTTAAAAAAAGTAATTTTTTTAATATCAGCGTCAAGCTGAAAATTGTCATGTATTAGAATTAGGTGTGGTAAGCCTCTAATTCTGTGGCATTTACAGCCGGCTGTGTTTCCATGCATTTATAACACTTTGATTCTTAAGAGCTCCTTTAATCACTTGCTAGTAGCTTGGAACATAATAAACAACTCGCTGTGGAAAAGCGCCACATGGTCGTGGGGGATCAAGGGAGAGAGGTTTTCCAGCTAGAGAGTTAAATGCTTCTTTCATTGGCAGTTTAGTTACTGTGTTTTTCATGCGCCGAAAGCACCGTAATCTACTCTTCGTGCTTATCTGCCTTGGCTACTAGCAGTGTCAGGCGGAAAAGATGCGGGGTGGCATGAAAATGAAAAATGTGACACAAAGCCACACTGTTGCTACTTCTAGCACTTTTTTTCCCCTTTTGATTGAGATCACAGGATGTGTTTGAGGATTCTAAACACCCTATCACCTGGCTGCTGTCTGCTGTCCATATCTGATGCCGCGCTCCCACTGCTTGCATCAGCCACTATCAGGACGCTGCTCTGGCAGATCGCCCAGCTCGACTGTTGTTGTTTGACTTAAACAGGTTACACACTTTTAAATGCATTCCTACATGCTGAATACAGTATCTTGGCCTGAACTCTCTTGAAAAAGAGGTTTTTAATCTCAGTGGGTTTTTATTCTGGAAAAATAAAGGTTAAATAATAATAAAAAAGAGTTCCACAGCAGGACAATCTTCTGTTGCACCTCAACTGAGGTGGGTGGAAGTGAGCTGATTATGCTGTGATCTCAGATCACTTAAAATACCTTCAAGGAGGGGGAAAGACAAAACATGTGTCAAGTTTCAATCTATTTTTCTATCAGTGACAAACAGGCACGTCTTCTCCTGGTCAGAAATGTATTGACACGTTCATAGAGTGCAGTCTGGCTTTGATAGTGTCAGTCAGCTAGCAGGTGCAGACAGTTGACATGCCAGAACTGCGACGTGAGATTGACCGAAGTGACAAAAGTAAGCAAAAATCCATCTGCAGATGAGCTTTTTTCAGCAAGATGAGAAGAATATCACAGAAGGAAAAAAAAAAAAGCGATAAATTCTTTTTAGTTTTGCTTCAGTTCTGGGTTTGATTTTTTTTGTCTTTGGAGTCAAATAACTGCACAGTGTCGCATGTGTATATTTTTGTAGACACAAACACACCTACACACAGGCACACACGCACACCAGCATAATTTTCACTTGCAGATTTAAAATATATATATATATATATATATATATATATATATATATATATATATATATATATATATATATATATATATATATATATATATATATATATATATATATATTTTAATACTTTTATACTCCATCACAATTTTGTCATTTTGTCTTGTTATGATAAAACTATTTTGTTTAATAATAAGAAAGTTTATCTCTAAACCTTTTTTATGCAAAAAAGTTTACAAATAAAAATGCATCCAAATATTTTTATCCAGTCCTCCTGAGTTGGTACTACTGTTACAGTTACAACTGAAAGAGTATTATATACTGGAAAAACACAAAACATAGTTTTAGCCTATGTTAGTATACATACACTTATATGTATTCCTGAAAAGTTACTTTTGTCCACACAAGAAACTAGACCAAAAATACTTTGTAAAATTTAGGATTTTGGTAGTGTATGTGTCCTCCATCATTATTCATCTTACAAGTAGATATTTTATTAATAGTTATATTATTCATAATCAACAGCTTGAACATTTTCCTTCATAAAATACATTGAGATATATATTTTTTAAAATAAATGTAAAAAATTGTTGGTGAATACCACATTTCAAATCTTTCTACAGATTCTTAATTGAAAGATTGAATCAACACTCCCCTTTTTAGAGACTGTTGATTCTGCTTTCAGCTCTAGTTAGTTAGCTTTTCAATAGCTAACTAAGTGGTTTGGGTGTTTTCCTCAACATGACTTGTTTAAACAATCTCCTGTACTTTTAAGTTCGTTTTTTCTTATTTCAATTGTACTATGGTATTCGTACATGTAACTGTATAAAAGTATTATCACCAAGGTTCCTTGGTGTGGTGTTGTGTGGTGGGTTAAGGAAGTTTCTTATGAGTTGCAGCCATTCTGATTTTGGATAATTCAGCTTTGTTGTAATTCTTTTCATGACATTCTAAATATCAATGTGGGACTTATTTTCCTTCTGTTTATTTTATAGAACAAATCCCTTTTCAGGAATAAGTTACCTGGTGGCGACTGCCCAATGGACTATGGCTTTCAGCCGTTTGCAAATAAACTGCTTGTGTTTTTCACTGCAAAATTAAGAATGAGGCTGACAGAGACAGAGACAGAGAGAGAGAGTGCGGGAACTGGAGCGAAGTGGCTGAACACCAAACAAAAGAAGTCAACATGTGGAGTAGACATAAGTGAAAGAGGGCTGCTTTCTGCTTTAGTGAAAACAGTGAGGAATTATTCATTTTCACCGTTGTGCTAGGTAAAAGTTTGTATTTAATGGCCTGGTCTGTTAATCAGCTCTGGTAACTCAAATGGAGAGGAAAAAACATAAACTTTGTTCACCTGCGCACACACAAACAGGCAGTCATGGAAATAAATGATAAGGCGAAGAAAGTCTAGGGAGTGAGCAGTTAGGAAAACAAGGGATCAGTGAAACATTAAACCATTTGGAGGAGACAAACAGACAAGATTCTTTTCTAGAAAAGAAGTTTGAGGTGAAGTTGAATTGAATTTAAAGACAAAAGAATGAACATGCTAGTTGGTTGGGGAAGGGGATGGCTGCAGTAATTTTTAGTCCCATTCAGATAATGATGGTATATTTGTAAATTCTTCTTGTGAAATGAACCACCTATTGAAATACTTAAACTCTGCTGTATGTAAACACTTAAAGATAAGAATTAGTCACAGAGAAGGTGCTCTAATGCTTCTACTGCTGTTGGCCTTTTTTTATTCTTTCCCACTAAAATTATCAATGACAGTTTTCAGCAAAAAAAAAAAAAAAAAAAAATGGGACCTTTGCTTTATATTTCTCCCTCTTCTCTTTTACTGTTAATAAAAAAAGAGCTACTACTAAACAAAATATTTATTGGAAAGTAAAGTATGTCTGACAACATGCTACTCACTGCAAAAATACAAAATATTGCCAACTATTTATGATCTAGTTTCTAGTGCAAATATTGTAGTAGATTTGAAATAACACAAAATTAACATACAAGAAACCTTTCAGCAAAATATTGGAGCTTGCTTTAAGTAAATAATTCCCTAACAATGGATAAAAGTACTAGTTTCATTGGCAGATTGTTTCACTTTTTCTTCTTATTTGTGAAATAATCTGCCAATGAAACTAGTACTTTTAAAACAAGCTCTCATATCTTGCACAAAAGTTATTTGTAAGTACTTTTTATATTATTTCAACTCTACTAAGATATTTGCACTAAAACGTAGACCAAAAATACTTGGTAAGATTTTGTGTTTTCTAGTATTATTGCTTTAAGTGTGTAATTTCCTCCAGTATTACACATTTATATCGGGGGCTCGATATGAGTTTTTTAAGTTTGATAATCTATTTAGAAATTCAAGCTAATATTTAGAATCAGGGAAACAAGTGGTCCCCAAATTGCACTGATAGAGGTCATAACTAAAGACTTTTTTGTGAGGTGGGTAGTGAGCCTCCATCCCTTTTAAATTGTTCATTAGGCAGCATACTGAGCAGTGGAAAATAATATATTTTGACAGACTAAAAGAAATTGAACATATAACTTGGAAGCATTGTAAACATATTGCCACTGGCTAACCTTTAGTCACTAATAAAATAGCTGCTAATGGCTATTTCACAAAATTAATAGAAAATCCATAGCATATGGATAAGTTACACCATTAATGAATTATTCTATATTGGTAAAAAAACATTTTTTTTTTTTTAATAAAAGGTCTTTATTTCTCTTCTTCTGGCTAATATAGTAAATTATTTTGTTCATATCTAGAAAATACATCCTCCTTCTTCCTTTTTTAAGATGATTTTTTTTTCTATTTTAGGAATGTTGAGTCAACCTGTACATTGTGACATATCTTTGTGGTTTCTTCTGCGGTTATCTCAAAAGTCAGCACTTATCCAGATAATTTATTACTGGTCATTGGTCCAAATTTTTTAAGTTAAATAGTCGTGAACGGAAAGCCGAACAGAAAAGCGGGGGTGTGGTTTCATTTCCTGTTGTTGGGCTCTTAGAGGGAATCCACCAGTCGTTTTACGCCAGCTTTAGGTTTCATCCGAACTTGACCCACCATTGTGGTTTGTGTAAAGGTCAGTAATAGATAAATAAAGAATTTTTGCAGGGAATAAAGGTTAGAATATCCAGTATCATGTAATGGGAGGCTTGAAAAGTAAAACTGCTTTTTCCCCCTTTCCCTCCAACAGTCTACTCCCACAATCACTTTTTATGGGGCAGTGAAAACTTATATAATATTTTTTGTTGACATCATTCTTTTTATTTCTTGTTGTTACTCAGCTCAAGTTTATGGGAACATTGACGGGGGGGTTAGCTTCAAACTTGGCCCGCAGCAGCATGGACGTAGCCTGAAATTTACAAAAAAAACCGGCAAAAAGCTCTTTCTTGCCAAAAGTGGGTTTATTTGTGTAATCAAATGACAAAATCTTTTTTTGTTATTTTCTTTCCTTTTTTTCTTCTCCCTCCGTGCTCTGATTTTAGCCTTGGCTCCTGTGTTGTTTTCAGAAACAAAGTCTCTCTAGCTGAACAGAAAAAAAAAAATACAAAAAATAACAGGGCTTGGTGCTGTGAAAACAGGAATAACAAACACCATTAGCTAAAAAGTTTCCATCCTTTTGCAACTATGTTATTGTTTACTTTACCATACACATCCTAATATGGTTATCTCCCTGTCAAGGCGGGTCAAAGCAAAAACTTAGGAGGAGGAGGGGGATATGCAGCTGCCTTTTAGACAATAAGAAACAAATGTCACAGCTCAGCTACACAGACCGCCTTTCACAGGCCTACAGTACTTGGCCTTCTCTGCTGCTTGGGTTGGCCTCCTGTGTGATTTTTATCTTCTCTCCAGTGTTGGATGCCCTCACAATATGACCCCCCCCTGCCCCCCAACTCAACACCACCTTTCTTTTCAGTCCCCTCTTGCTCTCTTCTCCCTGTCTTGCTTTATTTGTCTGTGTCTCTCCATCAATCTCTGTCCTGTTAACTATGTGCACACTGACGTATCGGCCTCTGTTTGCTGTGTGAAGTTCTTTATCAGCGGCTTGGGGGGGAACGGTTGAGTGTGTGCGTGTGTGTGTGTGTGTTTGGGGTGGCCGAGTAGAGGCCGGTTCAGCTGCAGGTCACGCCCTGTCACGTTTGGTCTGAAGATATCTTAGTGACGCTTAGGGGCCATTTATAATAATTAAATTAAGAATACACACGCTGAGAGAATAAAAAAATAGCTGAAGTGCTGCAGAGGAGGAGTATGCATTATTTTTATTTTAAGACTGTTATTCTCTTTAACCTTTTTCTTATTTTGTTGTGTTACTTCGACAGACCAACAAAAAGTTGGACAGAATTGTGAATTAGAAGGATTTCAAAACCTACAATGCACTTTCAGAAATGTTTACAACAAATACATGAACATATTTCATTTTCGTTTTGAGCTGTCAATATTTTAGGGCACACTGCAAAACCACAAAATCTAGTTTTAGTCTATTTTCTA
This sequence comes from Poeciliopsis gracilis, assembly GCA_911649635.1. Lineage (NCBI taxonomy): Eukaryota > Metazoa > Chordata > Actinopteri > Cyprinodontiformes > Poeciliidae > Poeciliopsis > Poeciliopsis gracilis. The sequence continues at coordinate 360,936 of CAJVRI010000688.1, forward strand.
CTGCATACACTCAATATTTTGTCCTATTTGTTTTCAAATAAGACAAAGCTAACAATTTTTCAGCAAGATATAGACGCTTGTCATCAGTAAATGCAGCACCTTAATGATTTTAAAACTGACAGATTATTTCACTTTTAACAAGACATTTTTCCCATATCATAAGAAGACAACTGACTTTTTTTTACCAGTATTAATCACTCAAGTTTATTTGCATAGCACAAGAATATAACTTTCTGCTGCAACTCTGTATATTTGACCAATGCTAGAAAACTGAAAACAGTTTCACAATTCATCAATTTTTTTTTTTGTGAAGAATTATCACTTATATTTGGGGACGAGGTCACCAAGGTGTTAAAGAGTTCCTCTGTGGTAGGGCCCCGGGGGTGGATGATATTTGCCCAGGGTGCCTTAAGGCTTTGGATGTTGTAGGGTTGGGTTCATTGATGAAACTGCAGTATTGCATAGACATTGAGGAAAGTCCCCTGGATTAACTGATTAATTAATGGTGGTCTCCTTGTTCAAAGAGGGGGACCAGAGAGTGTGTTCCAGAGAGTGTGTTCCAGAGAGTGTGATCCATTACAGATTTCGTCCTGGTCATGGACCACTGGACCAGCTCCACTCTCTCAGCAGAGTCCTGGAGGGTATACGGGAGCTTGCCCAACCAGTCTACATGTCTTTTGTGGATTTGGAGAAGGTGTTCGGTCCCTCTGGGAACTCTTTGGGGGGTCTTAAGGGAGTATGGGGTACTGGCCCTTTGATATGGGCTGTTAGGTGCCTGTATGACCCAGAGTTTGGTCTGTATTGCCAGCAGTAAGTCGGGCTCGTTTCCGGTGAGTGTTGGACTCCGCCATAGCTGCCTTTTGTCATGGATTCTGTTCATTACTTTTATGGACACAATTTCTAGGCATAGCCAAGGCGTGGAGAGGATCCATTTTGGTGGCCTTGAGATTGCATCTCTGTTTTTTGCAGATGATGTGGTCCTATTGGCTTCGTCAGGTTGTGATCTACAGGTCTTGCTGGAGCGGTTCGCAGCTGAGTGTGAAGCAGCAAGGGAGAGGATCAGTGCCTCCAAATCCGAGGCCATGGTCTTGAGCCTGAAAAGGGTCGAGGGCCTTCTCTAGGTTGGGGGGATTTCTTAGGATCTTGTTGTCAAATGAGGGGTAAAAGGGAATGGGAGATCAAGAGACAGATTGATGCAGTGTGTGCAGTGAAGCGGCAGCTGTACCAGTCCTTTGTGATGAAGAGAGCTGAGTCAAAAAGCAAAGCCCTCAATTCACCGGTCAATCCACTTTCCTACCCTCATTTATTGTCATGAACTTTGGGTAATGACCGAAAGAGCGAGGTCATGGATACAAGCGGCCAAAATGAGTTTTCTTCGTAGTGTGTCTGGGCTCTTATTTAGAGAAAGGATGAGAAGCTCTTTCATCCAGAAGGGACTCAGAGTAGAGCCGCTGTGATTTCACGTCAAGAGATGGCTCAGACATCTGGTTAACTGGTTAGGATGCCTCCTGCATGGCTCCCTGGCGAGATGTTCCAGGCACGTGCCACTGGGAGGATCCTCGGGAAAGACCCAGGACATGCTAGTGGGACTTTATTTCTTGGCTGGCCTAGGAAATAAAGGCCAGCCAAGAAAGGCTGGCTGGCCTCTGGAGAGGAGCTGGAGAGGGACCTCCTTCTCTTAAACTGCTTCCTTCTTGACCCAATCCTGGATAAGCGGAAGAAGATGGATGGATGGATTAAGAATGGAATGTTATTTAAGCTCATATGTGAGTCAGGGCAGGTGAGCGAATACTTTTGGCAATATAGTGTATTTAAATGATTGAAGATGAGGAATCAAAACTTGAAATTGTCAATATTATAGCAATGCTGTCATAATAAAAGTAGTGAATACTTAAGGAACACAGAAAAGAGTGATTAACATGTAAAATCTGACTAGGAACATACATAGAGTGAGTCACACTGATTTGAATGAGTAGTGATGCATGTACATCGAAAGAGTTTCAAATACTAGGGAAAGATGACAGTTATTAATATGTTTTTGACATTTAAATGTAACCACAGTGCAGACTTAACATGTTGGCTGTTTCAATTGGAGATTATTTTTGTAGGTCATTTTAAACTTCAGCTCATTGGAGCTATATTTCTTTTGTTTCGCTAATGGGAGTGATTCCCCCAACCCCCAGAAGTGAGATGACAAAGACCGTACTGGCGTTAACGTTAATGAACTTTGTGAAAGCTTGTTTACAAGCCTCAAGCTCAGTTTCTGAGAAAGGCAGCAGGCTTACTTTTAAACATATTTATAGCCCAGAGATGTGTAGGCTTCGTAAAAGCATACAGGTACAGACAAGATGAGAGCAAAACATTTTCTGCCTCAAATGTAAAGAGTACATTTCCTCAGTTTTTGTCATATAAAGATGAAGCACATTGGTCTGTGCACTGAAGTGCATAAAATGCATGTTGGGATCCTTTCATGCTCACTGAAAAAGAAAATAGAGTTGGATCAGCAGGTTAACTCCAAACAGGTCAGGTTTGATTATTTTTAAGGTGGACAAGGCGTATACAAGTAGCTGCGTAAAGGTGTCCCGTGTAATTGTGGAACATTTTGGACCTGATGGCTAATAAAATATGTCATAATTATTATTATAAATACTTATTCTGCTACAAACAAGGACTTTGCCATGGTTATTGCTTCATGTGTCCTGGCAGCCTTCCATGTGTTTATTCTAATTTACATTATGTATTTATGGCTGGCGACAGGTCGGGCTAGCAGCTGTGCTCTATTAAGTCAGACAGGAAGGAAAGCGAGCACGCAAGCTTGAAGCATGGCTAAAAAGCAGGTGGATACATGGTTGGTTGGCCTTTTGAAGGAGCTCTTGCATGATGACTGGTTAAGGCAGAGTTGAGGCAAAAGCGTGCTAATTGGATGATGCTGACAGACTGAAAACAGTCTCCCATCTTGAATTTATGGCTAGGCGTCATTTCCTTCAAATTGGGATCCATAAAAGAAAGGTCCACAGGTATTTGCGTACGTAGGGCTTTATACATCTGAAGATTTTTGTGCGCCACTCTTTTCTAAATTTGTCTGTTCACCAATTTTTAGTGTGAAAGCAGCGCACACTTTTATACATGAGGCCCTTGATCTTTTAATATGGTTACATCATGTTTGGGTTATTGCTTTCTTGCTGTCCTAGTGAATCTTGAAGACGAAATGTATAGAAAACATTTGCCTTTTTATGTGTGTATGGTTAGGGTTTGTGATTTATTCTCACATTTGTACTCCAGATGTTTTGCAAAATTTACCGTCTGACAACTGAATATTTATGAGTGAAATCTGTCTGTGTCTGGTGTGTTGTACTTGGTGTCACACACTGTATGACCGAACCTGTTGTTCCTAAGAATTTTTCAGTGTCATGTGTCATCTCTTGAGTTTTAAAAATAAACTGGCGAAATTAAAAAGAAAAGAAAAAAGAAAATGCTGTGTGGACCAGGCAAAAGTCTGGTCCACACAGCTGACTCCAGAATATGGAGAGAAATCGTTCTACTCTTTCTGATTCTTGGAATAATACCAATAGCAAAATGATCATCAATGAACCTCTCCCCATTATTCTCATCCTACTGCAAAGGAAAGTGTTCCTTCATGTTTCTTGTTGTGATGGAGTCCATCTTATTCTAAATCTTCTGATCAACAACAGCAAAAAAATACATATTGCAACATTTTCCTGAGAATCTCCTGTTCTTTTTTGTGAAAACAGCTAAAGTAAAGCTGATCGGAGAGAGAAATAAAACCAAGCCTAGTGAGGGGCATTAAATATGGATTAATGGAATGTTGCTCGGGCCGATCTCTGAGTGGAGGGTAGTGTTGAAAAGTAAAATTTATGTTGCCAGCCACTGGCCGTGAAGGTGCATTTGGACTTATAGTGTGCTTTAATTAGAAGTGAGATATTAGCATTTCATAGGGCTTTACGCTGGGCGAGGGGTATCGGCCGGCCACCGCACCTTCATTAACCGGCTTCTTCGCATAATGAGTGTCATCATTAGCTGATGGAGTGGATTTGCCCTATCTCTACCTTGAAAGGCACATCTTTTACATACTTGTAAGAAATAAGGCATTTTAATGGATTTCTTAATTAATAAAATAAGATGGCACTTTTTGAAAATTTTACAAGAGCATTTTCGACAATGCAGGGGGAAAATTGAATAGTTGAAAGTGAAAAACAAAGCTTGTTGGAAGGATTTGTGGTCTTTGGATGTATTTTAATGGAAGTTCACAAAATGAAAATAAACAACAATATGCAATATTTTTAAGTTTTAATCTATTTCAATCAATCAAGCTTATGAGCTGAAAACACACAGCACATTTCAGCTATATAGCACATTTCAGCAACACAGCAATTCAAAGAACTTTATATCATGAAAATATAAAAACCATTATAAACAACTCATTTCAATACTTAATAATTTACATTGATTTAGATTGATCTTTTAGAGCAGGAGGTGTCAAACTCATTTTCATTTCAGGGCCTCATCAAGATTGGGTTGCTTGTGACATAATGTGTTAATAAAACCCACTGGCATACATATTAATAAATAGCTGTCTCACCATTCAGTAAGCACTGCTTAAAGTTAAGTAATATTGAACATCTTTCACATTTATGTAAACAGGCAGTTAACAGATAACTTCTGATTTGCTTAATGAAATAAAATTTAGGTATACAACTGTTATATTGACAGTTCTATTTATTTATCCATCGATATGGATATCAACATAATAAGTTATGGCAAGCCACATTTGACTTCTGAACTTTGAGTTTCTGTTTTAGAGCATTCATAATATTTTTTCTAACTTTCCTACATTGTATATATATATATATATATATATATATATATATATATATATATATATATATATATATATATATATATATATATATATATTTGTATATTTAAATTGTGGCTGTGCAAAAGAGTGTGCACATTAAACAGCAGTCAGAGAGGCGGTGTTTCTTTGTGATTTTTCGAAGTCTCTCCAAGCCTTTTACTGAGACTCTGGTGTCAGAATCAGCCGTGAAGTGATTAGTATTTTATTGATGAGCTTCTGAAGTGACAACTGTGAGAAATTGGATCTTTGATCTCCTGGAGTTTGGAGAAAATACATCCTGACTGCGTGGAACTCTCCAGGTGTACCCCCCACATCCCAGTCCTCTCCTATACAGTGCATCCGCAAAGCATGGGCGGCCCCAGATTGACATGCAGATTTTTGATTATCCCCCCCTTCCCTCTGCCCCACCCCCTCACCAACCCCATGGGTGAAAACACACATATTTGTTTTGGATGTTTTCACTCCTGACTCTCCGTGGAAATTCATTAACAAAATTGCATATTTGTTTTAAACTTTAACCAATCACTTTGATATGCTAATTATGGTGTAATTTAATTTGAGCCCTGTAATGATGATGCTGTTATTATGGACATAAATGATGCAGTTAAGCTGAGAGTAATCTCATTTGCATACTGTACATGCCAGTAAATTAAGCCCTTTCCTGCATTGCTTCAGCTTTAATTTTCCACTCCTTTTCACACGGCGTCCCTCAGCTCCCTGCGCCTAATAGCAACCCGGCTTGTTTGATGTGGAGAGCCGTTTCCTTGCACTAAATCACGCCGTCACAATATGTAATACATAAAGGCTCTCATTATAACTCTAAGTGCTCTTTTAAGAAGTTACTGTTAATAAGCAGGCAAGCTTTTTGTGCTTCATAGTGATGCACAAAAATTGTTTTTTTTTCTTTTCCCTTCACCGTAATCATCTTCAGGGCTCCTTAATGTGCTTGTAAGAAATAAAAACTACCATGCTTGTAATAATGATGTACAGGGGAATTGTTAAAGAGCTCCTAATCAGATTGTATATATCTTTGTTCATGTGTTGATCAGATATTTCTCAAAGAGGTGGTTGTGTTTTGATATCCCCACTTTGAAAAAAAGATGAAGGGTTTTTCTCTGCTTCATTTTTTTTTTATTAAATATTTTTATTTTTTTAAAAAACCTAATTAAAACCATTTTCTTATTGTATGTTTAGCACAAATAAATTGGCCTCTTTGTCCACTTTTTTTTTTTTTTGATGTGCATATAAAAGGAGCATGTTTCTGGCATGGCTGGCCTTGATAAGGCTCCTGTGTCTTCATTAGAGAAGCAGCACTCAGCGGCGTCCCGATTGTCTGATGTTTTCCAGTGAGAAGGTAAACATGTTTGTCGTACCAGACGTATTTAAGCTGATCAAACACGCGAGGCGGGCTGCGCTGAATGTTGGCGACTGCAAGATAGGAAGATTTGCACTTTGGCTTTTCAGCTTTTTGAAGGTGGCTTACCTGAGGAGGATGCTTTATGGTTCTTTTAACACCGACAATGCGTTCACTGGAGAATGCTCCTGTCATAAAGAATATTATTTTTGCTGCCAGCCAATTTTCTCTGTTGGTCTCTAATTGGTTACATAAATCCTGGGCTGCTGAGGGTGAGAAATGTTATAGTGTCACATTGTATAATCTTCACCCTTATTTACCAATTCATTAAGATTCATTGATGCAGGATTGGTGAGAGGAAATGACAACATAAATCAGGCCTCCAACATAATGACCCTAATCAGTTGGGAATTGCAGAAAATGTCATGATGAACTATGTCCTTGTATTAGTGCCACTGTACGTCATCATTGTGCTGTTTTATGAGTGGGACGCATCATTCTGACACAGGCTGTATTTAACCTCCCCACCCCCCAAAAACAGGAGTTGTTAAAACCTGTTACCATTAAACTGCTGAAATTCATGTAAGGTATTTGGAATTTAGCACCCCTGCCTATTATTTTCACCTTAACTGCATAATCGAAATCACAAACTTCCATTCCTTTTTAACCCCTTCGCTCCTCTTTCTGTGGAATCGTAAGAGGCTTTTCTTGCTTGAATGACCCCGACAGGAGTTAGTGCATGTGTTTATGCAACACATTCTCACTCCCTACTCATCATATTTGGACACTTGGTCAGGTTCTCTCTTTCCTTACATGTTGACGCATCGGGTACCCTGTCGTCATTAGTTGATGTTCAGGATTCTCTGATTGATTGCTGTAGCACTCTGCAAGCATTGGAATTAGATGACCTAGCAACAAAGATGATGGGTCTATTCTAGTTTTTTGAAAGGCATAAAAAGTGCCTCAAAATATCTCATGCAACTATGAATTGTGGGTAGCATACTTCGTACTTGCCGGGATCAGGGCTTAGCAAAAGTGCAGAAATAGGACCCAAAAGGTCGGGAGGAAGAATGCATGTTGAGTATTCAGAGACACTACGTACTCAAAGGGGTGCAAATGGATGGCAATGACATCAGCTTGTTCTTCTTGGATTTTTTGGAGTCTGGGATCATGTAATCACGGCAGAAAATGCTTTCTTATTCTTTTTAAACATTTTTATTAACCTTCTTCTCATTATTAATAGATTAATGGATTTCCCTATATCACAATCAGTCAGATTTGTCTTATCCCAGCAGAGTTTCTTCTTCTACGTGTTTTCTGTACGCAGTAGGGCTTGTGGCAAACAAATAACTGGACATCTTTTGGCTCTCTGTCAACAATTAGTTTCTTATTGCCACTGTTTCACCAACTGTACCAATCTGAATGTTATGCTTTTTTTCTAAACCTTTGTGTTGCATTATAAATGTTCACTTTAGGAACTATTGTTAGCCTTCCAAGATTAGTCTTTCTTCTGCTTTTGTCATGGGAGGTTATTTATTATCTATATTAGCATTAGTAGCTATGAGTACCTGTCTCTATCTATGCTTACTTAAAAATGTAGACTTCTACTTTAACCCAACATTTCCACACAACAAATGTTTTATTCAGTTCAGGGTTCCTATTGTCAGCTTTAAGTCTTGCTTTCTTTCACTTTAACACAAATTATCAAAACGATTAAACAGGGCAACTTTTTGGAACATTTGACCTACGTTTTACCTGCTGACCTTCCACCTCCTGCTTAAAATTACAGCTTACGTTCATTCTCCTTTCCTCATTTCTCTAGCTTCTTTTTCAAAAACATTTTCCTAATATTAATAACAGGCTTTTTTTATTCTTCTTTTCGTAACAGCTTCCTCATCAAAGAGGGTCGTTGTTAGCCTGACAACTTTTTAGGTGTGCAGCACAAAAGACAGGATATTTTGTTTGTTTTTGACCTCCCAAACATCTCAAAAGTTGGCCCAATTCCAGTCACCTACAGGTTTCTTGGAGCTTTATTAACACTTGCTCTTTAATTCTAATTTAAAAATGAAGGAAAACCCTTTTAACATCATTTCAAAGACCAAACCGTACAACTGATTCCAGTTAACACAGCGGGGAAAGAAACAAAGTAGATGTATGTCACAGAGTTGAGAACTTATTCTACTACAAGTAGTGGTTCATTTTGTGCAGAGAGGTGTAGTTTACCACACATCCGCCCCAATGACTCAACAAATCTGCAAATCTTTTTTGCCTGAAAAATGATTCTGACCAAAAAGATGTAAATTTAACACTGTAGTCCTCTGCTGCAAAGAATAGCAACATTTGTTAGACAAGTTCATTAATCTTAGCATGGTCCGTTTCCTCCCCCATGTTTACATTCTCATTTTAAGAAAACTATTTAACAGATACAGCACAGTTTAATTAGTGGATCATCTGTAGGTCCTTTAACCATTCCCATAGGATACATAGGATTCGGTCCTGCGTGTTTCTTCGGGTGTACATGTGTGACAGATCTAATTGGTAAGATGAGCCTGAGCAAAGCAATGCAAAGGGGTTGAGCCTGTGATCAGGAAAAAGCACCCCGCTCCTTCTCATCTCCCGGTATCTGTCCTCTCACTGTAGTGTTAATGGCCAATGAGCCACATGTGAGCAAGACCATCAAAGTCAGATGAAAGACAGTCACAGAGGAAATGTGTGGCGAACTACTCCTAAAAGAGGCTGCACATCCCAGAATTACTATTCCATTCATGCACAACCAGATTTAAACTCATTAAACTTCTCTATTTACTCAGTCTCCATCGGGCCCGGCTTGTACTAAAAATACCATGGCCTGCCTTACTTTGGCACATTCTGTCATTGTCTGCGCACAGCAGGCCTTAACACCAAGCTGCAGCTGAAGAGAGGAGGCAAAATGGGGGTTTGTATATTTTCCGAAATTATGCAGCTACTCAGATTCTCTCCTGGAGACCTTCCTTCCACTTTCCTTGCTAATTTATCAAAGCCTGTAGCGTGATAATAGTTTCTTATTCACATAAAGCATCATAGTCAACTATGTCAGAGTGTTAAGTAATAGGTTCAGGTTTAGATTTCACACTGCAGTCATCCTGATGCGTTATAAATATGTGTTTTGTGCATGCTTGCTGTGTTTTGGAGACTGGGTTAGATGAGGGGATTAGATTTAAAAAAAAAAAAAAAACAATGTTGGATTTGAGGTAGGCAAGTCACAGCCGCAGATGGTAAGTTGTTTCAATGAAAAATTCATAGTCAAGTTGACATGAACATTGATTTTTGACAGCAAAATTTTTTGTTTGATCTTCCAACAGCTGGTGATTAAAAAAATCTCTTTCATCAATTTCAGTTTTGTTTTGTTTTAAAACCAGGAACATGACATTTCTGTTGCCTTGTCTCTGAGCCTGGAGACATCTTTAGCTTCTTCCACAAACTCAGTTACTGAATAATTGAAGGAGGTAAATGTTTAACATGGTTTTACGAGTTCCTCTCTGTGCTGTTGTGAGGGACCAGTGTTTGTTGGGTGGAGGAAAACAAAACACAGCTGCTTCGCTCGACAGCGATGTGTTTTATTTGGAGACCACCGTGCCGACCAGTCCGCCCATTGACGGGGGGTCCTGCATAGCAGCTGCAATGCGGCAGTGGTGTGTCTGTCAGAATAAGGAGTTTTTGTTTATTGTGACATTTGTCTTGTTGTTTATTCTAGTCAAGCTGTATTTGCATCAACATTGATTCCCTGCCCCGCACTCTCCTGGAATTTATTTACTCTGGGCTTGCCCTGAGTATCACCTAGGAAATCGGGTGATCATTCCACCTGGTTAATATTAAACGGCTCAAGCAAAGACATGTTTGTTCATAAACACAAACGACAGTTTCTTTTGTTTATTGTAGCCATGGCAGCGGTCACTTATTAAACAAACAGCTGCTGTGTTTGCCACTGTGAATGGTCTGCTAATACAGCGTCTGGGGTCTGGGAACAACTCAAAACTTGAGTTCCTCTTGTTTTTGTGTGTGTGTTTGTTTTGCTTTGCTTTGTGCAGTCACATATATTGTGACAATACCTGCAGAGTGTGAAGGACAGGAATGGGTTACTTTCGTCTCCTAGGAGTGTGGAGAATATGCTATCTGTCACAACACTCTTAAAGCTGTTGGGTTTAAAAATGACTTAGTTTTGAACCTATCCCTGGTTCAAACAAGGACTTTTCCAGGATTGGATAAATTTTAATATGTGTTTGAGACAGAACACTGAGTTAGGCTTTCAAACAAAAAATGGGTAAAAATAACCCATTTTCATCTCTAATTTCTTTAAGGCTACCAAGCAAATAGGTTGAAGAAATTAACATATAAAACAATTATTATGGTTGGGTTAAAATCTATATTTATTTAGGGCTTAATAAACATCCTTGTAATGTTCATTTTTATTTACAAACAACAAAATCTGGATTAAAAAATGCATATCCAGTGGGGTTTATAAAGAATTAAGGATTGAATAGCTGAAAGCCACTCCAGATCACTTGCAAAAACATTAAAACTGCCTATTTTAAAAGAACAAATATTCCATCATATGCATTAAGAAGCACAGTACAAACCATGTTGGCACTACCGCACGGTCTTCCTTATCTTCACTATTGGGTGTGCAGTCAGTCAGCTTTAGAGTGGAGCCAAAATACGGTAACAGATAAGCGTCTTGAAAGACCTTGAGAAGAATTATGTTGTTGCACCTTTGGTACATGCCAATGTCTTGTCTAGTCTAGCAACCAACCCGAACCTAAACATCTATAAAGTGAACCTCTCTCCATTGTTTCCTCTTTTGTGCCTTTATCTCCCACCCAAAAAATGTTGTGCTTTTGTTGTGAGCTTGTGTAAACAAGCCATGTGAGAACTTAGTAAGTAGAAGCAGGTGGCTGCTGAGGCTTAATCGTCATGAATGTTATAGAAAACCAGAACATGGAGAAGGGTCAAAGCACAGCTGCACGGGCCAACTTTACCTTGGTTCAAACACTGACTTGTTTGAGTTGTCGAATTCCAAGTGAGCATGACAACAGGGAGACCAGTATTAGATTTCCAGTGAGGGGTTGACTGATGAGCTCTGGCCACCGGGTGTTCTTACCTTGAACCTGTCTGCTCAGGTGGGAGATACATGTGACTCTTGTTTGTACTGTACTCCCCCCAATTTGAGGCAGAGCAAGAGAAAACAAGAAGTAAACAGAAACTCTTGCCCCTTTTTTTGTTCTTCAGCGTTTGTTCCAAACACTTGTTCCATTTTGCAGCCAGTTCCCCCCAAAGAGCAAAGAGGCATCTAATAATCAGCAGCACAGCCAATTTTTCTATTTCTACAATCTGTTGCCTAGTTTGAAACATGACTTCCACTTTTTTGTTTTTATTTTTCAAGTTATAAATGGCAAAGGTTATTAGTACTATTCCTGTGAATATTTTGTAAAATCTTTGTTGCTAATAGGACATATCTTTGTCCATTCTATACCATTTCACAAGGAATACTATTGAAAGAAAGTTCATTTTATTGTTTTTTTTTCTGTTTTGGTTAATTATCTTCCTTTTTTCTACAAAAAGGAGAATTATTTTTAGCTTGTTGGTAGAAGACACCAATATTTTGTGTTAAATCTTGGTATTCCAAATAGTTTAGAAGGCCATACACAAGATTCCTGTAGCCTTTAGTATCACAGATCCTTTGCTAGACATGAGGCACTTTTCCATATTTTCACTCCTTGATTCACACCAAAGTCACTCAGAGTGTTGCTGATTAAAGCATGTGGTTCTGGGTAAACTAACTGTTCGTTATTCTAAGACTGAATAAATTGATGTCCGTCTCACCAATGACTCTGTCTGGCCTTTTGGAATCATTTGGAGTTCCAGTGTACCAAAGCCATATTGACTTGCAAAAGCTGGTTATGGATGTTTGGGGTTTATCTCCCAGTGGGTGGTGCATTGACCAGATGGAGGTGTCTTGGAGGAATCCTAATCAGCATGGATGCTTAGGATTGTTCAGGATTGTTGCTGCAAGATCTAGAGAAACACATCCATGCATTTATCTTTAGGATTACTGCACAATGTCTTAACAGGTCTGCCTAAAAAATTGACTAGACAGCTGCAGCTGATCCAGCATTCTCACTAAAACCAGGAAGATAGAGCACATCACTCAAGTTCTAAAGTCAGAGCTCAGAGAACAGACTTTAAAATAAATTACCATTTCATAACTAGTTTATACAGCACTAAAATATAATAAAGATTTGCTGTCTTCATGCTTCATATTAACCTTCATGACCATTCGGGTCTTGTGGTTTTGCTTTGCATTGCAGAACAAAACATTGAGAAGCACCATTCTATGCACCGCAAATTTGGAACACACTTCCAGAAAACTCCAAAACATCTGAAACATTGCATTCCTAAGAACTCATGTGAGGGTTTGAATTTTGTGTGCATTGTTTCAGTTAATTGAGTCTCTGTGTTTTGATTGTTTTCAGCTGTCACTTGTTTTCCCTGATTATATCCCTGTGTATTTTACGTCAACGGTGTCTCCTGCACCCTGTTGGATCTTTGACTTATGTCACTTGTCTTTGGAGTCGTGTGTCATGTCTGTATTGAGTTCCTCCAGTTTTACCAGTGTGTGAGTTCCTAGCCTCATCCTTTAACTGTGCAGCCTGGATTTCTGTACTCTTGATTGTTACCATTAAAACCACCATATTCACCATAACCTGTGTTTATTGCCTCTCTACCTCATATCAAACAATCCACAATTTGTGACACCCCACATGATTAGTTATATGTATTTGCTTGATGATATACTGTTTATTGCTTGTTTCATCCCTTCTGAAGCTGCTAAAGACATGACCCCAGATAAAGCGGAAGAAAATGGATGGATGAATGGATGCTTGTTTCATCCTTGATGACTGATATTTTCATGTTGTACAGCACTCTGAACTGCTTTGTTGCTGAACAGCTAAATTTGACTTAACTCTCTGACTCCACGCTACCACTGGATGACCGAGCTTGTTTTAGTCAGTTTTATTAGAGATGTCATTCTTTCAATTTACTGTCGATTCATATCCCATAATACAGATGAGTGACTATAGAAAGCATATTTCACCATGACATATGCTGACATATGCATAACACCCTAGTTTTTTCTATTGCATAAGCTACACCAAGATACTTGAACTGCTCCACTTCAGACAGAGACTGATCCCTGACCCTGAGAAAGTAACCTTAATCTTTCTTATTCATAACCGTGGCTTAAGACCCACAAACTTTCTTGAATCACTACCTTACTGTGGTTTAGAGAAAGGGTTTTCAAACCCATAAATAGTTTGAGAAATTTAAAAAGTACAGTATTTTTTTGAAGAGATTCCAATATACCAATAAAAGTTCCACTGGCAAGTTTACTTGAAGCTAATACTTATTAATATTTGGATTTTCTTTTCCTCCCATGGATTATGGATTTAACAAAAGGTTCAGTTTGAGATTATGCCACTACATTATTGCCGTTAGAGTTATTTTTTAACTATTTACACATCCTTACCAGCATGCCAATAAATCTGGCAGACTATATACTTTCTCCACTCAAAAAAAAAACAGACATGCACCATTAATAATAAATGTCTCCCTTTGTGCATTGTGTGGTTTTCCAATGTTTGTGTGGAAAGTATGTTTTGTCATCCCCGCAACTGCACCCCCTTTTACACAGAGCACTTGACCCATAATTATAGCTTAATGTAAACAGATCAGATGGAAAAATTTAGAGCCTTTTGAGTCATCAAATACAAGAATATCCACTAAACTGAAGTGAAAATAAGTAGGCAGATAAACATGTATCACATGGTCAAACTGCCCCTGTGCTCAGGATGCCCCCTCTCGCCTCAGATTAACACCATTATCAGCACAGCTCTCTGATAAGGCTCTTTCCCATCTGCTTGAAATTTATGATGGATAATGCCCTTTTACCATTTTCATTTTCTTTTTTTTTCTTCAAATTTTTTTCATTTGTAATATTGCAGCTTTGAATTATTCTGTGGTGAAATTAATGAAAAGTAGATTTATGGGTTTCATTTGTTTGTCAATTCAAAAATTAATTGGGTGTTAATTTTAGCCGTCCCCTCATCAGTGCCGCTTCCAAGCTCGCATGCATTACTTTGCATTCATTGGAGCTGTTCTCTCCTTCATTGTGGGTCACTAGTTTTTGCATACATTAAAATAGCCCCGTGGCTCATTCTCTTGATTACTTTTGGAGATGCCTTGCATTTACACCTTTCCGTTACAATTATGAAAAACTCCCTGCACAAAACGGCATGTATAATAGCCATTGCTTTTGGCTCTTTTATGTAGCTTCAAAAAAAAAAGTGGAGGCCCTGTATTTTTTTCTCTCTTTTAGCATTTATTTGAAAAAGTAAGTGCAGGTACATGGTCTATTTCAAATGGATTTTATTTTACCAGGATGCATGTGTTTTTCTAATTGGCCGTGAAAAGGCTTGTAGATGGAGTCGGTGGCCGACTGTATTCCAACTGCTCCCTTTGTTTTGTTTTTTTATCTCATTTTGAAGCGAGGCTCTGCCCGACTAGAGGGGTGAATTGGGTCAATATCTGTCTGGGATGGGAAGGAAGGGGGTGAGATTGGGTGGGTGGGCGAACGAAGACCCCCCCACCCACAGGTCCCCAGAAATTGGGACCAAAAGTGCAGCGGTGTCATGACACACAACTGAACCGGCACAGGCCACAGTGTCAGATGAGTCATTTGGTTCTTCTTCTTGCAAGGGGTGCTTCTAATGTAACGGAGATGTAAACCACTATGCTCTTTAGCTATGAGTTTTATTTGAATACAGCTTTTTTGTGTAAAACCACTAGAAATGGTTGTCAAAGTTCAGTCATTTCTGCTTCTGTGCATCACCTACGTCCGTTTACCAGTTTCAGGACCCGACCAGAACCTCTCAGTCTTATTAGCTTGAGAAATAATGAGATTTGGTTAAGTATAAAACAGGCTTTTAATGCCGAAAATTATAAAATGTTACAAGTTATACAAATGGAATAAATGCAGAGCGACATTCACCATCCTGCGCTGGGCTCCAGTTAGCACACCATGGTGAAATGAAATGAAGCAAAGATTGTAGTGTGATTTTTGCTTTAATTCTCCTTATTCTGCACCCTCCCTAAGGGGGGTTGGCCTGCTTAATCAGTTTTTGTTTATTTGTGACTGTAACCAATCTTATATGTTATGGTTATGCAAGTGTGCAGCAGTGTGCATGTAAGCACATAAAAGAGACACAGGAAGGACATAGAATCATTTTACTCATAACATGGTTCAGAGCTGGGAAACTGAACAACAATGTAAATACCTCTTTATCAGGTTGATTTCTTTTGTTAGTTTTACATCCAGATCTCTTGTCTCACATATGCTCTTTAAATATTCTGGTGTGACAAGTTGTCAACCTCAATTTCCTGTCTGTCAGTCTAAGTGTGGGTCCCTGTGGTGTCTAGAAGAGTGGAGGACTTCATCTTGTTCAGACCTGATCTGATCAGCTCTGTACCTGAGTGTTTTGAAACTCAGAAATTTGTGTTGAGCTCCATTTTCACACTCTCACATGATGAGGTCCAGTATTTTAAGGGCATTTATTCTGCTTCATATAAATAATCAGCCAAGTTAATTTGCTTCTGCCTGACTTGATCAGCTTCATTAACTGTCCTGAAATTGGGGAGGCTAGATGTGCTACAGTGAAAAAGGTCTGCGACCGGCACACAATAGCTGTAAATCATCCTGGTGATTTTAGGAACTCAGGCACAGAAATACATACGCTGGTGTCACAGGCACATTCCCCAGGCACTGCACTGGGAGGGGTGTCTGTCTGGCTTTTCTATGTATCCAAAAGACATCACAGGATGTAACAAATATCTCTAACACTCATAACTCCTGGCATGTTTTCTACATATTGCATTCATTTACACTTAAAACTACATGGCTAGTGTTTATGTGTGATCCTCTGGAGTTGGATTAAGTTATGGAAGACAACATTTCATAATAAGACTCAGCAAGAATGACTTAATATTTCCACTTTTTATTTTTGCTGTTAATTGAGCACCCCTCCTGGACTCTGCATGTTTTTTACGTGGCTTCGGATTGACTGTTTCTCAAGGAGATCATTTGGCAGGCCTCACACAGTGGCCCTGTTTCCCATTAAAAAGCCATTCTGCTGTGGTTCTTCTGGGAGCCATGCGAGTAAATATATCCATTTCCATAGAAAGTGTTTACTTTTTGGAGCTGCAGTGTTTTCTTGGGCTCCTCTGCTCTCCCTCAACTCAGGTTGGGTTCCTCTGCGATGTGAGCTAGAGCGCCTCTCCACCACCAATATAGCCCTGCAAAGACTCTGTTATGAAGAACACAAACAAAACCTGAGTCCCACTTGAATGTGTTAGTCTCACTGTGAACAGGATTTGCAAAGAAAAACAGCCAGTTTGGTTTTTGGAGGCAATGTGAGAGTGAGTCAGTGCCTTATTAACCAAACCAAGCTTTGGTGCTTCTGGTGGCATGGGCAGGGGCCAAGTCCTGCTGGTACATGAAATCTGCATCTCCATACAGATCCTCAGCAGAAGAAATCATGTAGAGCTCTAAAACATTCTGGTAGACTGTTGCAGTGATCTTGGATTTAAGAAAGCAGAGTTTATCAACACCTGCAGCGGACAATGACTGACTGTGGATGTCTCACAATGGAGCTTGAGCATTTTGGGTTCAGTTCCTCACCCGTCCTCCTCCAAACCCTTGGCAGATGGCCTCGCCCTTCTTCTCCTTGGCCCAGTTGAGAAGCTTCCTACTTTGGCTCAAGTTCAGAAGTGGCTTGACTGGGGGAACCTAATAGTGTAGCATCTGAATGTGGTGGGTTATGTAGTTGGGACTCGTGCTTCATTCTACCCTTTCTGGATCTCTGAGAGATTCTTGAATCTTTTCTGCTTTATAATCCATTGAAGTCCACAGTCATCTCTTTTGCTGGTGGATCTTCTCCTGCCACATTTTGCCCTTCCGCTAGACTTTTCCATTGTTATACTTGGACACAGCACTCTGTGAACAGTCAGCCTCCTTGCTTTGAGCTTAGTAGATGATCAGTGTGTCACACTCAATTTACAACAGCCATGCCCTCTAAAGTTTGGGCTGATTTCTTCACACTATTCTAATTTTTTGAATTCCTGCTTTTGTAGGTTTTATGAGCTGTAAGCCCAAATTATGTAACAATAAACAAATACTTGAAGTCGTTTAAACTGTGGCCCCTGAAACTATAACTTGTGAAAGTTGAGCTTTTTGAGTGGAATTATGGGACTTAAACAACTTTCCCAAGATATATTTGGAAAGGCTCTGTACATGAGAAACAGACCTCTTCTACCTCTGCAAAAGTTTGAAATCAGCTACTTGTGTGGATGTGGGTTTTGTGTGTGATTATTGGTTAATTTATTATTTAATTTTTGTTCCCTTGATTATTTCCCCTGTGTATTCAAACTTACCTGTCTCATCTGTTCCCCCTGGTTCCTTGTCGTTGTTATAGTTGTCTTGATCCTACCATTGTGTGCAAACCTGAGGTCCTGTTTGTGTCTCGTTGCTTACCTGTGGTTCCTAGCTTTGTGCACTTTGTGGACAACATTAAATTCATTTCTCCACTTCATCCTGAGAGTGACAGAGTCAGTCCTCATAATCACAAACTGGCTTCATGACACCACTTGCTTCATGTCCTCTTTTGCTCCGCTATAAGATAGGGCTGACTGACAGGTCACGTCTGCACATGTGAGGTTAACAGTAGTCAACTTAGCAACTTGCCACCTTTTCAGACAAAAAAATGGTTTCAGCCAAAATTGGAATCTGGAGGTCAGGCTTTTTAAACATTGACTAACCAGGAAAGTGCAATCAGTATACCCCTACATAACATACAGAAAGTTTGAATTAGACATTGAAATCAACTGGATGTGCTTTGGTGATGCAGGCGTGAAGCAACCTTCAGATGCATGTTGATGTTCTGCATGTTGGTGTTCCTACTAAAGCCTTTTTTTTCTCTCTCTTTTTTTGTCCCCGATTTTCCCTTTACAACAATCTTACAACGTCCTGCAGTGAGTGGTGTGTTGAATATGCCCAATTTAAATTTGGGCATATTCAACATTGTCTTGGTCCAATTATCACAGCCTGTGGTGTTTTCCCTGACTGGGAGCGAGAACTTGTTGAATGTTACAGGTAGCCAATCAGAAAGCGTGGTGACATAGGAACGGAGGGGAATCCCAACCAGTTGACATGGCGCAACTGAGAGTCCAGTGGACATAGGGGGTGATATGTGGAAATGTTTACTATATGTAAAGGTAATTTTTATATATGTTTATTATATGTGGTTATGTTTATTCAGTGAAAAATGTTCACTATGAAAAAACATAACTCACCTCCAAATAATAGTGCAGCAAATAGGCTCTCGTCATCTTATATAAAATGCCTTTTCTTTTTGTTTCATCTTTCATCGCTTAAAATCAGCCCACAAACTATCAATACTGCTTCTACATTGTCATCTGTGTTTGATTATTCTAAATTTATGTATGGTTTGTTGGGGGTTTTACTGGATCTTCTTCTGGAATCGGGAAGTTCATGAGTGAAATCAGTTCTGCTGTTCACACGAACCGATCGAACTAGCTGTACTTTATCGGCTCGTGTCAAGTGTGGTGAGAGAGGTTTGGAAAATTATCCATCAATCCTTAAATAGTGCTGTGTGAACCAGACTTAGGACTCACAAGCTCCCCTCCTTTCATCTCGTCTCGACCACTGCCCTAATGCTCTCTGACTCTCGTCGCTATGGTAACATTTACATATCCCTTCAAAATAAGATACAGATCCTCCACAAAAGCAAACATTTTACTTTGATGAAAATTTTAACTCATGATAACGACTAATGGAGCCCTGAGCTTGTTTCTCTGCAACGAGACGGTCCCATCTGAGAGTGATGAGAGACAATGACAACCGAAGTGTTGTTAATGTGCACCTTGCTTGGTCTCCTCGTTGAGAAGCAGTTTGAAGGTTTCATTGCAGACGATCACCATATCATGCAGAGCAGCTTGGACTGTGGGAATCACCTATCGGAATAAATTCATTCTCCTGTCTCTTCTCTGGGCCTTTTCCCTTCGCAAAGAAACTTTCCAAAGACATCTGATCTGTTTCTGACTCATTTTGCTGCTTGTGGGCTCAATGCTGATGTGGAAGACGAAACCAAGAGATTTTCGAAATAAAAGATCCTCCAGACTCAAACAATACATAAAACGGAAATATTTAATTATTTCTTGCACGGCCCGGTACCAATTGGTCCACAGACCGGTACTGGTCTGCGGCCCGGGGGACCAGTACCAGTGCTTTTGGCAATATTAAAAAGGTAAAATTGTTGGATGGATGAAAATAAGAACAACTATCCCATAGGTTCAACACGTTAGTTTATTGCACATATATAAAGCATAAAAACAAAAAAATGTGGGCCTCCAATTTGTCTAACGGATTAATTAGTCTTTTTTGTAGACAAGGGAAAGTGCCTCTCCCTTCACCAATTTCAGCAATTGGTGAAGGATGTAGAGACAAACTCTGGTCACTAGTAAAACTGAAACATTGCTTTAAAAGCTTAATTTTTTATCTCCATAGCTGTAACTGCTCTGTGTTATTTCAGATTTTGATTCACAACTTCCCATTGTAACCACTGTGCCTTTTCCGTTTCTTTCCTTGGAGGTTTTTAAGTCATGATGCAAGACTCCACCACTGAAATGGTGAGCAATGGACCAGCCAATCACAATGGAGATGCAAACATAAACGGCGTACTCCGGGAGGGAACACCTAAAAGTGCCACACCTTTGGTGGATGTGACGGCTGCAGACCTCCTGCATCTCCAGCAGCACCAGGTACACCCCATGCACCGCCCCACCCCTTCTGTTTTCACACCTGTCTGCACTTTATTAAACCATGTCAACAGCAGGCCCAACCTCCTGCTTATAGTGCCACTTAATAATTAATCCCACCTCCCAGTACATCCGGCACGTAAACACATTATTATTATTATTTATGTATATCGAGGCCCGTTTTGAATATTTTAGGAAGTGGAAGTGCTCTTTTCGGTGTGATTGTTTGGTTGTGAGTGTGATTATCCTTGCTCAGAGCATCTGCATCTTAATCAAGTATTTATCATCATGTTCAGACATATTTTAAGCTTATATGTGCTACAGGATGCTGAAGACAGTTATGAAATGATCACATCCAATAGGATGACAGCCTTTTTCCTCTGGCATGTTATAAACAAGCCCCACACTTTCAGACGCCGAGTGGAGACCCATAGTGTCGTTGCAGCTGAAGCTCAAATAGCAGACTTAAGGCACATGGACAAGCTCTTTCTGTTGGTGTCAATGTTATATGTGGCACACGACAGTGTGTTTAGGGAAACGGCGCTGAAAAGATCAGTGTGTCTTCTGCTATCCCGGTCTCTGATATAGTCACAACTTGGGTTGTTGTCAGAAACTATTTGGTGATGATGCACAGACTCTCTGCTGTTGTCTGTTGCCACAGCACATCCATCAGTGTGTGTAACAGTCATGCAGCACAGAACATGGAGGATGGGGATGGTAGTGGTGAATATGGAGCAGAGCAGTGACTCGGTGTTATCATTTATCAAGTTCCAGGAGAGCAATTTTGGTATTTTGAAGATGATAGATACATATGTGATTATTGGCCCCTGGTTAGGGCTGCATTTATTTCTTGCGTAAAAATATTAAACAGAATTGTAAAATAATAAAGAAGCTATGAAAGGTAAATTTAAAATCTTGAATTTCAAAGTGTTAATGATGCCAGAAACATTCCCACGTCCTTTGGAAGAGAATCAGACCCTGCAGTCTTTACTGCAGGGTCTGATTCCACTGTAGTTTACAGCTGTCTAGTGGAAAAACATCTTCAGTGAAACATTCAGTAGAGTGTGGGTCAGCCTATATAAACACTATATATAGATCTATTAATCTTTTTCCATTGTATTTTTATGTGGGAATCATTCATTGACTCGTTTGGATCTGCATCATAGCAGCTGTCAGATGATTTTTTTCATGTACAATCACACAATCTCAAGAAAAACATTTTTCTATTAGTCACATTGTCTGTCTTGGAGCAGGGGAAGCTTTTTGTAACAAGGATGGGTCAGTGTGTGTCCGGCTCCTTGGGATCCTCCTGAACTCCTCCCATCCCCTCTTAGATTCCAATCCTTGATCTCACTTCCTACATATTCCTTTTTCTCCAGCTCCAGTGAGAAAATCACAACCATACTGAATGCATTACTGCAGTAGTCACACAAAACCATGGATAAAATTTCAATAACTGCAGGCCACAGTTGAGTAAACAGTTGCACTGAAATCTAATTCTTGTTGACTTTTCCTTTATTCTTTGCCAGGGGCTCTCTCTAATATGCTCCGAAAAGACAGTGGGGTTACAAATTTGATAAATGTGAGGCAGGGAGGCAGAGGGACAAAGAAGGGGATTGGAAAGTGGCGTGGATGCATACTTGACACTAAGACAAGATGGAAACAAGGCATCAGTACTAGAGTCGAGCCGTTGGGCTACAATGCTGCCAGTTGTTTAGTTTTGTAAATATTGGTGCCTTAACAGCACTTAAAATGATGAAAAAAATATATCTTTTTAGTTGGAAGTTAATACATTTTAGTACATATCTGAGAATCTCTGTCAAGATTTGTCTGTCAGGACCTGACAGAAAATATGTTTTTATGATCCCAGAGTAATTTCTTCTAAGCTATCTATATTTGCGACTCTTATTTTGAAGTAAGAAAAAAATGAGTTTTTATTTGCCTTTTTGTTCTGACTACAATGTAATTTCATTAAGCTTTTGGGACTTTTAAATTGTTGGGTGGCAATAAATACAAGATACATGCGACTTGTTAGTATTGTGAGGACAGTAAATCTCAATAACACTAAAAGTTCTCCGCTAAAGTTGGTAAGTAGTATCTGCTTTACAATGGTATTTGGTTGGTTCTGATATTTCTGGTGCCACAATTTAAAACTTTATTAAAATACATGGACTTTATGTTTCTTCCATATTTAAATCTAGTAACAAAAGCACAAAATTTTGACCGATCAAACCACTGGCTGTTTTAGAAGTGTGAGATTTATTAGACATCTTAAACATGATGTATCTATATAGAGGTCTGATGCAAATGTTTAATAATGTCCAACACTCTATGGGTTGGGTTCTTTCTTAACAATCAAATTGGCAACTACTGAGCAAAGTATAGCAATAGAACAGTACAGAATATTGCCATTGGGCAAAAATAACAAAATGTGTAGGTTTTAAATCCAGAAATACTACTTTGGTCCACCTATTAACACTATTTTATAATTTAAAAAGAATTTAAAAAAACATTTTTTGTCAACAGGAAAAATGGCAAGTACTCTATAGCATGGCTATGTTGCTAGGGGTCACATTTTCTGCCCTCTGATTTGTATTCACACTCCATCCATTTTACACATCTAGAACAGATCTAATTGTTCATTTCCTTGGCCTGGATTTGAAATAAAGGGCAGCATGTCAATCTGCAAGGAGGTGGTAAATGACATTGATGGAGAAAAAAGATGAGATGTCTCTCTCAGCTCCTGTCACAATACTTTGTTTGGATTCTTTGGCTGCCGACAGTCAGTGTATCAGGGTTCTCATTCCTGCACAACGAACCATGTTAATTGTCCTTGGGGAGTTACTTTCATAATCACTTGATAACTTTCCACTGCCCTGGCAACTCACTGTCTTTTCTTTTAAGTTTCATTTGCAGCCTTTCTCTCATACAGCTTTAACCAACACAAAAGAGGCTTTTTGCTTCCTTTTTTGTGTGTCTTTGTTCTCCTCAAAAACATCCAAGCGTGATCCAGAAATCAATCTCAAACATTCCTTCGATTCAAAGTGGAAATGTCTGAGAGTCCCTTGAGTAAGTGGGAACAACAAACCTGGTGGTGGCACATCATTTATTCTTATTAGAGAACATAACTATGAAAGACAGTCTTCATTAATAAAGATGGGGGATGAAATAATTGTAATCTGTTTGATCATCTTGATTCTGACAGGGGAATTCATCTTGTTGGACTAGTCAGATTTGGGGGAAGTGGACCATAAGCTCGATATAAGCATCTTTATTAGTAAGTCAAATACTGTTTGTTAAGAATCAAGAGTAAGGGGTAGTGGAGAGGTGTGAGCATTTTTTTTTTGTTTATATTTGTACTGCTTTTGTAATTATGCCAATCTCACTGTAAGATGAACTTGGCGTGCATCAGTTGTGTTATAATGTTTTGAGATTTAAGTGTGCTCATAAATATTTTCATGCATCTTATTATTTTTAATATCACGCAAAGTGTCTGCAAGCAGTTTTCAGATGTCAGTTGACCACAGTTTTTTTTCTCTCCCTTAACCTATCGTAACGTTCGCCTACCACAGAATCTGAGTGTTTATTTTCTCTCAGTAGTTGTTTGCGCCGCAGAAGTTGTGGTTTCAACGTTATTCACATGAGGAAGTGAAGATACTGAAAGGGGAGGAATAAAATGCCAAAACCCCAATTGTCTGAACACATGGCACTTTTGCAATAGCCTGTTTTGTGATTTAAATGATTTTGTAACAGGAAGTTGTGTTTTGAAGCTGCAGCTGTCAGATAAACATGTTGCAACACTCACGCTGATAACAATAACGATATCTGACCGTTTTAGTCGACTCTGAAGCTGCAGCTCTCTGGATATTCCACCCAATATTTCCTGTGATTTATGCTCTGTTTTGTCACACCTGTTTATTCATGCTCATTGTTACATCACATCTGATTTCAGCAGACACAGCATTAAACATCCTGTATTTTGGAGGTTTCCTTTTTCATGTTTTGGATCCGAAGTTGCTGTTATTTACTGTGTGATTCTGAAAATGCAAAACAAAAAAAATATAATTTTCATTTTGTTGGGTTATTCACTCAGTTTTGTTCTGTTTTGACAGTAAACCATTCAGTTCTTAAGCTGCTACCCCCCCAAACTGACCCTGGATAAGCGGCAGACGATGGATGGATGGACCATTCAGTTGTGGGCATTATTTTTCTTCTCTTGTTCTGGTCGAGGTGTTGGTCCTGTTGCGTGTAAAGGGAGGACAGAGTGACACACATTACTGTGGCTGCACCAAGAGCTGAGTGGGCCCATATTTCCCGTTTGCATAATGCAACAGACCGTCCTCTGCGGAGGCTTCACAAGGTGGAAATACTGTTTTTTTTATTTTGTTTGTTTTTTATTCACCATCAGCTCTATTCTTTAGAGCAGGAGTGCCCAAAGTTGGTCCTCGACTGCCGGCATCCTGCATTTTTAGTTTTCTCCCGGTTTAACGCACCTGGATCAAATGATGGCTCATTAAAAGACCTAAAAAGAAGGTCTTTTAGGTCTTCTAACGAGTACCAAAGGTTGTTGTTACTACCAGGGAGGGAACTAAAATGTGCAGGATGCCTTCCCTCGAGGACCGACTTTGGGCATCCCTGCTTAAGAGATAACAGATTAGAACAGTTGAGAGAACACTGACGGGTAAGGATGCAACAAGACATATAATAATGTATATACTATTAATATATATAATAACACAACAATATTATGTCAGAGTGAATTTGTATTATTTCCGACTGGGAACTAATAAAATATGACATCCAAGTATAAAATCAACTTGCCAGATTTAGCAATATCTAGCGTGTCTGGATCAGAGATGAACATCTCTAATTTTAGATCTAAAATACTCAGTCTAAATTCATCCTGAACTGAATAACTCTTCATTGAAGATATGCTCTTTTTAACCTGGCTTGACATTGAGAAAGCCTCTACTTACTTGCGAAACACAAGCAAAGCACGTTTTATTGGTATTAGGACTACTTTGGAATTAGAAATACATAAAAAACTTTCTGTAGATTGCTCAGGCTTAAAATATTACTGTAATAACATTTTCTTTAAAAACACAACCTTTACTCTCAAACCTTTACTCCATTTGTTAGAACAAACAAAAGGGAGATTCAGAGAAATTTCCCCAACATTTTCCTAAAACCGTGTTTTATCTCATAAGGTGACTTACAGTCAAATCCTTCCTGAATTCAGAAAGGATTTGATTAATCCTTTCTGATCTGCATATCTGTGAGGAATTTATAGATATGCAGTGAACATTTTGAGGTATCCAAGAGATGCTTGAAGATCAACCACTCAAGTACAGTTTTTACTATTGTTTGCCACAAAGTCTCCTTTTGTAGGCTAATAGCCTGATTAAATGCATTAGCAGCTGGCAAGGGCTTCATATTGTTTTTCTGGTCCAGATGAGGGCAAATTAAATACCAAATTGAAAATATATGTCAATTCATAAGTTTGTTGAAATGTAAGTTCAATTTGTAGGTAAAATTTATTGTAGGTTTGTGTACCTACTGGCAGCATATCCCGCTAAAAGAATTCTCCAATGTTTTTCTTTTCATAACTTCTCCACCAGTGCTCAGGTATCGTCACCATGTTCATATTTCAGGATTTCCAAGCCGAGGCTCTGGTTTATTGGAAAAAGCTGGGAGAGAGGATAACATCAGTGTTATGACACTGCATATTGCCCTAAATTGCTTATTGGTAAAATGATAGTGCTAGTCCAATTTGAATAATTTTATGGAATCCCTCACAGACCAGTTTAATTATGTTATCACACAACTGGCAACATCTGTCTTTATACCACAGCACATGACAGTTTTATTACAGGCTGGATTTCTGTGCTGTTTCTGGCAATTGATGTGTGATCTGATTAATAATCACGCAGATGGAGGTGAAAATTGAACAGTGTGGCGTCGCCATGTTGGGGGTGGGAGGGATCATTATTAAAGGAAGTGGGGAAAAAAACCTTTTCTGCCAGTGAAAGTATGGCGGTTTACTTTATTCTATATTGTGACAAACATTCATTTTTAAATATGGGAGTCCTTTTTTATGTTTTGTTGTGATCTTTTTCTCTCTCCAGTTTTGTTAGTAAGTATCCAGGAGTAAGTAACCACGCAACACCTCTGCTTTATTTTATGGAACCCTGCCTATGAACTCATCCGTTTTGTTGAGTCTATCTTTCCAGCTGAGGAGAGACGGTGCACAGGCTGCATGTGTGCTGAAGCCCCTAGTTTAAAATATTGTGTTGCTTAGGTTGACATCCTGTTTACACACCCCGCTGATGAGGGTGGTAGGAGGGGCATCACAAGAATTGTTACTCTGCCATAATCAAAATGGACACATGCTCACATTCAAACAATTCCTACCATAGCTGGAAAATCTGCCAGGTGCCCTCTCTGAATAACTAACTATGCTTCTCAACATAAAATATACAACTTTTTGTACAAAAAGTTTCTGTGTCAAGATTAAAGGATACTACCCCACCAGATATGAATCAGTTAGAGAACAGAAACCGGTTTACGATCTCTGTTAATACCAAGGTGTAGCTGATTCTGATTTCTTTTCAAGAACAAAAAAAAATTAAGCCTCAAGCAGCATTGACATCCATCAACGCCACTCACTCGCCGTCATCAACACTCATATAGTTTTTGTAACATGTGTACCTTGATGTGTACTACTGAACACATCAAGGTGTTCTGCAGTACTCCCCAATGATGAACAGAAAATCTGGTTAATGACAGTTGAGGGAGATATAGCTGGAGGAATAATCTAGGGGGCACAGAAGCATCAAATTCCAATTTATTGCCATTGGTGTCTTTAGAGTTTGGTGCAAATTGGATGATGCATGTGTGATTTAGAGCCAACCACATGCAGACTGCAAGGGATTAGAATTCGCCATTCAACCACGCCCACATGGTTCAGCTTTCACCCAGTGTTGAGAACAGGATTTATTTTCATGTTCTCCGCCCTTAAACACAGGTTCATATTTTTGATTCAAACAGTAAAAGGAAGAAAACCACAAGAAAAAAAAGTGACTTCCTATTGAAAGGGAGTAGGGCTGAGGTGATGTCACCATTTGACCATGTGAATGTGATGAGCTCCGGTCTGTTATAACAGAAAGAAAGTTTTATGCAGCCAGGAGCTGTTTTAAAAGTTATTCCATCTTATTGTTTTATGGCCTGTGACCGGATTTTGAGACATAGCCATCCCCATACACTTTGATGTAGGAAAAATATTTTAATAACTTTGACCTTCAATCCCTCAGTACTCTTCTGAGTAATTCTGAAGTCTGTATGTCAAAAGCTGCAGGACGAGTTTGGTCAGATACAACGTGTAAAAAAGACACAATGGCGGCTTTGATCCAAACAGTTTGCGCTTTAAAGCAGATGAGACCAACTTCTTCTGTCTTCTGACTCAAGATTGCTTTGGTTACATCAAGTGGGTCAGAAATAAGAGCTTTCCAAGAAAAAAAGAGACTTCAGATTCTGTGTGACATGACCACACAGAATTGTTGGACATCAAACATGGCTGACTCATACCAAATTTTGAGCAATTTGACCTTTGTTTGTGAAAATGATTTTGTTTGTTTAACCACCAGTCCTAAACATGCTCAAAAACTCACAATTTTGATAACTTAAGTGCATGAATAAACCTGGCAGGTGAAAATTCCTAGGAGGAGTTTCTTAAAGTTTGAGGTATGTGAATGTGACCCAAAATGGCCACCTCCCTGTCCATTTTAGGGCATACCTCTAATAGACCTTTTTCTTTTTTTGTTATTCGAGAGGATCTACCTGTGTACTGTATTTCAGATCTCTATAATATACAGTTTGTCCTATCTCACATTAGGAGGCACTCTAGATCCATTTGTCCATGCCCACTTTGTGTTTCCACTGGAATCTAAGTATTTTGTGTGGGGAACAGTTTTGGGTGAAGTTTGGAATGTTTTTGATATGTTGTATTTATTTAAGGAGACAGAGGCTCAATTTCAAGGCATTAAATTCCAGTGAATTTTTCTTTAAGTCATATTTAATACATTTTTATAAAAACTAAAGGTAACATTATTTGATTATAATACTTCCTCTCTGACAGTATTTATCTCCAACATTCATCAAAATACTAAGCTAACTTACTCAAATGTACTATTAATTACAACATCTCTTCATGGAAATGAATGCTTACCTGAAGCCATTTCTCATATTCATTTAGTTTTTTATAAGCGACATCATTCTCCATCATAGGTCTCTAATGATAAACCCCCATGAATGGGTTTACCCAATGAACAAACGCCTCCCATTTGAATGCTGCGTGTGTATGCTGGTATCATTAGCTGGAATGAAGTGGCTCTCATCGTGCGTTACGCAGATGGTCTTTGATAACCACTGTGCTGCATGTTTTGAGTTGAACTGTGCTAAACTCTAAACTTGGAGCAGGTGTCTGAGGCAGCTGGTTGGAGGCAGCCGGGGAACCGTGTCTGTGTTCTGCTCTGCATTAAATGGCTTAGAGGGAGGCCTCAGCTAGCCAGAGGACTAATGCATCTTCAATGTTTTATTTAAAGCAATGTCAGGAGCCGCCTTTCCAAACGCATACTCAAAGCACAAGTAATTTTTGTGCTGTTTAGCTGAGCAACTTGTGTGTTTAGAGTTGTAAATAAGTAACCGTTTTAACAGACCTCATGGGGAAGAGCAGAGAGTTGGGAAACACAGACATGACTTTCCTTCAATGGCCATTGTCAAATGAAATTAGAGGCTTTATCCAACATATTGTATTGTTTACATTTATCTGAACAACAACAACGATAATAATAATAGTAATAATAATAATAATAATAATAATGATAATGCCATTTTAGGGTGAAGCTTTTTGGTTAAGAATTTCCAATCTGCCCCAATTTATTAAGGATAGACTTAAGGATGCACAGCTCCTCTGGGAAAACATTCAAGAGCAGTGCCCATTCATTTTTAATGAGAGCACTACTTAAAAAAACCTTCACTGAATTAATATGTATCAGTGAAGTCTTTTCCTGTGCAGAAAACTTCAGGGTAATTAATATTCATAGGCTGTGCTTGTTAACACCCCCCCAATGCCAGTGCAATGTAGATCCAATTAACATAGAATAGACCCCAAGGATTTGGACAGATAAGGGTTAAATGAGCTATTGAAATTGAAACTGGGACCGTCTCTCCCTTTTCAAACACGTATTTGTTTCCGTAAGCTTGGTCCATGTTGCCGTTAGAAGCTGATTTTATGTACGGGTGCGAAGGTAGCGTTTTTCATTTCCATCTTATACTCCTACCCAACTTTCCTGTCCACAGGAACATTGTAAATGCAAACATTGTGTTTAATTAAAAATAATAATTTGACTTAAATCGGTTTCCTTCAAATTACGGTCACACTCACTTTTTGTAAGTTACTAGGAATCTGGTTAATAAGTTTCTCCAACTCATACTTGAGCTGGATTAATTCAGAAAAAGTAAGTTTTTGATAATTGTGCATTTTTTCAAGTGCATTGACTCAATACTGCATGCATCCAAGTAGAAATGCTTTATTTTAGTTTTCTTTTCTTTTCTGGAGACAGAGATTTATCTCATCTGACTCATGATATTTATTATTCATGAGTCAGAGAGATAATCCCAGCATTTCCATAAACAGGGGCACATTCACATAGCAGAACATCAGAACAAGTGTCCATGTGTCATCTTATCTTAAACTAGGCTGTCAGTACTAGTTGCCAACAACACAGTGTGCGATTCAGAGACAGGACTACCACTTTTAATTGAGCTAAGATTAGGGATATGGCTACTATCAACACACTTGATGGGGTTTTGTTGGCCATTAATAATTAACTACAATTTTTTACATGCAAAAGTCCCAAGCTGGAACCTTTGTATTGTGTTTCTAGTATTCCTGTAAATTTGACGCGCAAACAATACCTGCAAACAACAGTGAGGGTCGAGAGTGAGACTGAATTATTGTAAATTTGATGAAACTATTTTTGTGTGCTTGATTTAAAACATTATTTTTTTTTCAAATGTTTGATGTAATTAGTAATTCTGTGAAGTGGGAGAGATGCGTGCTATGCTGGTACACAACCCATGTGTGAAGGCCTTACTCTTCGGCACTGCTGTCACTGGTTAGAGTCCCGGCCTTATGACCTTTGCCACATTTCTTCCTCCTCTTTCATAACCCAGTTTTCTGTCTGACCTCTTTCAAATAAAAGGCCCCTACAGCCTATAAAACCTTAACAAAAGCAGTGGGGAAGAGGAAGGACAAGAACTCATTCAAGAAAATTGGTTTATTTAAGTGAACTTAATTTTTTAAAATTAATTTTACTACATCATTTAGTACACCTCACTTAAAGTAAATGAGACTTTCTTTCTCAATAATCTTAAGCTTAATTTGCTTAATTTTTTATGTTAATGAATTTGCATATTTAAGTAAAGTGAACTAATTATATTTTACAGTGCAGCTCATGTCAGAAAGAGTCTGGATGGGAGCGAGCAGAGGAAGCTGATTGAATGAAATGCTTCGACTGAGACTGCTTCATCCAGCTGAAAACAGCTCTTTGACATCTTTGTTCCTGCACAGATAATTTGGACTGCTTTTGTTTCTTCTTGCTGCACATTTATACCTGCCAAAAGTTAATTAAGTATTCAGAACAGCTGACTGGTTATTAAGGAGATCTTGTTTTCTCAGCAATTTGCAAGTTTTAAATTGGCAGAAATAATAAAAAAAAACAATATGACCATTTCAGATCATATTGTTAAAGACAGAGGAGAAATGCTCCAACCACTAAAATCATCTTAGTAATATTTAATGAAGAAGGAAGTTGCACTCAGTGTCTTCTTCAGTGGTTCTTGGTGTAGCGCTCCATAGACAAGAAGGTAAACAGGTTTCTCAAAATACGTTGTTTGTTTTACACAGTGCAGTGTGAAAGTGAACCACACCAGCTGAAAATGGAACAAATGTTGTAATTTTGGTCCCCAATCGAACCAAGTCTGCCAGAATATCTGGTGTGAAAATACCTTTTCACACCAGATATTCTACTAGAATATTTTCATGCCAGCGATGTCTGCAAATAATGCCTATTAGAATAAGCTTAAGCTAATGTTGGTCTCAAACCAAACAAGATTCAACTTTGTATCTGTTGATGTAAGACGAAGCACACGTTTTAAAGCCTTCCCTTTGACGGTTTGGATTACAGATGCACCGATCTGATATTAATAGGCATTGGTCCCGATATTGAAAATAATTCTAAATCAGGTATCGTGACAATGTGCCTAATTAATGAGGGCAGATTTCTTCAATCTAATTCTATGCTTTATGCTTTGAGCAATGTCTTGAATTCTTATTTATTTTATATTTAGAATTCAGGATTGCATTTTCTGACCCATTTGAAAGAAGGTTTGTTGCAGTTTATTTTTACATATTTGGAACCATTCCAAAGTTGTAATGCTCTTACATGTTTGAATAAACTTGTGAAGCTACTGGTGTAAATAAGTGTGCTGGACGGCGGCAGATGTGTCAAATAAATTAGTAATTCAGGAATAGGCCCTAAACACCAGAGCAATAGAGGCCCATATCTACCACACCAGACAAGACCCAAGGTGTAGGTTGTGCAAGGAGGCCCCTGAGGCAGTACAGCACATAACAGCAGGGTGCAAGATACTGGCAGGGAAAGCGTACATGGAATGACATAACCAAGTGGCAGGCATAGTGTACAGACACATCTGTGCAGAATATGGACTGGAAACCCCGAGATCAAAGTGGGAAACACCCCCAAAGGTGGTGGAGAATGCCAGAGCTAAGATCCTGTGGGACTTCCAGATCCAGACAGACAGAATGGTAATGGCGAACCAACCAGACATTGTCGTAGTGGACAAACAACAGAGGAAAGCCGTTGTGGTAGATGTAGCAATACCAAGTGATTGCAACATCAGGAAAAAGGAGCACGAGAAACTGGAGAAATACCAGGGCCTTAGGGAGGAACTGGAGAGGGCCTGGAAGGTGAAGACCACAGTGGTGCCTGTGGTCATCGGGACCCTCAGGGCAGTAACCCCCAAACTGGATCAATGGCTATAACAGATCCCAGGAACAACATCAGACATCTCAGTCCAGAAATGTGCAGTCCTTGGCCCAGCCAAGATACTGCGCAGGACCCTCAAGCTCCCAGGCCTCTGGTAGAGGACCCGAGCTCAGAGGATAAGAACCACCCGCGGTGGGTGAGAAGGGAATTATTATTTTATTTATATATATAAATTATGTATATTTTATTTTCTATCAAATGTCTATAATATTATATATAGGAAGAGAGAGCGATATCACTGTGCAGCAGTCTTAAATCAGTGGACTGACATACAGTTAGTACTTGTTTCATCGATATTTATATAGATGTGTATTCAAGAATGGTGACAGCCCTGTTTTTGGCTTTTGGCGTGCAATATGATAAAGCACCAGTGCTGGTGATCAAATGAGCCTCCACTGAAGTAAATATGCATGGACAGTCGCAGCGTGTGTGGGGTCTGTTCGAGTGAAGTTGATTGTTTGACATATTTTCACCCTTCAAAGTATATATCAGTGATTAATAACAACCCAGTGTGCGTTCAGGGGTGACATGGCCTCTATTTGAGAGAAAAATGGCATGGGTCAGTGTTTGCCGCTGAATTGCTGTGTACCATTTAGAGAATGATATGCTGTGATGGGCTGGCTGGTGATAAATAACGGCGGCGTGAACGACATGTGCCATAAATACTTGGCCACAACAGATAGCAATTCATACAGATTCCCATATGGTGTATTTTAAATGACTAATGAAAACAAGGCTTTTTTCCCTCCAGAACATTCTGTGCTGCTCACTCACTCTCTCTCTGTTTCTCTCTTTAGCTTGTTATTTACTTGTTTACTGTTTTTGACATGATGTAATGGGATTGCTGTGGAAATACTAGCCATCAAATGGCACAGAAAATAAGATAACCCTTTATGTCTTCCCCTTATCTCCACTTTACTTCTTTATTTTATTTTTTTTCTGTATTTTCTTCTTCCCTTGTAAACAGGAATATGTTCTGCATTTGACTGAAGGGACACAAGCCTTAAATATAAGTAACTGATTTTTGGATGAGGTACTCCCTGCAGGTTGAGGGAGGTGCGGGAAGAGGTTGCAAATATCATGTCCTTGTGTGAAATGTGAATGTGAAATCTAGTATAAAGACATGTCTTTGACCGTTTCCTGCTTGATTAGAGCTGGATGACATGCCTTAGGAGGCAGTGAGTGGACAAAAGGCAGCGGTGCTGCCTCTGGGCACGTTACACAAAGAGATGTTTAAGGAGTTTGAAAGATTGTGTGTGTATGTGAGAGAGGAAGATGGGGTGATCTAGTTTGGAGTGTGGTGGGGAGTGTTGAGACCAACAGGACTCGGTGGGAGGAGCAACACACTTACATTCCTAGCAGATACTAAGTGAGATTATTAAAGCACTAATTCAGCTGTGGCTTGTTTTTTGGATATGTTTGCTGCCCAGAAAAAGCAAACATGCATATTTTTGGACAGCAAAACAGTAATTATTTTCATACTTTCTATTCTTGACAGAACAATATATCAGTTGAACTTGTAATTCCAATCATGTGACTGCAGTTGTCTTTTGTTTTTTTCAAGCGGACTACTGTTTGGATTCAAGTCATTCCTCACTATGACTTGTTTGGTTGCTCATAATGCTAGTTTTTCTGTGTACTTTGCAGAGAATGAAACTTGCTCAGCAAAACTGATTAAAAAAATCAGTTTCCCTATTTTATAATGGGTAGAACACATACTTACATTAATGCATATGTATATATTTTATGTATATTGTAGGGAAGCACCGATATGAATATATATATATATTTCCTTGCACTTTCTACACTGTGTAAAAGCAAGTGTACAGTATACATTGTATACTGCTTTAGTTAAACACCTTCTAATCCCCGTTACATGACCGAACAAATTCCACATGGCCAACCCCCTCCTGAAATACATACACAGTTCCCAACAAGATGGAGGTAAGCTTTGGTCATTACAATAAAATAAATAAAATTAATACATTTCTCATGATAATATTGTGCTTTATCGTTGTCATGATAAATTCGAATTAGTGATGTTAAGTAGCCCCTAAAACTGTCTATATTTTCTCCATTGCTTATTCAATAAAGGTGTATCAATTAATTTTAAAATATGATCAAATGCCTTTACTGTGTGCATTTTTGTGATGCAAAAATCACACTTTTTTTTATATATATATTTGATTGGTGTCCTAAAGGAACATATTACAAATGGGAATGTTTTTCAAGAGCAGCATTTGCGTTTGTGACGCTATGAATACTGTGCCGTGCAGAAACAGCTGCAGTTGCCTAAAAAGTAAGTAATAAATAGATCTTATAGTCACTTTTATCAGTATCACAATAGTAGCACAAAATATTGTAAAGATATTTTAAATCCACATTGGTCATTAATATGGAGAACAAATATGCATAAATTACTTGTAGTGAAATTACTTGTAGTAACTATACAAGTTAAGTAACTTGTATAGTTACTTAACATAATTATCCTTATGTTAAGGGTCAACATAAGGATAATTGCACACAAATCAAGGAAGGGCATCTTTTTGGTAAAATGCACAGTTTGGACAGTATTTTCAAACTGGCATTTCAGAGTCACTGAAATGCCAATGTGTCGCTAGATGTTTGTCTTTGTCCCAGTGCTCCATTTCATAGTGTTTTCGACATCTAAACAATCAGTATTCTTAAACACTGCTTTGGAGAAACATTTTTGTAACAATCAGCAGTTTTGTTATCAGTATGTAAAATCAACAGCCCAAGTGCCAACATATAAATAATCAATTGTTTAGCACATCAAAGCTATTTTTCTTTTGCATTAGCAACACTTTCCTGGCAGAGGCTTGATTGTGTTTAGATTGAGGCCTTGACATCACACAACCTTCCTCTCTTAAACCTACTTCCAATGGATGAGAGAAGTAGAAAATTTAGAGTATGATTAATTTTTCAATTTCTCTCTGCAGATACCTAATAATTGTGCTCATGGATAGCCAAGGGCTCCTATTAAACATTAACATGCAAAAGAAAAGTTAGCATCTGAAAGATGATATTTTGGATTGAATAATGTAAAATATCTGTAGGGCAACAGAGAAAAAAACCAAACTATTCCAGGTTTATTCTTCAAATGTTTTCCACCACTGCGATACCTCCTAATTACAGAGTTGTCTGCACATTCAGCACTGGATTTTTTTTATTATTTTTTTTTATCATTGATTAATGCATTTTCTTTAACTTTTAAATAACATGTATATGTCTCATTTAAAATGTCATCTTTATTGTGTTTTTAATTTGTTAGCAGATGTTCATTGAAGGACATTTACTTTTTATAGCTTTTCCTTTTCAAATTTGTTGCTCAGGATAGCTTCAATCCTTTATATACAAAAAATTAAACCATGTAAATAGATAAATAAATAAATAAATGGAAAACACAAGCACAACACAAAAGCTGGTAAAATTTTTATGGTGCACTTAAAACACTGAACTTGCTTAACACTGCAAGTTCAGGGCAAGTTCAATAACAGTTTCCACTCAAAGCATAATAAAACTTCCAGCTTAAATTTAGGAACATTTATATGAATTTCACCAATGAGCAAATATCTGGAGAAGTATTATTGAAAGCAATAGCTGTAGGAGACATAACACACTGGCACCCAATGAAAATTCTCTTAACAAGCTAATTTTGGCTGTAATTTACCAGCAGTGTTTCTAGCTGCATCATATTGTTACTCTGAAATGTAAAGCAGCTTAAAATGCAGGATGCTGTACTGGAAGACGCATTCCTTTCAGAAAATCTGACACCAAAACAGCATAGTTTAAAAAGGAGATTTTTGGGCAATGTTCTTGACGCAATAGTTGTGCGTGTCTCACATAATTACCCATATGTAACCCACAAGTAAGGTTGCTTCAAATACTCTTGCTAGTTAGTAGATAGCAAATAGATGAGCTACTTCAATGACTAATTCCAATACTGCACACTTACAAGGGATGTTGGGCCTGATCAGATTCTGAATACATGGGAGCCTCTGTTTTGTGAGCAACAACAGAGGAAGGCACACAAAGTTTAAAAGAGCAGAGTTTATTACTACGAATACAAGTTTACAAATAAACAAAATTGGCATGCTTTTTTGAAAACAAAAAAAAGAAAGAAAATAGCCAAATCTTTAAAGTCTTTCCAATGTGTCTGTCAAATGTTCATTCAATCTCACTGTTACCAACTAGTTGGGTCCCAATTTGTCGGTTTATTTGAGACTTTGGACTGGGCTCGCCATCCAGTTCTGGAAAGGCGATCCTGTTGTCTCTGAAGTACTCTGAAAAAATCTGACCTGAAACAAGGCCAGAGTAAAGCAACTTAAAATACAGTATCCTAATATTCTTAGCTTAAAGTTACAATTTAAAGAGCTCCTCAGTCATTACCTAACAGAACTGGGACCAAGTCACTGATTTGAAAATCTCAAGTCTTTGTCCTCAAGTCCGAGTCAAGTCTCAAGTCAAGACAGCCAAAAGATGAGTCAAGTCTCAAGTCAGGAGCTTGGAACGCAAATCCTTTCAAGGCATGTTTTTTTTCAAACAATGTTTAGACCATATATGCATGTTTGAATTCTTTTTAAATTCAAACATGCAATGCACTCATTGCAAATAAAGCACAGTGGTTTTGAATTTTGATGTGACAGGAAAGTAAATATCTGTGAGGTTAAATCTATAACCAATTGCACATCTCAGTACTGATGTTACGTGAATCAAATTTGCCAGAATCACTAACCAAGACACAAAATAATGTGCTGCATTGCCATCCAGAAACACTTAGAACTACACCACAGCGTTACATTCAGGATCCTTACAATTGTACATTTTTTTTTACAGCAATTTCTGAAGAATAGCAAAATTACTGGATTTTGATTTGTTTTTCTAGCAAAATTATATGACTTGAAAATGGATTCTTTGCAATGACAATCATACTGCCATTTGAAGAGTCTCTGAAAAAACAGTAGACTTAATGCACTGACTGGAGTAAA
Source organism: Poeciliopsis gracilis (assembly GCA_911649635.1). Classification (NCBI taxonomy): domain Eukaryota; kingdom Metazoa; phylum Chordata; class Actinopteri; order Cyprinodontiformes; family Poeciliidae; genus Poeciliopsis; species Poeciliopsis gracilis. The sequence goes on from CAJVRI010000688.1 coordinate 398,232, forward strand.
TGATCTATTCATTGTCAATATAATTTCCCAACATAGATGTCTGCAAATACCTGTCAAATTTTGGATTTGAGAATATGGGGAATGTCTCTGCCAGGCACTACTGTGGAGGAGGCGGGGAAACTAATGTAAGAGCAGTGGAGGAGAAGGGGATATTCATGGGGAAATATTAATATGGGAGCAGGGTATGAAAGGGGTGTAAGAAGCTGTAGTTTCCCTTATGAATACACCATCCATCATGTGATGGAACTGGACCTGGTTTATCATTATGATGGGACAGAGAGAAACTCTCTTCCCTGAGTTAAGAACCTGCTTTCTGATCCGGAGCCCCGCTCACTATTCACCTGTTTCCTGAGCTAACACAGTGCACATTAATGTGGATACGTTTGAATCACCGGATATACATCATGACTAAACATAGCATACAAGTGAAAGATAAGCTGTATCACCAACGTAACTCAGAGTTGCTAACACAACATTAGCTAGTATTAGCTAGTCAGTTGTCTCATAGTGAAAGAAAAGTACTGCTTGCCATTCTTCGTGCAACTTCAAATGCCAAATAGTTGGAAGTTGTTGGATCTCCATCTGAGATCCTGGTCTTGCAGGTTTTGCATGTCTCACTCCATTTTTAGTTGGATATTTTATGATTGAGGTACCCAAAAGAAATTACTCACAGGAGCATATCTGCTTTGAGCGTTTTTTTTCGTCTCTTGTTTTTCACCCATTGTTATTTTTAAATTCTGTTCATTTGATTGGTTGTAATGCAGCTTACGCACCATACATACGCCGTGTGAAAAAACAGAGGGACGGTCTGGGCCTGTTAATACGGAATGAGTGAAATGAATTAATGAGGGGTCATTATAAATAATGTGTTTTAAATTTTAAGAGTTTGAGTAAAATATCAAGTATTTTCAAGTAAACAGCTTCAAGTCAAGTCCCAAGTCAATGGTGTGAAAGCCAAAGTTAAGCCCAAGTCTTTGAGCATTTTTTCAAGTCTCAAGTCTTGATTTTAATGACTGGAGTCTGACTCGAGTCCAAGTTATGTGTCTCGACTACCCACCTCTGTTACCTAAGTTTCCTCATGTTGTGCAACAGCATATTTCAAGTTATCACAGTTTTATATTACAAACACATCACCTATCAGCTCAGCTAATACTGATGAATCAGATTTATAAATGTGGATGTACCTAATGATGTACAACATTATAGTATTGTTGTACATAATGATGTACAACATTATAGTGTTGTTGTACATAATGATGTACATTATAGTATTGTTGTACATCCACAACACTATGATAATCTAACTTCAGAATGTGAATTGGAAGCACACATTAGCTTTGATCTACTCAGAACAGCAAGGAAATTCCTACGCAATGCCAATGCAAAAGCACTTTACATCAATAGCAGCACCATGAACTGAATTAGCACCATTGAAAATATTAAAATGTACTATTAAAAAAATAAAAAAAAACATGCACAATAATTATATTAAAAAAAATTAAAATACTGTTTGTGAATTTACTGAGCGAAATACTTTTAAGCATGTGTAATCACTCACCGATGTTACATGATGCTATTGCTTTGTTCCAGGTAACGTAGTACCAACATCACCCATTGCAGATGGGGTTCTGGAAGTAAATGCAACCTGTTTACTTCTGTTGATCCAGCTTCAAAATGCCTAAAGTATGTGTCCTGTATAGTTGTAATTAAACTGTTCTAATAGCGAGAAAGATTAGAACCTGCAGATTGTAGATTGGAACCTTTCGTGTTCCAAAGGTAGTTGGTCACAAGGGAGTTAATTTTTAAAAATGTACAGAAAAAAGACAAGAAAACTGGATCAATAATCTGCAGCTAAAAACAGGCTGTGCAGAAACTAACACCACCAGAGTTTGGAGCGACCACTTTCTAAAAGGTATGAATCACGTGGTTTAAATTGTACTTTCATACATTTTATTGGACAGACCTATATAAGTCAAAATGAGCCGTATCTTTAGCATTACTACAGATATAGCATTACTTCCCAGTAGAGCAAGACAAGCAGCGGGATCTCAGATGACATTTCTCTTTCAGGTCCTTTTTTGTGTCTTCCTCAGTTTTTTCCTGATGCTGTCTACATCACTTCCAGTTAAAGTCATCATCATCTGAGATAGCTCCAGCACAAAAGAACTACATTTGCAGGTCAGATTTAGCTCAGCTGACACCTTCCCCCTGAAAGTATTGTGATGTGTGTGCGTAATGGTTTCTCCAGCCAGGCCATCTCCAGGGTGATGGAGTGATCCCCCTGTCACAGAACAAGATAACCACATCTGTAAATACTTGAAGATGCTCCTGCAGACATATCCATTTCTGGTCATAAACAACTCAATGCAAATTGGGATACAAAATGTATTTTTCACTCATACCTCTGAAGGATTGTGCTTCGTTTTTATTACAAAAATGTAGTGCCATCTCTGCATCTCCAGAGGAAATCTAACTCAGGCTACAGTCAGTTTTTTTCTTCTTTCCCCAATTTGATGAGGTATCTAGCTGCTATCACACCACCAGATTCCAGTTTCACAGTGTGATCTTTTGATATTTCACTCTCTTCAAAACATCACCAGCATCGAAGATGAATTGAATTAGCAATTTATGGCGTATTTATCTCAATCTGAGAGTAATTTGGTGCTCTCTGTCTGAACACTCTAAGCTCAATGAAAACAATAAATGGTATCCTTATCTCATGGAATGAAATCAAGATAGGCACAGGAGGCTGAGAGTTATTTGTGTCTGTTGTGGAGGAGAAAGGAGGGACAGGAAATGGACACCCCTCTCACATTACTCCCCTCTGTTGTACATCAGGAGAAAGAGACAGAGAGATATACTTTTTTCTTTTAATCAGCAGAAAGCTGAGCTCCTAATGTAAAAGTGTCAAAGATGTGTCTTAGTCTCACAATGAGTGAAATCTGCCCAAGTGCTGTGTTAAATTGAAAACAGCACCGAAGGGATTTGGAGGTGAAGGGGGACGGAGGACTCCTTGGTCAATTATCACAATCTCTCACGCTGTGTTCCACCGGAAAGGTGAGGCCTTCTCTCCTCTAGCATGAGCAAATGTTTCATACATTCTCTCCTTAAAGAGTCAAGAACATTGCCCAAAGAATTGTTTGGCTTTGCTGGCTGGTAATGAAGGGGGAAAAAACTGCTGCATGTGCCTTCATGTCTACCTGTGCCCTTCCTGGGAGAGCATGGAGGCCGATGCCCACGCTGCAGCTGCATGTCCAGGCATGCCCCCCCTACTACCTCTCACTGTCTTTTTCTGGCTGAAGAGAAAATGATCACTTCCTGGCAGGTGCGATGTGGGGAGCCTTAGGTTCTGCCTATTTTTTTTATTTATTTTTTGCTGATTTACCGCAAGTAAAGAAAAACAAGAAAAAAATCCCCTCTCTCTATGTACATGTTTGCGTGTGTGTGCTGGGGTGCGTGTGTGTGTGTGCAGTCCATTTTAACCACCTGAGTTGGAGCCAAGAAGTCAACACTTGCCCCATATTTTAACCAGATGTTGAGGGAAGGAAAACCTCTCTAGGCTCCTGCAATCGAAATAATTATCTTTATGAGTGGATGTTTACAAAGTGTTAATGTGATATTTTGAGGCAGACTAATTGAGTCGGTTTTATGTGCTGAATGTGATAAACATTCCTATCTATTAAAGAGACCAACAACTGCTGTTTACATGTGGCTTAAACATCTACAGTGGTTATCAAAAGCATGTACACCATTTAACATGTTGAAATGTGGTCAAATTTACAACCACAAACTTCAATGGATTTTAATGTGATAGACCAACACAAAGTGTTGTATAATTGTAAATTGGGAGGAAAATAATGTGTAGTTCTGAAAAAATGCACAATGTACTGGTATTCACCGCTACTACTTACTTTCAGAAGTAATGTAATTAGCAAATGCAATTTATTGTTATTGCAAATTTAAATTAGGGACATGACTTTAACACATTAATTTTGATCAATTAACCACATAATTTTTAACATGTTATTGCAATTAATCACATCAGTTCCATCAGAACCTTTCTGACGCACAACCGACTTCCACAAATAGCAGCAATTGGAGATAGTCCACTGGCGGTTAATTTCTGCTTCTAATCAATCTGATGGGGCGCTTGAAAAAACTATTGTTGTGTTAAAAGGAATTAGCCTATCACCAGAGCTATTCAAGCCTGAAATAACATCTCAATTATCCATCCATCCATCCATCCATCTTCTGCCGCTTTTCCAGGGTCGGGTCGCGGGGGTAGCAGCTTAAGAAGGGAGGCCCAGACTTCCCTCTCCCCAGCCACTTCCTCCAGCTCCTCCCGGGGAATCCCGAGGCGTTCCCAAGCCAGCCGGGAGACATAGTCCCTCCAGCGTGTCCTGGGTCTTCCCCAGGGCCTCCTCCTGGTGGGACGTGCCCAAAACACCTCACCAGGGAGGCATCCAGGAGGCATCCTGACCAGATGCCCGAGCCACCTCAACTGGCTCCTCTCAATGTGGAGGAGCAGCAGCTCTACTCTGATTCCCTCCCAGAAAGACCGAGCTTCTCACACTATCTCTAAGGGAGAGCCCAGCCACCCTACGTAGAAAACCCATTTCGGCCGCTTGTATCCGCAATCTTGTTCTTTTGGTCATTACCCAAAGCTCATGACCATAGATGAGGGTAGGAACGTAGATCGACCGGTCAATCGAGAGCTTTGCTTTTTGACTCAGCTTCCTCTTCGCCACGACGGACCGGTACAGCGCCCGCTTCACGGCGGATGCTGCACCAATCCGCCTGTCGATCTCACGCTCCCTTCTTCCCTCATTCGTGGACAAGATCCCGAGATACTTGAACTCCTCCACTTGGGGCAGGACATCTCCCTCGACCCGGAGAAGGCACTCCACCCTTTTTCAACTCAAGACCATGGTCTCAGACTTGGAGGACAACATCTCAATTAGGCCTGTCATAATAAATTTTGCTTAGCGATTAATTGTCTAAAAAATGATTGTTTATCGTTGCAATAAACGATAATATTGTTTGAAGATCTTTTTACACTGATTTAATGGAAATGATGTAATAATGCATGCCAAAGATAGATGCACTTTATTTTCAAAAGAACACTTAACACTGGAATTGATAAACAAAACAACCAAAAACAAAAATAAAATAGATTTTCAGTCTCCATCAACAAAAAATGTACTTGAGTAAAAACTAAACATAAAGCCAAAGTGGAAATAAATACTGCATTCGACCAAAAGAATACAGATTATGAAGTCTGTATAGTATATTGCTCTTCAGTGATCATTAGATTTAAATGGAGAATACAGGCACATCGACTACCTGATGCATTAGTTCACGCTACAAAATGTTTTGCCCCGACTTTCCCATTGACGACAATCTTTGAACATTGGGCGTTCTAAGATTGTCGCTTATGATTTCATAACTGATCATCCTGTCGTGTGTTGCGGATTCTCCTCCATGCTTTCTGAGAGGAAACACGGAGGGGAATCCCAAACAGTTGACATGGTGCAACCCAAAGTCCAGCGGACAGAGGAGATGATATGTGGAAACAACATTAATATGTATTCAACATTTCTGCAAAGGATATAGAAATAACAAGGGGAGGAGTTTATCAATTGCTACCGCAGCTTATAAACCCAGTAACGTTTCAGCTGTTCTTCATAAACATGACATAAATAGGTTCTAATGATATTCAGTCAGCTAGGACTGATACTAGCCACATGCTTTACAAGTAGATTGTAGTAAAGCATTAATCATTTAAAATTAGTTAACTGGACTTGTAGCCATTATTTTGTGCCCATTGTTGGACACCATGTAACAGTAATTATACTGCTTGATTCCTAGAGATGAGTACAAGGGAATAGGCACCCACAAGGGGGTGCCTATTAGTGAGAAGATAACTGCACAATAGTGAGAAGACGAGTTCTCACCATTGTGCAGAGTGAGAACTCGTCTTCCATGTTGTTGTAGAGAAGATCATCAGTGATGATGAGGTCCAAAATGATAAACTATTGTTACTTTTCTCATGTGTGAAGGAATAATGTTAGTATCGTGGAGATTTGGCTTTGCATGGCCGAAGCGAAATAAAGTGAAAGTGTGGAACACTATAACAATGCGTTTTGGGTTAGAGTGGCTAACCACCATTGCTAACTCCTTCTCCAACCTCTCACCACACCGTCACAACCACACGGCATGATTGAACCCGATCAAACGGTTATACCTAGGATTTCTGTCAGCTAATATGTGGTCTCTCAGGTTTTGAAAATGGGCCGACAATCGGCTGACAGCTCTAAGATCGTATAGTGTGCGCTGGGCTTTACACTAAGGAAATGAGGAAGGGAGGGTCAGTGGAGAGCACTGGAGTTTAGCCTATTTTCATTCAGTGTCATCAAGAGTAAGCGAAAAAGGCCGGAAGAAACAATAAAGCCGATAATTAAAATGATGTCGATAGGTTTTGTTTATCACAACAGGCCTAATCTCAATGCTAAACATGTAGCAGCAGCACTGATGTCCCCAATGCTAAGGCAGTCCACATTTCTAAAGAAATTACAAAATAAGAGGTTCTTGAAACACAGGAAAGCTAAATCAATAGAATAGCATTTTGCTCCAATCTGATGGCTGAATACCATAAATATCATATTCAGTCAATATCTTTTGCTGAGCTCTTGTGTCTATTTGTTCTTTAATCTAGCAGCCAGTAGGGTTTTGAGTTGAGAATGTTGCTTATTTTGACAGTTTATGGTCTTCAGTTGAAATAAAATTAATTTTGCTTAATTAACTACAGATGCTGCATATAACTCAATTAAAATTTTTTATTGAGTTGCTCCCCTAAATTATATGTGTAAGATATGTTGCTTTAATCAACAAGTTTGTCTGTGATAGAAAATGAGACGGGCATCTCTCCAAAGGTATTAAAACAATTTTGAGACAAGTAAAAAGTTGCATAACAAAACAGTTACACCTTCAAAAACCAAACTTTTTAAACTGTCAATCATCTTTTTAGCATGTTTCTACTTTGATTGTGATGATTTTATGTTAGATGGGAAGTTCTTAGTGTCATGGAGTGGTGATGTGGTGAGGCAAACGCTGGAGGCCCAGGTAGGTGAATAATGAAAATTTAATGCAAAATAGTCCAAAAACAACAGTCAAACAGAAGTCCGCAGTCAGGCAGAACGGCTGAGCGGAAGCCAAGGCTTACACCGGTATCAACTGGTCGTAAAGGTGGAAACAAAGACAGCAATCTGACAACGTTCAACAAAACTATGACAAGGACCCAACGAGCAAAGGACACAGGAGGGACTAAATACACTGAGGGTAATCAAGGGAACAAGACACACCTGGGAGCAATCAAGGGGAAGACAGGACAACGAGGAGACTCAGGACACAGAAAACTCAAATAAACACAACAGAAACACACGGAACATGACACTTAGCCTTATTTATCTCTGTAATCTTTAGTTCCCATTCAACTCCAATTAACTCCATTACTCACAATAACAAGAAACGTCTTAGTAAAAATAAAACACTACTTTAAAGGGATCCTTGATTAGTTGTAATAATAGTCTTTATTTTAGAAATATTTATTTTAGATATAAAAACTACAGGTGCAAGCCACTTCAGCAAATTGAAAACACAAATACAAATGACAAAACCACAACAATTTGAAAAATACTTCAACATTTACGAAGTACAGTTACAAAATTACAAAAAACTTACACCATCAACAAAATGGAAAGTGTATGTCCCAGTTGGAGACCTGAGAAATCACTGATTGGACAACAGTGCTTTTTGATAACTTTCGGTCGGCCCATTGTTACAATATGTTATAGAGTCCGCCATATTGTAAGTGCCATATTGTAATCTGCAAGCAAGCTAAAACAAGTAAATGGGCCGAACTTCATAAAGTGGTGCTCTGCAAAGTATTTTAAGTTAATGAATGTCACTGACACAATCTCTCACACACTTATTATATATAGGAATTTTAAAAAAAAGAAACAAACTAAGGACAACTTTTCACACTTTTTATGTGATTATTTAATTGTTTTAGGGCACAATAATTACATTTGATAGAGCTGATTCTGGTAAATCTCTACTTCTTACCTGTGAAATTAGAGATTTCACAGGTAAGAAGTACTGCCTTTACCTGTGAAAGGTAAAGGCAGTGTCTCCACTTTGTACTGTAGTCTAAAACGGTTGAAACTAGTCCACCCAGTACTTTATTTCCACTGAAATTCCACTGAATTTTTCAAGATTACGTTGTCATCATCTTGAAAAATTCCGTCGCATACGTATTCATGCCTATTGTCCAATCAGTGATTTTTCAGGTCTCCAATTGGGAGACACCCTTTCCATTTAGTCAATGTTGTAGTGTTTCTGTAATTTGTAATTGTACTTCGGTAATGTTCTTGTCTTTATAATTTACTGAAGTGGTTTTCACCTCAGGGCCACCATAAAAAACAATGCAGTAATAATACTGCAGTTTAATTTTTATAAATTTTAATAAACTATTGTCACAAGAACTTGGCCATGTTCACACTGCAATACATTCTGGGCAAATTACATCCATACATATGTCCAATTGCACTAACTCTGTTCAGCTGAAACAGCAATAACTTATATCATTAAGCTTTTTAAAATTTGAACTGGAGTGTGTTGAAATTGGTGAAAATATAGAAATCATAAATGGTAATGAAGATGAGGAGGACCAAATGGAAGAAGATGTGAGGATGTGAATTTTTGTCTCTTTCTAGCTAATTTACTCCCTGAATCTGCCCTGATTGATTCCAGCTGTTTCTTGTTTCCCCTGATTATCTCCCTGTGTATTTAACCTCACCTGTGTTCCCTGCTCCCTGTTGGATCCTTGCCTGATGTCTGTTCCAGTTGTGTTTCCAGTGCTGCCAGTGTCTGACTTCCTAATGTCATTTTTCACCTGTGCTGCCTGGACTTCTGTACACCGTGTTTAATGTAATTGTTAAAACCATCATTTTTCCGTCCTCACCATTAAACCAACAGAAGAAGACTAACTTGGCTGTAGGAGCTGGTGTGTTGCTGCTGCTGCTACCTTCAGTTTCAAAAATGAAACAATGAATGATGCTGGTGGACTGTGTGACCTGATAAATAGTTGTATAGCTTTGAGTCCAGTCCAAAGTTATAGGCTCTGGTCTTGGTTTGGTTGGATCCGTGGTTTCATATCCAGTATTGGTGGCAGTGTAGCTCTGTTAGCATTTCAAAGACCTTCCAGCTCTGCCTGTCTCAGCACGGCTGCATTTATTTTTAGCTTGTAAAGGTAACAATCACCTGTTTGTGCCTACGTCAGTGTTGCTCATACAAATGACTCAAAATCCTCTGGAGAGAAATGTTTTGGACACAAATGTAAGTCGTTCAGAAGTTGTGATTGGCTACGGCTCTCTCCCACTATGCTCTTCTTTTTTTTATGTGGGAAATTATTCAGATTCACCTCACAGGTTTTTTTTTTTTTTTGTTTTTTTTTTTTTGTTTTGTTTTTGTTATTATACAACCAATAATGACACAGTCTGGCATTATCTAAAATTACATCAGGGAAACAATACGGTAAACAACTTGGGTAAAGTTAGCCTCCCTGTGTTTACGGTGTAGATTCCAGCACAGAATCAACCAAAACGTGTCATCAACTCACTGGGTGAAAAAATGGTGACTTCCATTTGTGAAAAATATAATGAAAAATATATTTATTTCATGTAATTAAGTTTTGGCATACTACAAAGAGGGATTTTTTTTTTTAAGTTAGTTGGAAAATCACAAAAATATTTAGGCCAACATGATCCTGGATTAAAACTAAATCTTCTTGGAATATTTTGGGTTTATGCTTTGTCCAGTTCTTTGATCAGATGTGAACCTGTCTGCCTTATCTGCAAGTACACTACGCATGATGAAAAACTTACTTGGTGAAACATGGTTTTGCTGTGGGAATGCCTTTCTTCAGCAGGGTTATTGAAGTTGGTCAGATTAGATGGAACGATTGATGGAGATGGATGTGGAGTAGTGATGGTGTTAAGGCTTGAGTCACATATTAATGTGTTAAAATGGTCTAGTCAAAGACTAGACTGAAATCCAACTAAGAAAATGATGATCACAGACATGGCGACTGCGTAAAGACCCTTGTTGCTCTGTCACATAAAATCCCCAGTAGACACATTGAGCTCTGCGATATGAATACTACTGCTTGGAACTGTTTTATGACGTTCGCTAAAAAAAACAAACAGGGAAGAAAGTCGACAGCGAACTTTGATTCTCCTGCTTGCTCTCTCTCTCTTCCTCCGTCTGTCTGGTGAATCATAGTGGAGCAGATGCAGCCTCAGTGACAGACAGATAAAGAAGCACCAGCAGTGATTTGTAGCCACAGGGCAACAGAGCTGCTGCACCCTGTCTTCTTGCCAAGCACACATCAAATAAATGCATAAATCCAGGTGTTACAGCATATTTACTTCCTAATTTATTGTCTTTGAAAACAAATTGTTGGGATTTTTATGTCTAATTCTGCATTTTTGTTTTATTCCTGCCCTCCCAGCCACTCTCCATGTTTGTTTATTACCGAAGCTGAGCTGGTTAAATTGAAATTTTACCGTATGTAGGCTGATGTTTAATAGAATTCCCACATTTCGCTCTGGGGGAAGTTTGTTTTCAGAGCACATTAGCTTTGCCCCATTGTAGTTTGACAGATGTTTTCTCTCAGGAGTCGACATTTAATTTGAATAATCAAACACACAAAAAAGTGAGTTTCTTTTTGGGTTTGCGGGGACATTTGTGTCCCCAGATGAGTAAAGAAGTAAATGAGGAGTAGAAAACAGGTAATTATGCTTAACCAGTAAATGAATGACCCACTGACCCTCTGTCCTAATTGATTTTGTGGAGGCAGATCTTATTTTTTTCGTCTTGTTGAATGGTCGAGTTTCTTTCTTTTTGCTTTAACTGTAATTAATTGGTTATGTGAATAAAGACTGAAAAACAAGGGAGAGAGGAAAAGCTGCTCCATTTACTGGCAGGGCAATTAAATGTGGCAGCTTGTACTTTGCTGAGTGATGTCATATCCTGGAAGAGGAGGCTAAGAGATGATACCTCCCTTCGGTTACCACACTTGGAATGTAACTGTTTACAGAGAGCAGATGTGACAACATAACTTCTCACTTACTTTCCTCTCAAACGTTCAATGGTCAGTGCACGCCGGGTTACGGTACAGCGATGTGTGCCTGGGTGATGACATGTGCTGCTTTGCATGTAAATTTTTCAGTGATTCACCTCCAAGTGAACCCACAGAGAGCGATTCTGGTGCTGCCTTAAAAAGAGAGGTGTGTTTTTATGACTAGGTGAGGCATGTCCTCTCCAAGGCCCTCGAGCACTGTATCCCTCTGCCCTCCCCTTTAATCACTGTATCAACCACTCTCATAAACTCCATGAGCTGTGTATGAGTGTGGCTTCGCCATTATGCATGTGTGCGTGCATGTGTGCGTGTAAGTGTCCATGAGCCCATGCCCTTCCTTGTTTCCCCTCATTTTTTAAACTTAATCAGCAAAAATAAAGCCATTGTAAGCCAACTCATATTAAAGAGGTGATTATTGGTAATAAATACTTTTTATACATACTTATTACAGAGGCAGTTTTCTTCTTGCGCTTAATGAGAGTAATTTGATTTGCTTGAGAGATTACAGTTTCCTAGAATTAATGCGGCAGTCCCCATTTTGAGGTAGAGTGAGATCTAAGATTCTTCACAGGTCGTATGCTGCTAGATGCACCCCTCTCACATAGCAGCTAATGGAGTTGAACAGCAGTCTGTCATCCCCTCTGCCCACCAACCCCAGCAGTTCCATAGCCCACATGCCCTTGGTTCCTGCTGTGCTTTTTGTTTAGGCTTTCTTCTACCTCCTTCACATTTATGTGGGATATTCATTCAGATTTTTTTGTCCCAAAATCAATCAGATTTTGATTTATTCAACATTTCTGGATTTGGTGCTTTACATCAGGATGTGCTTGTCATTAAAAAGCTTTGAATTCATGTGAAAATCAACACAAAATGTCTTAAATTTCACTAGTAAACTGTACGTTGGGCTTAAAAATGTTGATCCCAGGTGCAAGACAGTCACATTTTTCGCCTACCTGACTGATTTTTGTACAAATTAAAATCTGGTTTTATTCATAAAATATTACTGATGAGAGGTTTACATTAAAATTTAAAAGCCTGAAAAAGTCTTAATTCAGTGCTTATAAATTAAGGCATAAAATGTCTTAGATTTCAGTCAATTAGTCAAACGATTAAATAAAAAGTCTTAAAATTCTTTCATACTGGTCTTAAAAGTATTGAGCTTTAACTGGTGAAATAAATATACCCAACATTGGTAGTGTTCTAGCTTTTGACTTTCACAGAATTTTTGGAACCATTCATTTCTTTGCAGTAGATTGATCATACAGCAAACAACATGTAATTGTTTTTACTGTTGACAAAGATTTAAAATTTTTTTTCTTGTTCAATACATAGACTGCAATATGTACTGTACATGCTTCTTGACCAGTATTTGGTCCAGGCATCATCCTGTCTAGACATTAGTAACATTTTCCTATCAAATAGAAAAAGGTTTCTTAAATTTGATTAGTTTTGTGCCACTTCCCTGAATTTTAGGGGGAAGGATCAAAGTTGGGGCTGTTAAGACTTAATAAAAACCTGCTTTGTCTATTTCATGACCAATGACTTAAGATTTAAGGGGAATTTGGAGAACTTTCAGGTAGTTGTCCTTCATCATTCAGTCCTATTTGCCCAATGTGCAAAAAACTACTGACCCCTCCGCATATGATACTTCCACCATAATGGAGGGTGTATGGGTAGCTGCAAATTTTAGTTGCTTTTTTTAATGGTGGGTAAGGTTAGGGCTAGTACGATCTCAAACTCATGGATAAGCTGGTATGAACTTTGATAATGAGTTCCAACGTTTAATTTTCTGTTATGGATAATGTTTTTGAATTGAATTGAGTTTAACCAGATATTTTGAGGATACAAATACATTTTTGAGCATCTATATATAATTTTAACTTTAAATTATGTCATAACATCATTCTACCATAAAGAAAACCCATCAGTTTAAATGCATCATTAAAAGCACAAATATATTGTCCTTTTCGTGTTCATAGCGAGCCTATGTACACATCGAACTGACAGTTTGCGTGTTAGACACCCAGTCTTCTTATTTGCTTCTGTTTAATATTTCCATCGTAACACGTTATAAGCTCTCCAGCTTAATTTGAGTTGTGATCATCTCCTTCTCCGACAGTTACTGGAGCCTGCAGGTCTCAGCGGCTAAAGTCGAAGGTGGCTGAGGCAGATTGACGCCGACCAATTCTGTCACCACATTGCACTCTGCATGTTAATTAAGCTTAAGGTGGTCTAAAGCGAAAGTACTTACACTGAAAGTGGCAAAATGACTTGTTAGCCCATAAATACATCAGAGAAAGACTTAAATGAAGTGGGATTTGTAAATCAGAGTTGTGAATGAGTTCTTCAGTGTGACCTGAAAGGTTACATGCCACTAGATTCATCATAATTGTAAATATTCTTGTTGGACTAATTGAAAACCTGTTGCTAACGGCTAATTTAAATACTTCTTCTGGTTTTCCTAGCCTACCTTTTGTGAACTGCTGCAACTTTCTGCCTGTTCAGCCAGGCTTAGTAATATCTGGAATAATTGAAGCGACAAAAAAAAAATGTCCAGCGCTCCATGTGACACAAAATCTGCCTGGGAGACTGTAATACGTTACGGTCAGGTGTGACGGGTGATGTGTCTGGACACTGCTGGAAATCACTCCTCTTTATGGTCAGTGCAATCAGATTTCTCTTCCCCTCCCGCTTTTCTTCTTCCCTTTCTTTATATCTGCCGGTCCAGTATCATATTACCCATCTTGGAATGACTTCAGCAGAGATGCTGTTATTCCCAGGGAGCTGTCTCTCCCTGGTGCAACTCAATCCATACCAAATTGGACTGGCCTGTGATTTATAGAATATCCTCTTCTTTGGAGGAGCTCTGGCCACAGCATGCACACACACATTGGAAGTCAGAATTTAGTTATGCTATTGATTTTTCAATTATAAATCAAATGAAAGTTACTGCATTTGAAAAGACCAGTAATATTTATTTGAAGAATATTTATCTTTCAAATAAATATTTATACATTTATTTGTTGAAATGAATCATGGGATTTTATTTATATATTTTTTTTATTTGTATCGATGAACTACATGAATCAGTAAAAGAAATTGAAACTCTTAACTTACTTGGGTCTCAAATTAGACTAATTTCCAGCAGTGCTGGCCAATTCTGATTTTTGACAATAGTGATTCTTCTTTAACTTCAGTCAGCCCTCAGCAAAATAGAACAATGGTTTATTTTCAGACCTTTTGTGAAGGTTAAATAAAATCGGTGGATAAAATCTTCTTCACATGTATCGACAGATCAAAATTAAGAAGATCAATCGGCTGGCTCTACCCAATCCTATTTTCTTCAATTTAGACCTTCAATTATAATCCATGACTTCTCTCATTTTTAGCGTTACAACCACAAACATTTGCATGTTTTGTTGAGTTTAGATCAACACGAAATTGTGCATAGTTGTAAAGCAGCAGTCTTTAGTTCCTAGTGAAAATCCAAAGCGTTGTGTGTATTTCTAATTCCTAACACCCTTAAATAAAGTCCAATCACATGAACTGCTTTCCAAAGCCACATGATTAAGAAATATTTGTTATTGTTGATTCAATGTGCATAAAATCTTTTCTGTTCTATAAGAATTGGCTTCTTGAAGGAGTGTACTTGATTTTTGCAGCTGTATTTTAATCACATTTTCTGCATGGAAATTACAGGACAATGTGGCACAAATTAACTAATTTCCACTGTTTGTCATCTTTTCATGTGGGTTTCACATAATGTACACCTGAATGTTCTAGCCTAGGAAATTGCCAAAAGTTGATGATGAAGCATTGACTGAACCCTTTAGTTTATGTCCAAACTAATATTTTGATTAAACTTGTGACCTCCAGTTGGTTGAGTTTGCATTTATTTATACTTTTAAGTGAGTTAAAAGTTGCACAAGGACAATACAAACATCAAATGTAACATTTTATTTTTTTTGCTTTGATTAGATACATTTAAAACTTCAACAAAGTCCATGCCTAATGGAAGCAATTATTGTTCATGGAGCAAAGTGTAGAGTAAGGAGCTGTTTTCTCTTTTATTTTTCCAGGCTATCATTTTAGTGAAACATTGACAAAAATTATAAAATCTAAACATTTTTATTTAACAGTTCCTTCTGTTCACCCCACCAATTATTTGTTTCATGTCTTTAAAGTTTTTCACTTTGTGTTTTGGGAAAGTTGTCTCATGCACAACATCTGAAGAAATGTTTGAGTCTTTAAACTGATTCTGATGACTTTCCTCTTTGGTCCAATGTCATTTTCAATCCATACTTAAAAGAACAGCCAAAACAAGCTCTAGGAGAAATCGCGGTTGTTTTCTGCTTTCCTGATTAGTGTGTTTATTCATCTAGATTAGATACTTTGCAGCTATGCTATGTTAATCAACATGCCCTGTGGCATAATGATGAGCCAACAACACAGGCCAACATTTCCTACCCCAAGCATTGCAACCCATGGCTTACACTCAGCCTTCTCCTCCCATCCTCTCGTATGTATGTGGAGAAAACATTCATCTATATTCAGTGCCAGCCAAATTGGGAAGGTTTAAGGGTTTACTGGCCATATCCAGAAGTTTCAAGCCGTATTGATAAAAACGGGTCTCAAAGTCCGGCGTCTTTGAGACCCGGGCAGACGGATCTTCCCATTCTCGACAATATCGTCAACGCATGATAAAATCTTTCTTGCAGTATCCCAGCTCTCACGCTGGGTCTTTGGAAGCACACACTTTCCCAAGCACAAGACTCCCCACTACAGAAAACTGATGCAACACTTCCAACTGAAGATGCAATCACAAGGAGTGTGCATTTCTTAACAGTCCACCGTAAGTACCCAAGTGCAGTTGGCATGCCTCTGCCTGCTTTCCCTCGCTTTATCAACTTGATGGATATTAGCGGGCATATTCAGTGGCTGGGTGTTGTGTGCTCAGGGCAAAAAAAAAAGGAAAAAAAAGCTGAGGTCAGGGAGAGAGGAAGACGAGCTGCTGAGATCTTGCTGCTGCAGATTTCCCAGATCATTCGGCTTCTTCCTCTGCTCTTTTGAGCTCTCGTTTTTTATTTGCCCCTTTTTTGCTCTCGTGCTCCTCTCAATCAGACTAAATGACACGTAAGAATTCTAGGTTCTTCCAGCAAACGTACCTGCGTGTGCCCCCCATGTGCCCTCCTCTTTTCCCTTATTTTTTTCACAGTCAGTGCTGAAGTAGAATGTCTTGGCAACAGGGGTGTATCTACCGGGGTTTGTAAGGGGTGGCAGTTGCCACCCCAACTGAGAGCCTTGCCATGCCTGTTGCCACCCCAGCTGGCGACTATGAATTCAAGAAATAGTTATGGAAAATTGGACATTAAGAGCATGACTCTCTTTTTTCTGGCAACATTGAATGCAACACAGTGTAACCTGACACCTACTCTTGAGTAGCAGGAAGTGTGAGAGAAGCTGGAAGGACAGAGGGCAAGACAGCAGCATTGATATATATGGATGGATATATATTACTAGACATATTTGAGGACACAAAGGCAAAATGAGGATTAAAAAAATCATTTTATTTTAAAACTTTCTTGACCTTTTCTTTTGGTTCAACTGCTTTGATTTCTTGTGAAGGAAAAAGAGAGATTTAAATATCCTCAGCGCCCCATGTCCCAAAAAAAGAGAAAATAAATATTCCAAAATTAACAGAAAGTTGGACCTGGTGAGCCGATCAAAAAGAACAAAACGGTACAGCATAGGCCAACCCTATACAGGGCCATCGAAGCCCCTACTAGTACCATACTATAAGAAAAAGCATCTACTGCAGAGAAAGAATCGAAAACAGGACAACCGGTCCCACCAGGCCGAAATCATCACAAAAACGAAAAATTCATCGGGATGCATCTTCTGTGGTGGTGGTGGAGCAAGCGGAAGGGAGGTAGGGCCCATCCAAACCTGTTGCAACCCAGCCTTTTTATAGGCAGTCCAACAGCACCATGAATTAACGAGACCCAATTAATTACAAAAAAGGAATTATTCATACTCCAAATAATATTAAACAAAAAGTCATTCAACTAATGTCAATACAAAAGAATCTAAGAAAAATAAACAAAAAATAATTATGTGCCTGAGGCACATAACAAAGACATAAAAAATAATTAACTATACTGGATTAAGAAATTATATTTAATCCTCAGTGCTACATGAGGCTGATTTTGAAAGTCAAAAACAATACTTTGTAACAAGTAAATCAGGCAAATTAAGTCTTGACCAATGTTAGGTCTGTGTAAGCTAAATGTTTGAGACATCACACACATGCACACACACACACACACATATATATATATATATATATATATATATATATATATACTTTCATACAATGGCATATGCTGCCACCCCTGAAAAAAATTGTTGCGATCCGCCCCTGTTTGGCAAGCAAGTATAAGAGACAGTGACACGCGGCTGTGCGCTGATAGACTTTCCACTGGAGTGGATTAAATCAGCATCAGGCTAGTGGAGCTGATTACCTCAATATGAAAATGCAGTATCTTAATGGTACATATTTTCAACAGGCAGCCCAGTTGCTGTTAATTTTTTTGCTAATACGTCTATTCTTATGAGTCATTTACTTCTTTAATTACCTTTAGCAGCAGATGCACAATGGCGTATTAATGTGAATGATTTTAACTGCCACTTTATCACGCTGAGGCCGTGAAGTTGAAAGGCGTAATTGAGGTGGAAGAGCGACTCCTGAGAGAAACAATATTTAGTTGACAGCTCCTCTTGTACTCAAGGAGGGCGTTTATGAGTTTACACCGCACTAAAGCTGTAATGAACGCAGCATTCACTTAATAACGACAGTAGTATGGGGGGAACGGCATTGTTTGGACGAGATGTCCCCCAGTTATGGAACCGTTTCAGGAAGTTGTTCACCGCAGTCAGACTGCATATGTTGTGTTCGCCTGCATTTTTTAATATTTCACATTTTTGTGTTTTCAGTATCTGATATCAAACATACATCAACACACAACAGTCAAAGGAAGCATATCACAAGGCAAAAGTTTTGAGTACTGAACTTGATTATTAAAGGAAATTTGATGGTTTCAGGTACTCAAAGCATCCTGAGGGAGAAAAAAAAAAATTTTGTGACATATATTTTGTTTATCCGGTCAACAATGGTAGGAGACTGTATTTTCAACATGTTCTTGATGCTAGTTTTCTTATTTGCAACCAGCACTGCAATTAGTGATTATTTTAGTAATCAATTAGTCTGGCGATTAATCGGTCAATTATTCTGATGATGGATCGAATAAAAATATGGAAGATTCCACAGATTTTTTATTTAACCACTTAAGCCTTTTTATATAATATTAGAAATACATTAAAAGATGCAAATAAACGATTCAATTCATTTTTTAAATAAGAAAATAAAACATTTTAGGCAATAAAATGTTTGCTAAGAGAAAAAAAAAACCCTTTAACATCAACATGTGAAAAGTTCAGCCCTATCGGCACGACTTAACATTTATGCAGTGTATAGCTAATTTGTTAATTTTTTTTGTAATCTGTTAACCAATCAATAATTGGATAGCAAAAGGTGCTTGATAGGTATTTTTTTAATATACGATTTGAACTATGTGATGCTAAAACTTCCATTTGAGGACTTATGGGTAAAATATATTCACAGGTAAAGTATGTTTATATCCTAAAAGCAAAATGTATATATTATTTGTACAGTTTTGGTTTAATTACTGTTCTAACTATGTTATTCTTCCAGCAAATGGCCTTTGTTTACTCCAGTTGATGATTAATCGATTACAAACCACACACACCACAAGTGCAGCCCAAAGACCCCTTGTGATGAATGCGATCATTTGAAACCATGTTCCCTCGCTCAGACTCAGGTTACCTGAATCTGGAATCAGTATCCTTGAGAAGGGTTGGACACTCTTCCACTTTGGATTTGTACCTGATGAGAGGTATTGGGCATTAGTGGGCAAACTTGATGACCCCCATCTTGGTGCCTGTACACTGAGGTTCACTGAGGTGAACGAGAGAGTTGCCTCTATCCGCCAATGTTGTGTTTTTTTCTACATTTGTGCACAGTAATAAATCAGCTACTGTTGGAGACAGTAGCTGATAAAGTGTTCTTTATCACTCCTCGGTGTACTTGTGTTCTTCCAACTGAACTCTCGCCAAATATTAGACCTTGTATTTATACGTTGTAGTTGGCATAACTGTCCTTTGAGTCATATTTATCTCATGTTCTGAGTTTTTCTGCTTATTTTTAGTTTTCAGTGTCTCTGAGTCTCTGTGTTGTGCTCTCTCCCCTTGATTACTCCCAGGTGTGTCTTGTCTCTGTGATTACCCTCTGTGTATTTAACCTCACCTGTGTCCTTTGTTCCTCGTCGGATCCTTGTCGTTTGTTCAATTCTGTCTAGCGTCGTTGCTGCTGCATTGTTGTCCATTTGTATCACCAGACTACCAGTGTTGAGCCTTAGCTTCTGCTCAGCTGTGCTGCCTGATCGTTGGACTGTTTGTATCTGGTAGTGATGGTGAGATGAAGCCTCATGAGGCATTGAACCACTCGAGCCAACTGGTTCGAGAAAGGGTTCATTTCTTGAGGCTTCATGTGCACACAAAACCACCTACTGGCCAGGTGTATAATCACAGCCAGCTGTATCTTAACACGTGTGATGCATTGAATTTCTGTCTATTATGGCTCTTGGGAATGACTTCACAAAAGGTGTAGGACAAAATCATTTGTCTACATAAATTATGTATATACATATGTGTATAATAAAATATTGTTTGAACGTATTCACTGTGTGTAATTTTTCCCAAAATAGTAGTGTCATGTGATATGGCATGTTGTGTAATAATGTTTTTCTGTGACTCTAGAAAAATGGCCTGGGCTTAATCAGGCAGAGGACAGTGAAAGTGCTTGTGGAACTAGGGAGGGGGTAGTGAATAGGTTAATGCTTGTGTTATCATTGTACCCCAACTCCTTGGAGCACAATAAACACCTCACCTTTAAATAAAATAAGAAACGGTGAAGAATACAGTTCCTCATAAGAAAACCTAATGCTTGTTAGGGCTTATGAAATCAAAATGTTCCCACATAGGGGAAATTATCTATCTATCTATCTATCTATCTATCTATCTATCTATCTATCTATCTATCTATCTATCTATCTATCTATCTATCTATCTATCTATCTATCTATCTATCTATCTATCTATCTATCTATCTATCCAAACACCAAACTCTGCTAATCAAACTATCAAACCTCTACCCACTCTCTCAACTGTCCGCAACTCACCTACAACAACCCACATTTTGAATGGAGCCTATGGGGTTTATAAAACTGTCAAACCCCACCAAAATCTGAATCACTTCCTGTAGCGGTCAAGTAGTACGGCCAGGCAGCGAGACTTCGGACGTCATCGTTTTCGGCTCCTCCCCTACATGAAGCAAGCCTTGATACGCGCTTTACGGAAACGTCCCCTCCATTACTCGGCACACTCTCCGAAGCCTCGGCACGTCACGTAACATCACTAGTATCTGGACATCTTCACCATTAAACATTCATTATTCACTTCTATCTGGGTCTACAGCATCCTGCCTCACCACCTACATCACATTTCAGGACAATTTTGTTTCCCTACATTTCCTTTATGCACTTTTTTTCCCCCTTGTATTTTTTTTTTTTTTTTGCAGCATGTGCAACTCTTCCAATCCATGTAATTTGCATGTGTTTGCTCTCAGGACGCTTGTGTGTTTTGTTCGCAGCTTGTTTACTTTTCTTGGTGTGATTTTTCTGATCCAGACAACTCTGAATAGAGCCCTTTCTTTAGCCATGTGTTGTTAAGCTGCTGGCTAAGCAAGGCTGGGGAAATCCAAACAAACTCTGAACACACAGCAAACAGAAGCTGTCAGGCCCGCATAGCTGAACTGACCACGCTGGGTAATGGGGAGTGGAGGGGTGTTGACTTCCCTGTACCAGGCTCCAAGTGCCTCGAATTGCCTTGTCGGGGCACTGTTTATCCTCCCGTCTGCACCTCCCGCAACTTTCACCTCTTCTGCTACATTCTCGTATTTCCCATCCCTGCCTCCCTCCTTTCTTCTTCTTGCCACAGTTATTCTCTTCCTCCATGTGTTACCTACACTCCCTCTATCATCAGTTCCACTTCACAGCCCTTTCCTTAGTCACTCACACTTCATAATTTGCCTTTGTGTTGTTCCCCTCCCCACCCCAAAGAACATTTGTCGTGGCACCACATTACCTGTTACAGGACGAGAACAGCAATCTTAGACAAACGTAATGGGATTTTTATAAAAGGCAGGTTTTGTTAAGTCTAACATGGATATTCAAAATGTTTAGTGTTGTCATAAATATTAATAGATGACTTGAAAAGCGCAGGTAAAGAATGAAAATCTATTGGTTCGAAGAGGAGTATTAAAAATTTATTAATGTATTCTACATGAATTAGTTTGGAAATCTGTTTGGAAAGCCTGGACAGTATTGTTAAAATGAATATCAGCGGGCTCCTTATTGTAAAATGTATTGATGAAACTCATTAACAGACCTCTGAAATATGAATAAATAGCTGGCTTTGCACTTAATGAATACTTCCTAAAGTTAAATAATACTGAACTTCACACAGATGTAATTTGGCAGAACACATATGGAAACTATGCAAAAAGATTATGGGCACAAGAAAAATAAAAATAAATTGGCTTTAGTTTTCTTATGTCAAAAGTCAGAATTTTGAGAAAATTTGTTAGAATTGTGACTTTTTTTTATCAAACTTTTGACTTTTTTCTTAAATTCTTACCCTCATTTCCAGAATTCAGATTTTTTTTCTGAGAATTTATTTTTTCTGCCTGGAAATTGTTATTTTTCCTAAGAATTTTCAAAATTCTGATTCTGAGTTTTTACACAGAGTTGTGACTTCTTTTCTAAAAATTCTGATTTTCCCTTCTTACCCGGAGTCTAACTTTTGATCCTAGAAGATTAAGGTCAGAATAATTTTTTGGGAAAATTTTGAGGAAAAACAAAAAAAAAAAAAAATGATTTTTTTTTTTCTGTTGCTCTAATCCTCTTTCATTGAAAACTGCTTTCATTTGATTGATATATATTTAAGCATACAATTATTATTTTTAAGGTTCTATTTACATGTACTTCTGGACTACATAAAACTTCATGGCGGGCTGAATTTGACTCATGGGTCTTTAGATTGACACATGTGGTTTACAGGATTTGTCCTCGGTAGCTAGTAGGGTTATCAGGACACTAGCTTTCCAACTCGATACTATTGCCATGTCACAGAGACAGAGCCATTTACTGTATTTTCCGGACTATAAGTCACAGTTTTTTTCATAGTTTGGGCGGGGGTACGACTTATGCTCTGGAGCGACTTATGTGTGGAAGTTAACACATTATATCATATCACACTTAACCACAAGAGGGCGCTCTAGGCCTTTGTTATTCTACCTTCGGAGTTAGCGGAGTTGTTTTCAAGCGACACGGAGGATGAAGATTTCATTGTGTTTAGTGATTTGGAGTGACATGGATGGTTTGGTAAACTTGTTAGCATGTTATTTATGCTATAGTGATCTGGATAACCCCTAATATATTATGTTAACATACCAGGCACGTTCTCAGTTTGTTGTTTGTCATGTAACATTAGCATACCGTACAATTATTCAGCCTCTATTCTATTTCTATTGCATTTCAAGGTGACATGTCTGTTCTTGGTGTTGGATTTTATCACATAAATTTCCCTCAAAAATGCAACTTATAGTCCTGAAAATAGTAGGTCAGTGGCAACAAAGTTATTAACTTATGTTTTTGTTCAACATGTATTTACTTTTTTGTTGTTGGACCAAAGATTTATTCACATTTTTAGATAACCTATAAATATCAGAATGTCGGTTTTAAAGATGGTTTGTAAAGATTTTAGAGCTTATCAGCGCAAGCAATTGTCAGACAATTAACACCCTTAAGTTCAGAGCAGTTCTTTTTGTTTTTCTTTTTTAGAAAGCTTGTTTTCTGCATACCAGCACTCAAATGGCAATATCTTCTTCATTTCTTCATATATGATTTTGTCCATCATATATTTGTTCAAAGTCATATAAGATTTTGTCCATACATGACATATTCAGTTATTCTGAATATGTGAATAACTGAAAAGCCCCTTAGTCGTGGCCAATTATGCTTAGGTACTTGCTATTTAACAGGGTTTAAAAGGTCTCAGATTGAATGAAACTGTTTTTCATATTGTTCCCACAGATTAAAGTAACTTTTTAAGCTTCCAGAGAAAATGCAGAAGTTATATCCAGTTGCACTGAGCATAGAGTACTGCAGCACTGCCCATCTCCCACACGTTGCTGTACAGTGCCAGTTAGCTGGCTGAAAAGAGACTACTACACCTGCACCATGATTTCTAAAATTAAGTTGTTAAATATTTAAGACTGCAAAAAACAATGGAGAGTTTTAAAACAATTGAAGCATCATAAAAGCCTGTCGCAATAAGCAATAAATCAATTAATCACATTATTTCAATTAACCTAATTTTCATTTGCTTGATTGTTTTTCTACCAAAGACTGGATAACAAAAGTCTTCAGTCTGGTCCATTGGTGTTTCTTCTTTTTTTTTTTTGAAGGACAAAGATTTTGTTTGTTGTTTAGATGTTTGTTTTTAATATTTAAAATGTTTTCCATTTCCAGAATAAAATGTTCATTAGAAATTAAAGCTTACTGATCCTTAAGAGTGGTCTGCATTATTATGCCATTACCATTATATTTCTTGAAAATGGTCACAAATAATATTATAGTTCGTCACATTAACTCCTGGGACAATTTTCCAGCGATGACAGATCTACCATTATACCTTGTCTGATGATGGTAGAGCTATTCTAAAACTATTAAGTATTGGGAGCACTGGGTCTGACAGATGTATATAACAGATGAGCTTGGTATCTGCTCAGGAACAGAGGTCTGTGTCTTTGTAAAAGGAAGTGCATAAGTTCTAAATGTCAGGTAAGTTTGAGATGCCCAGACAGTCAGAAAGTCAGGCAGATAACCTTGACATTTAGGCCGCCGGTTCTGAGCCCCCCCCCCACCCAAGAGGCTGCAGAGAAAGACGACAAGGCCTGCTATCTTGTGAGCTGTACTACATTAAGAGCTAACCTATTAATCGTTTCGTTTCTGTCTGTCTGAGTGGCGTTTTCCAGCCTAATAAAGCCTGGAGAAACACGATTGCGGAGTAAACAGGAGAAGAATCCACACACAAACACATGCACACACAAACAGATGCACATCTCATCTCTCGGTGGCCACAGGGATCCAGTTACACCTGCTTGCACATCTTCTAGCAATTAGGAGCAATCTGTTTGAAACCAGTGCATGTTCAAAGACTTCCCCAGCAGTAACAAGAAGACACTGACACACAGAGAGACACACATTGTTGATGTGTATTGGTAAACTACGCTGGCCCCTTCAAAGGATTTTGCACTTTTCCTCTTAACAGAAAGACATCTAGTTTTAAATTCTTTTGGAATCAATTGAACGAATGTATTCTCAGTTAGAAAAGCAGAATTTGGTTTCAACTAGTTAAATACATTAAAAAAAATATTTTGGCATATTGAAATTGGTTGTTCAGTCAATTAAGCAATTATTGCTGCTTAGTAATTTACACATTAAGCCATACACAGTAAGCCCAACAGAATAAACCTTCATAGAGGCAAATATGGTGATGAACAAAGACATCTAGAATGACACACACAACTGACATGTTTCACACACTCATCATTAGAAGATATTTGTGCTTCTAATGATTCCAAAAGCTTGGTTATAAAATTATGAATACTTAACATTTGACATTGTGAGGATTAAAAGAAGAATTATTCAAATGCAATTTTGGTAGGGTTACAAAATATCACCCTGAGGTCCCCAAATGGCCCCCAAGCCGCACCATGGGACACCTCTGTCCTAAGTGGTTCACCTCCTGAAAATCTCATCCTCTTACTTTGTGTTCTGTCAAACTTAACTTATAGTTTATATTTATATCTTATTCAGAGATTCTATTAATTATAAAATGTCCAGGGTGTACCCCGCCTCTCGCCCGGAACGCAGCTGGAGATAGGCGCCAGCAACTCCCGACCCCGTTAGGGAAAAGGGTGGTCAGAAAATGGATGGATGGATGGATGGATGGATAAAATGTCTTAAATTCACGTATCTAAAATTAAGGCCTTAAAAAGTCTTAAACTTGTTTTAAAAAAAAGTAAGTTGGTCTTACTATTTTGTACCTGAAGCAACTGCGAAATGGTATGACAGCTTGATAGAATAGATAGATAGGGAAAAAAAAGTTTAGCTACTTTGCTAACCTTTTTGCATTTGTTATGTGTAAGAGCAAATTTATCGCTGCAGTTGGCTGGATGATGTTTGTACATTTCTGTGGAGATATAGGTCTTCAATTACATTCATAAAGCTTTTAAAAAGCATTTGGGTTGAGTTGGTGAAACCTACAGAAGCGCTTGTATCCCCATGTTACATCAGGTAAATTCACTGAAGGCTGAACAGAAAAAGAACATCTTGGTTGCAGTTTGAGTGGAGGAAAGAGTGAAAGCGAAGGATTCAACTGAAATCAGACCTGACTGTGTGGCGATGCTCTGAGCTGGAATTTATAAGACATCCAGAGCTGGCTTTAGCAGCAGGAAACCCCAAAGCCTGTAAATAATCCACATGTGCAGACTGCGCATAAAGGCATCCAGTACTTAGCAGTTCACTTATCACACAGTGATAGCCTGAGGGACATAAGTAATGCTCTGGCCTCTGTTCACTAATGTGGTATGAAAGTAGATAGTGTGTGTTGTTTATTGAGGAAGTTGTGTTAATATGGAAAGGGGAGGTTGTGATCTTTGATCACATTTTAACTGTGGAAAATTGAAAAAGAAGATTTTAACTGTGGAAAAATAAAAAAGAAGATTGCAAATGACATGAATACCGAACTAACTTTGTTGAAATGTTGTCTTATAAAGTGTTGATCCCCAGGTGTGAATACATATACTGTATAAGCAAAACCTAATTTCTAATTTTTGATTTTACGTCAGTTATGTATGTTACTTGGCATCAATTAATTCTGAACAGTAAAACCAGGAGTGTCTCGTCGTAGTGTGACAAAACAGCGAAGCGCAAGAAAACAGTACAACCAGAACTGCAGTAGCTTGCAGTAGCCAGAACTGTGGCTTGATCTAAATCAAGCCACAGTTCTGGCTACTGCCTTTCAAAAAACAGTATTTGGAAACAGTCCATCTAAACTGCATTTGAAACACTGTTTTTTAAAGCACTATTTCAAAAAACGGTTTCTTGCAAGTTAGCAAACTACATTTTAGCTATTTTCTGCTGTTTATTTAAACATAACATATGTTAATTTTAATTTGATCATGCTGCAGTTTTTGACATCTGTACCAGGCATCCTGAACCTATTGAATGTTAGATCAAAAGCAGACCATAGTCAGAGGTGATGGAGGAGGAAGTAGAACACTCTGAAACAGAAGAGTGGCTTTCTTTCTAAGCACTCAGTAATTCTTCACAAAGTGTTATTATTGGGCCTCCTGAAGGTATGTCAATTTCAAATGAGGCCCACTCGCATTTAAATATGCTCACATGACAGTGTTTTTGTTTGCGTATCAATGAGATGAGTGTTGACCTTTTATACAGCTATGGAATTGAGATTGTGGAAAGCTACGTCTAGCAGATTATTGTACTTATAACTTGGCATTTGTCCCTAGTTATAAGTGAAATAATCTAATACTTTTTCATTAATATTAAGGACTTAAAACAAGCTCTTACATCTTACTGAAAAGGTACTTGTCAATTATTTTTATGCAATCTGAAGTGTGATAATATATTTGGACTGGAAACTAGGCCAAAATACGTGTTGAGATTTTGTGTTTTTGCAGTGAAATTCTTTTCCTTAGATAGGCAAACACAAAAGTTATGTGTACCTGCGTTTTTTACTTAAAATCACAGAAATATACGTATACTTTTTTTTAAATCTATGTAAATCTAGATGTAAATTACTACTTAATATTTTAGTGAACATGAAGTTCTCTATTTGAAGCAGAATTGTTCAAGAAAGATAGCTACTGAAAAAGTGCTTAATGTACTTTAATGAGCTGAAACTTAAATACTATTAAGATAAATAAAAAGATGTGATAAAATAGAAGAAAATCAAATTAAAATTTTCAAATAATTTAAGTGCTAAATATCTGAGCATTTTATTACATTCATAAATATTTCTGACCTCAACTTAGTGAAGGAAAGTTCTTCCTTCAATATTATAAGCAGCATTAAACTTAACTATCATCTCGACTCGATCTTTGCACCATTTTGTGCTTTTTCAACATTTCAAATCACTGTATATTAGAATTAGTAACAAATGCACTATTGCAAGTGTTGTGACAAATCAGATCATCTGCTTCAAGAACGTGTACAGCAGGGGTCACCAACCTTTTTGAGACTGGGAGCTACTTCATGGGTACAGAGCAACACGAAGGGCTACTTGTTTGATACAGTCTTTATAAGTATATATATATATATATATATATATATATATATATATATATATATATATATATATATGATAATACTGCCTGATCATATTAGTGATCAGGACTACTCACAATAGTTATCAGTAATAATTTACCATGGCAGCTAACTGTACACTGTACAATTTCATGCTGTGTGTAACTCATGGCGGTTGCTGTTCAAATTCAGCCAATTCAACAATACTAATACTAAAAATACAATTTTGCTTGTCAAGACCTTAAAAAGCATGTCTCTTAACCTTTACAGTTGTTTCCAGTGACTCACTGTGTTTTTTTTTTTCTTTTTGAGAGTTCATTTGAAGTGATTTGGGTTTAAGAAAAACAGCTAGAATGTTTAGCTCTGTTTGTAATATTAGCAACAAAAAGATTAGCTATATGTGTGATATAGCCTTGTTTGGATTAAAAGTATAACAATATGCAACCGCTGCAGGTTATTGGGGAGCAAAACATTTCATAAGGCATTTTTTGAAAATCCATCACTTTTTGAAACACAACAGATTTGCAAATTAAGATTATAGTTTTATGTCAGAGCATTGGGAATGATTTTTGGATGATTCAGGGTTAACTGAGAATACTTTCAGTGTTTGAAACTTTTTTTCTTTTCCTTCATTGATCGATTGCTGTCACTGGATAAGTATGATCAAGACTAACATCATGTCCCATATTCCTTTTTTTTTTTTTACAACCAAATAAGTCATTTACTCAAATGTCCAATGTGGCAAAAGATCAAAATGGAGAGAAATGGAGCAAAGCAACTTTTTCCCTCAGTAAATACTTAGACAGTGAAGAGTGTAGTTTTCAGTTAAGCCTGCTGGTCATGGTAAAATTTGTCATATTCCGTTGTTTTGAGGGTATCTCTGCATCTCTAGATGACAGGAACTCTTTCGTCAGCAGCATAAAGCTAAGAGTGTATTTATTTAATATTTTTGTCTTACATTTTTGTAGTGTTTCTTGGTGGAAAGTCAATATTAACAGTTTTTAAAAATGTAAATATTGGCCATAACAACAAACCTTTTCATACAGTGTTCTCTACATTTTTTTTATATTGACAACTGGGGAGAAAGAGTTCCCAGAAATGGATCTTTTCATTCATTAATGTGTGAACTTCATAGCTTGTTGACTCAACTCCACGTTCAAACATCCTTAACTGTAAACTCACATGCGCACACACACAGATGCACAGTATACACATTCTACTGCATGTGTCATCAGGTAGTGGAAAACAAGATAAGAGTAAACACTCCTCAAACTACACCAGCCAACACCAACCTTTGGGTGTATTAAACAATATTGTTGCTGTGTGTTTCTTTCTTATTTTTTATTAATTATAATAGTTTGCCAGAACTTGTGGGATTACATTTGTAAGATGTTTTTGTTTATTATTATTATTATTTATTATATTTTGGCCACTGTAAAATGATTTCAACCTTTCCTAAATGTACACTATTATCCTTCCTAAATTGTTTTGACATCTTTAACTTGGTATTTTACATATTGTTTGCAATTATTTCTGTTTATAATTAAAATAATCTATTTGTTTTCTTAGTTCAAACTGCATGGTTATTGTTACCTTTCTAAACTAATTATTTATTTTTTTTTTACCAAAAGTGATCTTTATTTTTTATCTAAATCATCTTTTGGCAAAAATTGTACTTAGGTCAGTATTTATATGTGGAATGCATTCATTTTAAAACATAATTCTAATGAAAACAATCGTAAATATCATGCGTTTTTTATAATTTTCCACTCTCCTCCACCCAACATCTTAATTTTACAGATCTTTCCAGTTTTTCTCACAATTAAAGTTGTTTTTTGAAGTAAAAACCCAGTACCTGAAATGTAAGATGTAAATATTGGCCCTGGCGTGGGAGTGAAACTTGCTCACAAACTTCCTACTTTGAATCTGAAGACTTTCTATATGAGTGTCCGTGCTTTGAAGGGGGGTTTCCCCAGCGAATTTCAATGCAAAACAACACAATTAGATATGCAGAACAAAATGTGTTTGTCCCTGCATGAGACACATCCAGACTGAGGCAGAAAGAGAAGTTGCTTTTTTGTTTTTTTCTGCTGCTTCTCAGTTAAGTTTGGGCAAACGCAGCGTGGCCTCTCTCTGTAGCCTGCGGTTGTATTTGTGCATCATGATATCATCCCACCACTGTGTGTCTGGGAGGGGTCAGTCTGCACAACCCACACACAGGCCGCCACACAGCTGTTGGTTTCAACTGCCTCTGTGCCTCTAAACCTTTACTGGCACCAAGCCCTCACTGGTATCTGTTTTTATCTGCGCTCACCCCAGCCTTCTTTTCTGTTTCCTTGTTGATAACTTACTTTCACACAGTCTTTAACAGGTTTCACTCCCTTTTTCACGTCGCTCTTTCACCTCTCTGCCGGCTTTTCTCACCGTTAAAAAAAAGACGTTCCAATGAGCGTTTTTTTTTTTTTTTAACCAATTAAAAGTTAAAAGTTCACAAATAATTGAAAAGAAGAGGTAGAGGTGATCTTAAGTGGTTGATGAGTTTGGTTGTGGCAATCTTCTTGGGGGAACACGGAAAGAATGAGGCAGCTTATTTACTCAGATGGTTTACTGGTGGAGGTGTGAGGGCCGGCCAGCTCACTGTGGGAACACAATGCTTTGCTTTTCTTGGTATCGCCAACTATTTTTTGAGACCACTTTGTTTCTCTCCCCCCAGTGCTCTCCAGCTTTGTTTGCTCTGGATGGCATGTTTGATTATTTATCATAAAGGAAAAAAAGGAGTAGCTGGAGCAATAAACATGTGACTGTGCTGTATTTAATTTTCCACAGAAAAGGCTGTGTCCTTTAGCAGATTTGCGAAGTGACCATAACGTTTTTTGTTTGCTTTCTAGTGGGGGAGTTGGGCCGAGTGGAAGGAGGATCAAAAAGTGCAGATTAGCATCTCTGACAGTGTGTTTTTGCTGTAGGTGCAACTTATCAACAGACAAATATTTCATCTGGAGAGCTTTTCTCGTCCCTTGTCTTTTGCCAATGAAATTGTTTGGAAATCTGTCGGTTGTTTATGCCTTCCTTACAGGAGAGCATGTAGATGTCTCTGTGATGTCTGAAAATATGCATAACCCTTGAACTTTTCCATTTTTTATCATGTTTAAACAGTGTATTGGTATGTTATGTAACAGACCACAATAAAGTGGTGCACCCATTGGGAAGATAAAAAAAAGATTCATGATTTTCATTTCTTTTGTTTTCTTCTTTTTTCTTTTGTTTTGTTTTTGCAAAAAAAGCTCAGAAATGGCTTAAAGTCATCTTCTGCTGACTTTAACATCTAAGGACATTTGTTTCTTTAAAAATGGCTTAAAAAATTGGCAAAAATAAATAAGACTGACTGTAAATAAATATAAAATTTCAGGGATTTTATTTACAGATTATTTGTTATGCTTGACCACTGAGTGGGACATTATAATGAATAAATCTGCTTTTATCTAGGGTGATATTGCCAAAAAATGATATGACAATATGTATTTTAAATATCCTGATAATTATATCACAAATAATATTCCACATGTTCTGCTTATTCTTTGTTTTGGGAGGATGAGGAGGTA
Organism: Poeciliopsis gracilis; assembly: GCA_911649635.1. Taxonomy (NCBI): domain Eukaryota; kingdom Metazoa; phylum Chordata; class Actinopteri; order Cyprinodontiformes; family Poeciliidae; genus Poeciliopsis; species Poeciliopsis gracilis. The sequence goes on from CAJVRI010000688.1 coordinate 429,620, forward strand.
TTTTTAAAGTCACTACATTAAAAAATATTCCTATAAAAATATGTACAAAATCACACAGTATGCTTGATATGATAAGGAAAATCTAAAATAAATTTAATGTAAATTTAACTAATTCAACAAAAACAGTCTGAAATCAGCTACCAAATGGAATTAAACTTAAAAATTAAACTAACTATTGTGCTTCAACAGTACATTAGTTTTACAAGACGCTAAAAAGTACTCGTATTAAAAAAACCCACAATAATGTACAAAATTAAGAGTCGTGTTTTAATATAAAAGGATATCTTCCTTTTAAAAATGCTCAACAAAAATGTATATAGCATAAAAAAATCTTTTGCACGCTTCCTAATGATCTGGAACTTTGCTCATTTTCATTTCTTCCATCTGTGATGGACATTTCTGTGTTTTTGTTTTTAGCCCCCATCCCTTCCAGTGCGGATTTCACCGCTTTACCAACGTGTGAAATATGATGTATTTATTTTTTAAGAGATATTTGATTTAGGACCTGGAGCAATATGCAGTTTCAATTCTGCTGCCCTCATAGCTCAGCACAACTCTGGCCTCATGGCAACCACAGGAGATTAACAAAGGTCAATCAAATCAAGTTTGGTGCAAATTGTATGATGCATGTGTGACTTAGAGCAAACCATATGCAAAAGGTGAGGAATTAGAATTCGCTATTCAACCACGCTCTCAACACTAGTTCAGCTATGACTAGTGTTGAGAGCAGGATTCACTGTCATGTTCTATGTCATGAAAAGGGTTTATATCTCCATAAATCATAGATTAAAAGGAAGAAAATCAGCAGAAAAACAGGATATTTCCTGTTGAAAGGGGGAAGGCCTAAGGTTATATCACCATTTGACTATGAGAATGTGATGAGCTCTGGTCTGTTATAACAGAAAGAAAGTTTTATGCAGCTAGAAGCTTGTGTGCGGAAGTTATTCCACCTTATTGTTTTATGGTCTGTGACCATATTTTGAGGCAAACATTTTGATGTAGGAATAAGAATTTGATAACTTTAACTTTCAATCCTTCCAGACTCTGCTGAGTGATTCTAAAGTCTGTATGTCAAAAGCTGCAGGAAGAGTTAGCTCAGATAAAACATGTAAAAAAGACATAATGGCAACTTTGATCCAAAATGGCTGACTTCCTGTTGAGTTTGGGCTACAGTTTCAGGAGACCTTTTGGTTCCTCCTTTGAAGATCCATATGTGTACTGAATTTGGAAAATTGGGGCTAATTTTTCAAAAGATTTCCATAGACCACACCCACCAAATATTACACATATTCTCTTAGGGGGCAGATTAAGATAGATCACAGTGAGATTGGTGCAGCTCGGCTAAAATATGTGGAATTTAAAGCCAAACGTGTGGCAACTGCGTGACCTCTGACTTTGCTGTGCCATCATGGAGGTTGGTCATGTGACAGTGAAAGTGCCCTCCAGTAAAAACTGTGCTTTAGAGCAAATGAGACAAACCAAAATTTGGCCTTTGACCTAAAATAGCTGACATTTTCGGTGTTCTAACGACGAACTGAATTTCAGATCTGTACGATGTACGGTTTGTTCTATCTCATTTTATGGGCGCTGTAGAGCAGTTTGGCCAGACCTGCTTTTGATTTAATTGAAATCCAAAAATCTTGTGTGGTGGACAATGTTGGTGAAGTGGCAAAGAAATGTTTTTGTTTTTTTTTTAAAAGAAGAATTCTTCAAATTCAGTAGTGATTATCTGCTCAGGCCTAGTTGAATAAAGCAGTTTGGTGATGAATCTCACTTCTTTATGTGACTGGTGTCCTAAAGAATGTCATTTCAAATAGGCATTTTTTTTTTAAGAACAGGATCTGTGCTTATGGCATTATGAATGCTGTGTCATGCAGTTACTAATTACAGTTAGCTAAAAAATAAATAAATATTTTAAATATTTTTTTATAATCATTTTGTTGTTTTCATAATAGTTATTACAAATTTTCATGATAAAATTTCAGGTCGATATAATCGCCACCCAATAATCCTTCGCTACATCACTTTCACTGTCACCTGATCAATCAGGTGACAGATCAATCAGGTGACAATCAATCAAATTTTATTTGTATAGCACATTTCAGCTACAAGGCATTTCAAAGTGCTTTACATCATAAACACAAAACACAAAGTCATGCAACATGGAATAAAATACCACCTTTTCCGGTTGCCCACTACAGGAAAAGGTCTCACAACCTTTTGACACGGAATTTAAGGGCCTGTTACCGCCGGACTCCGCCGTCCGTGATTAAACGGACGACGGATCAATCACTTCATCCTCCTGAAACACAAACAACAAATAGATGAAATACACATAAGTTGTTAGCATACTGATACCAATACTTTTATTGGTATCAGTTGCATTGTTTTTATATCGACCTGATACCGATATAAAAACATAAATGACTCTGGCCAATAACAATATAAAAGAAAACTAACCCTAACCCTAATATATCATGCATCAATGATCTCAACTTTCTGTTGTAGTCCAAGCTGGTTTTCTTCCTGGATTCCCTTGTATTTAGCTCAATTAACTTTGACCCACTCTCCATCATCCTCCTATAGAAAAAAAAATGTCTGATGATGCTGCCATCACCACCATTTTTCACAGTGGTGAATGTCAGGTTAAAGTTATGTGCAGTGTTACTTTTTCACAATTATGAAATAAAATACCAGTAACACAAGAATGTTTGTGGCTGCAACATGACAAAGTGTAAGAAGATGGCTTGAAAATGTTGTAATTGGAAGATATTTTACTTTGTGCTTTTCTTTAGTACATTTTTAACCCATTGTTGTTGTGGTGGTTGGGGGTTCACTCTGGCAGGCCTTCCAAGTCGCTCGGCAGATTCTCCTCCAGCAGCAACAGTCCCAGGTGCAGCTGCAGACTCAACTGAACACTGGGCGCAAATATCCCAAACCCGGTGACAAGCAGCAGAGCCAGCTACAGGTAACCTGTCAAAAGCGCCATCAGCTTCAAAGATAATCTCCTCTGTATTAACATGGTATTATCGGGTGGTTTTGCTTATTTTACTTTGTGGTTTGCCAAATTCGGAAAAAACAACTATCTAGTGAACTTTTGCAGCAAGAACACAGATTAAGTTCGCAAACAGGAAATTAGAATTAGCTGTGCAACATGTGCAGTTGTGTATTTGCTGCATTATGTGTGATTTAGCATAACACACACATGCACACACAAATGTGAGAAAGAGGTTGTGAAACAGAAATTGTGTGTGAAAATCCAGTTTGTTTTTTTTTTAGAACTTACATTTTTATTATATTTTTTTAACAGAGCAAATACATAACCATACATCAGTGGTACAAAATACAAATGTTGACAATATACAGTTTTTCATAAAATAAACAACTCAGCACAATATCTTACAGCTTCAGCATCACATTTGTAGACTCGTTACTAAACAATCCTAAAGTAGGAGTAGACTCTGCGCGGGGAAAATCCAATTTTTAAAGTAACAAAATTCCAGCCAAATTAATCAACAAATCTTTTCAGACAGGACATAAGTTTGGGTTTAAGGAGGAGGATTTTTTTAAAAGAAAAGGAGCAAAGAAATAAGTCAGCCTGTGCGCTTTTCATCACAAACAACAGGATTATAGGAAGTGGCAGCTTTCTGCCACCAGCAGCAGGAGGCGCCACAGAGCAGCCCGTCCGGTGGGGTGGATGTTCAAGAATGTGGGGGCTTCAAGTAAAAGCAGGGATAGATGCAGGAAACTGTACCAGTTGAAAAAAATCTTAATAATTGACTTAATCTAATTTTCTTTTAATTCCAACATTACCACATCTGTGATGCAACGTCTGTGATGCAACCTTAATTTCAGATCACTTGCCTTCAAAGATGTATGTCTATGTTTAAAAAAGGAGCGCTTGTTTGCTCCAGTGCGAAATTACATGTGACTTAAGGAGTTGGTAATTCATACAGAGGCCCTCATTCTCTGCGTGCACACACTTGTGGATATATATATATATATATATATAATATGTAATACCTCATAGTATCCCATCAGGGCCATACTTTTTTTTTTTAACGACCTATTGTTATAAGCTGGGTTTAAAGTCAGATTGTGGAAAAGCCCCTTTGTTGTGCAAATGTCTTGGAAATCGCTGTAGAGGATTAAATATGACTGCAATGACCTTTCAGTTGTGTGCATATTTGTCAGGATTCCAAAAAAAGTTGAAAGGATCAAGCTGAAGTATTTTTTTCCCCTGGACGGTGTGGTGGAGGTCGGCAGAGGGGACCGCGGCAGCAGCGGATTCCAGCGTATAGCCAGTTGTTGGTACATAGTGGAGCACCAGTGCATCTTCTGCAGACAAAGACTAAATTAAAATTCTAATTTATTAATGTATACAGAGAGCTCGACCAAGCTGTCACTCAGCTATTGAAAAGAGAGAGAGACTGGCTCTCTCTCCCTCCCCCTTGTTTCACTCCCCACCTCTGTACACTTCTCGTGCGGTAGAGCTCAGTCTTGCTAGAGTGTCTTATTGAGAGTTGCAAATTGCCTGCTCTCTGATGCTGTGAGTTGCATTTTGCATTTTTTTTGCAAAAAAAAAAGAAAAGCCACAGGTTCAAACAAGTGTTTGTTGATCTCTGAATGATGTGTTCTGCTAATTATGTGTGAATGCTTTGACATACACACGTAGGCCAAAGCATTCATGAATAAACATCAGTGTCGTTCTGAGGATGTGTTACGCCTCGTTTGTGTTTCTGTTGTTCTTCCTGGTGGTTAGATTGTCTCCGCTGCTGGTTGTTTCGTCTCTTTGTGTTTTTCTTATCTTTGCATATCGTGTCTGCAAAAAAGTCAGGGACAAGATGGAGCTCTCTGCCACATAATGTCATGTACTGACAGTTCCATGGGGGCATTCCCTATATACTTTGACATTCCCTCATTCCGGGATTTTTTTGTACTCCACTCTACACCAAGAACTATGACAATCTTTAAAAAAAACATTGGGGTTTCATGGTATTTGTCTTATTTTCCAGACGATAAGGGTTTTTTCACAACTGATAGTTTGTTAGACTCGATTTGAGACCAAAACAGGAACATTGTTTACATTTTCAGCTGGTGCCGTTCTATTTTACACTGCGCTTTGTGAAAAAATGGAGCAAATTTTTTGAAAGACATGTTCACTTCTTGGTCTGTGATGGTGCTCCACTAAGAGTTACTGAAGGACTAGACACAAAAATATCTGAAGAAAGACACTGAGCTCAACTTCCTTCGTCATAAAATGTAAACAAGAATGGAGTGGCTTTACATTTTCGCATTTGTAGGATTTCTTTTTTTGTATTTGGCAAAGGATCAGTCATTTCTCCCATTAGCACTAGCACGTTTGTTTTAGTCGTGTTTACCCAGAATGCCTTGTGCTTAATTCTGCTTTGTGGATTTTGATTAGTCTCCAATGTGCTTGCTTATACACTTATACCGCCAAAGACTTCACTTCAACCAAACTGAGATGCAGGTTTGTATGCAGACCAGAGTTTGCTTTTTTGGTTCATATCAGTTTGATTACGCATTCACACCTCACCAAATGAACCAGACTTCCTAGGCAAGCAAATTAAAGCAAACTAAGCAGAGCTGTTGTGACTCCACCCTATGTTGCGCTTTCTTCTCGTTTAACTGGTCCTGTATCTTGTAGACAAGTGCAACTAATCATGTTTTTTTTCTTTTTCTAGGTGCATTTTTTGACTGGTGCAATGTATTATATTTCTTATATTGATTCAAACAAACTTGAGGATAAACTATTTAGGCTTAGTATAAATATACTGAAATATAAAATTTCACATGTTTTTGCCACCCTGCAATTTATAGACAGGGCGTAGTGGTCGTAGCTTATATTATGCTTCACTGACGTATGGCTCTTAGCCGAAAAGCTGTAGTTTGAAAACAGTTACCTTAATTAGAGTGATGAATGATGCTACTTTCATTTCTACATCATTACTGGGCTTGTTTTTACAACCAGACAATTTTTTGTGAGGGAAAAAGTATTGTAATTTTCTTTCAGCCAGCTGACCAGCAGTACATAACGATAGGTGGGATACTCACTCCAGTAATTTATCTAGCATCTCGTAGAAAAGACTTGAAGGCATAGAAACAATACAAGGGAGAATTTTTGAACATTTAATAAGTCATGGTTCTAAATTTACAGAATATTAGTACTACAATTAAATTACTTGAGGCTGGACGTTATTACTGAAAAACATATGATTTAAGTATTTCATATCAGTCAATATTGATAATTATTGATTAGTTTGTCATTTTAAATATCTGAAATGTTACCAAACTAGTGATGTGACATTTTCTGTTTTATCCAGTTTTTTTATACTTTGTTGGTTGTTTTTGTTTATTTTCTGGAAGCACTGAAGCACTGTAACAAAACATGCAACTGTTGCTCTGCAAGTTACTCAATAAGTTGTTGCTAGGTAACCAAAGACCAAGCGAGTTCTTTCAAATTCGCTTGGTCAGATGCAGTATCTGTTGATATTGATCACCAAATTCTCATTTGTTTACAGATGTGAATTGGCAAAGAGGAGAATTAAAAGCAGCAGTCAGTTTTATCTCAGTTCCCCTTTATAAAAACTGAGCTCACAGGATCCCCATTTGCACACACAAACACACATACACGGAATATCCTCTACCTCCATCACACAGGTCTGAATAATGATTCTCTCTCGAGGTGGACTGGGACATCAAAAGACACGATCCAACAATTATGATACTATAGTGAAGCAAGCAACTCATAAAAGCACCTGATCTGCAAACGGAACTCCATTCATCTCAGCCGTCTTATTAGGCACAAACGAGGAGCTGTGCTGGGAGACTTTTTTTTACTCATTTGGAGATGTGACTCATTTCCAATTCATTCAAAAAAATATATTTAATGAAGCAAATTTTATATGAAACATCTGGATGGAGATAGAAAAAAATGACCTTCATTGAGTACAGAAAGGGAAAAAAAATATGAGTCAAACAAACCTCAGAATCCTTGATCAATGTTAAATGGCTCTTTGGTATTATGTCTTCAACTGGGGTCCCCCCTCTGTCCACTGCTGCCTCTGGATGAAGATGCTGTACACTCAGCAGCTCAAAGGCTCTAATCAGAGCGGAGATGCTAGCTGCTGGAAAGCAGCTAAACATACTTGACTGGTCAAAAAACAGTAAATTACATTGACAGAATGACACATGTAATTAAAAGAATCCATGCTGCTTTAGCTTTTTCTTTTTTTTTCTTTCATTCTCGCACCTACAGTGACAGTGAAGAGAGCCAGCTACTCCCACCCTGCTAATTACCATTATCAGTGAAATGGTAGGGTTTGACTCATTAGTTCCATGTGCATTTAATTAGATGCAGGCTGAAATTGGATTTAACTTATTACTTTTTCATGGATCACTTTCTTGTCATCACTTCAAATTGGATTGCAGCCCCAGGTAACTAATTATGCCAGCTGCAGGATCAGGAGTGAAGAAATAGGTAATTAGGAAGAACACTGTCGGACCCTCGCTTGATAGTTCACCAGCAACAGGGTTGGAGGGAGAGACGGGTGAGTGGGGGGCAGACAGGGGAAGTTTCTGCTATTCTGTGGCGTTGCTCGCTGTAAAGGCTGGTTAACCACAGCTCTTTTGCAAGGGGTCCAAGATATGCATCGACCCTCTGCAGGGGATTATGTGACCCTCAGCTGGGCCTAGATGTTTCAACATGTCTCTGCTTCCAGATTATGCTTGTTCCTCATTCAAACCTTGTGCATTGGACAGAAGTTTATGTATATGGCACTGTTGCAGAGAAGTATCCTCCCCTCCAGAAACAGTTTGAATTTTACTGTATGAACGACTGGGCTACAATGGTTAACACTTTCTATGTTTCCATTTGCACAAGTTGGAATTGTGAAAATAAATTTGCTTAATGGAAATGCAGCAATTTTGAAAAGAAAAAAAAAATTCTCTAAAACTTTTTTGTGTGTTTTTACCAGCTGTATCAGAATTTGTGTGTTCGCAAAACTGCAATGGAAACAAATTTTTCACATCACACAAGTCATGTGCTTAATAACCAGAAGTTCCTACTGATGGAAATGACAAAGAAGACAGGAGGTAGTAGTAGGGCAATGACTTGTCTTATTAACATACATAAGTGTGATTTTAATTGTGTTTCTGATTTAATGGTGTAATGGTCTCGCTATGGTGTCCTGAACCAAGCTAACCATCAGCCAAACTCCTTTCACACAAGTCAGGATTAAACGGCTTTTCCTTTATTCACATAGAATGGAGTGAAACTGCCAAAACAGGAACAACATAAATTCAATAAACAACTTACTTTGTTTCTCACATATTAACATAAACGCTCATATAAAGTATACCTACAGGCATTGCGTCGAAGAACTCGATCTGAACACGACATTCACAATGTATCAATCTGAACATCCGCTCTGCCGTTAACAAACAAACTAAGTAACGTAAACGTAAAACATTTCCCTGAGAGTCCAGCAGGTGGCAGCAATGTGCCATGCAAAATAAACACTCACAGGTTACATGACACTCCCCGCCTGACATCAGTGATGTCACACAACATAACATGCACAACAATCTTAACTAGTGGGCTCTTCGGGCATAAGGAGCACAACCTCAGAAATAGGCCTCAAATAAGTCTTTGCACCGGCCTGAGATGTCACTTTCAGTTCCACTTTACGAACCAAACCGTCGGCACTCGGGTGCGAGGCTACAACCACAGCCATTGGCCATTCGTTGCGTGGTGCCTGACTGTCCTTCAGCAGCACAATGTCCCCCTTTCAAAGATTGCGATGTCGTTTGTTCCATTTGCAACGTGGCTGGAGAGAAGACAAGTACTCACTCCTCCAACGGTTCCAAAAACTGCCGGCAAGTGCTTGCACTCTTTCCCACTGACAGCCAAATAAATCCTTGTTTGTAAACTCTCCACAGAGAGATACATTAGATGTCTTCTGTGTGAGAAGTGTCACTGGTGTAAGCAGGAATGGTGACTCAGGGTCTGTAGACACAGGAACGAGCGGTCTGGAATTTATAATGGCTGACACCTCAGCCATCAGGGTACATAACACATCATGTGTGAGATGCACATGTTCTTTTGTCAGCATGTTATCTAAGATCCTTCGGGCAACCCCGATCATCCTCTCCCATGCTCCTCCCATGTGACTGGAATGAGGAGAGTTAAATTCCCAAGTGCAGCCATGTTCATTCAGGTATCTTTGGACGCTGTCACCCTCCACCTTTTTCAGAAATCCCAACTCTTTCCGTGCTCCGACAAAGTTGGTTCCACAATCTGACCTTAGATGTTTGGCAGGACCCCTTATTGCAAAAAGCCTCCTCATAGCATTAATGCAACCTGATGTATCCAGAGTAGAAATAACTTCGATGTGCACTGCTCTGTTCGACATGCATGTAAACAGCAGAGCCCACCGTTTACTTTCTGTTTGGCCTCCTCTCGTCCGCCTGGCAGTAACTGACCATGGCCCAAAAACATCCATCCCAATGAACGTGAACGGTGGTGCTACTGTCACGCGGTCAGGGGGCAAGTCAGCCATTTGCTGTTCCATGACTGTGCCTCTCAGTTTCCGACAGGTGATGCAAGAGTGAATAATAGAGCTAATGAGCTTTTTCCCTCCAATAATCCACAAACCCGCAGCTCGAATGGCCCCTTCACTAAAATGGCGCCCCTGGTGTTCTACCCGCTCAGGCCAGAAGCTTGGATATGTGGTGATTTTTAGGTAAGATGAGAGGATTTTTCAGTTCAATGTCCAGCTGAGCATTTTTAAGCCGACCTCCAACCCTAATCAGACCTGCTTCATCAATCTCCGGCTGAAGCTTAAAAAGAGGGCTGGTTTTTGGAACGGACCTCCCTGCCATCAAAACTGTTATTTCTTCTGCAAAAGCCTGGTTTTGAGCTGATCGTATTATGATTTTTTTCAGCTTGAATCCTCTCTTCTGGTGTTCGAGGCTTATGACATCTGTGCCATCTCTTACAGTCCTTTGACTTTTGACCTTCTTGGTGTGAACGAACAATGTGAATGAGAAAACTCACGCCTCTTAAAAGAGAGCCCCATGTAGAGAACCTCTCAAACCGGTCGGGAGACAGAGCTTGTGTCGCTAGAGCTTGTGTAACACAGCATGTAACGCTTGGTCGCACCTCAACATCTTGATCAGGATCAACAAGCTTGTGTGCTTGAAATGTGGCTTCCTCACCTTGATAGCGTTTGTGGAGGAAAGCCGGTCCAGAGAACCACATGGTGGAGGACAGCTGAGAGGCGTGAACTGACCAGGATGCTATGTCTGCTGGATTCTGCTCGGATGGAACATAGAACCACTGCTCGGGTTTAGAAGTCTGATGTATACGTTGTATCCTGTTATGCACATATACATAAAATCGCCTGGTCTGGTTATGTACATAACCCAAAACAACCTTACTGTCACAGTAAAACTTCACTGCATCTGGTTGAAAGTCAATCTCGCTGAGAATGAAGTCAGCTATTTCCACTGCCATCATGGCAGCGCACAGTTCTAGGTGCGGAATGGTGGGCTCTGACTGGGGTGTCAGTCTGGCTTTCCCAAAAACGAAACCCACATTACTTGTCCCGTCTCCACTTATGGCTCTGATGTATGCCACTGCTCCTATGGCTTTTGTTGACGCATCGGAGAAGACACATAACTCCTTTCGCACAGTTTTGCATAGGGAATTACTAGTGTACATGCGAGGAATGTGCAGGCTTCTCAGTTCTTGCAGAGAATCTTTCCAAGATTCCCAGCTTTGTCGCTTCGCTTCAGGTAATGGCGTATCCCAGTCAAATGTGTCACTGTTAAGCTCTCGAAGTAGAATCCTTCCATGTATTATGACTGGAGCAACAAACCCAATGGGATCAAACAGGCTGTTCACAATGGATAGGACACCCCTACGGGTAAATGGTTTGCCCTTGACAGAGATGCTGAATGTTAAGGTGTGGGATGCTAACTCCCAGCACAACCCCAGACTGCGCTGCACAGGCTCCTGTTCTCCACTGAAATCCAGGTCCTTGATTCCTTCTGCATGGTCCTCAGGAGGGAAAGCTTTCATCACAGCTGAACTGTTGGATGCAATCTTGTGCAGGCGAAGATTGGACTCTGAAAGGGATGCTTGTGTCCTCTGGAGGAGGTCTATGGCTTGTGTGACGGAAGAGACACAAGTCCATCATCGACATAGAAATGTCTCTCCACAAAGTGACATGTGTTCTCACCATGGTGATGTGCTCCTACTTCAGCAGCTATTCGGAGCCCATATATGGCTACAGCTGGAGACGGTTTGTTGCAGAACACGTGGACTTTCATCCTTTAGTCAATAATGTCTTTAGTCATGTCATTGTCTCTGAACCACACAAACCTCAAAAAGTTTCTGTGGTCCTCCCTTACTCGAAAACAATGAAACATCTGACAGATGTCAGCCGTGACAGCTACTCTGTCCTTCCTGAATCTAAGCAGGACACCAAGTAGGCTGTTATTAAGATCTGGCCCTTTGAGTAGCACGCTGTTCAGTGAAAGTCCCTGGTGCTGAGCGCTGGAATCAAAGACGACTCTAATTTGACCTGTCTTTTGAGGATGATAAACACCAAAAAATGGTAAATACCAGCACTCTTCATTTTCTGCAAGGGGTGGTGTTACCTCAGCATGATTGTTTTTAAAGATCTTCTCCATGAAGGTCTCAAAATGTTCTCTCATCTCCCTTTTCCGATTGAGTGTGTGGCACAAGGAGGTGAGGCGTTTTGTTGCTTGCTCACGGTTGTTTTAGAGTCTTGACCTAGGTGCTTTGAATGGCAACGGAGCAACCCAGGTGTTGTCTTTATCCCTGTACATTTGGGTCTTCATGGTCTTTAAAAAGACCATATCTTCATATGATGGTGCTAGCTTGTTGTCGTTACTTGTTTCAGTAAACACAGTCTTTCCTATGCTTTGCTCTCTTAGCTCATTTGATGATGCAGTGATGTCCCAGGGGCTCTCCCCGCCATAACTTGCTCTCTCTTGAAGCTGTATGTATGCTTCACATGATGTCATAGAAGATGGTCTACCACCAGCCAAAACAGTGGTTTTATAAGATGATACACTTGACCTGTGGGCACCTTGAAGACACACCTCTCCGACTATTACCCAGCCCAGGTTAAGCTTTTGAGCAAAGAGAGAATTCACTGGGCCATTTATTTGCTGTGTAACTTTATGCACTTCAATAGCATCCCGTCCAAGCATGAGTAGTATATCTCCTCTGGGATCAATTTCAGGGATTTGCGAAGCAATAGATCGAAGATGTGGGTGGTGAAGAGCTGCAGCTGGTGTAGGCATTTCATACCTGTTGTTGGGTATTTGGTTGCATTCAATCATTGGTGGCAGAGCTATGCATTCTCCTCCATTTACTGGTTCAATACACAATCCTGCAGCTTTCCTCCCTGACATGTCTGTAAGCCCTGAACATGTCTTCAATGAGTAAGGAAGAACCTGACTCTGGATATTGAACGTCTCGAACAGTTCTGACCTAGCAAGTGAGCAGTTGCTTTGGTCGTCAATTACTGCATATACCCTGATGGCTTTATCTCTTTGGTCCTGAAGAAACACTCTGGTGAGGCATATTTTGGCGCAGGACATGGGTGTTTGGCGTTCACCACAAACCTCTGTGCAGTGACTACTAACAGCGATCTTGTCAGAGTGATCTTCGACTTCGCTGACCTCTGATGAAGTAATCTTTAGCTCATTTGAAAGTGGACCAGGATGCATTGCGGAGATGTGACGTTCACTATTGCATTCACTGCATTTGGTAGGGACTTTGCAGTCTCTAGCAATATGAGAACTGGACGCACAGCATTTGTAACAAATCCCACAGTCTTTTAAAAATTCTTTCCTTTCTTCCAATGTTTTAGCTCGGAAAACTTTGCACTTCTTCAGAGCGTGGGTTTTTTTGTGGATTGGACATTGTCTGCTTGGGTCAGTTTGCCTTGGTAATGTAGAAATAGCAGAGCCATTTCCCTCTTCTAAGTCTGTTTTTTGCACAGTTACAGGAAACTTTGCAGCTGTGTGTTGCACAAATGACTTAGCTTTTACTGTTGGCGATTGAGAACTGCTGAGAACGGTGAAACTGGGATCATTTCTGATACGGGCTTCATCACACACAAATGAAGCAAAATAGTAGAATGGTGGGAAACGACCATAATGCTCTCTCTTAAATCTTGAACCCTCTGTTACCCACTTTTCCTGTAAATTGTGAGGAAGTTCTTCGAGAACTGGACTAATTCCTCGAGCTGTACCCAAGAAATCCAATCCAGGAAGATATCCATCTTCTTTTGCTGCCTGGAGTTCCAACAAAAGATCCCCCAGCTCTCTTAGTTTGATGTAGTCCCTGCTGGCAACTCTGGGAAATGCGTCCAGTCGTTCAAATAATGAACTTTCGATTACTTCTGGTGCAGCGTAACACTCATACAACCTGTCCCAGGCTTTCTTGAGAGCTGCTTCGGGGTTACTGATGTGCATAAGGCGCATCATCTTCACTTGTTTCGCTGACTCCCTTCCAAGCCACTTGGTGAGAAGATCCAGCTCTTCGCTTGCTGACAACTCTAGCTCTTGGGTTGCATTAACAAATGCAGACATCCATGCTCTGAAGCTTTCTGGTTGGTCATTAAACTTGCTAAGGCCTGTGCTCACCAAATCCCGCCGTGCTAAGAACTTGGCAATGTCAAACATTGCGTCTCTGTGACTTTGAGGGTGTATGCTGGTAACCTTCGGTGATATATAAGGCCGAGCTGCTGGATCAGGAAAGCTTGGATGTCTCAATGTGGTCCTGTCACAATTTTCTCCTGTGACTGGAGGGTAATGGCTGGGTGTGGGGAGCTCCATGTAAGCCTTTGAAGGTGTTTCACTGTAAGAGTTCTGAAACATATTATGGCTTCCTCTGACTGGCTCAAATGTAGCGTTGATGCTCTGCATTTTCTCTCTTGGAAAATCATCCTTTGAATGTGGCATGTTGTTTAGGGCATCTTTAACTTGTAGGTCGACTTGATGCTTTGCTTGTCCTTCAATGTATTCCAGTGTGCTTTCTGCTGCTTCACCATGTATTGATGCTGCATTACTCTTTTGCATGGCAGAAAAATGACCATTATTACTCTCAGCTGCTTCTAGAATGTCCGCTTCTGCATCAGCAGCTGCTGCCTCTCGCTGAAAGCCCAGGGACTCCAATTCTGCTTCCAATTTGACTTTGCTCAGTTTCAGTTGTACTTCTCGCTCAGCATAAGATGCGCGTGCACATGCTGCTTCTGCTCTGGCGTGGGCTAATGCAGCCCTGGTAACCCGTGATGCAGACGAGCGTATGCTTACTGTGCTGACTTGAGATGCGCTGTCATGATCTTTCACGATGACTCCAGACCAAGTTACAGCTGATTCGTCTGCCTTTTCACTGTAATGGTCTCGCTATGGTGTCCTGAACCAAGCTAACCATCAGCCAAACTCCTTTCACACGAGTCAGGATTAAACGGCTTTTCCTTTATTCACGTAGAATGGAGTGAAACTGCCAAAACAGGAACAACATAAATTCAATAAACAACTTACTTTGTTTCTCACATATTAACATAAACGCTCATATAAAGTATACCTACAGGCATTGCGTCGAAGAACTCGATCTGAACACGACATTCACAATGCATCAATCTGAACATCCGCTCTGCCGTTAACAAACAAACTGACTAAGTAACGTAAACGTAAAACATTTCCCTGAGAGTCCAGCAGGTGGCAGCAATGTGCCAAGCAAAATAAACACTCACAGGTTACATGACAAATGGAAACAACACAATTGCAGAATTGTGTTTTTTTGACATTAGTGACATGTCCACAATGGTTAGAGCACATTTGCAATGGAGATGGAACACCAAGAGGTTCTAGTTTCAATTTCCAGATAAGGGTCTTTCTGCATGGAGTTTTCATGTTCTTCTCATGCATGTGAAAATTCCCTGCAGGTATTCCTGCTTCTTTTAACAGACCAGGAATGCTAAGAAATTTTGAATTAGCACAAATTCATATTAAAGATGTTTGTCAGGGGTGTTCAGATGTAATGTTGATATAGGAAACGGACCGTTATCAACCAAACATGAGTATTGAATTATATTGAACTTCATCAAAAGGATCAAAAGGATCCTTGGCCAATCAGTGCTACGGGGAATTTATTTCGTGCAGTAGTCAACGGCTGTCGTAGCTGTATGTTATGTGGTTTTTTTCTCAATACTTTAATCCATACTAAACATGTCGAGCAAAAAAAGAAAGTGGTCAGTCGGACGAATATGTACAACATGGGTGGTCAATATGTCGATCGAAGGGTTTGAATCAATCTCAGCAGTAGGTGACAAACGGAACGCCGTGAGGACGCTGAGACCAGCACTTCCTCTTCTGACAGGCTTCTCAAAATATTCACCAAGATCCAAAATGTTTGTAGCTTCATTAAAGAATAATAATTTTAAAATGTGTTGAGATCAATAATTTCATTAATTATTGTTTCAACAAGGTGTTGCGCAATTCAGTGCATTTTGGTTCCATTAACAAAAAAAAAGCGACTCAAAGACTGACTGACGAGCAGAGCAGGAATTTAAATGAACTAATCAACCACCACTGTGTTCATGAGAGGCTTATTAATAATTGATAAATAAATATCAAACCTGGAAACCTGATATTGTAACAGACTGAATGTTATGTTTTTAATGTAATCTCTGCTCGGCTTGTGGGCCTCATGTGGTTGCCACGGCAACGGGTGTGCTTAACCACAAAGAGAGATGGAGAGTAAAAAGGTGCGAGTGGTTTTGAGATGATCACCTGTTCGAGTTGTTTCACCTTTGTTTACCTTCGCTGTGGCTCATCACAGCCGCTGTAGTTTCTGAACGTTCAATCAACGACAAACTTGGACTAATTACCTCGTTCGTTTGTAATAAACATCACAACAAACATCAAATAGGACAAATATATTTGATTAAGTTTTAACAAACAAATGGCTTCTACCACAATAATTATGTGAAATTAAATTAATTATATCCCAGATTCAGAAGATTTGCCTTTACCTCTACAGTGCTCTTTGGTTTCTCCTATCAGTCTGTAGTTTCTCATATTGATATCATCAAACCAAAGTTCAGATCTTACAGGACTGATACCTGCTGGCCTCAGGTTTGCAACCACCTTCTGACTGAGAAACCAGTAACCTGCTCCCAGTGTCAGAATCTCACTGAGGAAGAAATTGCATTAGGTTTTCTGTCACTTTATCATTTCTGCTATAACTGATGTATATTCGTATAGAAAATGAGTCAACAGGGTTTCATTTACAATTTTTATGTCTTCGTGTCATGAGGTAGATCTCTGCCAGCTGGTGAAAGAAAAAGTAGATCTTCGTCTCAAAAGATTTGCGCTATCCTGATGTACAACACAGATTCATGTGTGTCACGGAACGGGATATGAATCAGAGTCCCATCTGCATGAATTGCAATGCCAAGTCAAGCAACTCTAGTTTCACACTAATAGAACACTTCTTGAAGCTACATGGAGATGGGGAAAAGTATTTTGTGAATTAAAAATGACAAAAAACAAATTAAATTAACTAATTAAACTTAAAATTTAAAAAATATAAATAATTTAAAATATTCCGTGTCAACTCTCACACATACAAATACGAATCTCTCACACAGAAAAATACAAGTCTCATCCACATTTTCATTCATTCATTCATTCATTCATTCATTCATTCATTCATACAGCCTAGTGTTAGTTCACACACATACATTTTCGACTTATCATTCATAATAGTAAGTCTGTGTGCTTTGTGTGTATGCGTGTGTGTGTGATATTTTAGTAGTGTATATGTACAATTTCAGTCTCGTTTGTGCAAGAGAGAGAAAAAAGGTTATGTGTGTGTGACATTTTATTAGTGTATATGCACAATTTTAGTATTCTGTGTGTGTATGCGTGTTTCGTAGTGTGTGAATGACAAAACATAATTTTTGTCCTAAATGACCCCTCATACTTGTATCCTATATGCAAACCCATTTCTTTTCAAAAAACCTTAGTGTCCACCCCTCACAGAGGGCATCACCAGGTCAAAGGTTAATGGTTTTGTAGCTTACAAGATGAAAGTCTTTTAGAGCTTCCCTCCTCCGTTGCTCTTCTTCACATTCTAAATTTGTAGTCTGTTGGGGGCCAAGCATGATATGATACAATCCAGGGGCCGAGCCTTCAGTGACAGAACAGGGGAGAAGGCGCTGCTATCTCTTTTTTCCCCTTCTCCCACTGTTATTGTTGGACGCCCATGGAATTATCCTGACACATGTACACCACGGAGTTCCAATGTGTAAGTCATTAAAGCGCTAGACCAGGACCTGTCGTCTGGAGCTCAGCCCGGGCTGCAGGCAGATCCCGGGCGGCCTTCTGAGGTGCCTTCAAAGGCCCAAAATGACAGTGACAGATGACAACTCTGGATCAATGTTTTCAGTTCTTTGAGACATGATATTTTAACATACATCGGATGTAGTTCAGATTATTATTATCATAAACACAACATAAAATGGTTCAGACAGAAGCAGCTGTCTTGAAGAGAAAACCCTGATTCCTGTCTAGCCTAGATACTTCACATATTCAGTGCTTCAAGTGAAAAAAATAACTGCTGATACTCTTCTTAAAGCTGCAGTATGTAACTTTTATAAAAAATATGTGTTGTTTTTTTTTTTTTTACAAACTTTCTAAAACTATCACTATCTTGTGATAATATAATGAAATAGATAATCTGTGAAAAAATGTAACTCCTCCATCTCCTCACAGTACCCCCAGCACTAACTACACTAGCCTAGCTTGAATGACAGCATCAAGACCCTCTTCCTGGCTTTGGTTGGTTGGTTTTGACTGGGAGTGGTGCTTTTCTGTAGACATACATAAGAGCGTGATCTTTTCACAGATTATCTGTCTCATATTAAACTCTCACGATATGATGATAGTTTGAACAAATACGTAAAGATCATATTTTTGGGGATAGGTACATACTGGAGCTTCAACGTCATACAAATAAGGGACAAAAATATGGGTAATATTCACTGGGTAACTTCTCATCAAAACAAGCATAAGTCACATGCGGGGTACCCCAAGGTTCAATCTTGAACCTTTCTAGTTTATTGTTGACTTTAAAAACATAAACAGTGATAAGTCTCTTTCAGACAAGAGTTCAAATCAGGACAATCTGTAAAATTTATTTCTTCCCAACTTTAGTCCTGACTTCAATGTTTTTTGCCTTTGGTTTGATTGTTTTTGGGTAGTAACTACTTTTCCTCAGTTAGATTTGCTTGAGTAATGCATTGTTAAAAAAAGAAAAGAAAGAAGTTACTTTTAGGGACTCATCCCTTTTACTTTCATTTGTATTCATTTCTAATTACCATATTTTCCAGACTACAGATCACACCTCACTGAAAATCGCAACTACAAAGTTTTTTTTAAGAAACTGGAAATGTACATATATAAGCCACACTGGCCTGTAAGCCACTGGTATCTCCGTCGCTCTCGGTTCTTCATAAGAAAGCAGCAAATGGCTTCGTCCTTAATAAATCTGCTATTAAGGACGCAGCCCTGCGTCTCCAACGCCAAACCAAGGATTCATTCACACTGAGTTTACGTGGCTCTATTTCCCTGCTGTACTACCTGATCGATACTCCTCAACTTGAAAGCTGCATCATATGAACTTCATCGTTTTTTTTCCATGATGAGGAGGTATGAGTTTGAAGAAATTTCTCCATTGTGCCTGCTGCTAAGCATGTTCTTGTTCTAACTGAAAATTAGCCCTTTCTTCTTTGATTTCCAATTTTGCCTTCCAAAGATTCACTTCCTGCTAAAGAGCCCTGTGTCGGCTGAAGAAAAGCCCACAGAAAAGCCACATTGGGCTATAAGCCGCATGGTTCAAAGCTGTGGAAAAAAAGTAGAGGTTTATAGTCTGAAACATACGGTAGTTTTGTTTATTCATGTATTTTGTTCTTTGTGCATTTCTGTTTAGATTTTTAGATTAGTTTAAGTCTTTGTCCAGGTAGTTGTGCTCTCTCTATTATTAGTTGGAGATTTCTATTGTATTCACACTCAGAAGTGATCTTCACTCATCATTCACCTATGCTGCCTCATCATCCTTACGTGTTTTACCTGATCTACCATTCAAGTTCTTAATTTTACACTTTTCGGCACCAGACTCTGTGTTCATGTCCCCATTTTTGTTTCTTTTCTTGCTGCTTGGAAAGCTGCTGGAGGGTCATTTTGATGGGAAAATGCAGACTGATGTAACATCTGTAAACATGGGGGGGGGGACTCCCAGTACTCTCAGAGGTCAAAATCTAGAACTGGTGGTGCTGGTTACTTGTTTATGCACTTTCACTATTATTCTACCATAAGAAAATTTACATTTTAGAAAATTATCACTCTATTTTGAGCAAGGTGATATTTTGCTCATTTGACATTTAACTATGTCAGGTCTCCTTTACCCTCGCTTGGCAGAAAAACTAGCATCCTTTTCAAAAGGAACACACATCATGCCATTTGTTTAACTAGCATTAAATCTTCCTGCACTTTCCTTGCAAAGCTGCCAGAGAGTCGACAAAAAATTTCCTCCACAGAAGAAAATTGCCCCGTCTATATATACTTTGTTCTTTTCCCTGAAAGGGGCAGTATTATGTAAAATCAATTTTTAGCTTTACATTGTGTTGTAATGATAATCTCTCATCAAAAACATACCTGGAGCCTCATGTATGAAGTGTGCATATGCACAAAAAATGTGTGGTACCATGTTGTATGCACAAGTCGGCATGTATAAAAATGAACCTTGCGTCAAAGTTTGCGTAAATATAGGCACAGTTTTTTTCCTGCGTGAAAATGCGCTGCAGCCACGCAAACTTTTTCTGTGAACAATATCAAACTACAAAGTGTCAAAACTCACCTAAATGCACTGAAATATGACGACATTTATTTATTTAGAACAAAAAGCATCAGACCTAATTTTTTTTCAGAATTTTAATATTTTATTGTTTAAATTTAAATGATGAAACTAAACTGCATTTATCCTCAGACAATAACATAACACTCACACAAAATAAAGGAAATAAAAATAAAAGGATGTGAAAACCTCACTGGACTCTAGATAGTACTTTTCCTCAGCTTTTATCTCATAAAGATGCAACGAATTGATCTGTGCGTCGAAGTGCATGGAATGCATCTATGGGGTTTTTTCATTCTCACTAAAAAAAGAAAACAGGGTTGGATCAACCGAGTGAGTCCAAACAGATCAGGTTTGATTATTTTTAAGGTGATCAAGGTGTGCTGACAATCACACGTATATAAGTAGCTGCCCAAAGAGAAGCTGTATAATTGTGAAGCACTTTAGCTCTGTCATCACCAATGAAAGGATTCAGAGGCAGCGTGTGTTCAGAGACCACATTGATCTGTTGGGAAAATGTTGATGATGGTTATTGGTGTTTAGATTGCCCTGACTGATCATCCTGGAGCTCTGAGTAAAACTTACAGAAGGAGCCGTGCGGTGCCGGTGTAACTGCAGGCATCCTTCGGTCTTGCCAGGCCCGCTTTGTGAATGTGCCTTTATGGACAGAAAGCATCTCTGTTCTGTAAATGTACAACTTATGCACATGATTCTATTGTTTAGAATAAACTAAATACTCAAGAAAACAGTAACAAAACTAATCTAATCAAAATAAGAAACACAAAACAATGTTACTAAAATCAATTAACAACCTGGGCTTCCTGAAACACACAAGCACAGACATGCATTTGGGTCCACCACCAATATATATATTGCTCAAAAAAATAAAGGGAACACTCAAATAACACATCCTAGATCTGAATGAATGAAATATTCTCATTGAATACTTTGTTAATGAATTTGATTTCCATTGATGATTTTTGTGTGATTTTGTTGTCAGCACATTCAACTTTGTACAGGACAAAGTATTCAATGAGAATATTTCATTCATTCACATCTAGAATGTGTTATTTGAGTGTTCCCTTTATTTTTGAGCAGTGTATATATATGTATATATATATACTCAGCAAAAATATAATCACAACACTTTTGTTTTTGCTCCCATGTTTCATGAGATGGACTCAAAGATCTAAAATTAATTCCAGATAAACAATATTACCATTTCTTTCAAATGTTGTCCACAAATTTGTCTAAATGTTTGATAGTGAAAACTTCTGCTTTGCTGAGATAATCCATCCCACCTCACAGGTGTGCCACATCAAGATGCTGATCTGACATCATGATTAGTGCACCAGTGTACTTTATACTGCCCACAATGAAAGGCCACTCTGACATGCGCAGGTTTATCACACAGCAAAATGCCACAGATTCCGCAAGCATTGACGGAGCGTGCAATTGGCATGCTGACAGCAGGAATGTCAACCAGATCTGTTGCTCATGCATTGAATGTTCATTTCTCCACTATAAGCCTTCTCCAAAAGCGTTTCAGAGAATATGGCAGTACATCCAACCGGCCTCACAACCACAGACCACGTGTAACCACACCAGCCCAGGACCTCCACATCCTGCAGGTTCACCTCCAAGATCGTCGGAGACCAGCCACTCAGACAGCTGCTGAAACAATTGGTTTGCATAACCAAAGAATTTCTGCACAGACTGTCAGAAACCGTCTCAGGGAAGCTCAACTGCATGCACGTCGTCCTCATCGGGGTCTTAACCTGACTCCAGATCGTCGCAGTAACAGACTTGAGTGGGCAAAGGCTCACATTCGATGGTGTCTGGCACGTTGGAGGGGTGTTCTCTTCACAGATGAATCTCGGTTTACATTGTTCAGGGCAGATGGTAGACAGCGTGTGTGGCGTCGTGTGGGTGAGCGCTTTGCTGATGCCAATGTTGTGGATCGAGTGACCCATGGTGGTGATGGGGTGATGGTATGGGCAGGCATCTGTTATGGACGAAGAAAACTAGTGCACATTATTAATGGCCTTTTGAAGGCACAGAGATACCGTGATGAGATCCTGAGGGCCCATTATTCTGCCATAATCCATGAACATCACCTCATGTTTCAACAAGATAATGCAAGGCCCCATTTTGCAAGGATCTGTACACAATTCCTGGAAGCTGAAAATGTCCCAATTCTTGCCTGGCCAGCATACTCACTGGACATGTCACCCATTGAGCATGTTTGGGATGTGCTTGACCACTGTATCCGAAAGCGTGTACCAGTTCTCACTAATATCCAGCAACTTTGCACAGCCATTGAAGAGGAGTGGACCAACATTCCACAGGCCACAATTGACAATCTGATAAACTCTACGTGAAGAAGATGTGTTGCACTATATGAGGCAAATGGTGGTCACACCTGCTACTGGCCTTTTATTGTGGGCAGTATAAGGAACAAGATATAAGGCACTAACCATGATGTCAGATCAGCGTCTTGATGTGGCACACCTATGAGGTGGGATGGATTATCTCAGCAAAGCAGAAGTGCTCATTAACAAACATTTAGACAGATTTGTGGACAATATTTGAAAGAAATGGTAATATTGTTTATCTGGAATGAATTTTAGATCTTTGAGTCCATCTTATGAAAAATGAGAGCAAAAACAAAAGTGTTGCGTTTACATTTTTGTTGATTGCATATATATGTATATATATAAATGTAAAATACTAAATACAAAATTCTCAAAGTGTCATGTATTAATCCTGCAGTTCTATACTATTGGTTTTACACAAGCCCCAAGAGAACCTCAGCTCTTTGTGATCATAAAATGTCTCCACGGGAGGCCGCAATGAAATCTCCTGAATGCGTCTGTATCGCTCTGAGGCGATACAATTTGTCAGTTCTGATCTAACCCAACAGCCAGCTGTCTTTTCTGCTGCATGTTTTCCTTGTCGCATTGTATAAATGCTTCATTTGAAAGGTGCAGATTAAAACCAGGTTTGGGATGAATCCCATCAGGAAGGAGTCACCTATCCCATGCAGACAAGCTGAGACTTGGCAGTAATGGAAGTCGCGTTTGGAGCTTCCTCCTAGCCAAGATGATGACTTTCTAATTGACCGGAGTCGCAGTGCTGGGAGCAACTCTGCCATATTCAAGAACCTCTCTTTATTGGAGACCGCTTGATGTTTCCCTTCAAGCGGCAAAGCCTCTCAAGCCACAACCTCCCCTATGCTCCCCTTACTTCCCACTTCCATTACTGAATGATCCGTGCTGCAACACAGGCACACACTTCCCCTTTTAAAATTTTGTTTTATCTCCATGTCATGCTCTGGCATTATATCTTGATGTCAGGCATGTGTTGTTTAGAGTGATTCACACGCCCTTTGCCGAGGGGTGGAAGGATGGATGGGAGCACAGTCAGGCATGGCATTAATAAACACTAACAGCTATGCAAGGTGCAGTCAAGTCAGCATTAGCTCACAAAGCAATTTCTCCGGGGGTGTCACAGCACATTTTTGGCAGCTTGGCAACTCTTGAGTCTATTTTCACTTTTGTTCAAAGGAGAGAAAACTGTTAACTGTTAACTTTTGTTTTTTGTTAAACATTTTTTTATTTTATTTTATTTTTTTTTAGTAAAACTCAAGTTATTGTGTGGAATAATTCACTCTTATTTTTAAGTCATGTTGTTTCTCAAAATAATGTTAGCAAACTATTACCTGGCTAGCAAGCATAATATATTGTTTTTGTTATGTTGTGAAAATGTATGATTTAATTTGGCTCTGAGGTCACAAAAACAACATATAAACTTTCTCTTTACATTACGATTTGGTATATTTTCTCGATAAGTATGGTCTTATTTTTAAATATATCCAAACTTTTGCATTCTTCTGCCGGTTTCGAGGGTTAATGACTATTGAAAAACAATTTTTCACGCACCTCTTGCAGAGTTTTTTTTCCTTTTCTTTTTTTCAAAGAAAATCCAGCAAATTTTTATGAAAAATATCAGATGCTTCTGATAAGTATAAAATACTGTGGATCTAAAAAACTTGTTTTTTACTGCAATAAAATAAATCACTGTATTTCTTTTGGGTGTTTTCAGTTTGTTCAAATCGGCAATGTTAATTGTATACAAAAATTAATAAATAAATATTAAATAACTTGAAGGTATGTAAGTGGAAATATCAGGGGAAAGATATAGGTATTGCAATTTATTGTTTTCAGTTGCAATACCTATAATTTATTTCCAATCTTAAATAATAACAGTTGAATAATTATCAGTCAAAATAATTGAGATCTCATTAATGATAAAAATAATGTGTAAATGATGTGAATTGTTTTTATTTTCATAGTCAGGCACCATTCTTTTTTGTTTTCCTTGATAATACAACAATAAAATCATATTATTTTTTTACTCAAATTTATCATTCTGTGAAAATCTAAAAAATACAAAAAAATCCTCAGAAATAAAGGAAGTAATGCTCCGAACAAGAACCCGTCTATACATTATTTTTTAAATATTTCTGCTGGGTTCGTCTGGTTATTGTTAGAAACGGAACAAGCTTACAAATACAGGAAAAAGGTTAACTAAGCAATTAATCATAGTGGTTAGTTGTGCTGTGAATTTACAAAGCCTCATTCTTTTAAAAGTGATGACAGGAGCCACCCCCAGACAAATATGCTTCTAGATTTCTACCCTAGTCTGGACAATAATGAGCGATGAAAGAGCTACTTATTATGCTATGTTTCTTAAATAAAGCTTCAGATTTAAAAATTTTGTTATTTTTATCTCCCCATACACCCCACAATCAAAATTGCTGCCTTTCTGAAATATTGAGCACAGGGTTTCTTTGTTTTAATTTAATTTTCGATTTAAATCAGAGGTGAATCAATTGCCGAACAAGACTTGGCAGAAATTCCCCCACCTACCTTAAATCGACGCTTTCTCAAAGCCATGAGTGTTCTTGTTTTGACTAAGTGAAAAACCACAGCAAAGACAGTGCACGGTGAAACCAAGCTTCGTTATACTCTAGTTGGCATATTACCTCAGGAAATATTTTGCAAATACAGAGTTCACATGTGCTGACTAAACAATGCGTTCCTGAACGCTGAAATTAAAAGTAAATAACCAAACCCATTTAAACAGACCGGGAGGAAGAGAGTGAGTCAGCCATGACTTACTGTAACTCCACTCTGCTTTGGGTGACAACTTCGTTCACAATAAATATGACTTATTTTAGGTATCCGCAGGAGGATTGGCTGACTGCATGGGTTTGCTGTCTTGTCAAATTAGAGCATGAACATGAGGTTTTATTTTACTAATGCTTCCTAAAACACCATGGAAACAAAAGATAAAAATCTGCCTTGTTAAAGCATATTAACATGTTTAATGCAGATGCATGAAATGAATACAATAATATGGAATACTATTAAAATGAAAAAATCGTAATACCATTTGCTCGGTTATCATTGAATGGTAAACAAACACACCTTGAAAAGGTCCTTTCTGACAGTATGGTTTAGGTTTGGACCTCTCATTGCGCAATAACAGAGTTAAAATTATCACATTGTCAATGCATCAATATGGGCCCTCACTTCACTCCAGCCCTAAGCACAATCAAAATCACTAACATATATCAACAACCTAATTTATATTTGTTCAGATAAATGTTATTAATTACTTCCAATAGTCTTTTCTCTTTTTTTATAACATTTCTCTTGCCTGTGCCGCTTCCCATACATTGTGTGGATTATCGATGTTCCATCCAATAAGATTTCAGTATCAATGTGTTTTTCAAAGGAGGCCAAATCTGCCCAGGGTGCTCTCAATCGGTACTGCAGGCGTATACTAACTAAACGATATAGCAGAGGAATGGTGCTTTTGACCAATCAGCTTTTAGATTCGCCTCCCAAGGCCTGCTTCACAGCCTCTGTGGATGGTTAAGCAAACCTCATCTGAAAGCTTTGCTAGCAAAGCGGCACTTGTCAGCAACCTATGCTATGGAGCCCTCTAGGGGACATGGAGGGTTTTTTTTAATTTTTCTTTTGCGTTACCTCTCAATAAGTTTTGCGTTCTCTCGCAACAATTTACTGATTAGTTCATGCAGCATAATTGATTACTGCAAGTCTTTCTTACAGTGGCCATGGTGCTTTCTGTGATTATTTCAGATTAAATGACTGAGATTAGCCTGGAATACAGATCAGATAGAAAAGGACTTGCTGATGGAATTGAAATGAAGTGATCAGCTGTTTGTCAGTCACTGAAACTTTCCTGTGTAAAGAGAGGATGAACACAGTTAGAATGTTGTCGAGCAATGTAATGAAGTAGACTTTTATTAGGTTTGCTTTGGTAGTCAGCCAGCATCAAATGCTACTAGTTTGCTAGCTGTAATTTTAAAAGAGCATTAACTTAATGAGACTAACTACTTGTATGGCTTTAGCTTCCACATCATGAATTCTCATGTTTTTTAGAAAAATAAATATTTCCAAATGACCAAACTTGACTTTCTTGTGAGTTTTGAAAAACTCTAGTAACTGCATTTCATCTAGCTTACTGGCAGTGCACAGTGACAAGTTGGGGAGGCACCTTTATGTTCCATACAGCTTGAGAGAACTCTGGTCACGTTTTCTTATACTGTATATCAGTAAACAAACTTTAAATTGTAGAATTCAGGCAGGTGAAGTCATTACCCATCATGCCCAGTGTCTACTGTAATAATCTGCCTGACCAAAAAAAAAGTCACCACCTGGAGTTAACTAAGCAAATAGGTATGAGCCTTCTATCGGATAATTACTGTATCAGCGATTTTGTTTTAGCTGGAAACAAGTTATTTCACCACAACTGGGGCAATAAGTTCCTTCTCATTTCTTAAACAACCATGTCGAAAGACACATCCTGCGGTCGTGGAAAAAATGTCAAGTCTGTTAGCGAATGGTCAAATCATCGGCATGCATCAACCACAGACAAACATCTTAGAATATAGCGAAAACTACTAACTGGGTTAAGAATTGTCCAATACATTATTAAAAACTGGAAGGATTATTAAAAACTTTTCTTCAAGGAAGAAATGTGGCCAGAAAAAAATCCTGAATGATCGTGATCAGCTACTACTTAAATGTTTGGTGAGATCAAATTGAAGAAAGACAGCACTAGAACTCTGAGCTATGTTTAATAGTGAAAGTAAAAGCACATATCATTGTCTTACTTTCACTCAAGGGAACTCCAGGGTTTAAGACTGAACCAATGTGTTGCCTTAAGAAAACCACAAATCAGTGAGGCTCCCCTAAAAAAAGGCTTCAATTTTCTTGGCAGCACAAAGATTGGTCTGTGGAGCAATGGAAGAAGGTCATGTAGTCTGATGAGTCCAGATCTACCCAGAGTTCCAGATGACGGGTGCATCAGGGTAAGAAGTTAGGCAGGTGAAGTCATTACCCATCATGCCTAATGTCTACTGTACAAGACTGTGGGGACAAGTCCTATTATCTGGGGTTCCAGTAGCTGGTCAGGTTTAGGTTTAGCAACAGTATGTGCTCAAAGAATAACACATAGATTGGCCACCACCAGTGATGTCATAGTTACTTTGAAAAAGTAACTTTAATCAGATTACTGATTACTCCTTGAAAAGTAATTTAGTTAGGCTACTGATTATTTGATTTGGAAAGAAACTAATTTAGATTACAAGTTACTTTTTTAGTTACTTTCAGCAGCTGCTGACAACAACCGTCCGCCACCTATAAAAATTACATTGAGCTTTGCTAATACTTATGTAACAGCAAGTTATTTCATAATGGTCACATCAAAAATGTGTCTACACTTATAAGGTTGAACTGAAGGAGAGATTGGTTAATGGTTTCAACTCTCCCCCCCAAAAAACATTAGTAATTTAGTAATTTCTGTGTGTTTTTGTGCAGTTCACTATTGTCTGCAAAGTTCTAAATGGGATTTTAGAGCCTCCTGCCCAACCCCTAACCTCCAGGTTCTGTGTTACGGCTCTGCATTTGCTGTCAGTGCCCAGTGCATAGCAATCCTCCTGCAGATCCACCTCTCAGATGGCCGTACAGATGTGTGCCACTTATCTTAATATTAATGGTTATAATGCCGTTAAGGTGTGAAACTTTACAGACACGTTCAATCTTGGCTTTTTCACATTTATTGTGCTGTTCATATTATGGTAGTCTTGATCTGGAGCGCAACACAAAGCTCAATATCATTCACAGCAAATATTGCTTTGACATTAACAAAGACAAAGCGGGACAGATCATTTGGGAAATGATGGACAGGGAGAGCCTAACTAAAACTAGTCAGGCTCTAGTCAGTCGTTGTGGCTTTTTATGGGTCTCTACTTATTTTCAAGCCCAAATAAGTAACTGCAGGTTCAAAGGCAATCCCAAGAAATGCAGGCCACGACTCCGTACATTTGCAAGCGACTTTAGAAAACAACAAGGCCAAAGTCGCTTATAATAATTGGACTTGGCAACTGAAACTCAAAATAATTCCTGCTTTTCCAGCAACAAAATGCACATCTCACCTTCCTCCTCTGGTTTACATTTCTGTTGCGATGTGCAATCTGCTGTTGACTGTCGCATAGAAAAGAAAAGAAAAATAGTAACGCACAGTGATTTGAATTAGTAATTTTAATCTGATTACTGGATTTCAAATACTAACGCTTTAGGATTACTCATTACTCACAAAAGTGGTCAGTAACATGACATCACTGGCCACCACAGAGTCCAGACCTTGCCCCAATGAGAATATTTGGGATGTGCTGGAGAAGGTGTTGCACAGCAGTTAGTATCTACCATCATCAATGGAAGATCTTGGTGAATGGATGGAAATAAGTCTTCTAACATTGTAGAAGTTTATTAAAACAATACGACAGCAAATGGGTGCTGTAGTAAAGACTAAAGGCAGTCCAACAAAAATATTTATTTTTTGTTGCTGACTTTTTTTTTCCAGTCAAAGTATAAACATAATTTTTTTAGCTGTTTTGTAACTTTTAATGTTTCATGACCAGGTTAACTACTATTAGCAAAACAAGCTAATATTTTGTACCATTCTACATAAACTATAAACTATTGAAGGAATTTCTCTGAGATTTTATTTAAAGTAGATTTAATATGTGTGGCTGGAGCCAAAGTCAGAAACAAAAACATTTTTAAATTATTGGTTTGATATTAAGTACCTATGCTAGCTACTAACCAAACAAGATAACACTGTATTCCTCAGTACGGGACATATTTAAGCACTAGCACAGATTTGACTGTGCTAGATTTTAAACTGCAGATACGTTATGATAAAAACAATATTACAATGTTAGTTGTGAAATAAAAAAACGACTGATATTCATTGCCTAATATGGACAAAGGAACCCACTCAAGTACTGCCTCTGTGCAAGTTAAATTTTGCCTCCTAAGTGTTTCCTGAATTATTTGAGTTAAAGTTGCATTCTTGAAGAAATCTTTTATATTTTAAGCACCTTATATAGTAAAAAGGTTAGGGTTGCAGAACTCGGCAGTATTTTACCTTGGCAATTTTCTGTAGACCAGGTGTTATTTATGAAGGTTCCACACCTGCCCTGCTTGACTCCCTCTGCTAGTAAACAGTCATTTTCTCGAAAAGGCACTGAGAAGCAGCTTGTGTTTGTTCTCTCTTGACAATGGCCCGGTCAACAGGGCTTTCCTACAAAAGCAACATTTAGTCTCACATTTTTTTCTTTTACACTACTTCCTTTGCTTCCTTTTCCTTTTCTTTTTTTCTCTTCCTTTTCTTTCCTTCCCTTTCCCTTTTCTTAAGCAGCCGCGACACATTCGCTAGTATACCGGTGTGGCTTATTCACTGGCCTGTGTTTGTTTTTTGGAAAAGGTCTTTTGTAACCGGAGCCGAGTCGTTATCTTAGCAGAGTGCGGCCCGGGCCACACCAGACATTAACTCATACTTTCACTCTAACTCAGGCAGGAAATAGGAGTATTTTATAATGTCATCCACTCTGTCATGAATACAATCGCTCAGCTCCCTTGTGTAAACTATCACTAGGGACACTGGTTCAAGCCTCAGGAATATTGATTTTTCACTCTGTGTTAAAAAGAAAAAGAAATCTATACAACGTGTGTATCACATCGTCACATACATGTAATTATTTTACACGGCACAGGCACAGAGGAAATGGATTAGAAAGACAATGTGTGAGAGGAGAAGCTTGAACTGTATGTCTGCTAAATTTATCATGAGGCCTTTGGGAGCATTGAAATGAGAACAGTGGCCTATTACTGCTAAGAAGGTGTTTTATTGAGAAAACGCCGACATGCCACCCCAGGGAGGACGCTGGGGGAGAGGAGTATGGCCGCAGCTTAAACCACTTTGTGAGTGTGAGTGCATCAGTTGTCTTTTTTTTCTTTGCTTGTTATATAGAAAATAAAAGCCCCTGCACCCCTCCATTTAATTATTCCATATGACGACTATTGAAATTGTCACTTTTTGACACTTGAAGGCGTTGTAGTCAATAATTTATGTAGGTCAAGCCATCTTTCCCTGAGCTTATTGTTAGTTATTAGCATAGGAGAGTGGTTGCTTCTCAAGCAGACACTTTTGTTTATTTTACCAGCAGTGTTTGCTGACTGGATTGTATCCCAGGAACATTCCTTCATCCTTGGCCAAAAAGAGAAGTTTATGGCTCTCGACATGAACCGGGGAGGTGTGAAGGGTTATGTTCCGCTCTATGTTTGTCATGACTATATGAACAACATAAGGTGTTAATCTTATCTTTAATTCTTTAAGTTCAGTTCGCTCGGACTCCATAACACCTCATTAGAGGATTGTTCCTTTTATTTCATCTTAAATTTATTAGGATGGGAACAAATCTGACCCTTCGGAGATGCTCAGCATCATCAAAGGAAATGATGGAGGGGTAAGAGGAGGGGACGCTCACTCATGCCTCCCGGTGAGTTCAGCAAGATCCCCAGTAGGTGGCAGGGTCTTTTTTTCTTACCCTAACTGAGTGCACATGGGGTGTTAGAGAGTGCAATGATATAATGACAGTTAATTGCTCTCATTGGAATGGCTGGAATTGAATGGATTGCAGTGTAGCTGCTGTACCGTTAGCTGTTAATGTAAGTGGGTTTAAGGTTTTCTGAAGGCAAACTCCAGAGGAAGAGTTTAAAAAACTGCAAAGTACTTTAAGTTGTTTGTTTTTTGTTTTTTTGTTTTTTTTTTGGTTACTACTCAAAAAGTTGCATGTTAAACAAAGTTGTCATAAGAACATATGCTATTTTTTGTTTGTTAAAATTAATAGTGTATTGTCTCGTGGAAATTTTATGAAGAGTTAACAAGAAAACAGTTGTGTCCAAATGAGTCATGATTTTGTTGCGGCTGTGTAAACATTACCATTTAAACGAACAATAAAGGCACTGATAGCGGCTGGTTTCTTTCTTTCTACTACATAGCTGTGTTTACTTATCTACTCTTTAATTAAAGGCCCGTTTTCTTTAAGCCTCCATTGTTTCAGTAGCACGGCCAGAGTCCCAGCAAAAGGGTCAAAGGGCTAATAGCCATCACCCCCCGTTCATTGCTCTCTTGTTTTTTTAAAGAGGCCCCCTCACAAAGGAACAGTTTCACCTACAATACCCCCCTTCGCAACCTCCGCAGCCACATGCCTTTTTTTCACCCCGACTTCAATTGATTATGTTTAGAGAGGGCTGCTTGTGATTGGTTGAGAAGGGCGTGGTTGATTGGATAGTTTTGTATCTTGTCAGCCGGGGAACAACCTCGCGCGTGCAATCTGTCCGTATCCCGAGTAAGGTTGGAGTCTCGGCAGCACCTCTCCTCAACCTGCCCCGCTCCCCAAGCCCGACTGAGCGCCTCTCTCACTCACTCTCTGTCTCTCTCTCTGTCTCTCTCTCTCTCACTCGCTCACTGTCTCACTCTCTCTCTTTCGCTCGCCGCTGAGTTCTCCGCTCTGCTTCACTCCGCACCGCGTGGCCCGACACTCTTGTTTACCCTGCCAGCTAAATGGAGTTTGTCAGGTTTGTCAATATGATTGATTTGTCTGATTTTTGCCAGCTTTCTTGTGTTTAACAAAAAAAAAGAAAGAAAAGAAAGAAAAAAGAACTTGACAATTTAATTTGACCGGGGGATGTGAAGAAGGAGGAAGGGAGCTTTGTTGTCTGTTCGCTGCTGACATTCTATCATAGTAACTGCTTATTTTTGTCATGCCATTTCGTAGAAGCAGATGAGTTATCCCGGGATTTAGTTTGTCACAGAGACCAGTAAAAGAAAGATGATAGCAGATGTGATACCATCGTATTGTGTTGGGCCGGTTTCTACATGGATACTGAATGTGGATGTGCTGCTTTTTAGAAAATCTAATCCAGATGTTTTTGTTTACTTGTTTGCACTGCTGTTTTATTGCTTGATGAAAGTGAATGTTTTTATAGAAAGTTTAAAAACATATGTTCTTTATGGAAAAGCTTTATGTAAGCTTTTCTATGAACTTCTGGCAATGTTTAATTAGTTTTATTTACTTTGCTGACAGTCAACCAGTTCTCGGATCTGGTGGTCTACTGCCTCCTCTTTGAATTATGGGAAGTTTTTAGAAAGACAGGGAATGAGTATGTGTTTTTTTTACACATTGTAACTTTTCATTACTATTAATTCTTCTCTTCTTGTTGAAGAAAATTCTCAAGGTAAAACCTTGAAACATGTTTTCGTCTGGGGTTACTTCTGTGTGCATTTGTGAGGATTGCATCCATATATTTTTCTTACTTACAGCTACAGTTCTGGCTAATTCTCACTCTCTTCAGGGTGTCAGAACGAATTAAGACAGAGGTTGGCGACAGCTCTATATTTGACACAGTCACCACAAACTGTGTTGTCACTCCACATGTCATTCCGCTGTAAAGTTTAGAGCGCATGAAGCTTTTCTTTATGAGATTTCTCCCCCTTAGAAAAAAAACTTTTTCACTATTTCTCTTCCAAACAAAACTAAGAAAAGTGTTGTTTATTCATTTACATTTAACATTGTTTCTGCTTTATTTTATTTTTTTATAAAGTTTCAACTACTTGCATCAGTGGTCCAAAAAAAAAAAAGATGCAGAATGGAGGATGGAGGAGCTGCAGCGTTCTCGCCGTGCAGCCGTGTGGCCGGGACTAGCGAAGTTTGCTTGGAGGGGGCAAGTAAAGAGGGGAGTGTTGGACTGCGAGCTGATTGGGTTGACAGTTTGTAATCAAAGTCGATTTATTGTTCATTAGTCGTGCATTAGCCCTTTCAGACAAGAGAGTTACATGTGCAGTTGCAGCACCTGTCATTTCTGAAACTACTGGATAGGGAATCAAATAGTAGCTGTGTACCCAAAGAAAGAAAAAGGAGTGGTGGGATGCACCCCCACACGTTACTGGGTCTGCTTTGTACTGACCCGCGTCAGTGCAAGGCAGAAGTCCCTTGTTCCTTCCAGACAAGGGAATAGTTTGGAAGTGATATAGGGAATCAACAGCTGCCGTCTTCAGTTACTTCCTGGTATTTCCATGTGAAAACAAACGTGTTTTCATTTGGAAATGGCTTCCCCCACACCTTCCTTTTCTGTAGCACTTGAAGTGTGCACATCTCTGTTCACAAAAAAGGCCATTAACTTTACACTCGTGCTGTCATGTGCCCCAAAAGGTTGAAATGCCAAATGACAATAAGATAACACGATGAGGAAATCTGCTTTTATCTCTCATCCAAAGTCATGAGGATGTCAGGTTGTTGACATGTTAGGGAGAAAATTATTCACTTTTACACTTTTTAAGTTGCTGTTTGCGTATTTCAGTAAAATATTAATACGGACGGCATAAAGAAACTTGGAAAGAACATGCGCCTGCTGTCATGGAAAAGAGGATTAGCCGGCAGAAAAAAGAAACAATCCATACGAGGGATGTATCCGCCTTGTATGAGACTTTGACTACAGTTCCAGTTGAGTAGGATTTTTTTAGGGCCTGCCATCGTAATTAAATCTCAACCCGCTCAAACAATGGCTCCGAAAGCGTGTGGTGCTTCACGACCACGCCAAAGTGGTGAACTGTGGAACACAGACACGCAGATTATGGTGACAGTGCAAAGGTGAAAACGTTGAGCAGCGGTGTGTGTGTGTAGGAATAGTCAGACTGAATATATACGTTAAAACTTATATTTAGCCAAAAAGGTGTGAAATACACACCTGGAGGAATGGCCTGAAAAGTTAAAAAAATAACAGGACACTTCTAAAACAATTCAAGTTTAAATTAATCAGTGCATCAGATTTAGTCAGAACCTTTAATTTTTTTACTTTAAATTCAAGAAAATATGCTTAGTTTTAAGAAATACTTCAATATAATATTATTATATATTACATTTTATTTATGTTGGGGACTAAATGCATGTGTCAGAAGCGAAAAAGTCACTTGCCTTCAGTATTGCTTTCAATACTGCCGGCTGACTCGTCTCACTCTGAATGAATTTGTTTTAACGGAACACTGGGTTTGGGGGCCTCTGCTAGAAAAACTTATTTGTAATTGACACGTTAATTAAAATGTAGTTTGAAGCTTTTTATTTTTACAGTTGCCGTTGATATTTTGTGGCCCCATCGGCCTTCAGAAATAAAACTCAGAATATGCAGCGCAACTAAACTAAAGGTGGCGGTGAACACCCCGATAATTTTAGCAGTAAATATTTACCAAGCTTCCTGATTGTGGATAACGAGGAAAAAGCGAACACCCCTCTGATGAGGTGAGCTGACAAATTGCTTTGCTCTTTCATTTTTTTATTGTTTTTAAACTCATTGTTATAATTAGAAATGATTGTCCTGCTGAAGAATTTTCAATATTTCTTCCATATACAATAATAAAAGCTATTATTGTACTGTAAAAATCTGCAGTGTCTCTATCTGAGGGAAGAAAATACTCTCCACATGAGAGATTTCAATCAACCTGAATGCCTAATATGGAATTAGTCCTTCCAGTCTTGTCAGTGGCTAATTATGTTCACACATCACTTGAATACAATAGCTGCCGTGAAATCCTCATTTTGGCAATGTTTCCATGCAGGAGATCATAGTCGGCATGTGAAGTCATTTCTTCCCCACGACCCCCTTCCCGTTGTCCTACAGTCGGCCAAGGTAGTAAAAAAAAAAAAAAAACAACAGACGGACTCCGGTCTGATTTCATCAGGGGTTATTTGTTTCTTTTGGGTGGGAGGTGTTTTTTTCCCCTTACTTTTTCATTCTATTTGATTAATTCGTCCCACCCAGAAAACAAGATGACTCCAGGGAGCGTGAAAGAAAATTTTATATATTTTTATCTATTTTACTTCTCTATCAGCCTTGCTGTACCTTTTTTCCCTGAGAAGGAGACTGTCCCACTGATATTCACCTTCTTTTCCTTCATTTAATGTGTGCGTGCATGCGTGTGTAATGGCTCTGGCTTGCGATTAAGCATAGGCATCCATGAGGTTATCCCAGTGTTATAACCCTGAGAAAAATATGATGGCATCCCTGTATTAACACATATATTTAATAAGTTATGAAAGCAAAAATGACCAAAGTACAACTAAAGTTCCTTCTGTTGCTAAAATGATTAAACATATGAGCTATTATAGTTATGTATATAGATTTACATGTATCTATATACATGTAAATCTATACTTATCACATCCTTATAAATACAAATGTGATTTTTTAACTAGAATTTATATAGATATATATAGATATATATAGATATATATAGATATATATATATATATATAGATATAGATATATATATATATATATAGATATATAAGAACATGTTTCCTATATTCTTTTGCTATGCAGTATTTTATGAGGTGCAAAAGTCTGTATGTTCTGGTTGCTGTGAACATACCACAGTTTACATTTGTGCATCTGTTTCTGTCTACGTGTATGTGTATGTTTGGCCAGCAGGCCCATGCTGGTACAGTATTTTGCCTCCAGTTACTCTGCAGCTGTGTGAGAATGTTGCTGCTCTTTTGAATGTTTATGTACGGGGAGGCACCTGGAGAGTGCCACACCTTTGTGAAATTCATAAACGTCAGCTATTTCTGGCATCCTCTGAGTGTCCTCTTTTTCCCACACACACACCTCTCGTAGAGCTAGGCTCCACGTATCCCTCCAGTTATTAGTCCGCTTCTGTTTTTTCACTGTGAGGGAGTACTCTAAATGGTGACTGGCGTTGTGTGTTTTTTGCGTTAAATGGGCAGGATACAGTGGCCAAGGCAGTATTTAACAGTTAAAGTACCCACTCCTCCTTTGGCTCATCCCCACCCATGTCACCTCCCCGCCCCTCTGCCCCCTCTGCCCCTTCCTCCCTCTGCCCCCTCCCCCCGGCCATTCTACGCAATAGTTTCCTCCCCCCACTTTGCCCTCCTTTCAGAGAGATTTTCGGTCCTTTAGCACAGGATTAAATGATAGTAGTTACATTGATCAATAGGTTAAGAAGCACAGAATCCCTCTTGCTGCTAATGACCTTAGTAGTAATGGGTAATAAAATGGGGGTCTGTAATAGCCTCTGCAAAGAGAGGAAGCTGCCCTTACTGTTACTATGAGCCTGACAAAAACAAAGTGTGAATCCATGAATTCACACTGTTACGCTGATGGATGCACTGAAGTAGGGAGCTATCGCCTCGCTTTGTAAAGCAGCTGTTAATTATTATTTTCTCCTACTGAGCTATCCACTGTTGTGGAGTTACAAGAAAACAAATGAAGGAGTGCACCTACATTAATAAATGTATTATTCATTGCAGAATAATATATTTAAACTTTAATTTATTGCCATTTTATTAAGTAATCTGAGATCTAATAACTGGAGGGATACGTGGAGCCTAGCTCTATGAGATTTTGTCTGATTTTGCACAGTCAGACAATATTTACATGTTATTATCCACCAATCTTATCTATATCTGCAAAGTTCTGAAAATCAGCCACATTCACATATTTCAATTCAAGTCCAGTGCATTTCGTCAAGGACATGATAAAACCAAATCAGGCATTGTTTTGTATGCTATTTTTTTTAGCCACAACTTGATTTACAAACCCAATCCTTCACAAGTATTTTCTTTGTTTTTCAATGAACTAAGATTATATAAATAAATATTAAATAAATTGATACTGGTAAAAACTGGAATGCCAGGCTATGTAAATGAGCCACCATCTACAGTTGGTGCCCCCTAATATATGTATATTTTTTCGTAAAATTTATTTGTATAGCACATTTCAGCATAACTTTATATCATAATAACATTATGCATTCATCAATTATGAAATGAGCAGTTAACATTACATTTTGTTAAATGCCATCATCAAATTCATGAAGCAAATACACATCAAATATGTTCAACTTTTTTCTGCTTAAAAAAAAGACAAAAATGCAGTAGAATTAAACATCTAAAAAAATCAGGTGGTATTTCTAATCCTCTAGGCTTCCATTAATAAGTGTATTAGGACATATTGGACTCGTATCTCAGCAAGACGAGGGCTGCTCCATTGACCTTCAAAATGTTCATCAAAATTTGTGATGCTCTGGAAAAAAAGGACTTCAATGGATAATGACTGTGAAATTAGGAAATGGGGGGGATGGGGCTACACAAATAACAAGACAAGATGAACTGCATATTAAGATGTAACACGGGGGGGAATTAATATTGCATTTTGTTCCCTGTGCCTCAATGCTGGAAATGAAAAATGTGGAGCTGTTGGTCCTGGGTGGGGCCCTGGCCCCGTAGTCCGGCTCAACAAGCGTAGCGGAGAATATCAAAGCTGCTTCTTCTTCATCTCATATCACAGCACCTTTCTTCTGCTGACTATGGCATGGCTTTGTTTTTGTTTAATGCTAAGAAATGTAATTAAACTCATATGGATGTCCAAAAGAAAAATTTTAAACAGCTAAATTATATTCAGAAACACATGAAAAATTCAAAGGGCTGTCATTAGCTCTGAGACGGCTCTGAAATGTGCCTTCCTCTGTGACGATGGGGCGTCAGCATCAGCATGGACTGTTGACAGGAGCAGAGATGTTCTTGTGTATTTCTTGTCGCGGTCTTCGCGCAAAAAAAGCACAATAGACATAACATCCAGCGCAGTTCCTCGCTGTTTGTCATTTGAATGTTAAGGTAAGGGGATTTTAATGGCGTTTCACATCACAGAGGCGAGTGGCGGCGTTCCCCGACACACTCCGACTGCCTCGTGTCATCGGAGCAATTAAGGCTCTCTGACAACTGTGGACGCTCTCTCAATGTCACAACAAATCACTTGTTTGGAGGAGTCATGCACTTACACCTATCCCTCTATAGAGTTTTTTTGCCGCCGCGGTTCCTCCTCCTCCTCCTCCCTTTCTTGCTCCTCCTTGGGGCTATCTGCGTCTTTAAAACAGCACATCGCTGCTGACAGCGTCTCTAATGAGATAGTCGGATATGACACGGCGAGTGGGTGCAGTGAGTGAACCACAGGAGTTTTAGATGGAGTCTTTCACATCCTCAGTGGGCACTCACAAAATGCTTAAAAAAGCACACACACACAGTTTTGAAGTATTGACACAAATATACTACATGGTGAGATCACTTTTATTTAAGAAAAGTAAAACAATAAGACATGTTGTCCAATGTAGTCATAATAATCTATACTGTTATTGTTGTTGTTTTGATCTGTATTTTAATTCAGTAGTATTTTCCTTTTTCCTTTCGTTTGTCCATTTTATAGCGTATTCATATTTAGAGTGACTGCTCTTTAATTTTCTAAACCATGATTATGCTTTACATGATGAAGTAATCCACCTAAATTAGGGAAGAACAATATAGTGGTACTTATATGGATATTGGCCGTTGACAGTCATTTTTCAACTTATCAGTATTGGTTCAATATTAATCAACTATTAACATATCAAAATTGATCTGGTAAATAAAACCAGGTTCATATTAACAACCGACATTTATTTCCAACTTGTTGCCGTTTGGTAAGTGGAGCAGGTTGATCATGTAAAAGTGACAGTGATGTAGCAAAGCATTGTGGGGAAGTTGACTGAAACAGCAACTTCTTCAATGCTTATTTATACCACATAAACACCTAGTCCAGTTAGTTGCTTGCAGGAGTTCTAAATAGAGTCCATATCTGTTCATAATTCAGCCTCAAGTGCATTCCAATAACATGATGCTCCTGCCACCGTGTTTTATCAATGGGAAGAGAAGTTGTTTTGCATTAGCAAAGTGTTGGGTTCCCCCCTGAAAGGCACTTAACCTGTTTTCTCACAGATTTGTATGTATATGAATCTGTGTGCATTTGTGAGTTTCAACGGAGCGACTGTGACAAAAAGCAAAATTTGACTTCAGTCCATTTACTATTTTATATGTTGGGCAGCTTAAAGAGCAATCTC
This sequence comes from Poeciliopsis gracilis, assembly GCA_911649635.1. NCBI lineage: Eukaryota > Metazoa > Chordata > Actinopteri > Cyprinodontiformes > Poeciliidae > Poeciliopsis > Poeciliopsis gracilis. The sequence continues at coordinate 468,990 of CAJVRI010000688.1, forward strand.
AGAAGGTACTACAACAAAAACAGATCTTGAAGAATGAGTGGAGCGTAAGAAAGGGAGGTCTAAAGATGGGATTTCAGATCAAGTAATCATTGAAACTACATATTCCTGCTTGTTTTTTGTTGAGCAGGGATATGTTCTGTTATTTGCTGACTGTATTTTTGACTGTGTACAGTACATTTCTGTTTTTAATGATTAACTTGTGAAGATAGGGAATGGATATGACTCATGATTTAGTCAAAGTATCCCTAGACCAGAGATGGCAAACTCAATTTCAAAGAGCCGGTTATGGCAGAACCGGCTTGGTAGTTTTGATAAAACTACCCATTAACATTAAGTTGTTACAATCTTAAATTTTGCTGGACGATATAATTATCATTATCCTATTATTATAATAGGACAATTCTGATTTGAGACCATTTTTAAGTGATATGTTTACAACGGATTAATAATGCAAGTTCACTGCCTTAAACACTAGTGAACCATAATTTTTGTACAGAATAGTAGAAAGAGACAACATTTTAGATATCTAAATTAAAACACCAAACAACCAAAACAATAAATGAAACAGAAGTAAAATAAAAAACACAACCAAAATTATAAATAAAATCCATTATGAACTCTGTAAACAAAATTGCCCTTCAAAAAATATTAATCATCAAAATGAAAATTGTGCAATTAATTGTTTAATTACCTTTTGTGACAAGCTGAACTGACATACTGTTTGGCATCTTTTCACATTGATGCCATTTGGCTATAGCAATAAAAACTGCTTTTATTGGATTTATTAAATTATATTTAAGCACAGCTGTCATCTTGAAGTCCTCAGAGATTTAGAGGGCCACAGAAATAGCTTTGGTGGGCCGGATTTGGCAGCTCAATATTTAGTTATCTTTAGACAAGTAAGTTGGCTTTTGCCTTTTTTTTTTTCCTCACTGCAACTTGTCTGTGCAGGTTCCAGTGTCAGTGGCTATGATGACACCTCAAGTGATAACTCCACAGCAAATGCAACAGATTCTTCAGCAGCAAGTCCTGAGCCCTCAGCAGCTCCAGGTCCTCCTCCAGCAGCAGCAGGCCCTCATGCTACAGCAGGTAAAATGCTCCACGCTGTTACTGACTCACTTCTTTCAGACACAATAGTTATGAGTTTTTCATCATAGTTTAGCTTTATTTTGTTGTAACTTTTTTGTTTGACTGAGTTAATTCGTTTTCAGAGTGTGTTTGCTAGCTTTTACTAAGTAAATATTGTTTAATTTCATTTTAGATTTCATTAGTTGTAGTTTTAGTCTTTTTCATACTTTTAATTTTTAGATACAGAATTCAAAAAGGTCAAAGTATTGAGTTATTATTATGTACACATTGATTGGGTAATGAATACGCAACAGAAAGTACCACTTTCAAAAATATATTAAATTATTGTTGAACAACCTACTGTCTGGTGTTTTGTCACAACTTTTAGTTTCAGAAGGATTATGGTGTGCCGTAATTTGCTGCTGTAAACTACTTGTGTGGGGAAAAAATAAATCAAACTCACATATGTTTGAAAAGCTTATATATTCACAAAAACAAAGGGTGTCATACCCCTAATTTCAATATGTTTTAGTTTTATAAATGCATGACATACTGTAGATCCAGGTAGTTATAGTTTTCCCCCATTAATTAAAGTTTTTGTTTACTTCAGTTAACAAAAATGTTTCCTCAATGTCAGTTTTTCATTATTTTGTTTGTTTTATTTAACTGGAATAACTTCGATTTATTTATTTGATTTAATTTTTTTTCCTGTCAAATGAGCAAAACATTGACTCTTTTGGTCATCTTTCTCATTTCCTCTGCAGCAGCAACTTCAAGAGTTTTACAAAAAGCAGCAGGAACAGCTCCACCTCCAGCTCCTCCAGCAGCAGCAACATGCAAGCAGCAAGCAGAGCAAAGAGGTAAGGCTGACATCACTCCGACTGCCTGCCATTTCCAAAATGACTGCCCAGATGGAGAGAGCATGGAAGGAATGTGTGTGTTCTCCCTGAACTCCGTAAGTCTTTCAGAGTGTGGTTTAAAGTGCAGACTGACAAGAAAGAAGAGAGGGAGGGGATCAAGTGCACTTATGCTTCTGATTAGGATGTCAGAATTGCTAGGTAAATGTTAATAACTGACTGATACTGGGCTAAGCATTCGGTCTAGTTGTGAAATTGTCTCCCTGTGAAATACCCCTACTCCCTAAAAAAACATTGAATATTTCACTTGCTGTGAAATATTCAATGTTTTTTTAGGGAGTGGGGGTATTTATTCTGGTAGAGTCACTTATTGTACAAGTTCACCAATTTCAAATGACTCAATTCAAAAAAGGAAAGCTGGTATAGCATGTAGATTTGTTAATAATTACAGTGATATTTTTCAATGGCTTGTTCCTGTAAATTTTGTTGGAAAAGCCCAAAATTGAGTTCAGTTCAGTTTATTTACATATCACCAAATTTCAACAAATTTCTTCATGAGGCACTTTAGAAAAAATATGTTCAAATCAATCAGATTAAGGAGTTAAATTTAATCTGAATTTTGTATCACAGTTTAGTCATTTTACTCCTTAACTTGTGGAAGATTTTTCTGAGGTCACTGGCTCCATTCCATAAGGATCTCGTTCACACTTTTGAGGGGTTAGTAACAAAAACACAAAATCAATTTTATTCTTAGTCTTGTTTCTAGTGCAGATTTTAGTGCATTTAAAGAAAATCATATGTAACTTATTTACTGTCTTGCAGAAGTAACTTTTCAGCAGAAATACAGACATTTGTTTTAAGTCAATAATTCCTTAATTTTCATTTTAAAAGTGGTAGTTCCACTGGCATTTTATTGCACTTATAACAAGACATTTTTCCCATGTTACAAGTGAAATAATCTGCCAGTGGAATTACCACTTTTTTTAATCAATATTAAGGAATTGACTTAAAAGAAGCTTTCATATTTTACTGAAAATTTATTTGTAAGGTTGAGTTGTCTTATTTCAAGATATTTGCACAATAAATTAGATCAAAATTACTACCCCTGAATACACACACCCGTTAAATATTTTATTAACCAAGATGCTAAAGCCGATGACAGACAATAAAAGAAGACTATCCCTTTTGTCCACTACACGTGTCCTCTGAAACAAAAAAGATGATCACGCCTGTGTACTGAGTGTAGGACAAAGTGAAAGGCTAAATGGAAAAGAAAAATAACAGGGTGCATGTAAATCGGAGAAGTTTTTCTTGGTAATTAACATGAAAATGCAGAGGGAGAAAATGCAAGTAACTGTGAGATATCAGCGCAAAGAGTGCTCCCAGCTTCTTCTTTTTTCTTGAATTCTCTCCTACGCCAATAACCCCTCCATCTTTTGACGGGGCTTGCGCAAAGCCAAATGGCTTAATATTTGTTAATGACGGGCGGACAGATACGGACGTCACTTTGGACAAAGTAAATTATTAGTCCATGGTCAGAAAAAGTTCAAAGGCAATCTGGAATTTTTTTTTACTTTCCTGTCCCAGTTAAATTTGGCATTTGGAGAGTAAAAACTGGGGTGTAGAGGGAATGATGGAAAAATTAAGCCTTGCCTCTCGCGCTACTTGATGCACATGCTGTCGAAAAGTGTCTTTCCCTCCCCTCAAAGTTCTAGTTCCCTAATTAATGAACTGTGGGCTTCAGTTTGGACAAGTTGTGGTGTGATGCTCCCATAAATCAACATGACAGCGCCGCTCTTCGGCCTCAGATAAGGCCTGTCACCAAACTCACATCTGATGTAAACATTAGTGAGGCAAAAGGAGAGAACGAGGAGGGGGATGCAATTGATCAATTGAATGGAGCATGAAAAGAAAAGAGGAAGAAAAGAAAGTCTGCTTTTTAACCATATTATGTATGATCACATGAAATGAATTCTCTCTTAAGAGATTCTCTTTTCTTTCTCTTCCCCATGCGCCAGCTTGCTTGCTTCTCTCCCCCCCCCTATTTTTTCCAGCAGCCATCAAAAGACAGAATGGGGAATTATGCAGTGACTCCCCTGTGGCTACCAGACAATAGTCCCCTGTTGTTGCTTTGTGCCCCCTTTTATTTTAAAGACATCAAAATTTTGTTTTTCAAAGATCTTTAACTTTATATTTGAAACTCGACAATAAAGGGGCCTGCCACTGCCACTCTTTCTCATTTGTCAGAGACTGTATTTTTCTCTCCCTCGTGCCACTTCTTGTTAACCTTTTATTTGGTCTATTGGGTTTAGGGTGGGGTGGAGCAGTGGGGTAGAGGAGGGGTTAATATGCCTTCATGCTGGGAGCACACAGGAGCCGCTGTCAGCTGATGGGACTAAAAGAGAGAGGGAAAAATTGTGAAGGGGAGAGGGTTAAATTCATCTTCGCTGCACTCAATTTTCTTTTTCTATCTGCCGAGACGGCCTCTATTTATTTAATGTTTCTGATGAAAGACATTGTTCCATGTGAACTCCCGCCCCCGAAAGCACTATTATCTCCATTCAAGGGGTTGTCAGGGAAGAGAGATGATGAAAAACGAACAACTGCAGATACAGAAAAACTTTAGAAAAATAACCAACTAGGAAAGATCAGATGAGATCCCCGGGTCACCTGTGGGAGATGTCGCTTGTGAATCCAGGGGAAGTAAAACAACATTTCCTGTTAGCCTGAGCTGGGCGTGAGGCGGGTGAACACCATTGAGACCCTTTTGACAGAGCAAACAGTGACTGTAAGGCTTGAACCCATTTTATCTGACTGATTCAGTGGTTTCAGGCCGCCAATCTGTAACCTGTCTACCATGCTGCACAGACATCTTTTTTTCTGTACGCGCTCAATTGTGAGAAGTAAACAGAGTGGTGTGTCCTGTGTTTGGTAAAAGGGTGCGGTGCACAGCCTGGCAGCCCGGCAATGCTTTTAGTGCCCTGTTCCTTCCCCTGCTCCACACCCGATTTGACAGCTGGTCTTGTGTACTCTTGAACAGATCAAGTAGCCTGTTGGGTCTAAGTCAGACTTATTTTGACTTTAACTGTGTGAACGGAGTGATGGTTCTTCAGTTCATTTCATAGTGAAAACCGGAATTTCTGCCAGGTTGGAAGAAGTCTTGACTTCAATTATTTCTGTTTTAGCTCATAAAAGTCTTAAATTGATAGTATTTTTTAATTTACATTTAGTTGCGTCTTCAGTTTGGACGTTCATCAAGGTTTCTTTTTTAAACCTGGCAAGTTTCTGCATTTCTCAGCTTAATATGCAGGGAGTAGGTAAGGAACAATGAGGCTTTAATTTTGAAATTTTCAGTCAGATTTATTTTAAAAGGCCACACAAATCCTGTCTGTAATAGTGGTTGGGATATTAACCTTTTGCAACCACGTCTCTTAGTAATTCTAGGTGCTATGTTGGAGACTGTAGTATTGAACAGAGGGACTGAATTTGTTTACCAAAGTTGTTTTTGCCAGTTTATTTATGGCTTCTACTTGTTTGAGCTCATTTATCTGTGAAGGTAACACACCTGGGTGAGGCTCATAGACTGCGGTATTTACAAAAGTTGTAAATAGCTAGTTTAGAATCCGAGCCCTACCTCCTCCCTCCCACTGAATCAAATTGTCGACTTTGCCTGAAGTCACACTACGTGATATATATCACTGTCATAAAGAGCATTTCTCCTTACACAGGAGCAGCCTTAAAAATATGAAAGATGGGATGATAACGTGTTTTTTTCATACATGTTAGGTTACATGATGAAACCTAACCTAACTGTCTCTAAGGTCACTAATGGCTAGATGCATAATTTTTTCCATTAGGGCTATGTACTTAAATCAATTCTATGATATTTATCAATTTTTTCCCCTAGGAAGGTGTCAATTTTTCATCCGCAAGTATCAATACATTAAACCATAGGGGTCCATAGGCTTATACACGTCTTATTAACATGTCTGATTTGTGATGGCGTAGCAGCAAGACTCTGCCTCCTCTAGGTTTTTCTGTGACTCAAGGTACAAAATGCAACCACAGTATGTCCAAAAGAAAAAAAATAAGTGCAATCATTTGTGTATTGAGAGTCTACAGAGGCTAATAATCTCAACACTTAGCTTCTGGATCATTGTGATCTTTGAGTTTTATGTCAAATCCACATGAATTGAATGACTCAACTAATTTTCTCACTGCATCTTTGATTTATTTTGTCCAGCTGTAGACTCTAAGTTTCTGTCCCATCAGAGCGAGGTATTGTGTAGTTGGGGCTTTAATCAGTTTTCAGTTAATCAATTATCCAACTGAAAACTGATTAAATCAAAATCTATGGAACACAAAATGTCACCAAAATCACTCTGTCCCTCTAAAATCTTTCAGAAAATCATAAAAGTGTATTAAATTGTTTACCAAATATGATGATATATATTGTATAGTGAGTAGAATAACGTGTATCGTATCATATTGTGAGATTATTGTCTACACCCTTATTTTCTATAATGGTATAGTTGATATGTTTCATATAAATCTATGAATGTTAGTCTTTTTACCTTTTAAAAAGTGTTCACTGCAACTCTGTGATTACGCTGAGGGCTGCCGGTCATTATTATTGACAGCTGGCGAGTCATTATGATTCACGGCTGCTATCCACCACCACCATATCTTTCCTCATTAAAAGCTATAAAATAAAATGACAAGTGTGGTTTGCATCGTTATTTGTGCAGCCATTTGTGTAGCATCCCATCACCATTTTTAAAGTGAAATCAGCTAAATACAAGCAATATTAGGTTACAGATGTCTAGTTTTAGACTGGCTTTAAAGGAGGTTATTGGTTGTTTTGATGTTCATCATGGCAGAGTGGCCGGAATTCTGGAGAGTGTGACATCTTGTACAAAGGGTCAGTACAAGTCATCCATCCATCCATCCATCCATCCATCCATCCATCCATCCATCCATCCATCCATCCATCCATCCATCCATTTTCCGGTCACCCTTCTCCCTAACGGGGTCGGGAGGTGCTGGTGCCTATCTCCAGCTGCGTTCCGGGCGAGAGGCGGGGTACACCCTGGACAGGTCGCCAGTCTGTCGCAGGGCAACACAGCGACAAACAGGACAAACAACCATACACACACACACCTAAGGAGAATCTGGAAAGCCCAATCAACCTGACAGTCATGTTTTTGGACTGTGGGAGGAAGCCGGAGTACCCGGAGAGAACCCACGCACGCACAGGGAGAACATGCAAACTCTGTGTAGAAAGACCCCGGGCTGGGAATCGAACCCAGGACTTTCTTGCTGCAAGGCAGCAGCGCTACCCACTGCGCCCAGTACAAGTCATATGAAGCCCAAAACAGTAATTTACTGCTGTTTAAAAAATTAAGAACCTTTTTTTGTAGGGTATGTGTTGGTCTTATATTGAAAGTCCATTGTGTCTCTTACTTTAGGGGCATCAAGTTTCATGGGTTGTATTGAATTTACTTTGGTCTTCTGCCATCATGCCTGCAGTTAGTTTTCTGCTAAGATAGCATCTTCATAGTTCTAACCTCAAGCTCTGCCCTCCTCAGTAGTAAGTGTTCCACCAAGATGGTGTCTTCATAGCTCCAATGGGTACACACCAAATGGGTTACACGTGTCAAAGACTTCTCTGTCAAAGACAAAATCCACGTGTGTGCACTTTTGGTGCGTTCACACCAAACGGGTTTTGTGCATCGGGCACGTCTGGTTTACATTCAAAGACTTTCCGGGGTGTTGGACCCTCCAAATGACGCTGCGCTACCTGTCATAACATGCCTCAGCAACACTTGACGCACTTCTAAATAGACTTTGAATGTAAACCAGAGGTGCCTGTAATTCTCTCGGTTATGGGCATCAAACTGAGATGCACCCAAATCTCAGTTTGATGAGCTTTAGGGGCATGTTTAAATCTGCCCCTAAAAATCTCTTCTTAAAAAAAACAGACAGAATTCAGTTTCTTTTTTTTTTTCTTTTCAGTTAGACTGTGTCTGTTTTGATTTTGGCTTGTTTTTTCACTAATTACGTCAAACATGGTTACTTGAAATGCCAACAAAGTATAAGCACACTTCACAGGATCGAGCTGCACATTTTGATATATTGTAGGGGTTCACGCTGCCATTTGGGCCACATAAATGGTGAAAAGAAGTGGCAGTTATTTTGAAGTGAAGAAAAATAGGTGCCTTCCAGGCATTGCATCTCCTATGCATTGCTATAGTAGGTCCCAATGGCATCCATAGGATAATTCTATCAAGACAAAAAGAGGTTTCAGGTACAATTACTTTTTCAAAAAAGTCCATATTATTTTGGACAAGGTTTTCTTTTCCCTTATTTTGTGTTTATTAGCTCATCTTTGACCGACATTTAAATTTGTTTGTTGATCAGAAAGATTGAAGTTTCACGAAAAAGCAAAAACAGATTAATTCGATGAGAAGCCTAACATTTTCTTGCTGCACTGTGTAATGACTTGACTTAAATCCATTACAACAGTTATGAAGCTTACTGCATCCTGTGAGATGTAAAAATAGCTAAATTAATACCAGATTTGAAAAACCAAAAATATATTGAACTTGCTTAAATTAAAAAATTTTTAAATCTTAAATGTAGCTAAAATTTGCAAAGCTGCTGGCGACCTGTCCAGGGTGTACCCCGCCTCTCGCCCGGAATGCAGCTGGAGATAGGCACCAGCACCTCCCGACCCCGTTAGGGAGAAGGGTGACCCGAAAATGGATGGATGGATGGATGGAAATTTGCAGAGCCTTCAAAACAGCCATTTTCTGTCTCAAGAAAATTACCCTGACCACGGAGTCCAGTTAACAGAGCCCTTCTGTGGCCCTGTTACCTAAATGGAACCACTCATTTATTTTGACTCATATGAGTTTTGGGTGATATTAGATAATTTTCTTCTGTTTATTGTTAGTCCCCGTCATTCGGTTTCTCTCTTTGCTTTCATATTACTTTTTCATATGAGCAAAGTTCACATGTTTCACTTTTTCAAGTCAGCTTCTGTGGGTGAAGCAGCTGCTGTAACAAAATATCTGCAATTACTGGCCTAAATGACTACCAGCCAATCACACTAACTCCAGTCATTAGGAAGTGCTTGAGAGGACCATCCTAAAACTCATCAAGGATAACTTTCCTGCTGATCTGGACAGGCACTGGTTTGCCTATAGGAGGAACCTATCCACAGAGAATGCTGTCTCTATGGAACTACACACTGCCCCGACACATCTGCAGCATCCCAACACTGATGCTAATATGCTATTTGTTGACTTCAGTTCAGCATTTAGCACCACCATCCCAGAGAAGCTTATAGTGAATCTCAGCGACCTGGGACTTTCAACATAATTGCCTTTGGATCAGGGACTTTCTCATCGGCCTCAAGTGGGGAGAATAGGGAACCGCACTTCATCCACCCTGGTCTTCAATGTAAGCACCCCACAGGACTGTGTGCTTAGTCTGATTCTTTTTACTCTGTTCGACCACCACTGTGTAGACATCCACTCCTCTAACAGGGCTCTAATGTTTGCAGATGATACTGCCGTTGTGAGTCTGAACTTGTGACCCTATCCAGTCACAAGTTCCGAGTGACTGGAACTTGTCCCAGTGGTGTTAACCAAAAAACCTGAAGGTCAACACCTGCAAGACCAAAGAGGTCATAGTGGAATATGACCTCTTGGGACAATCCACCCATTTATTACAATTCAAGGGAAGGAGTTGGAACGCATGGACAACATCAAAAAACTGCCCAGTGGATCGTGGGGAGTCAGTTACCAAACCTGAACCTAATATATGAGGCAAACTGCAAAGGAAGGCCAGTTATATTGCCACTGATCCCACCCACTGAGGGCAAAGTACAAAGTGTTTGTACTGTTGCCATCTGGGACACGGTACAAATATGTACAGAGCACAACCTTTTGGCTAAGGAACAGCCTTTTCCCAAGAGCTGTGGAATTAATCTGTCCACTTTCCTTCCTCTCTGCAACCCAAGCACTGATTAAAATTGTATTTATTTGTCTACTTATCAATGAGGGTACTGCTCCAATTTTATTGTGTTCTAGAAACATAATGACAAATAAAAAAATCTTATTCAAGGATTCCAAGATTTTTATTGTCCTACCATTTCACAATTTTTGCTTGTGCGAAATTCAAACTCAGATCCCAGATCAAGAAGTCTAATAAACATATTTTGAGTAAGACTTATAACATATCTTATGTAACCAGTGGGATGTAGAAATCAACTCTCTCTCCCGTTAACATGTGATTGAACGCAGCTTGCTGTGCTGGTTGGCTGGCTGGGGGAAGTGTGTATCCCCGAGCTCAGCACCATGCCTGGGAGACTTGTGAGTTTCCAGGGTGGTTATTAAGCACTTTGATTTAGTCGCACATTGTTTGCTGAATTATGAATGGCTGTAATTAAATTCTTGTGGCTCTAATTATGAATGATTAACTGTGTTGTTTCATTGTTTGTCATTTGCCTCCCGAGTGACTGGCATTAATTAAAAGCGAGAAAAGCAGAGACCTACCTGTTTTAAGTGGACCCATAAAAAACTCCCTCTTAAGATGAAATCTATATAAACTGTGCTCCGTTGTGTGGGAACACCTAAACTGCTTTTTTATAAATCAAGTCACATGTACAGCACGGACTGAAAAAAGACCAAATTGGAAGAGAGGACACGTGGATTGTATAGAATACAGTGCGTGTTTGTTGGCTTATGGTAGTTTTTTTTTTTTCATTTGTGCCTCCAGCAGCAGGTGTCACCACAGCAGTTGGCCTTCCAGCAGCAGCTCCTACAGGTCCAGCAAGTCCAGCAGCAACATCTGCTCAACCTTCAGAGACAAGGGCTGCTCACCATCCAGCCAGGACAGACCAACCTGCCGCTGCACTCGCTCACTCAGGGTTAGTACCACTTTTTACAACTGCCTCTCCACCAATGTACGTAGCTCAACTGAAGTACCATCATGTTGAACTGTGACATCATGCTTGGACAATCCTGCTAAAAGATCAAAATAATAAAAAATAAAACTGCTTTCCGACAACCAGGCCCGGACGCATGGGCGGGCATTGGGGGGCATTGCCCGCCCCTGGACTGGAAGCTGTTTGTTGTTTTTACCTTAGAAAGGCCAACTCTCTGTTATTCCTATATCAATTTGATACAAATAGGAGCTTCCGCACTTCCGATATCTGTGCCTTCTGTCATTTTTTCTTCAGCAGTTAAAAATGTTTAACTGTTAACATCTCGTAACCTGTTTTTCCGGGCTGCCTTTAAACGCAACATGAACGCTGAGATGCTTGCGCTGGGTCATACCTGAGCGGCAATGATGGAGACCTGCTGCTGCTGCTGCACAGGTGTATTAGAATCATGGCAGCAAACGAGCAAAACGCCAAGAACTTGGCACAGTTTCCCCCCAAAACTAACAGAGTGATTTGAGTAATGCTGTTGTATGCAGGTTATGTTGGCTAAGTGATGACTAGCTAATACCAATACAGCACCTTAAGCTTGTTAACAAGTAGCCTGTAGGCTACTGGTGTTGTTGTCTATGTTCAGCTACATAGATTCATTTTGCCCCCCAAAATAAGTCGATGCCCCCCCCTGTTAAACTTGTCTGGAGCCGGACGAGTTTAACAGACGAGTTTAACAACTGTGAAGTTGTCAGCTAAATCTTAAATACACGCTTGATATATATATATATATATATATATATATATATATATATATATATATATATATATAAAAAAAATAAAAAATTCCCTTCTCACCCACCGCGGGTGGTTCTTATCCTCTGAGCTCGGGTCCTCTACCAGAGGCCTGGGAGCTTGAGGGACCTGCACAGTATCTTGGCTGTGCCAAGGACTGCACATTTCTGGACTGAGATGTCTGATGTTGTTCCTGGGATCTGTTGTAGCCATTGATCCAGTTTGGGGGTGACTGCCCCGAGGGGCCCTCAATGACCACAGGCACCACTGTGGTCTTCACCTTCCAGGCCCTCTCCAGTTTCCCCTCCCTAAGGCCCTGGTATTTCTCCAGTTTCTCGTGCTCCTTTTTCCTGATGTTGCAATCGCTTGGTATTGCTACATCTACCACAACGGCTTTCCTCTGTTGTTTGTCCACTACGACAATGTCTGGTTGGTTCGCCATTACCATTCTGTCTGTCTGGATCTGGAAGTCCTACAGGATCTTAGCTCTGGCATTCTCCACCACCTTTGGGGGTGTTTCCCACTTTGATCTCGGGGTTTCCAGTCCATATTCTGCACAGATGTTTCTGTACACTATGCCTGCCACTTGGTTATGTCGTTCCATGTACGCTTTTCCTGCCAGTATCTTGCACCCTGCTGTTATGTGGTGGACTGTCTCAGGGGCCTCCTTGCACAACCTACACCTTGGGTCTTGTCTGGTGTGGTAGATCTGGGCCTCTATTGCTCTGGTGTTTAGGGCCTGTTCCTGGGCGGCCATGATGAGGGCCTCTGTGCTGTCCTTGAGTCCAGCTTTTTCCAGCCAATTGGTAGGATTTAGTGATATCAGCCACTTGGGTTATTTGCTGGTGGTACATCCCATGTAGGGGCTTGTCCTCCCATGATGGTATCTCTGGCACCTCAACCTCCGTTCCCTGTTGTCTGAGACATTCACTGAGCACATTGTCTGTTGAGGCTTTGTCCCTGATGTATTTATGGATCTTAGTTGTTTCGTCCTGGATAGTGGTTCTCACACTCACTAGTCCTCTGCCTCCTTCCTTGCGGCTCGTGTACAGTCTCAGGGTGCTGGATTTGGGATGGAACCCTCCATGCATTGTTAGTAGCTTTCTAGTCTTAATATCTGTGGCTTTTATCTCCTCCTTTGGCCAGCTAATTATTCCAGCAGGGTATCTGATTACTGGCAGGGCGTAGCTGTTTATCGCACGGATTTTGTTCTTGCCATTCAGCAATTTATATATATATATATATATATATATATATATATATATATATATATATATATATATATATATATATATATGAGTGGATCCACTTCAGGAAAGATTTTGAATTTAAATAAAAATTGTGAGGGAAACCTAGATCAGTTATGCTAGCATGACTTTGACAACCTTTAGATGTGCTGTGGAATTTGGTGTCATTTGGTTCAATAAAAAAAAAAAAAATAAAGGTGATCTTTATTAGCAAGCACCTTCACTTGCTAATGAAGATCAAGTGAGCTTCATTAGCAAAAGCTCTCTTGATCTTGATTTTCAGTATGAATACAGACCCTAAAAGCAGGGCCTCACGATCCTTCTGACTTTTTGGGTTTTAGGCAGGAGGTGTCAGAAAAGTCACCACAGGGATAACTGGCTTGTGGTGGCCAAGCGTTTGTAGCAACATCGCTTTTTGATCCTTCAATGTTGACTCTTCCATCATTGTGAAGCTGAACTCATCAAACATTGGATTGTTCACCCACTAATAGGGAACATGAGCTGAGTTTGGACCGTTGTGAGAGAGGTTAGTTTTACCCTACTGATAATGTGTTGTTACAATAGCAGTCCTGCTCAGTACAAGAGGAACCACAGGTTCAGACATTTGGCGTATTTGGTGCGAAGCTATCATTTGTGGGATTATGACTAAACACTTCTAAATTGAAATCCCGCCTCCACAAAAAAATACCATATTGCCACATCACTCAGTAATCAGAGACCAATCAGTTGGTCTCTGATTACTGGCTCCGGCCAGTCAAGAGCCATTCAAAACTGGGCTGTGTTGGATTGTGGCTGCTTGATGGTCACCCCTCTCTGTTTACGCATGTTTGTGGAGAACGTGGTACTAAAAGACTTTCAGATGACCTGATACCCCACAGAAAGGGAAGATCCAGATCGTCTGTATTGCAGGTCTTTAAATTAGCTAGTCAACCATTGATGTGTTCAGACAATGACTTATTAGTAACTGCAAAATAAACATAAGCCTGAAAACACAAAAGTGTAATGTACTGAATGTTCTGTTCTTTTTGTGGAAAATGTTGAAGTGTTGAATTCTAATGAGCTTGTGGATCTGTTGTCAGTCAGTTGCTTGGGCAACGGTCTGTGTGTAGCATAGCCGACATAGAGATCAATAAAAAAGGATAGTATAAGTGGTTTTGAGTTATTTTTCCCTTTACACGGTGTACTGCAATAAATTTGAATAATACCTCCATCTCCAGGTTTCACTTGGTTAACAGTTAATGGATGACAAGTAAAAGAATCATATTTTTGAGATTCAGAGTTGTGCGCATGTGTAATATTTCTGAATATAAATGATAACATGAATCGTGTCTAGATTGTTTGAGCTAAATACCCAGAGAACAAAGCTGTGAGGTGCTCAGTCTGGCTGTTTTCATGTAAGAGAGGGATACACTGAAGAGAAAGTCCTATTTATTAGGCACGAGCAGCAAAAGCGCTTAAAAGACCTATTTTAATCGTACGGTCTCTTCTTTTTATTATGATTCTTCCATCAGATGAATTGGCTTCTTGAGGGCCTTATCATATTCAAAAACTCATCTAACTTGACGGGTGCTTTAAGTCTGCATGAAAATTACATATTTTAAGGTTGTTGCACAGAATCGCACAAGAAACGTCTCAACAGCGCCACTTGGCAACTTTCAAAACATCCTCCACATTGACTACTGGTTTGAAGAACCATGAATCTTAGTACTCTGTTGCACTCCCCAAGATGCAAAGAGAACTCTACTAATGTCATGGTGCACATCAAATAGGGAGTCAGCCATTTTGGATAGAAGTTCCGATTTTAACGGCCTTTGCATTTGATCAAACTCATCCCAGGCATTTCAATTGATCCGGTCCAAACTTGTTTAATTTGTTCATGAGGTATGGCCGAAAAAAAAGTTATATAAAAAACTGACTTTTCATGCCTGCTGAAGGGGCATGGCCAGGCCTCAAAGTTTGCCTACTCTTCATGAAACACGAAACTGTAATATCTCCTACACGTACACTCACAGAGGCATTAAACTTTCAGTGTTTGAGCCCTACAGTATGCAATGGTCATATGATGACATCACTTAAGTCACATCTCTTGAGAGAAGGAATGTCACTTTCTGACCCCTTTCAACTAATCAACATGAAACTGTGTCCAAAGACAGAAGAAAATTATGAAATTATGTTGGTGTAACATGGTTTCCAACACTGACTGGTTTCAGTGGAGCATGTGGGTGTTGTGGCATGGCGAAGTGACCTGTGTTGCCATTGCCATATGTTTGGCTATAAATTCCAGGGATTTGCCCTGAGCTGCACCAAATTCACTGGGATCGATCCATATCCACCCCTAAGAGGAATCCACAACAATCTTTTGTGGGCGTGGCCTAATTTCTCTGCAACACTCCCTAGAATATTTTAAATGATCAGCCCCAAGTCATGCTTTGATCCAGATTTATGAAACTTGGTACGCATGTGTATCTTGTCAGAACGTACAAAAAAGTCTCTTGGAGACCTGGTCAAACTCCACCGGAAGTAGGCTGTTTTTGGGTCAAACCCCCCTTCTTCTCTTTTTTATAGACCTTGTATCTGATTGAACCCGTCCTACAGCTTTTGAGATACAGATTTCAGAATCACTCAGCACAGTCTTGAGGCATCGAAGGTCAAAAGTTATCAAATATTTTTTTTTGCATCAAAGCATGTGGCTTTGTGACAAAATCTGACTATTCACCATAAATTATCAAGGTGCAATAACTTCCTCATACAAGGTCACAGCTGAATGGCACTTTCTATTTCTCACTACAAACCAGCCCTTGCCACATTTACATGGTCAATTGACGACATCACCTTAGCCCCACCCACGTCCAATGGGTAGTCACCTGCTGGATGCCATACTTTCCGTATAGTTTTAAACCTGTGCCAAGTGACATCAAGTGACATAAAATGACACAATGATGAACTCTGTCAATGCTAGCTACTGGCTGAACCATGTAGGTGTGGCCAAATGGCAAATTTCAATCCACTGCTGTATGCATACGGTTGTCTCCAAATCATACATTCATCATCCAATTTGCACCAAACTTTTGTGAACCTCTTAAGAGCCCAATAGCATTAAATTGTAATTTGACTCCACTGCGCTAGACTATTCTATCAATTACATCTCTTCACTACATCAGCCGATCTGCACCAGATTTTAGTTACACCATCATAGAGCACTGCTGAACATATCAATTTATATCGCCGAGAGGACGAGTGCGGGAACTGCACGAGACTGTCGACAATGACGATCGAGTGGCATTGCTTGAACCCCAGCGGCCGCTACGAGGCCAGAGCAGTGCTGAGCTGCAATGGCTGTTCGAGGCTGCTTGCAGCTTTATTTATTTATTTTTATTTACTTGGAGAAGCAAGTGTTACAGACGATCTCTTCTGTTACTTGTGATGTGCAGAATCACAGCAGGAATACGTTTGGTGAAAATTTTGTATGCAGTTACATAAACATGTAGTAAGGTGCACTAGTCAGATGTGAACAAAACTCCAGGATAAAATGCAGTGGGTGACAAAAAAACCTAACACTGCACGTCACCTGGAGGACTTCGTAACCACGGTGACAAATGGCAAAGGCTTTATTACGCTGTGGGGATCCTATTTCTTAAGTTAGATGGGTAGTCCTCGAAACCTGAAGAGATTTATTTTCCAGTGCGACATCAGTGCTGTAGAACTACAATGGATGGAATAGATCAGCATGTTTTCATGGGACACCATGGCCTAGTCAAAGTCCAGACTTAACTCCGAAGTCCAGACTTAACTCCAAAGTCCAGACTTAAGTCATTCCATAAATGACTTAAGTCATTTATGGAATGACTTTAAAATTGTTCATAGAAGATCTCGATCAGTCTGACTGATCTTGATTTGTCTTTAGATGTCCAAAATCAACTTTTAGAAATAAAATCTCAGTAAAACATATCTTGACCGTTTACAGTAAAACACATCAGAGCTTGTGACAATCATGTGACAATTATGGGGAAAAAAACTTCATTGTAGTGTGGCAACTTTTACAAGGCTCCGCATGTGAACTTATAACTATATAACCTGTGTGATCTGCTACTGATTATTTCCTTTTTCACAATTCCTGTCAAAATTTTCATAAGTCCAGAAAGCAGTGGATTACTTCTAAAAAAAAAAAAAAAAACACACTCTATTCATGACTTCACTGACAGGAGCACACCTTCAGAAAATCTCCAGTTAATAATTAACCATTTTACTATATTGTGAGTTGTTATAAATAATTCAGTAGATCTTACACAACTTCTCCTATTGTCTTAAATCACTTTAGCTTTTTAAACCCGCTGCTTATTGATGAAGGGATGATCCACCCTGTACCTGTGACTGGCTTCCTTTATCAAAGAAGTTTATTGTTTCTAAACTGCTTGTGAACTCGTCATCATGAAACTGTTTCTCGATCAGCAGTCGGTCCTGTTTGGCCATAAAGTGTATTTCTTTGTTTATGTTTTGCAAAGGAGTGGCTCCCTCGTGACAAATACGCCGTCATAAGGGTTTAACAGCAATGACTATTCATTCCCCAGCTAAGACAAACAGTTTTGAAATAACAAGATAAAACAGAAGGTTATGGGGGGAGGAGAGTGTACTTAGGTAATAGGCAAACACAAACAGGGTTTGTACAGTGGTGTTATTGTTTGGACTGGCCGTGGAATCAGTTATCAGCCTGTAGACGATTGCCAAAGGCGCAGGGGTGGGGCTCTTGCTGTTGTTCCAATTGCACTTTGTTGAATCGCAGCATGTGTGTGTGTGTTAAATGCCTGGCGAACACTCACACACCCCATGAGTAAAGCACATATGAGTGATAAGGTCAGGTACTTTTGATGGATTTCACAACAGACTCAGAACATCCTGTTTATTCAGTCTTATCTCCAAATACCTCTGAGACATCAGATGCTTGTCCGGTCCTGTTTCTTCATTTCACATAATTGTTTTTTGATACAACTATTTGATTTATCAGGATTGCATTCTTAAAGTTGTCAAATAGCTAAGTATGAATTATGGAGGTCTGAACTAAAGATGCTTCTTCCCATTCAATTTTTTAAATTAACCTTTTTATTGATAAACGACATTACATTGCAATAATATAATTATATTGCTTTTGTTCTTATTTTTCAGTCTTTTTTTTCAAGAAAAAAGAAACAAACAAAACAAAAACCAGACCTTGGATGGTTGGGAGAATTGCTAGTATATTCAATCATTGAAATTACATTTCAAATCAAAGTATCAATCTGAATGACAGTAAGGTTTACAAAAACTCAGACCTATCAGGCTTGATGTAATCTATCCATTTTGACCATATCTTGTAGAAAGTGTCCCTCTGTACTTTGACATAAAAGGACAGTTTCTCCAGTACATATATCTCTTTCATTATGTTAACTCAGTATTCAATTGTTGGACCTTCATGTTTTTATCCACTTTTGTAAGGGCATTTTTACTCCCAGACAATAAAATGTACGGACGTTTTTGATCAATATGGTTCAGTTTGCCCACCAGTAACTTAAAAATATGCAGTCAAAGGTAAAAAGAAAGTCAGATGTAAAAACATTCTGTAGCTTCTTCCTATTCTTAATACAGCAGTCAAGTTTAGAATACATTTTCAAGGGGTTCATACTCCTAAAAATTAAAGCAAATTTCAAGAGTATATTTTGGGAGTTTTATGTGACTGACAATGAAATGGCAATGCATAAGCGGAGGGAAAATTATGCATTGTTTTTAATAATATATCAAATTAAATCTGACAATTTGGGATTTGTCTATCTCTTCCAGCTGTGCCCAGAAATATTTGCCCATTGTCCAAAATAGCTCAAACTCATTCATAGTGGCTGACAAGCATCTAGGATAATCATTTCCATGGTGGTAACTGGATTCAGGTCTGAACATTGACTGGATACTTCAAAGACTAAATGATTTGATCTAAATCATTTTATAGAGTGTTGGCACATTTTCAAAAATTCTTACTGTTATGTTCAAGACGTTGTAAGTCTTAAAACTCTTTTTTTTAAAGTTGGCTTTATATGCTTTATATCAGGTCTTACATTTTGCAGTGGAGGGACTGGTTTATATGCTTATTCTTGTGTGTGCAGACTGTCATTCTATGATTGAGGCAATTGAGGCTACAACAATCCAAATTCAAAAAGACTTTATTGATCCCAAAGGGAAATTAAATGTTTTTGGAACTCTTTAATTCAGATTCTTCAAAAACTAATTGTAGACAGTGATGGCTGTTGGCAGGGAAGATCGCTTGTAGCGGTCTGTGTTATATTGAATTTGAAGAAGCTTCAGATTTTTACTTACATCCCTCATCCAATTACCTCTATCCAGTTTCGTTGTCACTGTCAGAGTAGCATCCCCACAGCATGATGCTGTCACCTCCATATTTTGCTGTAGGGATGGTGAGGGTTAGTTTTCCATCATATAGAGCAAAAAAAAAAAATGTGGTTTTGATACTAACTGATCAAACCACCTTTTTCCTGGTTACCATGGCTGCTTTTCAGTTTAATTTTCTCCTTGTTGGGCAGATCCCAATACAAAATCAGTGAGGCTTGCAGTTTTACTGTCAAAATTGTAATCCATTTTTGCAAGAAACTGCAAGTAAAATTTTCTCTTTGTTAAAAAAAATGAATGACGCTTCTTTTGACAATGTACCGCCTTGTCCCAGGTTGTTCCATTATGTCCAGCAGGCTTGTTTTTGCTGATATTTAATTGTATGTCTCCATCTGACAGCTGTTACAACACTCAGGTTAGTGCTCCCAGCCCCCAGTTTGTCCTTTTATTCTCAACATTTTCTGCTTGACTGTTTGAAGTTATTGATGACCTTTATGTTTTCCACATCACTAAACCCTTTCACACTTCAGCGGGTCAGGCCCACAGTGCGAAGATCTAATCTACGGTTTGCAGATAGCTGTTGGCACTGTCTTGGAAGTGATGGGTTGATCTGCTCCGTTTGTGTCCCAGTGATTATGGATTCTAAT
The DNA here is from genome assembly GCA_911649635.1 of Poeciliopsis gracilis. Lineage (NCBI taxonomy): Eukaryota > Metazoa > Chordata > Actinopteri > Cyprinodontiformes > Poeciliidae > Poeciliopsis > Poeciliopsis gracilis. The sequence continues at coordinate 488,911 of CAJVRI010000688.1, forward strand.
TTGGGGGCAGTAAATTGCCATGACTTTTTAGCCGATTATTTTTATTTCTCTCATTTGAGAAATGTGGTTATCAGTGTAATTATTTGAAAAGGCCACTGTTAATGCATGTAATCAGAGTCACTGGGATTTTCTTTTTGTAAAGTTGAGAAAATGGAAGCATCAAAAGGTTTCCAAACAAAAATTCACTGTAGTACACTAATGAAGAAATTAGGTGTGCTTTTTAGTGCATGTGATGTTATGTACAGAACCCGTTTGATTCCTTGTGTCTTATTTCTTTTTTGGCTGAGACAAATTACAGCAATTGTTCCGCCGAAGCATTGGTCCAAAAGAGAGCTTTGGAATTAGCTTTTCAAAAACACAGATAGCACTAATTAAGTATAAATGTATAGATAGCAGGTTTTGAGTGGAAAACAATTGCTCACTTTATCGGGTGTGTAATTTGTCACTCTTGTTGTAAATTTCTTTGACATTAATGTTCAAAGTGTTGGAGGCAGCCAGACGGTATCTGTTATAAATTACTGCAGTGTGCTTGGTTAGGATGTAACTCTCATAAATATGAATTTGATCTGAGCAGTACCCCTTCACACACCCAGCCCCCCTCTATACAGACACTCTTTTCCCTCACCTCACAAAAGCTCATCCTGTTGGCCTTATAAGTGAGTTTTTGTGGCTCAGGTGGTTTGAAAAGTTGAAAGGTATTTCAGTCTTCTTTGGAACATTTAAATATTTGAGTTCATTCAACAAATTTTAATGTCATGCATGAAGAAATAGATAGTTATTTTTAATTCAGACAATTTGGAGGGTTTTTGAGAAGAAAACAAATCCAGACTTTGACTAGGCCACTGTAAAACATGATTTTTTAAAAATCCCTTTGGCTCCCAATAGCTGGACATTTTCCTTCAGAATTCTACACTATAGAGCAGAATTCATGGCTCCATTACCTTCTGCGGGCAGCAAAGTGGGCCCAGACCAAAATATTACCTCCACCATGTCCTTTTTTTGATATACTGTTATATCTTTACTCAAGATGTGATGCAATGCACACGTTTGAAAAGGTATGTTTCCAAATATTTTGGGTTTTTTGTTTTACTCTGTCCTGTATGATCATAAAATAGGATAAAATAGAAAAATTCTTTATTGTCCCACAGTGGGGGAAATTAACAGCAAATTTTAGAAAATTATTTAAAAACATATAAGACAAACAAGAACCAAAATTAAAAGTGAAAGCAACATCATACAGCCTCTGTCCACTTGACAGCGCATTTGGCAAATATTCCAAATATCCGGCCATCCAGTTCAGTAAGAGTCCAGTAGCATATCTTAAAATTTTGGCTGAAGCCCAATCTTTCAGTAAGAAGTTATTGTCACTTCCTGTTTTGTATTACTGTCTGGATGAGTTGTACCTGGGAACATTCAACACTATTTCATCTTTTCACCAGTTGTATATAATGGCTCTCACTGTAATTCACAGACGTCCTAAAGCTTTAGAGATGGCTTTCAAACTTCTCCTTGAGACTGAAAGAAGTTACTTTATTTCAATTCTGTTATCTTTCTTTAATCATGGCATTCCTTAAGTGTGCCAAAAAAGATAAAACATGCCAAATCCAAAAGGGGGTACATATTTTTTCTGAATACTTTTTCTACAGCTCTGTCCATGTGTCACACCTTCAGAGGTTTTAAACACACTAGAGAGAGCGTTCCTCTACCTGTACAACGTCATTCAAATTGCTCGAGGACAATGACAAAACAAATTTGCTGGTAGGATGAAAGCAAAGAATGTGGCAAGGCATGAAGTGCACGTAGAGTAGCGGCACGTTGGGGGCCGTGTCGGGTAATGCGGCTGACCTGTCAGTGATTGATACGTCCAACACTAGGCTACTGGTAATACGTCCTGCCGCATTAGGTCAGGACATATTTCAGAACAAAGGGGTGCGTATCAGCAGGCCGGTGATTACGGTAACATAAACAGGGGTGCAGTAAAGGTCCCAGTCTGCTGGAACAATAAACTAATTGCGGTGTCACTTTCCTCTCCGCCATGGTACCGATGCTCCACATGTGAGAAGTAACAGTGCGGTTCACAGAGCCCAGTGCACTGGGGGGCCATTTTTTATTTTGGGGGATGATGGCCTGCAACTGATGTCATTATGAACCCTAAATCAACTTTCTACTTGCTTGAACATGGTCACCTGGGTACCCAAGGACAAGGACAGGAAAAGGTTGAAGAGCTCGGCCTGTCTCTGTGCCAGAGCTACCTGCGGAGGTAAAATTGAGTTGCAGGGGCAGTGATCAATCAAGTGTCCCAACAACATACATTTTTTAAAGTGCTTGTCCGTATTTCCCAGTCGTAATGGGCCGGAAGAGTTGTGTTGAAAAATGGAAAGAAGAAAGATAAACCAATCTGCACAAAACTGGGCAGCGACGAAAAAGATTCCACACTCCAATGTCATTATGTTGTCCTGCAGTAATCAGATGTAAGGAAACGCAAAATGTAATACCCGGGGAGATATTTGTGTAATGATCTTTTATTGTCATTTATGAGGGATCATGAGGTATGGCTGTTGTTGGGGTTTGAGGAGGTTAGGGGGTTAGATCAGTGCGAACAAAGAGTAATAAAGCCGGTGGCATGTTGGTCTCAGTCCGTTGCCTCTCTCATCACACTGGTCGATCTGGCGTGGTTTCATCTGACAAAACAGCAGAGTCGGAGGGGGTCACCTGGCCTGCTGGGTAATTGAGCTGATGTTGGGCTGCCCCGTCAAGCAAACCAGCTAAAAATATATCACCCACTGTCACCGAGAACTGAGTAGGTATGGGGAGGACATGATTGGCCCCGCTGTCAGAGCATTGGACACTCACATCAGTGTTGACCTTCCCCTTCGAAACCCTTTGAAGGAAAAAACAACTTTTACTCCCAAATGTCTTTACATCACCAAAAACAATGAGGGATCTATAAATATTGAAGCTGGAAATCAAGAAGCGGCATATTAGTATGCCGTAACACAGGCAGCAATGTTAAGCATGTTTAGCCTGTCATAGACGTGCGCTTCGATTAAGGCACATCAAGGCATTGAGGGGAATAAGGGCGAATACAGGCAGACAGAATAGAGCGAGAGCGGCGAGATACGGGAATGAGGAAAGACGCTGCTTGGAACGTGGAAAGGTTATTGATTTGTCCTGCAATCAGTTCCTGCTCTTTGATATGCAAACGATCTAGTGTGAGTTTACAGAAATCCTATCAGAACCATTTTACAGTCCTTAGTCCCTCATGTCTCTTCGGAGTCCTACGCCTCATTAGGCCAATGTTCTCTATTACCAGTGTAATTAAAATCTTTAGTAGCTTATCATATTGAAAATGTTTTTCTGCTGATCGCATTGAGATCTTCACCTCAGTTATTTTTCACAACAGGAATAAATTAAGACTAAGCATTTTGCAGACAATGTATTAACAATCTGGCACTTGAAAGGAGCACTTCTGCTATCTGTAGGGATGTTGATCAGAAGTGGGGACGTGGATGAAAGGGGGATCAAATAAAAGATAAAATCATCTTTTATTTGGCAGTGCTCATTTTGAGAATGACTTTAATTAATTGCAATTCTAGATGAATGGTCTCTCCCATTTACTTTGCAGTTCAACCAACCACATATCCGCAAGCTTCCTTCACCACACCGAAAATATGTGTCTTGTTTTACAGATTTAGAAAAAAAACACAGCCTTGCAGAAGTATTCAAAACCTAAGAAGCCTTTCCATATTTTATCCTGTTCCAACCTCAGATGTGTGTGTGTGTTTTGGGGGGGAGATTTGAAGTGATTAGACACTGAGTTGGGTATAATTGTGCAAAGGTGAAGGATCCACTGTGTCGATTTACATTTACACCTAGCCCCTCTGATTTAGTACCTAATAGAACCACGTTTTGTTTAACTAACAGCTGCAAGTCTGCATATGTGTGCATAAGCTTCAAATATCTAGAAACATAAATTACACTCCAGTCTTTAATTCAAAATTGCTTAATTGTGTCAGAGTGAATGAAGAGTGTCAGATCAATTTTCAGTACAGATCTGAACTTTAACTATAAATGTCTCACTTGTAATATTTTTTTTTAATACAAACTATTTAAATTGTATCTTTGTTAAGGGGTATAGTCCTAAACTCCAGTTCCTTGCATTTTTAGTCTCAGCTCTTTTTTCCGGCATTGCATTCAGCCCTATTAATTCTAACCAGTTCCTTTTTGTCACCTGAAGAAAATAATCCCAATAGCATAATGCTCCCACCACTTTGTTTCTTAGTGGTTAGCATGAGGTCAGGGAGGTTTGCATAGCAGGTTTTCCACTAAGGATGGACTGATATGAAAATTTAGGCCAATATCAATGTCAAGATAGAAATATAAATCATTTGATATCATGCAGATGCCAATATATGGTCCTCATGACTTTGTTTATTCACTAATGAGGCTGCAATAGTCTTTATTCAATGGTATGATACAGAATCTTTACCCCAAAATGTATGGTGTGACTTGACAAACTGCAGAAAACCTCAATCTGTATGAATACTTTTGCACTGGATCCTCCTAGTCACTTCTGAATTTTTTTTGTTTGGCCAAAAAGACCTTACCTCATTCTTTGTATCAATTTATCCTCCTTTCTGTAATTTTTTAACTCGGAGAATCAGTCTCCCGTCTCCATGACACGGAAAGTAATTTGAATTAAAGCCACACATGGCGTCAGGCGGCCCTCGCAGCCAAGCGCCGCTCCGGCCTATTGGCCACCACGGGGGAACTAGCAACCGCCGGCCGCCGGCCGCCAGCCACCACAGAAGCTCTCACGCAGCTTACAGCACCTCCACCCGCACGGCACCGCGGAAGCTGTTGTGTAGATTCCAGCACCGCACCCACGTGCCAACGCAGAAGCCGTTGCGCAGTTTCTGCGCCCGTCCACCAGGCGGTTCGCACTGATGCGTTCGGCGGCGCTCCCTGACGACGCACAAAAAATGTGGTACAGATTGGTGCATTTAGCGAGGAGATATAGCTGGTGGATTAACCTAGGGGGCGCAGTGGAGTCAAATTACATTTCAATGCTGTTGTGCTCCTTAGAGGTCAACAAAGGTCATACATATCAAGTTTGGTGCCAGTCGGATGATCCATGAGGGATTTATAGCCGATCTTATGCACATGGTGAAGGACTGCAGTACGCCATTTCTACACCCAAATGCGGTTCGGTCAGCAGCCAGCATTCCACAGAGTTCATCATTTTATCGATTTAAGTCAGTTTTCAGATCATGAAACTCATATAAATGATAGAATAACAGTAAAATATACAGCAGAAAAAACAGGTCACTCTATGCTAAAAGTGGGCGGGGCTAACGTGATGTCATGAAGTCACCATGTAAATGTGGACAGGACTGTTCTGCAGAGAGAATTAGGAAGTCTGGTGCAGCTGTCATCTTGCATTTGGAAGTTATTTAATCTTCATCTTTCATGTCAAATATTCAGTTTTACACTAAGCCACGCCCACATGCTTTCATGCTAACTACAACTTAGATGGAAATGCAGTGCAATTTGAACCTTCTTCTAAAATCAGAGGAAAATTTTAAAGTTGAAGATGTTCCAGTTTAATAAACCAAGGGCAAAGCACATTAGCAGAGCACAGTTAACTGTCAGCACATTAGAACAATAACACAGGCTCAATCCCAGCCATTAATTAGGTATTAATCACAGGAAGCGCTACAACTAAATATTAAAACCCCAATGGATTGGTAATAAGATACTTAGCCTTTTTGTCAGAGCTCTGAGAGACAAAACTTTAAACAGCTTCTATGCATAACAACAAACAAGGCTGAATGTATCAAACTGGATGTATCAAACACACTATTCAGTCTCTTTAATTATAAAAACGCTAGCATTACAAACGTTGCAGGCCTGACGGACTCGCTTAGCATCGTCCTCGGAGTTCGAAAACATGACGGCTCCTATAATCAGCGTTACTCACCGCGAGTTACCAGTTTTTAAACAATAAAACTGCTCCAACTCCGCTTCAACAGTCCGCTCCGGCTCACGAGAGTTGTTCGGATCTGTAGCTCCAAAACACGAAGCAAAACGTTGAGCGTGGTCCGGTTCTATGGCTCCAAAATCCGTGCAAAATGTTCAGGAAACGTTAGCAACTCCAACTGGTTAGCAAAAAAAAAAAAAAAAAAAGTACAGTCCACAGCGTAATACGCCGAACGTAGCAGCTTGCTTCTGCAAGCTTGACTGACCAGTAAGTAAGTTATATAGATGCATTTACTTGCAGTAGTAAATAACAGTTATTAAAAAACGCTACATTTAGTGCGTGTTTTAAGCCAACAAAAACTATCTGAGGGTTTACATATAACCTTTCAGGTTACATATAACCTGTCAGTTTATATGTAACCGCTATCCTTTTGGAAATTTCACGGCAGACGCTCTCGCAAAGTTTAAATGCGTCCATGCGTCCGTCGATCTGTTTGTCATTGGTGGAGTAAGACTGACATCCACTGGCGAAATACTAGTATAGTTATTCATCTAATTTTGCTGTCATTCTATGTTTCATTGGGAGTAACACTGACCCCTACTGTCGAAATACTGATATTGTTATTCATCATATTTATCCGTGCCGAAAGAGCGTTGTTTCATTGGTGGAGTAACACTGACCCCAAGTGGCGAATTAAGGAAATAGTTTCTGAACAGTGGCAGCTGATCAATCATGTACTTATTATTTTAACCAAGAATAATCAATATTTTTAGTGTAAGAATTATTGGAACAAAGCAAAACACATAACTATGTATATTTAAATAATTATTATGTTAAGATGGCCTTCATAAATTATATTTTCAGGGCTGCATTAATGTTGAAGAGAAAATTACGTCTTTTACCAAAATAGTTGACTTCCTGTAGGATTTAGACCATGGCTCCAAGAGACATTTTTGTACATCCTGACAAGATACACATGTTTACAGAGTTTCGTAATTGTAGGTTAAAGCATGGCTTGGGGCTGATCATTTAAAAATTTTTAGGGGGCGGTATAGAACAATTAGGCCACGCCCACCAAATATAGTGATGGATTCCTGTCGGGGAGTCGACGAGGATCCATCCTAGTGAGTTTGGAGCAGCTGGGCCCGAAACTGTGGAATTGAGAGCCAAACGTATGGCAATGGCGTTCCAGGTCACTTCGCCACGCCGCCACACCCACCTGTTTCATCGAAGCTGGTCGGGGTTGGAATCCTCAACACACCAACATGTCTTCTGTCTCTGGGAACAGTTTCATGTTGATGAGGTTAAAGGGGTCAGATAGCGACCATTCACAGTAAAACATGACACTTCCTGTTCTCAGGGGTCGTGGCCTAAGTGATGTCATCATTCAACCATTGGGTATTGTAGGAGACCCGATGATCAATCACAGTAACTTTGGTGCCTCTGTGAGTTTCTGTGTAGGAGATATAACAGTTTATGTTTTTATGGCGAGTCGGTGAACTTTGACCCCTACTAACCCCATTTCAGCATGCTCCAACACTCACCGTTTTGATAACTTTAGATGGGACATGCCTTGTGAACAGACTGACCGAGTTTGAAGCCGATCAATCGAAATCCCTAGGAGGAGTTCGATCAAATGCAAAGGCTGTAAACAGCAAAAATGGGGTCAAAATCCGATCTTCAATCTAAAATGGCCGACTTCCTGTGGGGTTTAGACCATGGCTCCAAGAGACTTTTTTGTACGTCCTGACAAGATACATATGTGTGTCAATTGGTTAAAGCCACGCTTTAACCTAATTGTAGGTTAAAGCGTGGCTTGGGGCTGATCATTTAAAGTTTTCTAGGGGGCGCTATAGAAAAATTAGGCCACGCCCACCAAATGTTGTGATGGATTTCTGTCGGGGAGTCCACGAGGATCCATCCTAGTGAGTTTGGAGCAGCTCGGCCTGAAACTGTGGAATTGAGAGCCAAACGTATGGCAATGGCGTTACAGGTCACTTCGCCATGCCGCCACGGCCACCTACTTCATCGAAGCTGGTCGGGGTTGGAATCCTCAACACACCAACATGTCTTCTGTCTCTGGGCACAGATTCATGTTGATGAGGTCAAAGGGGTCAGATAGCGACCGTTCACAGTAAAACATTACATTTCCTGTTCTCAGGGGGCGTGGCCTAAGTGATGTCATCATTCGACCATAGGGTATTGTAGGAGACCCGATGATGATTAATCACAGTAACTTTGGTGCTTCTGTGAGTTTCTGTGTAGGAGATATAACAGTTTGACCCCTGCTAACCCCCCTTCAACATACTCAAAAACTCACCGTTTTGATAACTTTAGATGGGACATGCCTTATGAACAGACTGACCGAGTTTGAAGCCGATCAGTCGAAATCCCTAGGAGGAGTTCGGTCAAATACGAAGGCTGTAAACGGCAAAAATGGGGTCAAAATCGGAGCTTCAATCCAAAATGGCCGGCTTTCTGTGATACTTGCACTATGACATTAATTGTAAATTTTGAGCATCTTGGGGAGCTCTACAAGTGTACCAAATTTCATGTCTCTACGATGAAGTAAGTGAATAGCAAAGGGTCCTTTGAAAATTTCTAGGTGACGCTATTGAGCCATTTCTTGTGTGATTTTTGTGTTGACCTTAAAAATCAAAATTTTCAAACTCCCTTTATGCTTCCGCCAAGTTTGGTGAGTTTTTGAATATGTTAAGGCCCCCAAAAAGCCCCCCAAAGAGGTGGGAAGAAAAATAATAATAAACAGTACAAAAACAATAGGCCTTCGCAGCGCTTAGCTGCTCGGGCCTAATAAATTATCTCATCTCAATTCTTGGTCTTAGCCTGAGTGTCCGCCATCACTTGCAGGCATTGAAAACATACATCCTGTCGACACCTTTCCAGCAAACAGAAAAATTCCTCCCTGTCTTCAGGTGATTTTTACTTTTTTTTTTTTCAAAGCAGTACAAGTGCCACAGCGTGTTTGACTCACTAAATGAGGTTTAAGTCATCTGTGTCAATTGGAGGCGGTGCAAAGCCTTAAGTATTTTGCACATTAATGTGCTTGAGAGAATATTACCCCCGGGTCCTGTTTTTCAAGGAGACAGAGGCTAGGATGTTTTCCAGTGTTGCTATTCTGAAAGTCTTTTGTTTTTTCTTCTTCACATCTATGTTGTTGGGAGACAGTGACGATGATTATTCAGATTTCATGCCTTGTCTGGAAGTTAATTTACTCTAGGCATGAAATTTGCGTGAATGCCAGGGATTTGTGTATACAAACATGCTTTGAATCATATTGAAAAAGAAAATGGAAAGAGAGATGAAGGCAATGAATGGAAGGGCTGTTGAGATTCTTGTTGTACCCTGTAGTGGAGTATTTCCTAATTAATACTCCAGCTTTGTTTACAGACGCTTTGATTTAATTAGGCAATGAAGAAGAGTTGGATTAGCTACTAATTGATTTAATTATCCAATTTGTTTGTCTCAGGCATGATTCCAGCAGAGCTCCAGCAACTGTGGAAAGAGGTGACGAATGCCCACGTAAAGGAGGAGCGCAACAACGGCAGCAGCAACAATGGCCACCGAGGCCTCGACCTGTCTTCCTCGGCGCCACAAAAGAACCCGGTCCTCAACCAACATGTTGCCACCAACGGCCAGTACATGAGTCACAAAAGAGATGGGTAAGTCTCATTTGCGACTATAATGTTAGGTGATGCAGTTTTTTAATAGAAAAAAATATTGTTTTATTAATTCATTCTAAGGATGCATTCACACCCACCCTTTTTAGTCTGCTTTAATTGAACTCTAGTTTGTTTGCCTAGAAAGTCCGGTTTGGTTGGGCAGAACACCATCTCGGACCAAAAAAGTGTACTGTGGTCTGCCTAAAACCCTAGGTTTTTGTTCAGTTTGAAGTGAACTCTGGTGCGGTTCGACTGCATATGTGAATGCCAAGCAGATCAGAGTCTGCCCCAAAATCAGGAAGTGGCATAGCGCAGGGCATTCTGGATAACTAAAACCAAATACAACAACAACAAAAAAAATCCGGTAGTCTAGGGCTAATGAAAGAAATGCCTTCTGTTATTTTACACAAACAATAGAGAAATTTCCAACTGCTAAAATCAAGTACCACTATCAATACCAATCTGTACTTGAAGCACAATGTTTACTGTTGACTCATTTATGCATGCACTGAAGAAATAATTCTGCATTATTCTTAAAATGTAAAATGTAAAGTGTAAAGTTCATATTAACTAAAATACTACATGTTATTAAAGGATTTGTATTCTTGGAAAATGTTATAATTCTCTTAATGGATAATAATTGTCATAATTTCGTTTAAGGATCATAATTCATTCAAAAACTTAATGGACTCTTAGCTATGTATGTTATCAACATGTTCTCTGCTGGGCTCCTCGTGGACAAAAATTATTATTTTTATAATGATTACATCTCCTATGAGATTAACTAATAGTATACAGTGGGTACAGAAAGTATTCAGATCCCATTAAACTGTGCCAAATCCCTGTAAGTATTTCCTTTAGCACATGTACAAATGAGCCAACATTATGCAACGTGCAGTGACAGCCACTTCATTTTTTTTTACATTTTGCAAAGAAAGAAGTTGTTCTCAGCATCTATTTTTTGTTTTGTTTTGTTTTCTTCTGTGGTTCTTGGTGCAATGCCATCCCAGGCGAGGAGAGTAACAGGTTTCTCAAAGGATTTGGTTTGTTTGACACAGTGCAATACACAGTACACAACCGCACCAGATAAAAATTTAACTCATTATGAGAGGCATTTGATTCTGAGTAGAGTGCATATGTGAGAAAGAGGAGAGAAAATGTGTCTTTAAGGAAGAAATTAATTTGGCATTTACACATTTGCTTGTTTTCTTGCACAAAAGAGTAATCTTTGAACTGTCAGCGAGGAGCCTCCAGGCACCATGAGCTCACCGCTGAGTATCTGACTTGTGTTTCAATGATCAAAACCTAAGTGTCAGTATGAAAGTGATGCAGATGAACACATATTTAGCAAAGTAAGTCAGGTGGCCTGTAGAAGTGAAGAGGTCGCAGGATGCTGGTGGGGAGTGATTATCAAGAGGATGTTCTCTGAGGCTTTTTTAAGTGTTTTAACACATTCTACACATTCTAGCAAATGAACAAATGAACAATCCATGACTTTCTGTGGAAATATATAATGTGCAACACTAGTGCCACCATCAAAGCAAAGATATGTAGGGCTAAAATTTCCAAAGCCAGCTATATTCATCAAAACTATTAGCTGTTAGCAGTAAGCCACCAGGTCTTATTAGGAAAAAGACTTGTGTCCTACAGTCGAAAACGTAAAAATGTAAAGTTGTCTTCTTACTGTAACGTAACTTAACGTGTAATCTTTGTCAAGATTGAACTTCTCAGCAATGAAAGAAAAAGTGCATCGGTGTAACTATGTCTCGTGTCAGTTCTTACAGCCTAATTCATAATTGCTGTGTGGGGTACATAACAAATTTTTCAACTGCTTCTCTTATGACTAATCTTTGTACAAACTAGTGCTTTATCAGCCCCTAAGAGCTGATATGAACTGCTGAGGCTGTTTGATTGAGGAACACGTATTCCTCAACTAAAGGAATACGTGAGCAAAAGATTTTCTTAGGCCTGAGCGATTCATATACAAGTAATCATATTCATATACAAGTCAAATTCAAAAGAACTTTGGAAGACGTTTAATTCTGTGGGCCTGTTTTTCACTTAAAGGCCTTGAAAATTATGATGGAGGACATTATGAAGTGCTGCAAAATAAAATGCTAATTTGACGGTACTACATTAAACAGAAAATTTAAGGTCTTGGTACTTTCAAAAAGGTTTTGGTACATAACATAATGTCAAATCATTACAAAAAGGAAATTTTTTTTCCATAGAAATCTTCTCTGAGACCTACATTCTCAAAAAAAACCGAGTGCTCCAATACATTGCCCCCAATTTACTTCATTTCAGGAGACTAGCAATTGACCAATACTTACACCGATCCATCCATCCATTTTCTTACGTGCTTATCCCATTGGGGTCAAGATGGGGGCCTGGTGCCTATCTCCAGTCAACAAGCGAGGGGCAGGATACACCGTGGACACGTCACCAGTTCATCACAGGGCTAATACTTACATGTCAAACCAATCTTATCTACCTGTGCAGATAAGATTTTTGACCTTTGTTTTGTCAAAAAAAATTGAAATTGTGGTGTTTCTATTAAATAAGAAAAACGTTAAGTTTGTTCACTCATCATTAAAAAACATCATCATCCTCCTACCACTTCTTGTCATCCTCGTCTTTGTGGTTTATGCCACGCCTGTAGTAACATCTGGTTGTTGATCACGTAACTTCTGTTATGTGACAAAAGTATTTCCATTTCCATTTTGTGACATAAAACAAATTTTGATAAGGCGAAAAAACACCAATCATAGTGCTAGTTTTATCAAAATAGCACAGTTGCTTTTTCCAAATTGGCAGTTTCCATGAAGCAAAGATATTATTGAAACTTTAAATTGCCCAATTATGTTGTCAAAAGAAATGCAACTTGTGGGCGGTTAAAAAGTTGCATTGTAGGCCTGTAGGAGGTTAAAAAGCCTTACCTACAAGCAGTTGGCTTGTAGGTGCCAGTAACTTTAGTTCGCTACCTTAGCGAACTAAATCTAAGGTAGCTAACTTAGCTTTAGTAGCTAAGTTGTTCCCAAGTTAGTCATTTTGTCACTCAGTGACAATTCAGAGAAAAAATCTGCCAACACAAAAGCTGTATCGGGCAAAATCAGAATCGGCATGTCAGATTTTTTTGGAGATCAGTGCATCCCTAAGCGAAATCTTGTCATTCAAACAGGAATCATCTCTGTGATTCTCCAATCTTGTAAGTATAAGTATAACAACAGCTCTGGTAGATTTTTATTATTTGCTGCTCTTTGAGGTCTAAACTGGAGTAAAGTGAAATCTAAGCATTCGCTGCTACGTCAATAAACCACAGAGTTCCAGCCCTTCATTGTCAAACTGAATGTCTGTGGTTTGACAAATTGCTTGAGGACGATATTGACTCACCAACTCCATCACACACTGTCGCAAAAGCAAGGTGAGCTTTGATGGCAGCAAATGGCAGGAAGCAACTCGAGCTTTAAGGCTCCATGAAACATAAGAAAAGACATAAAGCAAGAGCCGGCAGCACCGCTGCCTCACACCGACTGTCAGAGATTAAAGAAGATGTCAGTGGCAGTTTAACACGAGCTTAAGTGAAGAAGGCAGTCTTGGTCTGAATATTTTCGTAGCATCTTTAGATCTGTCAAAAAACGAGCAGGTGATTCTCCCCACACCCCATCTGTTCAAGGAAGTGAATTACCCATGCGGACTTTCAAAACGCTCAAATTACCAGGAAAGCTGTGCCGGAATAAAGTAAGCTACAAAACATTCCCCCATTAAGTACCGCATGATGCTAATTTAGATCCATGCACAACCAATAATCCTTTCTCGCTTTAATTTTGGCAACACATAAATCATGCAAGTATCAAAAAGCGTCCTGGCTCTCTTTTGATGATGCGTGCTCAGTTCTAATCAAACTCCATGGGAGGAAGAATGAAATATTATTAAGTATGATTATTCTAAGCAAGGCTCTGAGAAGAACGTCTGTGTTATAATCCTGGGATTTGAATAATCAGGTTGAAGATAATGGGGCTGGGCCGATCCTGGGCGTAAATAGGGAACATCCACTCATCCTCCCCGCACTGAACTTAATGAACTTTTAATTTATGCAGCTTTGCGCGAGTCCCTTTGTCATGCCACAGAAACAAGCTACTCTGCAAGACAGGGGCCCCCGGTTTTTCCTTCACTGACTGACTTGAGATTAGTTTACAGCAGGCCCTAAGTACCATGTACTTAGTTTCATGTGTCATATAAAAATCTGCCCAGGCACAACGACGCCTGCAACTAAAACCTTTAAGTGCATCCACAGGAATCACTCATGGGGCTTTGCACTTCCGTCTTAAGGAAGACTGAGAAATTCAATCACAGCTCAACTTGACACACACTGAAGACAAGGCATGTGCTCCTACTGCTTTCAGTTGTTGCTAGGAACACGCTGAGAGAGGTGAGAGGCGGGGAGGTGTGTTTGTTTAAATAACGTCCCTGATACGACCCAGAGCCCGAGTCACTTTATCTGTCAGGCGGTGTTATTTCCCTGTCAATGAATGCATGATGCATAGATGGTGATATACCCCAGTGATCGGGGTCATCTTTATTCGCTGATTTGCTTATTTAAATCAAATGCCTGATCTGTATCTGACATCAATTCCCAATCCAGAGCTGCATCAGCTTTGCAAAGAGGGAGGTAAAGAGGGAGGGGTGTCTTCACAAAGCACTTGGCCCACTTTACTTCCCAACAAGCATCAGTAACAACAGCTCAGGGACTGTAACACAGCAGTCTGTTAAGGAGATAAATAATCAGATTTGGCAGCGCTTCCCATCTCTCTCTCATGCCTTTCATTTGTCTTACACAAGAAAAAAAAGCAAATTAAATCATTTAGGGTAAAGCTTGCAGTGGTACCAGAAGGAGGGAAGAATCCAGGAAAGATCTAGAACATTAAAGAGGGAGTGAACTGGAGGGGGCAGAATATAAACCTGAACCTGATGTATTGACATGGCCCTCTATCTGACTTCAATCTTCCCTTCTTCCTGACGGATTGAGTCTGTCAGAATGGGAGGCTGTAGATCTTGACTTATTTATGGCCCAAATTGTCCATTCAAAGTAAGTGGGCTTGAAAACAACTCCCCTCCAGCTGTTAGAATCATCTGAGTACATTCTCTTCAAAGAAAAGAGTGAGAGTCTGTGGACATCTTGGTCCTCTAAAGGAAGCTGAAGGCAATGCAAGTTTTCACCTCACTGCTGTCGTCATTAGAGTATTTCTCAACAAAGATGCTTTAAAATAAGACAATAGAGGATTGCTACTTAATGTTCTGGAAATTTATTGAATTTCAACATTTGGAGTAAAAAAGAGAAATGAACAGAATTTGGTGGAAAACAATTACCTGTAGGGAGGGTCTAATGAGTTCCTGCAATGTTGAAATACTAAAACGTCTGTCTCATGGAGGGTCATCTAGTCAGTCTGACACTCTGTCCCAGGTGGCAACTTCTCCTTTAACCTCTTCATCATTGTTTTAAGCAAAGGTGTAAAAAGGTAAACATTGAACTTTAATAGTTGTCTTTAATCTATTTTTTTTAGTTTGAGAGTCTTATTTTGAAGTAAGAGATAAATGTCCTCGAGTTGTCCTGTTGTGTAGTGAGAAAAACCTTTTGGAAAAACCTCCATAACTTCTGAATTGTTTGTGTGGCAGCATTTTTTGGTACAAAAGAGTGCTATTTCTGAACACTCTTTAGCTCAAAACCAAATTTATTCCAATATTTTCCGGGGTCAGGGACTGCCGCCTCTGATACATAGCTGAAGTAGTCAAATACTTTTAAAAATGCTTATAACTACCTATTTTAATAGCTAATAGGTGTTCATTTTTGCTGCTACAGGTTAGTCCATCATACTTTGACTAATCAAACTTGGGCTCTGTAAAACCTTTACTCTGTTTTGGAAAACCAACAAACAAAGTTCTTCAGAACTTTGTTTGAACTTTCTCATGAACTCAATATATTGGGCTGTTTATATCTTTTTTTAAAATCTGTTTCAAAAGTATAAAAAAAGTTAATTAATTAAAATTTAAATAACATCACTAAACTTTTATTTGTCAGATTAACTAACATTAGTTTGGTTTTTGAGTCTCCTGCTAAGATCATAAAAATAAATGCTCAATATTTTGCATTTCAAAAGTGATTTAATAGTTGAAAACCCTGATTTAATCTGAATCTGTACCACCAAAATCATTGTTCCTGAACTAAAAATGGAACTATTCTTCATTTATTTTCTAAATGAAGAATAGTTCTAAGATGTCAGTGGCAGTTTGAAACAGAAACAGAAACTGCCGATGTTTGTCAAGTCTACAGAAATATCTGTTTCAACCATTTTAAGAGGCTTGAAACATATTCTTCATCTTTCCAAACAAATTAAAGATAAGCTCACAAACTGCACATTTAGATATTTGAGAAGATTTGAGTATCAAAAACATTGGAAGTGTAACAAGAAAAAGGTGAAACATCTTTGTACCAAACTATGGAATCAGATGCTACCTCAGTGTTTTGTTGCTTTCTGATTTGTGAAATATTGTAGTATTAAAACTTGACTTGAGTGAACACATTTTCAAGATGAATGTTCTTCACTAAATATTAGGACGTTATAAAACCTGCTAATTGGTCTGTAAGGATTACATTTTGAATTGGTATGTGGGTTTGAGCCCACACACCTGGGTCATAATCAACCATATCAACCATGATTGACCGCTGTTTTTTTCAGGGTTTTGTAGTTGACCTGTGATAGCAACATCATAGACCAACTACAAAATCCTGTAAAAAACATTGGTTAATTATGTCTTTCTTGTGGTTGGATTGTAATGACAGGAGACCCTGTGTATGCTGCACTCTTCTCTGATTACAGTAATGTAGCTCATGTGATGTAAATTCTGGTATTTTATCACTGTTAGGCAGCTACGGTTCAAAAAGTCTCTTCTGCCACCGGCCAATCACAGCACTTTGTGCTCTCTGATTCCTTACACACTCTGCATTTTAATATTTTGTTAATACAGAATTAATCAACAAGCCTCCCTCTTAAAGAATGGAAAAATAATAGATCTTTTTAAATTAAAAAGCAGCATCACCTGCACCAGGCTGCACATTTCCTTGTTAGACACTCATTATAATTGGTTGTCTGCCATCTATTTATCAGCTGTATCAAGACAGAGGTCTTAATGTGAATGCATAATTCATAATTGAATTTAAAAAATCTGATTTTTGAAACAGGCTGAAAAAAAATTCACTAACTGGGTTTATGAATGCTTGACTGCTTCCTAATTGCTACACAATTATTGCATGTAATGAACAATGTGAACTCTTAAGTAAGTAATTATAACACAAGGAAACCTGAGCTGACCTCTAAAATTCCCTCCTTGACATGCAGCTTTGCGAATACTGACCCAAATGATACTTTAATTTAAATGCTTGTTTAATCTTGCCAAATAACCACAATCTTGTAATTTCCACTTTTATTTTATTTGTCAATTTGTTTTTAGATTTTTTTTAAACCATACCACATGAATCATGTTCCAAAAACTAATCCAGCGAAGTGGTTCAGCACAAATTGGGCATTATTTTTTATTGAATACATGCATAACAATGAGGTGGGGTTATTCTCATGTGGGGAACACAACAGTTTCTTGTGCCATGAATCTCCTTATCTTTTCCTTCTGTCTTAAAGCACAGGCTCACGCTGGAGAAGAAGCAGCAGCAGTGTGCTTTTGGCTCACTCGCCATCCGCCAGAAGCACAGGTGGCAGCAATGTAGGCCAGTCCCCCAGGCTCTAGTATTTGAAAGTTGTGTGTCTTGTGTCCATATGGCTGCCTGTCCTGCCTTTCTAGCAGACACCGCTGCCTCTTCTCAGTTCTGATTGGGGTTAGCTGTGGTTCCGCACACTCCTCTGTGCCATATGGAAGATGTTGTAATGTTTGTTTTTCAGCGACATTCCCGCTATTTAGACTGATAGTCCCGATCTTTCCCAGTAGACCTATTCTTGTCAGCCCCCCCAGGTGACATGAATTGGGTCGGGAGATAAATTGGTGCCAGGTGCGGATGTTTATATCTTTCCTTCCTTGTGGAAGGGTCCGGATTGTGTCATAGGCCTCCGCCAGGTGGGGGGGCTCTTGGATGTGACACAGTAGCCAGGGAAGAAACTGTTCCGTCCATCCGAAACTGTTCCGATTAAAGAGAATTGCAATGTGTTTCAGTGATTCTAAATAATTATGTATTGATCTGGTCAGGCTCACACAATGAGTGTCACCCTGTTTTAAAGCAGGGAAGAGTAATGATCACACAGGTAAGCCAATTCTGGCAAAGGCCAAAGTTCACAGATCATGTAGAAGTCAATTCTTTTTCTGTGAAAATAAGACAGAGTACATACAGAGATGATTTGGATTAACAACTGAAACTGTTATCTTTGATATGTTATAATTTTTTTCTCAACCTCTGAGTGAAAAGAAATTGAGACTGTTTTTCAACCAAAAGTTTCTGTCTTGCAGGTCAGCGCTGGAGGAGCTATCCCCCCACAGTCACCCTCTCTACGGCCATGGCGTCTGCAAGTGGCCCGGGTGCGAGGCTGTTTTTGATGATTTCCAGTCTTTCCTAAAGTAAGTAAATTGCCGCGGTCAGAGGTATGTTTTTTGTCTCAGTTTGTTTCTCTTTTTTTAGGGAGTGGGGGGGTCGATTACATGTTTTGTTACCCCTGGCTACGCAGATGCACTGCAGGTGCAGCCGCTTGTTATTCCTCAGTCTGGGTTAGCCTGCTCTTGAAAAGGGCAATGCAGTGGGGAATCCCTTCTGGGAACTGCATGGGCCTTTAATTCCTGTGATAAGTGCAGTTCCCATGGTGACCAGGGGCCATTTTTCCCAAACAAACAACGGTGGGATGTGGCAGCTCGTGCTCAGAGAGCCCTGCCTGTTTGCCCTTGTCACCGGTCAGAGGGAGTGCTTTCCAAATTTTTCTTTTAGTTTGTCCTTTGTTTGGCTCATGAATCTCCTGTTTTCCATCTGTGCCTTAAGTTTTCTTTCTGTTTTTTTGGGGGTGGGAGATTTTCCCACAAAATCAATACCAAACCAGGGTTTGCCTGGGGCTTAGCAGGTCCTGGCACTGAAGCAATCCACAAGTTAAAAGATGTTAAGTTGACAGGAAATGTAAAAATATTACTGGGTAATTATATTACTGGAAAATATTGCAGACAATACTTAAACCCACAATTATAGGGCCTTGAAAACAACAAATCAAAAAATGCAATTTAAACACGGGCCACAGATATGGAAATGTAACATTTGTTTCATGAGAATATCAATGCTGTTATCTATGCTGCTTCAGATTGTAAATAGTTTAACATTTAAATTTAAGATTGTAAGGGCCTGGGAAGTTTGTTTGTAAAAGTTCAAAGAACAATCTTCATAATTAGATTGTTTTACCACCATAGAAACCATTTTATGCTGTCAGTTTAACTTTTGAATTTGAGTTCTGTTTGTTCATAAATACATCTTAGCAAATTACAGTTATTACTGATTAATTTTAAGCAATGGCCCCGTTTCTCAGATTTTACTAAATCCATGCTGAAATCCTGTTGGTGGTGCTAATGCTCTTAGCAGCAAAAAAGGCCCATACATCAAATTCTGCTAAAGACCTCATACAATCTTGGACCTGCCCTGCATGATGAGCTAAATCCACTGTACACCTCTGCTTTGTACAGAGGGTGAAATGGAGAGATTTAATTTATGTAACTTTAGAAGCTCTTCCAATTTGTGTCTGTTGAGATTTTAATAAGGGGCACAGCTTAAGTGTTTAGGTTGCTCTAGCTTTTTTTTGTGTGTGATCTCCACGTGCTGCAACTCTGCCTGAATGTAAGTAAAAAAAGCATTTGATATGATGACTTTTGATGCACTGTGTCGCTGCAAAAATTACAAAAATAATGATAAAACAATAAAACCAGTGTGCTGCAGGGGTACGAGACGAATGCCCAAGCTCATCCACGGGCTGAACCACCAGCTCAGTAACACACACTCAAACCGGAAACACATACATAAACTTTTATCAAGACACAGAGACACGCACTAGGCAGCATGTGAGATGTAAACGCACACACCACACATAATTCCTTGTTCACAAAGTCATTCTCACTGCACTCTTAATACGCTTATATTAAAACAATTTAATTTCTGACTGTTTGTGTGATTGTTTTTCTCGTGTCTCTCTTTCTACTCAAGAGAGAAAATCATTGTTTCAGTCCGGTGTACTGGTCACAACTAGTCCCTTTTTTGAAAGACAATTTTATTTTCAGAATTTCTATTTTATTTATTGTTTCTGGTATTTTAGTTTTATTTATTTTGGACATTTAAAATATCTTCCAGTGCCAGAGTTAGATGTTTGTTAGAAATGTTGATTCGTCTTTGAGAGAAGATCAACAAGCATTATTGTGCCATTTCCATTTTACTACTTGAAAATGGTCTCAAAACAAAAGCAGCATTGTTTATTGCATACTATTGCATATTACATTTGCTGAACAATTTATAACTGCCTATATCACTAATCCTTTCTTTAAGCAATTATACAGCACTTTGTATAATTATATGCGATTGTATCGCATATAATCCCCCAAAAATACACTAAACTTGTACACACAGAGCTATAGTCGAGTCTGTTAGCATCTTTGCAATCTGTATCAGTGATGCAACTCTGTCCAGCCTACGTAGATCCTGGCTTACTGATCAACTTGGTAACCCAATACACAATAGTGCCATGGATACAGAAGAGGGTGAAAACATCTGCACCAGTGGTTAGCAGATGAACGGCTCGCTGTCACCTCATATTAGTTGCGCTTAAGCAAAACATGACATTATTCTGTTATCCAAAAACAAACTGTCAGCTCATAGAGAAAGTTCTTTCGGTGGTGAAAAAAATGCTTGATGTTCCTCAACATCTTAAATCTTCTTTTAATCATTTTCATAAATCCTCTTTGAACCTCCTTATCTCGTCAGAAGGTACAGTCGCCTCAGTTCCTGTCTCAGGGAAAAAACTGTCTGTGTTCTTACTTTCAATTAATAAACATCCTGCAATACATAGTTATTAAAGCATGTGCTCATATTTTCCCACAAAGACAGGCACACTTAAAATCAGGGAGTGTCGGTTTAAATCTATCAGTATTTATTGTATTCTGACATTGCCTCACCCTTTATTTATAGAACTAAGGGAGAATTAAAGTTGGTGTGCCCGGCAGAGCTCTGCCTAAAGAAAAAAAAACTCTTAAGTGCACTCAGCTCTTGTTTTTACAAGTGTTTTTATCATGGCAACATCTTGTTTACTTTAGTTGCCTGCTCAAACTGCTTGGAACATGTTAAGAAAACATTTGGGAGGAGAGTCTCCACAAAGCCGCCTTTGTTCGGCAGTAAGAGCGGCTCACCAAGGTGTTAACGCTCAAAACTTTAAGCGCTTCCACATGAAACCTGGCAACCGACACTGCTGCAGGCCTCTGACAAAAAAAGTATTCCAAATCAAAAACAAAAAAGGAGTACATCACACTTTCTAATGCTGCTTCAGAAGTCTCTCAAGGTTGGAAGTCCGACCAACCATGGAGAGAGACCACGGCGCAGAGTCAGCGGAACGCCATGGAGATGGAAAGATGAGGAGGAGCTCCTAACGTCGAGCAGATTTCAGTGTGCACGCCAACAGCAACAACTGACACTGGAACCGAATGTTGCTTTAAACAGCATGAGTATTGGTTTTATCTGT
The DNA here is from genome assembly GCA_911649635.1 of Poeciliopsis gracilis. Taxonomy (NCBI): domain Eukaryota; kingdom Metazoa; phylum Chordata; class Actinopteri; order Cyprinodontiformes; family Poeciliidae; genus Poeciliopsis; species Poeciliopsis gracilis. The sequence continues at coordinate 510,324 of CAJVRI010000688.1, forward strand.
GAAGGAAAACATGACATATCTATCCGACTAACTTGATAAAAATGAAAGCTCTAAATCCGTCCACACCCCCAAGCTCCTATGTTCCAGGTGGGAGGGGATGGGGATCCGAACCTGATGGGTTTTTGTTAAAGGTCAAGACCCCTTTTCTATTTAACATCCACTTAGAGGTCAGAGAAACACTACAGTGCCCTCTAGTGAAGTGAACCGCATAAAAACTTCACAATTCAAAACCAGTGAGCTTTTTCAGCCCAACAACTCTGAAAAAATTCTGAATAAACCCAGATGAAAGCAAAAACTTAACATTTTAAAAAGTTAAATCTGATGCCTTTAAATACCTCTGTATAGTTGTGTGCATTTAATTTAAGTCCCAGCCTGTCAGCAGTAAGGAAGACAAAAACATTCCTCAGAGATGGCTCCGTATGAGAGAGACGGATTTTTTTTATTTTTAATAATTTATTTATTTTTCAATAAATATGTAGCACAGCCTATTTAACAGAAAATAGAACAAAAATCAAAGAATCATACTATACCATACAATAAATTACATTAACAGCCGTCCAAAAAATGTGTTCTCCTTCAACCACACTACAAATTACTTCTCTATAACTCCAGATGTGACAAAGTGTATCTAAGTCTGATCTATAAAAATTCAATTCAAGCAAAAACCTAGACTTCACCATGTTAACAAATAAAGAAACCACATCAACGTTCAATTCTTCCTTGATCTCGCTTTCTGCTTATGTACACTGCCGTTTAGCCTATCTAATAAAAAAAGTTTGATAGGCTAAGTGAGAGACATTTACTCTTCCACTGCATGTAAATGTAAAACCACATATATATATGTTTAATGAAATCTTCCCCCATCTGTTGCAGATTTTTCTCAAAAGCATAAAAAGAGATGACAGATGAAAACAATCAGAAAAAAAAATGAAACAGTGTTTCTCTCTGTTCACAGAACAATGCCGTTCCTCCACAGCACGATTAATAACAGAAAAAAAAAGTTTACAGCTACAATACCAAGAAGGATTCTCTATTGTTTATCTGCTTGTTCCTTCATTAGAGGAGGTTTATATAAAGATTTCCATTCAGGTTTGATTTGATGTGTTAACGAGAAATGAGGGCTCCATACTGTCACTGCAACATTCAATGTGTTTTGCTTGAGAGTTTTTACAGTCTATATATAATTTTTCCAGAAACTATTTCTAGGGAGAGTAAAGTAAAAGCCACTTCCATTTCAAAAGTAGTCCCTTCACATTATCCAATTCATTTTCCCAATTTTTTTGCACAACAGTTTCATTACCTCAATACACACCTAAATATTTTAACTCACTTTTTTCCCACACTAGTTGATCCCTCAACTGACTTCCAACAGGCATCTCGCTTTGAGCTCAGAGTCTGAGAGGCTTTTACTCTATAAAACTATTTTTTGCCTATTATTTAGTGGATATATTGATGTTGAGACTTTCTCCAAAATTATAACCTTTTTCAATTTTATAGCTCCACTGTTGAAAATCATTAACTTTTACAAATGACATTGAAATAAAATCCAGTTCAACATCTGGTTTGAGGTGACTCCTTTGGAACCTGTTGGAGGAAAAATATTACAACTTCAGAAGATGTGCTTTTATCTTAACAGTACACTGTGGTTTCTCCTATCAGTATGAAATTCAGGGTGAGAAGGCGCCATGTTAGGAAGACGAAGTGGAAGCTGCAGGATCTTCAGAACAAACATGTCATGATTATCCATCTGTCTGGACACAGGATCAGTTTAAACCATTTTAAAAGCTAAAAACTGGGATGCACTCCATGCCATGATGTTCAGAATTTAGGTCTCATGGCATCTTGCAGTGTCAACATTGCACCCAGTGGGCTGAGAGAAATACAGCTCTATTTTCTAGTTAGCAATTCAAGAGCTACCTGGTTTTTATCACATCGCAAAAAAAATCATCAGCACAGAACAGAAACTTCAAAGCACACAAGGAAGCAATTGCACACATATATATAATATATATCTATATTATATATATATGTGTGTGTGTGTGTGTGTGTGTGTGTGTGTGTGTGTGTGTGTGTGTGTGTGTGTGTGTGTGTGTGTGTGTGTCGGCAGCCTCCGCAGGGACAGCCGACACCCGCCCACGGGCGACGCATTCGGCACCCGCCCCTCAACTGCATCATTCACCAACTGCGCATTATTTGGCTTTTCTAGGCATGATCGCATTAAATTACCTTTTGTACCACAACCAAAATATTTCATATTCTCAGAAGAGGCAAAAACCATATAATTAAACCCATTTACTTTGAAATTAAAAGACAGGTTAAGCTCATTAGCTGTGTCTTTAGGGATCACAAATGCCTGCCTTTTATAACACACAACATGTTTTAAGAAGCACAGATTTACAATCTAAAGAAACCAAATTTATGGGTGAAACTTGCTGGCCATAGCGTGACGCATTTGAGATGATGATCTTTTTAGTTGGACTAACCAGCAGGAGAACCTATATGAAAGTGTCATGAATGATCACGCCCCATTCTACCAAATCATTCACTTTGGATGTATTATCAAGAAAGATCCCAATCGCACCATTCATATGGGAAACAGATTTCACACTATCATAACCTACCACTCCTCCAAGTCTCCTCTAAGTCTGCAGTTTTTTTCAAAACACCTTGAAAAAAACTGTAGAAAAAGATCCAAAAATTCACTCACTTCATTCATTCACTCCATCTCTAGCTCCATTCACTCTGCAATTCACTCAGAAAGATAGAGAGAGAATGGGGAAAAAAAATTCAGGCTGTGTGAATATCTGGTTAATTTGTTTTATTGTGACAATCTATATTAGGCTCTGTCATCCTGCCAGAAAGCTTTTAAAATTGGCTTCATTTGAAGTCCAGAAAGTGAAACATGCCAACATTCACAGCCCCCCTCGATGTCGCCCCTACCTCATCCCCTCTACTCATGGTGTCCATGCACTCCTCTCACGGCTGCATTTGGGGCCATTTGAATATTTCATTTCCTATTAATTATGCACTGTGACTCTCCATGTCATTAGAAGAAATAAAGTGGAATGTAACAAAGGGGGCACGTCTTATACGAGCTGAGAGATTCCAAAGCTACTCACGTAGGCCAAAATCCCCCAGCCCCTTCATTGATGATTCAAACTGAGGGCTGGTTAAATTGAAGTTGAAATGTCTTTACCTATTATTTTCCTCTTTGAAATATAGTAAGATGTCCTGAAATGTTTACTGGTTTCATTTTCCGACCCACTTAATTAAATGGACTCTTATGTGATTCAAACAAATGGAAGACCCAGAGAGAAGTCTCTATTAATTTTGACAAATAGGGTTTTCGGTCATGCTTCTTTTTTTTTTTTTTTTTTTTTTTAGTTCCTCTTTAACTTTGTCTTTCACCACAATAATTAACTTCAAGTGATGAATGTCTGCCTCAGTCAATCTGAAGCGTGTTTTATGGAAACAACCCTGAAAACATTTTTGTTTACCTCAAGGTTGGAAGTAGCCAGGACTAGATTTACAATGATGTGGGCATATATAAACACGTTTTGCCCAAAAAAATTAATAAATAAATAAATAAACATATATATATATATATATATATATATATATATATATATATATATATATATATATATATATATATATATATATACAATGGTGCCTGTGGTCATCGGGGCCCTCGGGGCAGTCACCCCCAAACTGGAGCAGTGGCTACAACAGATCCCAGGAACTGTCCTGTGCAGTCCTTGGCACAGCCAAGATACTGCACAGGACCCTCAAGCTCCCAGGCCTCTGGTAGAGGACCCGAGCTCAGAGGATAAGAACCACCTGCGGTGGGTGAGAAGGGAATTTATATATATATATATATATATATATATATATATATATATATATATATATATATATATATATATATACTTATTTTTTTATTTTTTATTTATTTATTTATTTTTTTTGCAAAATGTGTTCATTTAAAAATGTAATAAAAACGTAAAATCCTCTTGGGTGCCCCAAAAATTTTGGACTTGGGACTTCTGTCCCACTGCTTACAATAATATAAATCCCAAAATATTAATGCACGTCACCTAATTTGGACCTATGAATTTTATATGAAGTACATTTTTTGCTAAACAACCATTCATGAAATAAATGTTAAAAGAAGCCAGGGGTGCCCCCAAAAATGTGTTTATATTCCTATTGATCCCAAAATATTAATACAACTCACCTAATTTGGGCCTATGAGTTTTATATAAATTACAATTCTTTGCAAAAAAAGCATTCAACCTTTGGCGCAGCCATAAAAGTCAAGCTCTGGGTTACTGCCAATGTAAGCTGTTTCTAATGTCCGGCGTAGTAATTACTGGAAGATGAATAGTAGCCTTCATATTTCCAAATGTTTTCAGATGGTCTTTTTTTTTTTTTTTTTGGACTGTAAATATGATGTTTGATACACAAGTGTTGTTGTCTGAACATAAAGCAATGGCACTGAAGCCATCGTTGTGCATTCGCAAGTTGGTGGTGGCTCGTTTTGATTTGCAGCGCACCGCAGAAACAGTATATAGATATAAAAACTAAAACACCTTTCTCCCATCTTTCTGCACACACACAGACTTGTCTGATGACAGTGACCTACATGGTCACTGCAGCTGTGATATAATTTATGATATATATATAATATATTGGATCCATTAACGAGCATAATGAAGTAGTGAAATGAAAGGGTATTTGTGAAATCAGTTCAAACATCCTGCTCGAATTATGATTAAATGATTAATGTAATGCCCCTGCATAAGCATTTTCAAACAGTAATTCATGCGGCAACTGATAAAATTCCTCCAATCATATTTCCTTCACTCATGAGCCTTATCTCCGCCATTTTATATAAATAAAAAAAAAAGAATGTCTCCTACCCGAGCAAGCTACTTTAGATTAGTAATAAATGTGCATGAAAAGAGAGCGTCTTTCCTGAATAAAATAATTGCACGTAATTATATCCATAATTCAAGCTTGGGACAGATCCCCATCTCCTTGTCCTGTTGTCCTCTACGTTTGGTCCGGCTCTATTTGAATTCCCCTTAATTCTGATGATAAAAATGAACAATGCAAACAGCAAAAAAGGGTGTCAAAGTCAACACGGCAAGGCAAAGTGGCGCAGCGGCAGGAAGGCATGGCGTTAGGATGCCGGTTCATAATTTAGCAAAGGGAATCCAAGCTGAAATTCTTCAATCATCCCCTCTTATCAGTGAGCTGGGAAAGCAGGCATGACCAGCATGAAATATTGACTGTCATTCTTTCACATAAAAAAAGTGTTCCTTTGTTCTGGAGACATTTTGCAATCACTGTAATATGTGACGCTATTAACATAAATGTTATTACAGTGGCTCCACACTCATTTACCTTATTGATCCAATAACCAGCAATGGGACTGTTTCACTGCAAAGATCCAATATCATTTCTTGGTCAAATTAAAATTGATCAATTTTAGCCTAAATGTGATAATGGTGTAATATTTGTAGTTAAATGTAGTTAAATCTATAAATCTGGATCCTTAGTTTGGTTTTCTGTTTAATTTTGCTTATTATTTTGAGTTACTTTGCCAATATTTTAGGCTTCTTTTCTTTTTCAGAAAGAAAGTGATGTTCATGTGGAACAAGAAGTAGAAAAAGTAAATAAAGCAAATAGCAGAGCAACGCTGTTGTTTTACTGTTGGCGGCACAAACAAGCCATCTCCTTTATTTCACTATTTAAGAACATAAGAAAGGAAAAAAAATTGATGTGAATAATTTTGGGCTTAATTGTACCAAGCTCTTGAGGTTTGGATAGGAATTATTTGGAAAATGATTGAATTTTGATGCTAGAATTGTGATGTTCTGTTCAGCTAAGATAAACGATCTCTAAAGAAATAAAAATGAATCAAATCTCTGAATGCATCTTCTCTTTCTGTGGTTTCCAGGCATCTCAACAACGAGCATGCCCTGGACGACAGGAGCACAGCTCAGTGTCGGGTGCAAATGCAGGTCGTCCAGCAACTCGAGCTCCAGGTATTGTCACGTCTCTTGTTTTCATCAAAATATTTACGCTCTGTCTCCTGCTGACACTTCCTCTGTGTCTGCCAAACGCCCTCCACCAGTCTGTCTGACATGAAACCGTGGGGTCACCAGCAGAGGAGTGAGGTGGAAGAGGGAGGTTGGGGTGTTCAGTAGAATTAAATACTTTTGTGCATTTGATCATAAGTCATTAAAAATGTGTTATGTATGCATAACAGCCAGGGAAAGATTTATGATTAGCCTCGGGCTAAGTAGAGAAGATAACTGCATTTTAAATTTTACCGAATTTTACAGTTAGTTATGACTGTAACTGTTTGGCACCAACAATATAACACTTGTGAAATGACTTAACTGCATAGTGTAGAAAGACATTGGTTGATGAGTTAGAGGAACAGAAAAAATTATTGTTGCTCTTCTTGCTACTTTTTTTTATCCAATATAATGCTGATTTTCCATAAAAATCAATGCAAATATACATACAAAGATAACTGTTTCTCTAATGTCGTCTTTCACTTAAGACAACATTAGAGAAGAATTGATACAACTGGTGTAACAATCTGCATATATGTATTCAGGAATATTTGAAGCAGAAATTATGTAAGCTTAGCAGATAAAAGAAACTCAATTGAATAACTGAATTTCTAGCTTGCTAGGTTAACAGCATCTAAAACTAAAACAAACATAAAAATCAAAGCATACAGTAATGCTGAAATAAAAATATTTTAAGTATCATAAAGATGGAATGGGAACAACTACATGATCTTGGTTCTTGTTAACAACATGTTGTTAACAAATGGGCAAATGGGATTTAGCGAAACAAACCTTTCTCAACTAAGCTGATAAATTTAGACATAATAAAATCCATATTAATATATCAACTTTGCCATTTTCTGCTAAACCCCACAAATTACCATATTTTCCGGACTATAAGTCACAGGTTTTTTCATAATTTGCCTAGGGGTGCAACTTATACTCAGGAACAATTTAAGTGTGAATTTATTAACACATTATTATATCATATCACATGTTATTTTCGCACTGAACTGCAAGCGGGCGCTCTCGGCCTCTGTTATTCTACCTTCGGAGTTAGCGGAGTTGTTTAAAAGTGCCTCAGAGGATGAAGATTTCATTGCGTTTAGTGGTTTGGAGTGACATGGATGGTTTGGTAAACTTGTTAGCATGTTATTTATGCTATAGTTATCTGAATAATTCTTAATACGTTAACATACCAGAACATACAACGTTCTCAGTTCGTTGTTTGTCATGGAACGATAGCATACCATACAATTATTCAGCCTGTTGTTGTCTCTATTCTATTTTTATTGCTTTCAAGATGAAATGTCTGTTCTTGGTGTTGGATTTTATCAAATAAATTTCCTTCAAAAATGCGACTTATACGCCTGTGTGTCTTATATATGTATTTTTCTTCTTTATTATGCATTTTACGGCTGGTGCGACCTGTAGTCCGGAAAATACGGGTATTTAAAATGGTCAAATAAAATTTGACCATTTTAATGTTATCAGATTTCAATCACAATTACATTACATTTTACAAGATCATATTTTCTTCAAAATGACAATTTCAATGATTTTAATGACTATCCCAAAAACATTTTGCAGTCATTCACTAAAAATCTTAATGATTATTGTTGAACGTTTTAGCATGTGCAACAGCCTAAAAGAAAATGATATGTTCTAGACATTTGGGTCTTTTTTCACTTGCAGTTAGCAAGTGAAAAACGTTAACGCTTTAGGTTAATGTTTAGAGGATGTTAACCTAAAGCAGTGATATTAATGTTTCTCCTACTTTTTACCATGCCAACATCTTGTTTTTTTCTCATTTGCTGGTTCATCATCCAAAAGGGATCGGTGAGGGTTTACCAGACCAGGCTTCCTCCACATGCAGCCTGTTACTATAATTTAAGCTGCTAGCTGAAACTATTTTGACTTTCAGAAGGGTCCAGGGAGAAGGGACCAAGGATTTTAGTAGGAATCAGAATAAAACTCCTTATTTTGTATCGGAGTCTTACTCACAGCTCAAATAAGCATTTTAAATCAAAGATGATGCCGTTTAAAATGATATTTAGAGATTTGTGTGTGTTTGTTCATAAAATCGTTGTGCTTTTGTCATTACTTCTAATAGCTAGCGAAGGACAAAGAGCGTCTTCAAGCCATGATGACGCATCTTCATGTCAAGTCCACAGAGCCCAAAGCCACCCTGCAGCCGGTGAGCAGCAACCCTGTCATATATCCTCCTCCCACTCGACATTCCTTTTGTTTGTCTTAATTGGTAGACATGTATTCATTAATCCCTTCCTCCATCTTCTTATTTATCTGCTAAATAAAAACAGCTGTTTGTTGAGCGAAGCAGCAAATGTAGTTTGGAGCGCAGCTGCTGACATCTGAGATTCAATTTGGTGTCTCTGTGATGAACTGGATGAGCAGTACAACACCCCCAACCCCCTTCCCTGTCTCACTACCCACCTCCAGAGAAATATTGCCTCTCTGAGAATACAGGGAAAAAAACTGAGAAATGGCACAAAAAAAAATTAGTAATGAAGGGATGTGTTATGTTTTAAAAAAAACAAATACATGTGAAATCAAAATCTTACCAAGTCTAGTTTATAGTATCACAGTACACTTGAAATAAGACAAATCAAACTTACAAGTAACTTTTAAGCTAAATATAGGAGCTTGTTTTAAGTCGATAGTTACTTAATAATAAAATAGCACTAGTTTCACTCACAGACTATTTCACTTGTAAAATGGGAAAAATATTTTGTTTGAAGTGAAAAAATATGCCAGTGGGACTAGTACTTGTTAAATTAATATTAAATTTGTAATTTAAAACAACATTTACTAAGATACAAAACATTTGCAACTTTATTATATTTTTGCTGAAAATTTTCTTGTTAGTTTTGGTTTTTTTTCAGTTTACTAAGCTAGAACTAGATCAAAAATACTTAAGTATTGTTACTAAGATGTAGTAAGAGTTAGTGTTTTTACAGTGGGGTTAAAAAATGTTAAAGTAAATAAGTAAAAAAGTTGAGTATGTTTAGCATTTATATGAAATTTCTTATAAATAAAAATGGGATGTTTGTAGAAAAGCTCACTGTTTTTTGAAAGCAATAAAAAAAAAAAGTGGCGCAGTTAAAACATGTTCAGAAAAGACTAGTTCTAGACCACGGATTCTTAATACATCGATCGACCAGTCGATCACGGGAAGGTTTTGAGTCGATCTCGACAGTAGGTGACAAACTGAACGCCGCCAGGAGGCTAAGACCAGCACATTCTCTTCTGACACGCTTAGTAAAATATTCACTAAGATCCAAAACATTTGCAACTTTATGAAAGAATAAAAAAATCAACAAAATGTGTTTAAAACAAAAACAATCATAGTAATTATTTTTTCAACAAGGTGCTATTTTGTGAGTTCCATTACAAAAATAAAATAAAAACAAAGTCAATTTAAAGACCAACTCTCTGACTCGCACAGCGGGAGTTTGAAATTAGTTAATCAACCACCGCTGTGTGCAGGAGAGCGCTTATTAATGATCGCGAAATAAATATCAAGCTTGAAAACCTAATATCATAACAGACTGAATGTTATGTTTTCAATGTAATCTCTAGGTGGCTTGCCCAATTTGCAGGGTGCAGGTGGTTGCCACAGCAACAAGTGTGCTTAAGAGAGAAACAGAGAGAGAGTAATTGGGGAGGGAGGAAGAGAGAGAAAGTAAAAGGTCTGGGTGATTTTGAGTTGATTATTTTATGTTATTTTTACCTTTTCTGTAATGTCTGAACATTCAACAAACGATAAACTTGGACTAATTACCTCATTTGTTTGCGAGAATATGTCATTCACAACAAGTATTAAATAGAACAAATATATTTAATTAAATATTTAACAAACAAATGGCCCCTACCATGACAATTATATGAAATGAAATCATCTAAAATAAAAAAAAATATTTGATATTCTCTGGGATCTTGCTTTGAGCACAGATTCTGAGAGGCTTCTCCTCTATCAAACATGATATTTATTTTTGTCTCTTATTTAGTGGAAATGTTGATGTTGATGAGATTTTCTCCAAAATGACAAGCTTTTTCGGCCTCTATCGCTCCACTGTTGAAAATGAAGAGCTGACATGCATAAATGCCATTGAAATAAAATTCAGTCCAACACCTGGTTTGAGGTGACACCTCTGGAATCTGCTGTTGGAGGAAAACTATCCCAACTTCAGAAGATGTGATTTAATTTGACAGTGTTCTTTGGTTCTTTCTATCAGTCTGAAATTTCTCATCTTGATGTCATCAAACCAAATGTCAGATCTACCAAAACTAATTGATACCTGCTGGTCCAAGATTTGCAACCAGCTTCTGAATGAAAAACCAACAACCTTCTTAGTTTCAGAATGTCACTGACGAAGAAACTGGATTAGATTTTCTGACACTTTAATATGTATATTCACCTATAAAATAAGTCAATATAGTTCCTATTCAGAGAAAAAGTAGATCTTGGTTTCAAAAGGTTTGGGCACCCCTGTTCTAGACTGTAGTAAGTCTAAGTAAAAAAGTAAAAACATAATGTAGACAAATATCGGTGTTCCCATTTATTCGCTGCTCTTCTGCACCAATTAGAATAAGTAGTGAGTGAAGGCGGTGGACAGATCTGACATGAACCTCATCACATGTTCCTGACCTGCCAGACCTGCGCACAAGTCACTGACTTTTTTTTTTCTTCTAAGAAAAAAAAAAAATCCTAAAAATATTTAGTTTTAGTTTCATTTCAAATGTAAAATATGTAAATGACAAAATAAACCAGAATATTTTCATTCAGGAAGCAAAAAATGGAAATTTTTACATTCTACTTCTTATTTTCCACCATAAGGTTCACTTCTCAATCCCTATCCTACAGGGCTAAGGGACATATGGCATTTAAGTGTTGGCTCTATTTTCTCATATTTAAGATGGGGTAAGGGGAGCCTCACTGTCATATTTCACTCCATATGACAGTTCATTCAGCCAGCCAAATGAGCAAATATAATTTTACTGCGGGGCATAAATGTAAAGTCCCACTCACAAATGCACATGAATGAACATAAACACATAGGAGTCTTGTCCATGTGCCATTTGGATCATTTATTTACAGTCAGTGAAGAGACTATTGACATCCAGAGACCACTCACGCACACTTTTGGTGCAGCTAATCGACAGTAAGCACTCTGGAGACTCCCACTGACAATAAGCTGTCTTTTTAAGCAGCACCTGTGCGATTGTGTAGACTGGGTCATGGAACGAAGGTTCTGACACAGAAAACTTACTTTTTGTACATTTGTGTACAAAAAGTGGTTGGGGTGACAGATAGCATCTCAAGTTTGCTACCTCTCGTCTCCCCCAGAGTCCCAGGTAGAATGGATGTCAGAAATCAGCATTAATGCTCTCGAGGGGCCAAGCTGGGATTTCTTTTTCTTTTTCTTCTTTTTATTATTCAAATAAATAGATTCTGGGGCAGCTCTGCCTGCGCTGATCTGGTGTGACGATGAAAGTGCCTTGCGTTTGGCTGGGTGAGTGGAAGAGGACTTCCACAGGTCAAGGACGGTGGTCCCGTTGAGGCTTGAAGGAGACTGCACCAGAGGAACCTACAGATAGGATGCAGAGTAAAATCATCTCCAGAGATGACCTGAAATAGATCCCCTTTGAAGAGTATAGATGAGTCATTCTTGTACATGCTGCTGCATGTACAAGAATGACTTGAACATGCATAAATGATGTATAAACGATGTATATATGTATAAACGATGTATATATGTATAAACGATGTTTGAGGAACATCACACCAAAGCAGTAAGATATAATTTGGAGGAAGAGATCTCACCATATCATAACACTATAATATTTCCTGTTAAAGAAATCTGTCTTGTCTCATCGAACACTAGCTTGTAGCTCTATGCTATTATATGAGGGTATGTGTTTTAAGCTTGACAGCTGTGTTTCCATTAACCATAAATGTGCTTAATCCAAGCACAAACAATTTGAAAAACCCATGTTTTTGATTCAAAAAAAGTTTTTAGGACGAGTTGTTTTTTGTTTGGCTGTATCAAAAATAATTGTTAATGATCACACTATTCACTAACATAACAAAGGTATTCTACTACTGGCGGAAATGATGAATAAGACGACAGGATGATGGTTTTGTAATTTTTAAGTCAATGTGTAGCTTCCACTGCACTTAAGATAGGAATTAGATCCTGAGCTTCACTGTTATGTTGACAAAATTAGCTAATAATGGCTTTTGGACTGAAGACATTTAGTTACATCAGAACTGAAGAGGCCATTACCACTCTCCAAGGCTTGCTAACTGTTAGCTGACAGATGCTAAAGTTAGCGACTGCTTTGGGCTATTTTGCAGTTTTTCAGTGATTCCTGAGAAGGAAGGGTTAAAAAGATACCATTATTTTTTGGAGAATATTCAACAGACTTACATGTAGACTTACTTTATTGTCATTACACAATGCACAATAGTGAAATTGGCAACAGAATTGTATTGCTTGGCTACTGGAGTACATAGAAAAAATATTTAAAAACTATCTATGACTATGCTTATATACAAAAAATGTTTAAAAAAGAGATAAATAAAACAAGCAAAGCTTAGGATTTTCTTTTGAATTTTTCTACAGTTAACGTCAACCGGAAATTGCCAGTGCTGTAAACAACCATCCTCCACTGTGGAGAGAGAATTACAGATCCGAATGAGACACTATTGATGATAATTCAATATATGGAAGTATGACCAACACAGACCGACTTTGTTCTCTTCCTCCTTTGCCATTGCTAAACTACAAGCAGACTACAATTCTAAAACAGCGCAGAAAATCAATGTCATCACTCACAACTTCTTCTGTTTGCTGATTGGTGGAATCCATTTCAATGGATTCAGTGCAATGCTGAATCCATTGTAATGAGAATTGCATAGGAAGGAAATGGCCACCATAAAAACAGGAAAAAATTTCTATTGGAAAAATTGTCTTAATAACTGTGACTATGGGTTCAGTCTTGTCAGATTTGAACTAGATTGTTTACACAGCCCAAGTATCAAATAACAGATTTTGAGATTAATTATAGCTTCAATATGTTTGTTATAGAGAGGTGTGATGACAACCCTACAATTGGGAGCATAAAAAACCTATTATACACAATGGTCAAAGCAGATTTCCTAGTTTTCCCTAAAACTTGGCAAAAATCTTTAGAATTCTAATATAAGGCATCAACTCCTCAGCAATTGGATATATTTGTGCTCTGCTAGCAAAATGTAACTAAAATAGCGTGCTCACAAATTATAGCTGGATCAGATTTGGATTGGGGCAGGCAGAAGATGAAAACTAAATGTGTCACATTAGGAATGCATGTTTCTGTGTGTGTATTTGTTTTTGTCTCAGTGTGAGTGGGCGGGTGTCACCAAGCATTTTTGTCAGAAATCTGACCTTTTTCGCCATACATAATTAAGGAGGGACTTTTTGTTTACTTTCTTTAGCCGCTTGCGAGTCAAAGCCAGTATAATTAGATCACCAATTACCATTTAATTAATTTCAGTGTGAAGTCTCATTTTGACTGGGAACTGGAGTGAGCCCAAATGGTGAGGCAAACAAAGGCAAGGCTATTACCAGCCTGTCTGGCCTATTGTTGGAGCTCTCTGTGTTTATGGCCAGGGAATATGGATGAAACATGAAACAAAGCCCGCTAATCCACAGGAAGAGAAGTCAACATGACAGCCTCCTTCTACTGATAGCATTGTGTCAGAAACACGCAACCCCAAGAGTAATTTATTTTCTTCATATTTTTTCTCCCCTAAATAATATGTTGTCTGGTGCCATTTGCCTGCATGTATGCAGAGCTGCCAAAATCCCAAATTATTTGAGCAGACTCTTGCCAAAGAAAAAAGGCGAAGTTCGATCTGCTTAATGTAAATAGACATCCTAAGGATTTGGACATAAAAAGGTGGGGGCAGGAGCCAATTCACAGAAAACAGTTGTTGCTAAGTTTGGAGATGAGAGGAAATCAAATCAGATAAATACTTTTAAGAGCAAGATGTTGCAGTGTGTCTAAATCCTGGGAGGCCAGTGTTAATGTTGCGTCATCAGAAAAGATTCTGGTTTTGGTTAGGGATTAGCAATGTAACGTGTAAAGCAGACGCGTATCTAACGGGGCATCAGGGGGTGACAGTTGCCACCCCAACTGAGAGCCCTGGTTTCCCCGCAGCTGGCAACTATAAATTCAAGAAATAGTTATGGCAAATTGGACATTAATCTCATAATCTCTTTTTTCCAAAAACATTGATTGCAACGCAATATAACCTGACACCTACTGCTAAGTAGTGGCAAGAAGCTGCAACAACAGAGGGCAAGGCAGCAGCATTGATTTATATGGATGGATATATATTACTGGATTAGATATTCCATGGCTTATTGTGCACCACATCTGAAAAAAAAGGACTCAATGTTCAGTGGTTTATTCAATCCTATGTCAGCCATAGATAACAAGATGGGTTTCAAATTTAACAGGTGAGGAAAAAGTTTTAATTTAAAGAAAATATTGAAAAAGTGAGCAATGAGTCAGTTATGCTTGCCTGCAATTGACTTTGGCAACCGTAACGTAATGCGCAGTTCTGTGTGTTTTGGTTCCATTAGCACCAAATACACCAATACAACTCACACACCGAGGAATCAGTGGAGCAGGTTTTTAAATCAGCTAATTAACCACTGCTGTGCTCAGGCGAAAATATATTAATAATCACAATATAGAGATGAAGCCTGACAACATAATGTTGGATATTCTGTTTTGGTGTTTTTACAAACTTTTTTGTGTTGGAAAGGTATGTCTTTTGTGTTGAATCCCCTTCATAGGCTTGAATAAAATCTCTGCTCTATCTGCCCGTTGAGTTGTCTTTCGGTTGCCATGGCAACAGATCAGCGTGTAGGGTAATGCCAACAGAGCAAGAACAGCAGAATAGAAGTGATTTTGTCTAGTTTTGTTCTTCACCTGTTTATCTGTTTTATTGCACCCTTACTGTGGCGGACTGCAGCCGCTGCAATTCCTAAAAGTTAAACAAGCAACAAAAACTGAACTAATCCCCTTCTTTGTTTGTAAAACGTACTGATATTTATAACAGTCACCAAACTACAGCTCCTACAGCATATTTAAAATAAAACGATTGACCAAAATAAGAGAAATTTGCCGTTTTGTGCTTTCGTCTTGACATACCGTAATTAACAGAACCCAAACTGTTTATAGATTTACATCAGGGAGAATTTATGTATCAAGCATCAGTTTTCTCAGCTTCATTTTAAGTTGTATTTAATAGATATATCTCTGTAATAAATGATGCAGCTGCTAATATTTTTGTGACAGATTTTATTGCAGTTTTTCCTGTAACTGTCGTTACTACATTATTGTAATTTGATTAGGTAAACTGTAATTTCTTTTAAATAGCACATCACTTATATAACATGGTTACTGTGGATAAATAGCACATCACTTATATTACATGGTTACTGTGGATGTATCACATTTTTATCATAATAAAATTACAGTAGTTCAATAGTAGAATTACAAAATGTTGTCATTTTACAGTAGTTCATAAAACTGCATACTTTGCTAGCTTTTCAAAGTTCAAATGTGAAATTTCAACTTAATTTACCAAACTCTCCTAACATGTTTTATTTTTCAAATTAAACAAATAAACATGTATATATCAAAATCACTTGATTTTATTGTCAATTTAAATCTGACCAAGTGAAACAAAACATAGTATTTTGCAACAGCTTTAATTGCTTGTTACACAGACGTCAAAGTATTGCAACCAAATGGAAAGTACTCTGCTCTCCAAACATAACTGATACATTTACAATCATGGTAATATGACATTGAATACAAGAAATTAAATCATCTTTAATAAAACAAAAGTACCCAACACAAAACTGCAATACAATGTTTGTTTTAAAAAGTACGTACCCGGTGAAAGTCATTGTTCACCCGCCCTCCAGCCTGTGAAAGTTCGCCTCCAGCCAGTAAAGATCCCACAATGCAACTGTACATTAAAAATTTACAGTACAGCTGAAAATCCATTGACGTCCTATATATACTGCTCAAAAAAATAAAGGGAACACTCAAACAACACAATATAACTCCAAGCACATCAAACTTCTGTGAAATCAAACTGTCCACTTAGGAAGCAACACTGATTGACAATCAACAATGATTTTGTTGTCAGATCATTCAACTTTGTACAAAAAATATTTAATGAGAATATTTCATTCATTCAGATCTAGGATGTGTTATTTGAGTGTTCCCTTTATTTTTTTTGAGCAGTGTATATATATATATATATATATATATATATATATATATATATATATATATATATATATATATATATATATATATATATATATATATATATAATTTAGTTACTTTTTAACATGCTCTTGTAAAGCTACATCATCTCAACTGACTAATTTTTTGAAAGTATTGATAATTGGATTTGAAAACAAATTTTAAAGCATCAAGTTCGGGTATCGGAAGAATCGATATTTCAGTATCAATCACTAATGGCAACACCAGAGATCGTTTATCTGCACTGATTAACGTTAATTCAGTTGCATCAGCCTAGCTTAGCGATTATCTACTGTACTTTTTATAAGACTGACTTTTGACAAATTCTCTAATCTCGATTGGACATAGATGAAGGAAAAAAATGAAAAAGAGACTTTTACTAGGTCCAGAAACACAAAATTACAAACTCATTTACCCACGCATCAGACATCATAAGATGTCTGTCGCATTCATAAGATGCGGCAGATGTGTTAGATCTTCGTTGTTCTGTCATTTTACAGGATTGTTTCAGAATCAGATGCCCGTCCAGCCTTTAAATCTTGACCACCAGTCATGTTGTGTTTATGTGAAACTTAAACATAATGAAAATGTTAAAAGTAATTGAACTCTTGTCTTCATTTCAACAAGCCAATAACATCTCTTGTTCCATTATTGACAGAATCAGTTTTTGGAATTTTGCCTTAGCATAAGAATCTTTAGTAAGATATACAATGACAAAATGTATATTTTAATCCTTAGTAACAATGAAAGTAAACTAGTTTTAGCTAGACATATGCTGGTCTCAAGAAATTCAGTGTCAGGTAACATTTTCTGTACTCAAGAATATTTTTCTTAAAATAATATATCTTACTTTTATTAGTAAAATTGGTTTGTTTTAAGTAAAAAATTTGCAGCGTTTTAAAGCTATATTGTCTCTTCTTGTGACACACTAGAGTCGGGCATCAAAAATTAGCTTTTCACCATGATTATGTGTATAAATCCAACTTCTGATCCTTTACAATCAACATGTCAGATTCTTGAAACTATCTTTCTTTTCATTTCACGTTCAGTATTTTCTCCTTTTTCCTCTCTCTATCTTAAATCATATTTAATTTGGAAACTGACCTCCTTAAGCAAATTAGCAATTAGAACAATTTTGCAAGAATATGTATATGTGTCATTAGTTTTCCTGCTTATTAATAGCTGGAGCATGGGGTCAGGCAAATATTTTCCACTTGACTGCTCCAGTACAGAGGCTTAGCTCTCAGAGCTGCTGCTGCAGCTATCAGAAGGAGAAGGGGAAAAAAAGAAAAACATGTTGTACCTTTGGAGCACTTGCCATAATTAGTTTACCTTGTAGCCATTATTTCTTAAATCCCTCTTTCGCCTTGGCTGACCCGACCCATCCCTGCTCGCCACTGTAACCAAAGACTCTCTTCAAAGTGCTGCCTCTGAAGACACTATAGGTTCTTCTTAACAATGGCCATCATGGACCTAATGATGGAGGTCGCTAGGGCCCAGTAGTTAATCATCGCATCACCTCTGTAAGCACCTCCTAATTAGAGTCCTCAAAATACAATTTCAGCTTGTAATTAGCCCAGATTGGCTTCTTCCTCTGGTGTTCTTATTAAGCAGTATGCGAGAATCGGGATGAGTTGTCCAGACTAGGCAATATGAACTTAAAGGGGCACTATTAAGTGAAATTTACCTGCATGGGTACCTTGATTCTTTCATGCATGTTTGCAAAATCCTTTAAACTCCAAGGCAACCATATAGTTGGGCAACATGCCTGGGTGGGCTTAGCACACCTTCTAGGATGAAGCTCTGCTTCAGGGCTGCATTTTCCAAGCCTCAGAGCTTTAGCTTTATAGAGCATCCCTACACCGCACTCTTCCACTCAGTTCCTTTAGACTAACCAGCAGCAATTAGCAAAAATATGCTGAGGTCATCATGCAAGCTACATCTCAGTGCAACACTGGTCCAAACATTGTTAAAGAATTAATAGAGGAGCCATGTTGTGCTAACTTCCTGAAGGTCAGAGAGAGACAGAGGCCCAATTTCAAGGCATTAAATTATGAAGTCAAATTTAAGCCAAATTTGACATATATACATATTTATAGCAACTCAAGGAAACATAGTTACTGGGCTATATTATGTGGTTGGAAAACATGACTGCCTCTTTAAAGCTTTATCAGATTATTTTGTGATACTGCTGTGATAATAGTAAAAGTGATGATAAGAAAAAAAATTTTTTATCAGTCTTACAAATAAAGTGATTATTGTCATTAGACTATACACAGTAACTTTACATTTATTGCTAGAATACTCTCATTAAAACAAGCGATAGTAAAACAAGCAATCCAGACATTTCAGACCATTTTGGGGGATTTCAAATATTTGGAAATTAGGTGAAGGCGGTGGCGAGAAAAAGAAATTTATCACAATAAATAATAAACGACACGATAAAAGCCCGCACCTAACTCAAATTCAATTGAACAATCCTGCTGAAAGGTGAATAATGGTGTTTTAATCTCAAAGGTCTCTGCTCTGTGTGGTTTTCCTTTCCTCAGCTCAACCTCGTGTCCAATGTCACATTGTCCAAGTCGGCACCCGAGGCCTCTCCGCCCCTGAGCCTCCCGCAGACCCCCACCACGCCCACAGCGCCCCTCACACCCCTCTCACAGACTCACTCCGTCATTACATCCAACAGTCTCCACAGTGTGGGGCCGATGCGACGACGCTACTCAGAAAAGTACAACATGCCCATCTCCCCAGGTATGGCGGATTTTTGCAAATCAAAATATCGTTTGCTTTTTCTGTTTTACATTTGTCAAGTTACAACTTCAAACTTGAATGTTTTTGTTGGGTTTTATGTGAAAAACCAGGAAAAGTTAGCATCAGATTTTGAGGTATAAGGAAAAGGTTAAAAATGTATATAGATTTAGGGTAGGGTATATAAGGTATTTTTAACGAGTGAAAATCTGAAAAGCGTGATTCATTTATATTAAGCTTCCTTTACCTTGATGTCCCTCAACAACATCTAGTATAACTAACTACCATTACAAGTCACCTAATTAGTAAGTCTACCTGTGTTAAAGTGAGCTCAGTAGTGGGACATTTAAAGTACATTCATCTAATTCAATCATATTCTGAACGTTCCCATTTATATGTGGTGGAAAGCTAGTCAATGGGATAAATGATTGGAAATAAATAGAGTAATACCGAAGAAAAGTTTTACACTCTGCTGAATACTGCGGACTGAGGTGCAGGTTAACCTCTGACTGAACATACAGCCAGAGAATGTCAAATGGTTTAGATCACATATGTCAAAGTAAAGGCCCATGGACCGAATCCGGCCCGTGAATTCATTCTCTGTGGCCCTCTGGATGATATTTAATTACTATTAGAATCGGCCTGCTGGTGTTTTGCACCCACCAACACTACATTCCACACAATGCAACGGTAGCCCACGGAGTCACTGCAGCACAAGCGACTTCATCAGCAATCAGAGCAGAGATCAACTTTCAGGTACCCCCTCCTCAAAAATGGCTAAACGTTTAATGGACACTGAGAAAAGAGGGTTTCAGGCCAGGTGGGAGGCAAAGTTCATGTTCATGGAGGTAAAAGACAAACCTGTATACAGTGATGTCAGTAACACGTTACTGACGTCGGACCACTTTTTTCAGTAATGAGTAATCTAACGTTTCTATTTCAAATCAGATAGTCAAGACTACAGTTACTTATCAAAATCACTTTGCGTTACTATTTTCTTTTGTAATTAAATTTGACTTCCTCTCCGTGGCTTGGGGAGAGTATATGTGACAGTATCAGCAGCAACAGAAACATAAACAATGGAGGGAGATGTTCATTTTATTGCTTGAAAAACAGGAACTATGTTGACTTTCTCTCACAGAGTAAGATTATAAGCGGCTTTGGGCTTGTTTCTATTTTTTATTTTCCTTTTAAAGGCACTTGCTGATTAAATGAGTCGTGGATTGTGGTTTTTGGGCTTAATTAGCAGATACAAACCCAAAATTTGTCTGACATCCAGTTAGTTTTAGTCAGACTGATAATCTGTCCTGCTGTGCCTTTGTTAATGTCATGTTAATATATAACCTCTGAATGACGTCAAGCTTCGCGTTGCGCTCCAGAAAATAACAAACATCAAAACTAATCTGAAAAGCACAATAAATGTGAAAACAGTCACGAACGAACGTGTCCCTAAAGTTGTGTAATTGAACGCCATTATAATTATTAATATTAAGATAACTGCCACAAAACTGTGCAGCGGGACATCTGTATTGCGGTGCAGCAGGAGGAGCGCTGCGCTGTGACAGCAAACGCAGGGCCGTAATGCACAACCTGGAGGCTGGGACACCTCCACAACCTGGAGGCGGTCTAAAATCCTAGTTTTCCAGACAGTAGAAACACACAAAAACAAGCACACATTACTGAAGTTTTTTTTTTTGTTTGTTTGTTTTTGTTTTGTACCGTCGTAACCATTAAATAATCTCCCTTCAGTTCAACCACATAAGTGGAGACACATTGTTGATGTAATCATTATAAAATAACTTGCAATTAAGTATTGGCAAAGATCAATGTCATTTTCACAGATGGCCGAATGTTGTTGTTAGCAGCTGCTGACAGTAACTAAAGTAGTTACTTTTAATGTAAATTAGTTACTTTCCAAATCAAGTAGTCAGTAATCTAACTAAGTTTACTTTTTCAAGGAGTAATCAGTAATCTGATTAAAGTAACTATGCCATCACTGCCTGTGTGTCTTCTGTGTGGAGAAAGTTTCGCTGTAATGAAAGAATATAATCTAAGAAGGCACTAACACGCTTCTCAGAAACACACAAAGTCAAGAATATGGACATCATAGAGCAGCAAAGTAATGCAGTTTCAGTTTATAATACATGCACTTTAATTTATGTATTTATCTTGATAATAAGAAACATATTTAGGTTTTCAAAATAATTAAATTTTTTGTTGTTTGCCTGTTGAAAATGCTTTTCCTTGAGATTACTGACAGTCGTAACAAAATATTGCTTTATTCTTTTAATGTACAGAACATGCTATTTTTCTTTGAAGGAAGTTTGTTTTTGTCTGTTTGCCTGTTGAAAAATGGTTTCACTTGAAATCACTGACAGATCCATAAGAAAATATTGCTTTATTCATTTAATGATTAAATAATATACACTGTGTTAGGTCATGGTTCAATAGGCTATGTGCAATCATTTCAATATGTTTTAAGAAACGGTGAACCAGTCCGGCCCTCGGCTTGTATGAAATTAGGTGTTTTGGCCCTTGATGTATTTGACTTTGACATTCCTGGTTTAGATCAAAGCACATTAACCTGTTACAAAATTCCTAGCCATATTACTTGCTGTAACAAGTGATATGGACTTATAATTTTGTGGCACTATTGTGTCACAATAAAGATTAAGTAAATGTGTGCCAAATATTGTTCTTGAAAAACATACCCATTTGAAATGGGTTTCTTCAGAATGCCACTTCCTTAAAAAGATGTTATCCATGTCAATAATCATTTTTCTGGTCATATATTAATTGATGCTTTCTTGGAACAGCAGAAAAACTAGCAAAAATAACATCTCTGTCATACGGTTATTATTTAGCATCAATATTTAATAATAAGCGATGGCATTTCATTGCCAATTTCACGTATATTTCTTTGTACAATGACAATAAAATAAGCCTAAGTCTATTTGAAATGTATTATGACATCGGTCAAATTCCTTATAGTAGTGATGTTACGTGACGTGCCGAGGCTTCGGAGCGTGTGCCGAGTAATGGAGGGGGCGATTCCGTAAAGCGCGTATCAAGGCTTGCTTCATGTAGGGGAGGAGCCGAAAACGATGACGTCTGAAGCCTCGCTGCCTGGCTGTACCACGTGACCGCTTCAGGAAATGATTCAGATTTTGGCGCGGGGTTCGACAGCTTTATAAACCCCACAGGCGCCATTCAAAATGTGGGTTGTTGTAGGAGAGTTGCGGACAATTGAGAGAGTGGATAGAGGTTTTATAGCAGAGTTTGGATAGTGGTTATTTAGTTTGAGACAGTTAGTTTGGTGTTTGGAGAGTCATAGATAGATAGATAGATAGATAGATAGATAGATAGATAGATAGATAGATAGATAGATAGATAGATAGATAGATAGATAGATAGATAGATAGATAGATAGATAGATAGATAGATAGAGTAGGTAGGTAGGTAGGGTAGGTAGGTAGGTGGGTAGGGTAGGTAGGGTAGGGTGGGTAGGTAGGTAGGTAGGGTAGGTAGGTAGGTAGGTAGGTAGGTAGGTAGATAGATAGATAGATAGATAGATAGATAGATAGATAGATAGATAGATAGATAGATAATGCATTTGCAGATGCATTAGGGTTGCTTTTGAGGAACTGTATTCTTCACCGTTTCTTATTTTATTTAAAGGTGAGGCGTTTATTGTGCTCCAAGGAGTTGGGGTACAATAATAAAACAAGCATTAGCCTATTCTACCCCCTTCCTAGTTCCACAAGCACTTTCACTGTCCTCTGCCTGATTAAGCCCATGCCATTAATCTAGAGTCACAGAAAAACATTATTAAACACCACATGCCATATCACATGACACTACTGGGAAAAATTACACCCAGAGAATACATTCAAACAATATTTTATTATACACATATGTATATACATAATTTATGTAGACAAATGATTTTGTCCTACACCTTTTGTGAAGTCATTCCCAAGAGCCATAATAGACAAAAATTCAATGCATCACACGTGTTAAGATACAGCTGGCTGTTATTATACACCTGGCCAGTAGGTGGTTTTGTGTGCACATGAAGCCTCAAGGAATGAACCCTTTCTTGAACCAGTTGGCTCAAGTGGTTCAATGCCTCATGAGGCTTCATCTCACCATCACTACCTTATAGGAATTTTTTTTAATGATAAATGGTAAATACTCACCCTACTGTCAAAGTCCGAAACTAAAACCTTGACATGCAGCTGTGATTGCAGCAATAATAATTGTACAAAGCATTAAAATTCACTTTCATATAAAGATTTTAAAAGCCATCTATTGGTTTCATTCCACCTCATAACTAGTCACTTTTTCTTTTTATGGACTGAAAACATGACATTAACGCCAAATAAAATCCATTTAAATCTTGAATTGCAATGCACCAAAACATCAAAAGTTCAGAGGCAATAATATACATAAAAAGACCATGTTCTCTTGTGTATTTCATAATGTTTTGATCTTGTTTCCTGTGTGCAGATATCAGTCAGAACAAGGAGTTTTACATGAATGCAGATGTTAGGCCACCATTCACCTATGCCTCACTAATAAGACAGGTAAGTAGCCCACTTGTTTCTTTCTTAAATGACTAAAATTGTTTTTACCCTACATTATCTCAGTTTAATCCACCCTTTTTCTCACATTTGAGCACAGTTTAGCCAGAACAGACAAATCTGATGACATACTTTGATTTTAGCCCAGGCAGTTGCCACCAGGTGCATTTTATGCAACCTGCTTTAAGATTCCAGTCAATTATCGCTCAACCACAATAATTTAGGATCTCAGGAATTAATCTGAACCGCCCATAATTGTAGTCCTGTAATTTGCCTAAGAAATGTTTTTTGCGGGTTCCGGGAATGGCGGCTTGCTGAGAGGACATGCTCGCTTCGGCTCCATCACGTTTCTGTAAAATCCTGGAAAATACTTGTTACAAGTGACATTGGACATTTAAAACAGCTGTGATGCCTCTCTCACAAAAGAAGACCAGTAAAACTGCCAGCAAACCGACTCAATCGAAGTTAACCAACTTCACTTCTGAGGTGAGCTCTGAAGCTAGCTGTGAAAATAGCAAGGCTAACACCACCACATGGAGGAGGAAACCTGTGAGTCGAATGAGAAGAATAAGATGGTTGAAGCTGGTTCAGAGGCAATATTGGCTGCAATTGCAAATTTGAAATCACATTTCTCCTCTAGGGTCTAGGGGTTCAGGGCGGCAACATAAAAATGTCAAGAGAAAATAGGGCATATAAAAAAAAGGTGATTTATTACAAAAAGAAGGTTGCGCAGAACCAAGACACAATACAACTTAACCCAATTAAAACAAAAGAAAGGGGTTAACAAATTCAAGTTTGGTTAGGTGCTAATTAAATTACAAAATGTCCCAACAGTCACTCTAAAAAGTAACTCAAAAACAACTCCTAATGGAAAAGAAAAAACACAAAAAGGGAGCAGCAAACCTCCCAAACACTAGCTTCTAGCTTTTGAAAACAAATTACAGCAATCAAACTGCTTTACATGGATGGACATGGAGTTTAAAATACTCGTGTTTTTCAACTTGCTTATAAGACAAAACAAACTTTTTAACTTCTGCCACTTTGAGACATAAAATAAGAGACTGTCAATATGGTAGCATCATAATTTCTGACCATGCACCAAATTCACTTATCTATGAGGATTTAAGGCTAAGGAGAAACCCTCCTAGATGGAGATTTAACCAAAAATGGCTCATAGACCTAGAATTTATATTTTTCGTAGATAATCAAATTACTATCTATTTTAAAACCAATAAAGATGAAATACCTTCCTCCTCAAGCTGGGAAGCCTTTAAGGCAGGGGTCACCAATCTTTTTGAGACAGGGAGCTACTTCACAGGTACAGAGCAACACGAAGGGCTACTTGTTTGATACAGTCTTAGAAAGACTGTATCATATATATATATATATATATATATATATATATACAATAATACTGCCTCATCATATTAATGTCAGGATCACTCACAATAGTTATCAGTAATAATTTATGGTTATGGTTAATTGCTATTATGTGATCGGAAGTTCTTAGCTCACAAAGTTTTAAGTTTGATTCCCTTTTGGAGTTTTTCTCTGTGATTCTAAACTGGCCACAAGTGACTGAAAATAGCAAAAGCAAACTGATGGATTGTTGCAGTAACACCTGCAGCTGTACAGCACTGAGTACCTTGAAAATTTCCTTTAAATAAAAAAAGAAAAGAATAGTTATTGTTTTATTATCTAACCATCTGTTCTATTAGCAAAATTGTGGAAAATAAAATATCTTTTGTTTAAAAAGATATTATACACACACATTTGTGTCAGTCTGAGGGTTGAGATGGGGAACCCCAAAACTCAAGTCTTATTGGTCAGTTTGCTTTTGTTTATTTCATGGCTTTGCGTTTTTCTGTAAGCTAAAAATGAACGAGTTGGGTTTGAACCTCCCGTTGTTCTAAGATCAGCCTGAGCTTCTGACAGTCTGCGCAGTTCTGGCGGGTCGCCGGTTTATTAGCTTTTTTTGTGGTTTTGCGAACCGAGCAGCTGACGGGTCACCCACTGGCTCACACCAGCAGATGTCGAAAAAATAAAGGTCCGACACAAAACTATCACTGCCCCTGACCTTCAAGAGCACAAGCACCTCTCCAATGCGCAAAAATCAGCACAAATCTAAACCACAAGATCAGTGGACATTTTTTCTTCAGACGATGCTAAATACTAAAGACATGGAAGCGATGCCTCCCCATGTGGTTCACGGAAAGAGGACGGTGCTGATTCCCAGGTTCAGGTGTTGCGATGTGCGCTACGAATAAGATGTTTTGGCACAATTGATTTATTTTTTCTTCACAATTTTGTTAATAGTAAATAGGGTTAAATAATAAAAACTCCAGAAGTTATTCTTTTCTTTCTTGACTTAAAGGAAAATGTGAAGGTACGTAGAGTACAGCTGCAGGCGCTGCTGCACTCGGATAGTTTCCTGCAGGCGCCTGTGCGCAGTTCTGAACTTTAACAGCAGGAAAGAGTTTTATACCTAAAGCAATTTATTTTAAACGTTTTTATAATTTCCCTCTTTTGAACTCTAAATATAAACAAACGTCATTACTTCAATGTAAAAACATTTAATTAAATAATTTTTTGGTAGTGCTCCCTAATGATAATGGCTATTTTTAGAAGTACCTCCGCGGGCGACTGACAAGGTCCCTGGGGACGACCGGGTGCCCACGGGTGGCGGGTTGGTGACCCCTGCTTTAAGGGGTCAAATAATTAGTTTTACGAGTTATAAGGCAAAACAAACTTATCAAAAAACAAAAGAGTTGGCAGCAGAGATTGAGTACTATCAAACGCTATGCCCAAACACCCATAAAAAACTTCTGATACTTAGAATACAGTATAATAAACTTTCTGCCTCAAATGACGCCACACAACTTTTGCATATCAACCAGTTGTTCTATGATCAAGGGGAAAAGCCTGGGATATTATTAGCTTGGCGACTCCGACAATTACAAAATGAGAAAAATATTACTTCAGTCGAAAATAATGAGGGACAGATTATTACCGATCCATTAGAAATCAATGAAAATTTTAAGTTTTTTTTTTTTTTTTAATTATGTAGCTCAGACATAACGCATCAGGAACGAGAAAAATGTTTTCTTAGAAACCCTCCACATGGCTCCTCCTGCCAGTTCATTTCAGAATCAATCAGTACAGATCTCAGTGCAGCTATAACTGAACAGGGAATATCTATTGCAATAGATCACTTGAAAACAGGTAAAGCCCCAAGCCCAGATGGGCTGCCGACAGAATTTTATAAGAAATCTAGAGCTAAGCTGCTAGCCCTCCCATTTTTGACATGTATTTAGACTCATTTGCAAAGGGAATTCTTCCCGCTTCACTAAGAGGAGCCCTGATTACTTTATTCCCCAAACCTGGCAAACCTTGCACCAAATGTGAAAATCTAAGACCAATAAGTCTTCTTAATGTCGATTTGTAAAATTCTGGCTCGAAGATTGGAGAAAATATTGCCTGAAATAATTACCTGTGACCCAAATGTTTGTTTTTTTTTGTAGGAAGACAGGGATTTCATAATGTGAGATGAGTGCTGGATATCATTTATTATATGGAAGAAAAAACAGACACTGCTTTGCTATCATTGGATGCCGAAAAGGCCTTTAATAGAGTTGAATGGCCCTATTTATTTGAGATATTGGAAAGATTTGGCTGTGGGGACAACTTCTGTCAATGGGTTAAACTTTTATACAATGAGCCTTATGCTGAAATAGTAAATGGAATAATATCTAAATCATTTAAAATTAAACAAGGTTGTAGACAAGGGTGCCCCCTGTCGCCTTTATTATTTATTCCAGCAATAGAACCATTTGCCATTGTGGTGCGGTCTCATAAAAACATAACTGGTTTGACAATAGGCCAACAGGAACATAAATTACTTTATTTGCTGATGATGTCATTCTTCTTTTTTTTTTTTGAAAAACTGAAAGACTCTATTCCAGCCTTGTTAGATCTAATAAACACATTTGGAAGAATATCAGGATATAAAGCAAATAAAGATATAGTATGTCTTCATTAATGTCACTTAATTCAGAAGAAAGAAACAGTGTTGGGAATCCTTTCCAATTCAAAAAGGTAGATTGTTTTACATATTTGGGGATTAGGATAGTACCTCGTATAAATTATATTGTTGCAGTTAACTATAACCCCATGATAGACTCAATTGCTGCCTCTGTGGACTGATGGAACTGTCTACCCTTGTAACTTATAGCACGGATCAATGTCCTTAAATCCAATATAATGCCCAAACTTCTGTATTTGCTTCAGAATGTCCCATTGCCACCTCCTGCCAATTTATTTTCGTCCCTAAAAAACATTTTCATACGCTTTCTGTGGAATAATAGACAACCAAGGCTTTGCTTAACACTCTTGTACCTACCTTATGATAAGAGGAGGCCTCAGGTGCCCCACTCCACTTTGGTACTATTGGGCAGCTAAGTTGAGGACTATGATGTACTATTTAACAGATAAATGTCTCTTGCCTTGGTTGAATATTGAAAACTGTTCAGTATCTCTCCCTCTACCTGAGTAGAGGGAGAGGTACTCAGCAAAATCAGCAAAAAATCATAATGCTATAAAAAAAAAGACAAAAAAACCCTATAGCCAGAAATATGATCTTGGTTTGGTATCAGGTTAAGAAGTATTTAGATGACTCCTCCTCCCTATCATGCTTCAGGGGTAACCAATCTTTCCCTCCAGGTAGGGCAGATCCTGGTTTTAGGAAATGGGCTGAAAAAGGTTTAAAGATAATAGGAGATCTTGTGGAATCAGAGGATGGAGTTTTGATGACATTTGAAGAGTTGAAAGCCAGGTATTATATTCCAAGTTAACATTATTTTAAATATCTACAGGTGAGAAATTTTATTAGATCATCACAAAATCAATGTGAATCCATCCCTCTGCTGGCCAACTTGGAAATCGTAATGAAGAATGATTGCTTTAGAAAAGGAATTATCTCCAAACTATATAGCATGTTAGTGGAGGGATCCTCTGAGTCTTCTTTATGGAAACTCAATGCCTGGAGGGATGATTTACAGGAGAACTTGCCACCAGAGGACTGGGAGAAGGTGTGTGCTGAAGCACAAACATGAACTACCAATACACACTTCAAAGTACTGCAATATAATTGGCTAATGAGAACATACACTCAACAAAAATATAAATGCAACACTTTTGTTTTTGCTCCCATCTTTCATGAGATGGACTCAAAGATGTAAAATTCATTCCAGATAAACAATATTACCATTTCTTTCAAATGTCCACACATTTGTCTAAATGTTTGATCGTGAGCACTTCTGCTTTGCTGAGATAATCCATCCCACCTCACAGGTGTGTCACATCAAGATGCTGATCTGACATCATGATTAGCACCGGTGTAACTTATACTGCCCACAATAAAAAGCCACTCTTGACATGCGTTTGTCACACACCAAAATGCCACAGATTCCGTAAGCATTGACGGAGCGTGCAATTGGCATGCTGACAGCAGGAATGTCAACCAGATCTGTTGCTCGTGCAGTGAATGTTCATTTCTCCACCATAAGCCTTCCCCAAAGGCGTTTCAGAGAATATGGCAGTACATCCAACCGGCCTCACAACCACAGACCACGTGTAACCACACCAGCCCAGGACCTCCACATCCTGCAGGTTCACCTCCAAGATCGTCGGAGACCAGCCACTCAGACAGCTGCTGAAACAATTGGTTTGCATAACCAAAGAATTTCTGCACAGACTGTCAGAAACCGTCTCAGGGAAGCTCAACTGCATGCACGTCGTCCTCATCGGGGTCTTAACCTGACTCCAGATCGTCGCAGTAACAGACTTGAGTGGGCAAAGGCTCACATTCGATGGTGTCTGGCACGTTGGAGGGGTGTTCTCTTCACAGATGAATCTCGGTTTACATTGTTCAGGGCAGATGGCTGCTGATGCCAATGTTGTGGATCGAGTGACCCATGGTGGTGATGGGGTGATCGTATGGGCAGGCATCTGTTATGGACAAAGAACACTAGTGCACGTTATTGATGGCATTTTGAAGGCACAGAGATACCGTGATGAGATCCTGAGGGCCCATTATTCTGCCATAATCCATGAACATCACCCCATGTTTCAGCAAGATAATGCAAGGCCCCATGTTGCAAGGATCTGTACACAATTCCTGGAAGCTGAAAATGTCCCAATTCTTGCATGGCCAGCATACTCACTGGACATGTCACCCATTGAGCATGTTTGGGATGTGCTTGACTGGCGTATCCGAAAGCGTGTACCAGTTCTCACTAATATCCAGCAACTTTGCACAGACATTGAAGAGGAGTGGACCAACATTCCACAGGCCACAATTGACAATCTGATAAACTCTTTGCGAAGAAGATGTGTTGCACTGCATGAGGCAAATGGTGGTCACACCTGCTACTGACTGGTTCTGAGTCCCCAGACCCCCAATAAAGCATAAACAAAAATGCGCATGTCAGAGTGGCCTTTCATTGTGGGCAGTATAATCATGATTGCGCACTAATCATGATGTCAGATCAGCATCTTGATGTGGCACACCTGTAAGGTGGGATGGATTATCTCAGCAAAGAAGAAGTGCTCACTATCAAACATTTAGACAGATTTGTGGACAATATTTGAAAGAAATGGTAATATTGTTTATCTGGAATGAATTTTAGATCTTTGAATCCATCTTATGAAAAATGGCAGCAAAAACAAAAGTGTTGCATTTATATTTTTGTTGAGTGTATGTGAAGCCAGAAAAGCTTAATAAGTACAGCTTAATGAGTACAGCTTATTAAGCTGTACTCATTAAGACCTTACTTATTAATTAGTAAGGTCTGCCATCCCAAACCTGTGTATTAGATGTGGAGAAGAGAAGGGAACATTCTTCCATTGCATCTGGAAATGCAAGAAGTTACAACAATTCTGGAGGGAGATTAAACAAGCTCTAGAGATTATGTTAGATATAAAACTAGTTTTTGATCTCAAATTGTTCATTTTAGGTTTATATCCTGACAGACACCATATGTTCAGAAAGATTATTACTGCCAGATTATTACTGTCATGACTCTCATGACTCCATAAGAGTCATGACTCTCATGGAACCAGCAAACCAAAATGTTTTTACTGGATTAATGAAATATCCACAACCTTATCAATGGAAAAGATTACTTTCATTTTAAAAGGGAAACTTTTGCTATTTGAAGTATTTGGAGCCCTTTAATGGAATATATATAAAACATGGATATGAGGGGTGTCAGAGGTGAGTTATAGTTGTGGTTGGTCCCCTGCAGTGTCCTAAGATAATATTCTTTATTTGTATATTTGATTACTTTACTTTGAATTATACATTTGAGTTTGTACTTTCTGAACAACGTACAATACTGAAATAATTTGGGCTAATGCCTGGAAACTAGAGAAACCGTTATTATTGTAATTGTTTCTTCTCAGGAGGGTTTGAGGTTGGGGGCATTGTTGTTTTGTTTTTTGTGGGGTTTTTTTTGTCTTTTGTATTTTTCTCATATATTCCTTATGCAATAAGTGCTGCTCTAAAATATTCCATAACAGCTTGGCTTACAAGGAAAGACAAGTTAAATGTTAGACAATAATTTAACTACCCTGGACTTTTCCTTTGATATGAGAGCACACTTGAAAATATTGTTGAAGAACCAATAAAGATAATGTTGGAAAAAAAAAAGAAATGGTTTTTGCTCGACCCTTCATTTGCACCCACAAAAGGAAAATTTTAAATTAAAAGTTCCTCACACTTCCAATCTGTTTTGTCTGTTTTTCCTCAAAAGGGTAACTCGTACATGCATTGCTCGACTTTTCTCAAACTTCTTAATGTTTTTTTTAGGGTTGTGGGTTTTTTTTTGGCGAAGCAGGCATAAAGCATAAAATGTTTGTCTCTTTTGCTTGCTCCTCATCCAGGCAATCCTTGAATCTCCGGAAAAGCAGCTAACACTAAACGAAATCTACAACTGGTTCACGCGAATGTTTGCGTATTTTAGGCGCAACGCAGCAACATGGAAGGTAAAGCATTTATGTTTTTAATCATTTTTTGAATATGAACCAATGAAGGGTAAAGAAAAAGAGTTTACTCGAACGTAAGCAGTGTACCACCTATTCTGTCCAGGGGAACCACCCTTTGTACAAATACAAAGTCAAATAGAAAAACAACCTGCATGTAGGGAAAAAAGGGGAAAAAAAAACAGTGTTCTGGTAATGTGTTCCCGGATGTGTTGTCAGTGGGTGGCATTGGCCAAACATTGCACTTCACTGCCAACAAGCCCTGGCTGAGCCCCTTGCACTCCTAGTTGGCCCCAAACACTCACCATACTGAGTAGAAAAGCACTGATGAAACATTGAAATACCCCCCCACACACACACACAACCACCTGAGCCAAGACTGATCAGTCACAAGCAGCTTGAACCACACCTCAAACATAAATACATTGTGACACACACAGACCATCCTGCTCCACCCATGTCCTCCGTCAGCTCTCACAGTTGCTGACAGCTCTTCCATAGGGGGGGTGCTGGCATTATAAACACTGGATTCTTCCCCCACTCTCCTGCTTGTGGAATAACAAAAGGATGATTTATGAACATCTCCTTTTATTATTTATTTTTGCTGTACCTTTAAGTTGTGATTGCTCTTCCTTGCACTACAATAAGAAAGCCAAAATGACCCCAACATCTTTGGTCAGGAAGAATGTTTTGGGTTATACCTATTCCCTGTTGTGCTGTGAAATAAGCAACAGATTTTGGAGAATTTGACCTCCCAGGTTCTCTATAAGATGACAAGATATAGGAACATCATCCAAAACATATTTAATAGTCATCCATCTGGCCATGAACTGTTTTATTCTTTTAAAAATGAGGGTGACATCACACTGTGCGGGTGAAAGAGAGCTGGTCCCCATAAAAATCAGATTTTTTTTCCTATTATTTCAAAACAAATGTTAACTCGCTGAGCATCTTATGATAGTGATTTGGACAGTATGTACGACCAGCATTACTAAGCAAGCAGTCTCCTTGTGTATTCCAGACAATTTGAATAAGCGACGTCCCTGCTCTGAAACCTGTTTCAAATCACAAAAGTGCATCCTTAGAGCTCTCCTGTACTTCACCCTGAACAAAACGGTTGTCGCACAGTTACATGGTTTTGGGACATTCCTTATTCAACCACACCTTTCATACAACACCAAAGACCAGCTGGGCCAGACCAGTTTTTAGCCATTTCACAATATTTGTAGGCATTTGTACGTAAAGAATTTTACAAATGTACGTAATTCTTCACAATGTCTGAAAAGCAGATACAAAAGTCAGACGATGGAATTGGACTAGTTGAAGCGAAATATCAATGTTGTTGTCAGAGCATAAAGTCACAAACTTCAGGGTTTCCCCCAGAAAATTTGCTAAGTCCAGTGGTTCAATTGCTGAGGTGTTCAATTGTGTTTTTGTAGGAAATGTAAAAAATGTTATTATTACTGGAAGACATCGCCAGTGAAATGCTGTCGAGGTTTAGGGTTAAAAATAGCACATAAAAAGATTAAATTAAAATAAATATTAATTATTTGCACTTATGTTTAATCCAAATTAATCCAAAATCCAAATTATATTGCCATAAATGGTCATATTTTAACACAGACCAGGTTTTCCTCCAGTGTATTATAAGCATGGTAGCCCACCCTGATTTACTAGCCATGCTTGTTTTTTTTTAGGAAAATAATGATCTAAAAAATTTTTTTTTTTTTTTTTTTTCGCCAGATTGAAAGCATCTCTGTTGCTCTGAGCGTTTCACTGGGGAACAGATTTGCTCCTAAAAGTTATGTTTATAGAAGATAGATGCATTCCCCCCGGAAAACTTTACATTTCGTTTTTGAGATTATCAATTCTGCTAAGTTTGATTTGATGGCTTCAGCATGCATATATTAAAATATTTTAAATTGTTTAACTTTTAAATGTAAGCTGGCAAGCTTACTTTGTAAAGTTCAAAGAACAATATTCATAGTTAAGACTGTTTTATTACTACAGCAATAATGCTATGAGTTAAATCTTTTAGTTTCAGTTCTGTTTGTTCTCAGATACAAATTAGTGAACTACAATTACAACTGATTATTTTTAGGTTAGCCAATTCAACTAACTTTAAACCTAACTAACCTTCTCCCAGATTAAATCTAACACAGATTAGAGTTGCTGATGTTTTTAGCAGGAAGAGGTGCCCTCAGTCAAATTCTGCTCAAGGCCTCATACAGCCTTGTACCGGCCCTGCATGAGTTAAATCCGCTGCACTGTGCGCTGAGATGTGATTGGTCCAGCTTTAAATGCATCAATTATAAACCTATCTTCTATAAACATAATTTTTTAGGAGCAAATCTGTTGCTCTGAAATGCTCAGAGCAACAGACGCTTGTAATCCAGCAAAAAGATTATTTTCCTAGAAACAATAACAAGCAATGCTCAACCTGGCGGTGGGGGTGGGGCTAGTAAAGCATGGCAGGCCACCAGGCCTATAATACACCTGAACTTATTACCAATCACACAACAAAACGCATAGAGCTCTGAGCAAATTAGTTCAACCTGGGCCTGTGAAGCCTTCCTATAAACAAGATATTGGAATTTTCATCAATGACAGCTGATACATAGGATGAAGTAGGGAGAACCTTTAGTCTCTTGCCAAGTTCTGCTGGAGGCTTCTAATATTCTATCAATTTTAATTTTCTTTGGTGTAGTAAGTTATGGAAAGCCTGGCAGTGCATGTTTACGGAAGACATACATATAGGACCTCGGTCGATCAGCTGGTTTGCTGATTTGAGCAAACCTGGTTTGAAATTAGCTGGTTTGAGCAACCAGCTAATTTCTCACTCTTAATAAGACCTTTAAGGACCACCCTCCTCAAGTTTTTGTTTTGTATCTTTATTTTTCTGATATATGTTTGATCAGTTTTCTGTCAAAATGTTTTAATATACTATTGTACCCCTGTTGTCCTTTTTTTGTTTTCTTTACATCAACCGCAGAATGCAGTCCGGCATAATCTTAGTCTTCACAAGTGTTTTGTGCGAGTAGAAAACGTTAAAGGGGCTGTGTGGACAGTCGACGAAATAGAGTTCCAAAAGAGGCGGCCTCAAAAGATCAGCGGGTATGTTTGGCCTCTTTGAACCCTGACTAGTGTCTTGTCTCATCAAATGATTGGCAGAACTGGCAAAGGGGGGTGGGGGGGTCTGCCGCCTGCCGCTGCTGCTCAATTTTATTGTCTGTGTGCCATAATGTGCAACGTCCCTCCCTACTTAGGCGTGCCCCCCCCCCCACACCTCATCCTTGCCACTTATGCTTTCGGAAGCCCTTTTGGTGATGCCTCATGACTCAAAATGGCTCATTTTCATTGTGATCCTCACACTTTTCCCTTCCTCCTTGTGTCTGTGTGTTTGTCTTTCATCTCTGCTGCCCTGCATCTGCATCTGGCTGCATCGCTCGCCCTTTTTCCCCTGCTTCCACCACCGCCTTCACCCACTTTCCTTCAACTCCATGCTGGCTTGCTTTCCCAGGGTGCCATTCGCACCAACCTTTCCCTGCATAAGTGCTTTGTGCGAGTAGAGGATGAGTTTGGGTCCTTTTGGACCATTGACGGCAAGGAATTTAAAAGCGGCCAACACATTCAGCGCGGCTGCCCTCGGAAATGCGCCCCCGATGAGAACTTTGAGGAACTGCTTGTACAGTAAGAACCCCCCACCCCGGTGCCTTCCCACCCTGCATGCTTTCCTCCCTCTTTCTCAATATTGCTATCATGCTTTTTGTGTTGAGTTCATCAGCCATTGTGCTTTCACAAGCCCATCATCTTCCTACTGGTTTGGCATTGTAAAGTGATTGAACATCTCAGAACTATCACCTTGATATTACTACATCAGTAAATGTGTTTAGTTTAAAGTGCATCGATTTCTCTTTATGAAACAAGATCCTGTATGCTAGATGAGACATGAGTCTATGGGTCATAACTTAATTTTTCTTTGTTCACAGAAGTCCGGCCCTAGTGAAAAACATTCAGACCAGCCTGGGCTATGGTCCAACTCTCTCTGCTGCCTTCCAGGTAAAAGTAATAAGTGACTTCATCTTATGTTGCTTCAAAACTTCAAAAGAAGTCTTCCTCTATCTTGTCCACACAAGCTTTGTGTTTTAGGTTTCCAAGAGTGAAGAGCAGCTGCGAAATCGTTGACATTTCTTCCATTTCTCATTTTACCCTTTTTTCTTTTGTTGTGTTTTATTTTTTTTATCTCCAGGCTTCAATGGCAGAAAACAACATACCTCTATACACTACTGCTTCCATTGGAAGCCCCACACTCAACTCCCTGGCCAACGCCATCCGCGAGGAGATGAATGGAGCGATGGACCATGAAAACAGCAACGGGAGTGACAGCAGCCCGGGACGCTCGCCCCTGCCAGCTATGTGAGTGACACGCACTGTTTTTTTTGTTTTTTTTACTAGCAGAACAAATCCAAGTGTGACGAAAGTAAAAATGGAATCTCGCTGCATTGAAAAAGTCTTTAATGTTCTTCACATTTAGTGACAACAACTGATATTTTATCATGATATTTTATTTTATTATGGGGAGAAAAACTGAAAAGTTTAGCATTTTGCCCCCTTTACACTGGTATTCACAAGTAAAGTCCAGTGCAATATATTTTCCAAAAATGGAAAGAGTACAACACAAATACAGACTAGGTTTAATGGCTTAAAAATGGCTTAAAAATAAAATCTCTGCCTTTTTTTTCATACTAATTATATTTTTTGAAAACTATTTAAAAAATGGCTTTTATTCTAATAATCCCTTCTATGAATTATATAATTTAGTATTAGGGTCAGCCTATTAACATTTTTGTAAATTACTAGAATGTAATCATCCAGTAGTGCTTCTCAATCCTGTACTACGTTTTCTCTGTTTGTCATATAAAATCATAGTAAAATACAATTAAGTTTGTATATGCAACATGGCAAAATGTGAAGTAGTCCAAGCGCATGTCAATATTTTTGGAAGGCACCGTAGGTGTTGTCAGAAAACAGTGTTATTGTCCATGTGGAGTTCTCTAAATACGCCTGATAGATCAGACAGAAAGCACATTGTCAGAGTGCCAATAAATTTAAGGGAGAGGATTCATATTAGTGGTGTGTGTCAGGTCACGGCCAGTACTGTGTCAGCCCTCCCAGCAGAAAAAGGAAACTTCACCTTTTAAAATCTAGAACCAGCCAGGAAGACAAGACAGGACACCCCCACACCCTCTGTTATTTTAACAGCAAATTATGAACTTTGCTTTATGCATCCTGCTGACTGTCAGAGACTCAACCACATTATCAACCCAATTTGTTCAAAAATGTACAAAATCTGAGAATGCAGAGTGATGAAGCGGCCTGGATTCCGACGCAGCACAGACAAACCTGAGCTATGTTGCATCCAGAAACACCTCTGAAAGAAAAAAAAAGGAACACAAAAAGACAGCTTCTAAGAAAAAAGCTGCAGTGGGCCTGGAAACCACAGCTCCCCCATTTGCTTGTTGCATAGGAGTTACTGCTAAGTTGCTTGAAGCCTAAAATAACATTGGTGCATCGTTTCCAGATGTGGGGGTGGAGGGGCGGACCACCAATGAGCATGGGTAGACTGAGGGATGAAATGTAAGAACTCAGGGAGAAAAATTCTGCCTGAAAACAAAAAAAAAGAAAAGATAGAGAAAGGTGCAGTAATAAGCTCATGGCCAAATGGGGGAAAGTGCCATCCTTAATCACTGTGAACACAGCTCTGAGCATAGCTGTGGAACAGGAAAGGCAGAGACAGGATGGGTGTGCTGGCCTGGAGGCAGCCTGCTCTGCATCTGCCCCTCTGCTGCTATGCTATGTTTAGGCTGATACTGCCTTTAGAAGCTCACACCCTTTATCTATGAAGAAATTAACTTTCTGTTATGGATTGAAAAGAAATTAAAGTGCTTGCAAAGGAAAGTAATGTGGAAGGAAAATTATTTGTGTTTTTTATAAATAACATCTGTTGCTGTCTGTTGTTATACAAGAAAGTTGGTTATCATCTGCTGTGCATCAACAGGATCCAGAAACAAACATGGGGAAGCAACTTCAACAATTTGGAACAAACTTCTTGAAAACGTTGAAAATTACAAAAGCATTTGGTTCCTTAAAACCCAACCTATTTAGGTTCAATGTTTTTGCAGTGTTGCTGAAATGTTCTTTACAATTCAATTCAAAACTATTGTATTGATCCCCATAGAAGAATTAAATAATACAAAATAAACTTGACTCGACTTGACAAAGGTAATTTGGGCCAGTGAAACCAAACTTTGACCAACATTTGAAATGCAATGTGGGGTTTAGTTTTGAAAAGACACTGTGGCGGCAGCGACATGCTGTTGAAGGGTTTGTCTCTAGCAGAGACATAAAAGCTGGTGAGACATGTTACAAAGATGGTAGGACAGGACAAGTCTGAAACTTGGAAAGTTGCGAGTGAATTTCTTGAAGTTTGTTCCAGATTTGTGGCGCATGGAAATGTTTGGTTCCGGTTATGGGGAATGCACTGTGTTAGTTTGTAGCATGAAAGTTTGCAATTGAGTGGCAAAGTATTGAAAAGGTTAAGGTTTACAAATAATTTTATAAGACACAATATGCTGTAAACAAGATCCAATAAACATGTAAAATATTTTGATTTATGTTTTTGAATGACTTCAGTTAATCTGCCCCATGTGTTTTTGTTGTGAACCTGTGGGGCCCCTTTCAAAGTGTTGCGGGTCCTACACTTCTAAACAACTGACTTAAAAAAAGAAACAACTATCCAGAGAAAGCTAATTATGAGTAAAGTGTAGACTCAGCACGTACTTCAATAGAATAATAATAACAATTTCATGTCTGCCCCGCAGCTAATAGTCAGACCCGAGGCTACGGCACTTGTGGAGTTACTTTGATGTAAAAATGATAGAAAAGCTGACTTTACTTTTTGCCCTCCTTTTCATAGTTTAACACCAAAATATGGCAGCTCATTTGCATATGAGTGCCTCCATCACAATAGTCGCAAATCAACTCAAGCCATCCTGGTATGAAAACAATTTTTTTTTTTTAAATGAGAATCAAATGTGGGCTTTTGTGAAGAGCAAGGTGCCAGTTGTCCCTTGTTGCTGTAGTAAATGAGTCCGGCACCTCATTCTGACACCGCTCAACCTCCTCTGTTAGCAGCTTGGCACTGCAGTCCACAAGCCAGTGAGCAGCCTGCAGCTGCTCATATTTTTTTTTCTTTCTCTCTCATGCTCTCTGCCACCACCAGACCTCCTCTTCCTCGTGCACTTTATTCCTGCTCTTTTTCTGTAATGAAAAATTTGGCAGATCTCATCTCTTCAGTGTCTCTTTTTCCTAGGCAACGACAACGATAAGGTAGAGGGAGGCGGTTTGTGCTTTTTGTCTTGTTTACAAGTGACAGCGTTATTATTCTCATAAAGGCTCTGTTTCTTATCACCATGTTGTGCGCCGTGCTCTTGCGCCTTTTCTTTCCCCCTCACCCTGCCTTTGTTGACACGCTGTTGAAAATATGCATTAATTCCAGAGTTTAAAGCATGTACGCCAGTGTCTGGTTGCTGTGTTTTTGCTTGAAGTTGATTAATGATAGAAGCCTGGCTCGGGCTTGTCCTCTTGAGACCCGCCTTGCAGGTTGTGCATGTTAACGAACAGGAAGGAGGAGGTGGAAGGGGTAGGGCCAACACACAGTGCGCCGCTGATCCTCCACCACCAGGAGGCTGACAACGACAGAGTCCATTCGCCACCCACTCTGCTCGCATCACGTTGTTAATCCTCCTCATTTATCAATTCGTAAGTGAATACTCTGTTGTCGCTTGCCATGGAAGTGGAAAACAAAAAGCCTGCAGCTTTTTTTGCCGGGGATTGGAATACCTCAAAAGAAAGCTTGAAATTATCATCAGTTCCAGCAAACCTCCTCCCCAGTGTCCTCCCACCTCTTTTCCACAAAAGCCATACATTTGTTTTTGTTCCCCTGCCTCTTGGTCTATATAGAGAATCAACACAGGTATCATTTAGGCCCGGTATCAGCATTATAAATACTCCCGCATTCAAAAGCATACACTTGTCCGGACTTAAATTTCTATTTTTAGAATATTCTGGGCTTTTAATTTCAAACTATTATTCTTTAAGCACAATACTGGAATTGGCTTTTAGAAGAGTTTAGAACAGGGGATTTTTCTAAGTGTAATTTTGGGAGATCTGCTTCACCAAAAATCTATTCTTTCTGCCTCTAACCACCAACCCAACAGATGTGTGAAGTCACTCCTAGTTACTTTGTCACTACAGTTACTTTTTCACAACATTTAGCAACTTTTTGCACATAAAAACCATATTGAGCAGTTCAGGCTTTTTAAAGAAAACTCTTAGCCATTTCACAGGTTTTTTGGCTTCAGCCTTCAGGTCTTTCCATGTTTGTTATGCAGTCTGTCTTTTTTGGACGGACTGCATTGAAATGAAATTCTGTTGTGCTTTTGCACAATGACAATGAAGGCATTCTGATTTTTATCCTCTGGGCTAAAATACATTTGAAATCATATATTTACATAGTCTATAAAAAGACAAAGCACTTTTTTAAAATTAAATCAGGCTAAACTTTTTTCCTGTTTTATGGGAAAAAAATAATTACCAGAATTATTTCTATGTGCTAAATTCTAATAGTATTACTGCATTCAGTAATTTTTTCCTGGAAAAAATTACTGAATGCAAAATTATTTTTATTTGCTGAGTGGCCTTTTAGCCTAACATTGAGAATCTCTAGCAAATATGCTGCAGTCAGCATCTTCACAAAGTATTTTGATTTTCTGTGACATGAAGAACCTATCTCTTTCATGAAAGGTGAAATAAGGGTTGTAAAATTAGACTACATGCATATTCTTTAGTTTGTGGACATGGCTAAATGAAAATACAAAAGTGGCCATTATATTCATTGTTTCTATTGGATTAGTGCGGTTCTTTATGCTATTTTCTGGTCCGGCGTATTCCATGTAATATTTCTCACTGAGCCTTCCTATGAGGTGTTCTACTAATGCAGCGACAAATGTGTATTTCTCAAAAGCAGTGATTATTTACTGTCACCCAGTCAATGTGACGTAAGTAGCTCCATCCTAAACACAAGGATGCATAGTACTGGTCAGTTTTGTTTCCATTTTTACAATGAAGTAGACAAAATAGCATAACTAATAATTGTCTGTTAAAAGAAATGTAAGTCTAGTTCAATCTGAATTTTAAAGTTTTCTATGTTCCCAAATGAAATCAAATGGCCCTCATAAAATCAGGCAAAATACTGATGGGTAAAATGTGACATGGTAAATCATAGATAAGTTGTTATTTCAACAAGAAATCAATGTTAAAATGAATAAATTTTTGTCCTTTTACAACAAAAAAGTTTTTCTTACTTACCTGGGAAATGTTTCTAGCAAATTCTAGACGTCATAGACTGTGTATCATGTCAGATACTAACCACTTTCACTACTGTCCTCCTACCTCTCCCGCAGGCATCACATCAGCGTTAAGGAGGAACCACTGGACCCTGAAGACCACGACGGACCCCTCTCCCTGGTCACAACCGCCAATGATAGTCCGGACTTCAACCACCACAGAGATTATGATGATGACGTGGGCCATAGCGACATATAAGGCCAGGGTGCAGACCTTCTGGAAGACAGAAACGCTGGACTTCAGTCTGTCAAGTGTCTCTCCGAGCAGACTGATGTTTTAGTGCCATTACAAAACATAGCAAGAACGTAAAAAAGTGGGAAAAGTGGAGGGGGTCTTTTGAGCTCAGATTGCCTTCTACCTTTTGATTTCAGTTACCTCTTAAAAAGTGAAGACAAACGTTGGATGGATCGGCGTGGTACTGGGGAGGGGGTGAAAGTGATTGAAGTTAAACTTGCTATGCAGCCATAGCGGACTGCACTCAGCGGACTGTGAGAGGGACTCTGTACTCCCCTCCTCCCACCACACTCTGACACCTCTCAGACACACACATGACCATAAATTGAAGACAGAGAGATAAAGACATTTGTGTGTGCGTGCATGTGTGTGAAGGAGAACGAATGAGTTCATTGTCACTGTCTTCAACATGTTTAATTCCATCAAAAACTTACTTTGGCGGGTGGGAGTGTTTTTGTTGGTTTTAAGAGGAAGAGTTCTAAAATGTCAATTTATTCAATGCTGTTTCACATATTACATCTTTATTTGTGATAATTTTTTTAAACTGACCAGACCTCATGCCCGTGCTGTGGAGATTCCGTGCGGTCGCCTCTTGATGATGAATGTTTTTAATTTCCTCTCATGCTGTTCTTTAAAAAAAGAAAAAAAATTACACACAGCAGAATGGTAGATACCAAGTAGTATTTTTCAGTCATTTATTCCAGTTTTTTTCTAAACATAAAAAAAAGAAAAGAACAGAAGAAAAGCTACCTTCCTCTGCATCTCTGTCCCTCCTGCTTGTGAAGTCCATCAGCAATGCACTACTTGTAATGAAGGCTCTCTCCATGCGTCAATGAAATTTAATTTAAGATGCGAATGGATGACAGAGAAATTATGATTTATCGTTATGAAATTATTCTTTAAAACCACCCCTCATGGCATGTTGTGCTGAGCTACAACACAATTTTTGATCACTTACAAGGTGGCTTTTGTTCTTTTTCTCTTCTTTTTAAGCCAAATGAAAATGATGAAAATGTCAGGTGTGCACTGGAAAAGATAATGATTTAGACCAACTAATTGTGATTCCTGAATACACCCGTTGTTGTTAATCAAACGCGTCTGCTTCCCCCTGTGCAGGTGTTTCACGCAGCGTTTGAAGATAAAGCCCTGTTTCCCATTGTTTCCCATATGCATGACTAGTTTTGAGTTTTGAGCAACAATAATACGCAACCTCAGATGGAACACAGAGAGTAACGATCCCAGCATCGGCAACATTTCACATTCCAGCATTTGACAGCAAATATAAAGTGTACACCGATGACTCTGTTCAGCCCCCAGAAATGCGAATTAGTGGATTTGTGACGCAGCAAAAATTCATTCCAACCATGTAAATTAGACATATAGGAGATTGTTAATTTCAAGACTGCAATGAACCACTTCAAATCTTTTATTTATTTATTTAGGTTTATTTTGGGTCACCTCTGGCTTTTTTTGTGTCAGTGTGTTTTGATATCTTGTCACGTGACTACCAAAGATAAACTTCAAAGTAAATGTGTGTTCCATGTAGGCATGGGCAGGTTGCTGGTTTCAACATATACTTTTACTTTTAAAAGCAAATTATGTTTCCATCGTAACATTCAAATGGTGTAAAGTTCTTTTAATGAAATACAGAACAAAGGTGATGTCACGCAAAAGACGAATTCAGCTATTTGGAAATATTTGATGTTGTAAATATTTTACGTTTCTATTTTAAATGACAGGCAAAAAAATTTATGACATTAGGCATTTTTTTAAGTTCCAGGAGGTAGTGGTAGCTTCACACCACTACAGCATAAGAATCTCACACCAGCCCATGCCTCGTTCGATGCAATAGCAAATAAGGCCAAATATTTTCCATGCATTCTGCCACCCTAAGGAACGCTTCTCAAAGTGGTGTGTTCACTCTTTTTTTATTCTTATTAGTTTAAACCAAAGGAGGTTGATTCAAACATGAGAGTGATGCTTTGCAGTCCAAAAGTGAATGGGAGGAGCTGGCAGGCTTGACTACATGATGACCAAAACAGAGAAATCTTTCATCTTTGGAGCCAATTATGTGGGAACAAGAAGTATTCTGGTCCATGGAAAAACAATGTGAACAAATCCATCTGCTTCAGCTGGACCACACTATAATTCTCTTATTTTTTCCTATGTTTGTATCCTTTAAAATGATTGTATATCACTCTCCCCTTTTTTTTTTGTTTTTGTTTTTTTGGTGGGGATTTTTTTGGTCAAGACTTTATGATTGTGTTTAGTTTTTGTCAACGTACTGGTTTTTATATTAAAAAAACACTCCTATCAACTAATAAGCTGGGTACAAGGTACTTTTATGGCAGTTATTGCTTTTAGTCCTCATCAACTAAAAAAACTAAAGAAAGTTGATCTGTGGTTTTCCAGAAGACATATTTAATATCCAGGCAGCTGCGGGACGACCGGGTCGCTTCCAGCAGGGCTGGGATCGTGAGAATGGGGCCGAGCTGATCCACAGAACCTCAGCCTTCAGACTCCAAGTTTGTTTGGTATTCGTAATGAAGGGGGAAGGGTAAAAGGAAAGCACTGGTAGATTAGATCACTCTCAGCATGTGTAGCTCGACATTACTAAAGATAACAGCATGAGAAAACAGTTAGGATGCATACCTCGGCTCAAACCTACAGGGAGCGATTAGGTTCGGCGAGAAAAATAAACATTTTACTCAGCCTCGCTTAGCTGTGTGGCTTGCATGTATAGAGAAATGAACTAAAAAGGACAGATCAGAGATTCTTTTTCTTTGAACTTTTTAAAACCATGATTTAATGTGAAGTACATCACCCAGCTGCGTGTGGCGGTGTCTCCCCTGTCCGGTGAATTTTCCTCCTCTGGGCTGACGGGTCTGTTTTAAGGGAACTCAAAATTCAAGTTTTGCCTTTCTCTCATCCGTTCATCTGCTTTTGTATCAAGTACGAAATAGAAAAATAAACTGCTGTATGTGTCAGAATAGGAGATTGCTGAAAATGTGTTTTATGTAGTAATCCTTGCTTTACATCAAGATGAAAGGGTGGGTGGGAATGGGCCAGATTTTGGATTTTCAAATTGTATATCATATATAAAAGAAAAAACAGATTTTTCTTTCCCTTTGTCACTGACCTGAGCATTTTGTACAGTTTTCCTTCCCTGTTTGTGTTGAGCTGTTTTTTTACACTTCTTTTCGACGGTCCAACCACTGCCTTCTGTGGGCCGTATATTAGAGATGGCGTGTTTCCGCTCCGAGGCGGAAGTGCATCGCATGACTAAACCCAGGGTCACAGAGATTTTGTGGGGAAGGTCATTACCATTAAGGGT
This sequence comes from Poeciliopsis gracilis, assembly GCA_911649635.1. Classification (NCBI taxonomy): domain Eukaryota; kingdom Metazoa; phylum Chordata; class Actinopteri; order Cyprinodontiformes; family Poeciliidae; genus Poeciliopsis; species Poeciliopsis gracilis. The sequence continues at coordinate 555,182 of CAJVRI010000688.1, forward strand.
GCAATCTAATGATATTTTCTAAGAAATTATTAGAAAAAAGAAAGAAAAATATGCAGTGCCAAGGTGTAAAATATATTAGCAGCTTTTATTTTTTTCATGTTTCTTTTTCAGCCCCCACACATCAAATATGTGTCCTCGCCCATGTCGTGTTGATTAAACACATTTTTTTTCATTCGATTCCCCTAATCTGGTCATTGCCAGAGTCAAAATCCAAGCACAGCAGGCATGTCACAGGATTTACAAACACCCTGCTAACAGTCCATCCTCTAAATATCTCTATCTCACACATACACACGCACACACACACGCTTACTAAAAATGTCATTACTTCATCCATCACCAACATCCAACCTGCCATCATTCCGTCCCCCCACATTTCTCCAGTTCTCACATCACGCTTTTGTTTATTTTAAGAAAGGGAAGGAGAGGTGGAGTTGTGAGCACCAACCCAGGAACAGTTGTGCTGTTCTCATCCTGGCAGAAAGTGTTCAGTTTCTATTCTTGGTTCCTTTTTTTCTAAACATTTTGTGTAGTTTAGCTTTTTTTTCTTTTCCCCTCATATGTTTTTTTAAAAACAGAAATATGATTATTCATCACTTCCATGAGTCTGTAAACTCATCAACCCTTGTCTGTTGGGCATAGGCCACTTTGTTGTAGTCAGTGGCAATGACTGATGTGAGCATTCTAAACATGCAATAAAATGCTGGTTGTTCAAATTGTGCCTCCTGGTTTGCTTTCGTTCATTTTTAAGTCTTATAATTAATAAGAATTTTTACATTGCCTTCACCTCCTCCTCGGGCTGCCACCTTATCGTGGTGGAGGGGTTTGAGTGCCCCAATGATCCTAAGAGCTATGCTGTCGGGGGCTTTATGCCCCTGGTAGGGTCACCCAAGGCAGACAGGTCTTAGGGGAGGGACCAGACAAAGCGCAGCCCGAAGACCCTTATGATGACTACAAACTTTGGACCTAGTGTTCCCTCGCCCGGATGCGGGTCACCGGGGCCCCACTCTGGAGCCAGGCCTGGAGGTGGGGCACGTTGGCGAGCGCCTGGTGGCCGGGCTTTTACCCATGGAGCCCGGCCGGGCTCAGCTCGAAGAGGAAACATGGGTCCCTCTTCCAATGGGCTCACCACCTATGGGAAGGGCCACAGGGGTCAGGTGCAATGTGAGATGGGTGGTGGCCGAGGGAGGGGTTCCTGGCGGTCCGATCCTCGGTTGCAGAAACTGGCTCTTGGGACGTGGAATGTCACCTCTCTGGTGGGGAAGGAGCCGGAGCTGGTGTGTGAGGCTGAGAGGTTCCGGCTAGAAATAGTCGGTCTCACCTCGACGCATAGCTCTGGTTCTGGAACCAGTCTCCTTGAGAGGGGCTGGATGTACTTCCACTCTGGGGTTGCCCACCGTGAGAGGCGTCGAACAGGGGTGGGCATACTTGTTGCTCCCCATCTTGGTGCCTGTACGTTGGGGTTCACCCCGGTGAACGAGAGGGTAGCCTCCCTCCGTCTACGGGTTGGGGGACGGGTTCTGACCGTTGTTTGTGCTTATGGGCCGAATGACAGTTCAGCTTACCCACCCTTTTTGGAGTCCTTGGAGGGGGTACTGGAGAGTGCCCCTCCTGGGGACTCCCTCGTTCTGCTGGGGGACTTCAACGCTCACGTGGGCAATGACTTCCAAGGAATGCTCCCTCCGATCTGAACTCGAGTGGTGTTCTGTTGCTGGACTTCTGTGCTCGTCACGGATTGTCCATAACGAACACCATGTTCAGGCATAAGGGTGTCCATATGTGCACTTGGCACCAGGACGCCCTAGGCAGCAGTTCGATGATCAATTTTGGCATCGTTTCGTCGGATCTGCGGCCGTATGTCTTGGACACTCGGGTGAAGAGAGGTGCGGAGTTGTCCACTGACCACTACCTGGTGGTGAGTTGGCTCCGGTGGTGGGGGAGGATGCCGGTCAGACCTGGCAGGCCCAAACGTGTTGTGAGGGTCTGCTGGGAATGTCTGGCAGAGTCCCCCGTGAGACGGAGCTTTAACTCCCATCTCCGGCAGAGCTTCGAACACGTCCCGGGAGAGGCGGGGGACAATGAGTCTGAGTGGACCATGTTTCGTGCCTCCATTGTCGAAGCGGCTCATCGGAGCTGTGGTCGCAAGGTTGTCGGTGCCTGTCGTGGTGGCAACCCTCGAACCCGTTGGTGGACACCTTCGGTGAGGGATGCCGTCAGGCTGAAGAAGGAGTCCTATCGGGCCTTTTTGGCCTGTGGGAGTCCGGAAGCAGCTGATGGGTACCAGCGGGCGAAGCGGCGTGCGGCTCAGGTGGTTGCTGAGGCAAAAACTCGGGCGTGGGAGGAGTTCGGAGAGACCATGGAGAAAGACTTCCGTATGGCTTCGAGGCGATTCTGGTCCACCATCCGGCGTCTCAGGAGGGGGAAGCAGTGTAGCACCAACACTTTTTACAGTGGGGGTGTAAACAGTGTTTACACCCCCACTGTGTAAACACTGTTTACAGTGGGGGTGGTGTGCTGCTGACCTCGACTCGGGACGTTGTGGGTCGGTGGGCGGAGTACTTCGAAGACCTCCTCAATCCCACCAACATGCCTTCCATTGAGGAAGCTGAGCCTGAGGATCTTGGGTTGGGCTCTCCAATCTCTCGTGACGAGGTCGCCGAGGTAGTTAAAAAGCTCCTAGGTGGCCGGGCCCCGGGGGTGGATGAGATTCGCCCGGAGTATCTCAAGGCTCTGGATGTTGTAGGGTTGTGTTGGTTAACGCGACTCTGCAGTATCGCATGGACATCGGGGGCAGTCCCCCTGGATTGGCAGACTGGGGTGGTGTTCCCCCTGTTTAAAAAGGGGATCGGAGAGTGTGCTCCAACTATAGAGGGATCACACTCTTAAGCCTCCCTGGCAAGGTCTATTCGGGGGTACTGGAGAGGAGGGTCCGTCGGATAGTCGCACCTCAGATTTTGGAAGAGCAGTGTGGTTTTCGTCCTGGTCGTGGAACACTGGACCAGCTCTACACCCTCAGCAGGGTCCTGGAGGGTGCATGGGAGTTCGCCCAACCGGTCTACATGTGTTTTGTGGACTTGGAGAAGGCGTTCGACCGTGTCCCTCGGGGTGCCCTGTGGGGGGTTCTCCGGGAGTATGGGGTACCGGGCCCTTTGATATGGGCTGTCAGGTCCTTGTATGACCGGTGTCAGAGTCTGGTCCACATTGCCGGCAATAAGTCGGGCTCATTTCCAGTGAGGGTTGGACTCCGCCAGGGCTGCCCTTTGTCACCGATTCTGTTCATTACTTTTATGGACAGAATTTCTAGGCGCAGCCAAGGTGTTGAGGGGATCCGTTTTAGTGGCCTTAGGATTGCATCTCTGCTTTTTGCGGATGATGTGGTCCTATTGGCTTCATCGGGACGTGATCTGCAGCTCTCACTGGAGCGGTTCGCAGCCGAGTGTGAAGCGGCCGGGATGAGGATCAGTGCCTCCAAGTCTGAGACCATGGTCTTGAGTCGGAAAAGGGTAGAGTGCCTTCTCCGGGTCGAGGGAGATGTCCTGCCCCAATTGGAGGAGTTCCCTCATTCTTGTTCACAAATGAGGGAAGAAGGGAGCGTGAGATCGACAGGCGGATTGGTGCAGCGTCCGCCGTGAAACGGGCGCTCTACCGGTCCGTCGTGGTGAAGAAAGAGCTGAGTCAAAAAGCGAAGCTCTCAATTTACCGGTCGATCTACGTTCCTACCCTCATCTATGGTCATGAGCTTTGGGTAATGACCGAAAGAACGAGATCGCAAATACAAATGAGTTTTCTCCGCAGGGTGGCTGGGCTCTCTCAGAGATAGTGTGAGAAACTCGGTCATCCGGGAGGGACTCGGAGTAGAGCCGCTGCTCCTCCACATCGAGAGGAGCCAGTTGAGGTGGCTCGGGCATCTGGTCAGGATGCCTCCTGGACGCCTCCCTGGTGAGGTGTTTCGGGCACGTCCCACCGGGAGGAGGCCCCGGGGAAGACCCAGGACACGCTGGAGGGACTACATCTCTCGGCTGGCTTGGGAACGCCTCGGGATTCGCCCGGAGGAGCTGGAGGAAGTGGCTGGGGAGAGGGAAGTCTGGGCCTCCCTTCTAAAGCTGCTACCCCCGCGACCCGACCCTGGGAAAGCGGCAGAAGATGGATGGACGGATGGATGGATCACCCTTATTAGTAAAATGTTTAGTTGAAATAACAAAATTCAATGGTGAAACGATGTTTTCTTGAAAGTTTCAAGTAAACTTAGCAGCCAGCTTTAATCTGGCTATCTTGTCACATTTTAAGAAAGGACCATAATATTAGGGAAAGCTGTGAATGTTGTGTTAAATTACAAAACATACTGATGTTTTTTTTTCCTGCATTCCAACACATGAATATGTAATATTATAAAAAAGAACAAATCATAGAAAAGGAGAAAGAGAAGCATTAGTTATGCTAGTTATTCTAGTAGATTGTTGTACAATGGGTTGAATTTTGGAAATTAAAATCTTGCAAGTTTGAAGTTAAAAATTAACTGAAAGATTCCATTTTTACCTAAATCTTAAAACTAAGCGGATGTAGTACAACGTGGTAAATGTATTTGTAATAATGCAAATTACTTCAGTAGAAATTCTGACCATAAAGTCCACTCAATTCTGTTTTGTTCAAGATTTTTTCCCTTCTATGTAGATTTGAGTTTGTTGCTTGTTAATTTATAAATAAATTAATAAATTATAATAAATTATAAAATTATAATTTTAAAAAGCCAGTTTAACTAACTTTCCTGATCAGCATTTTAGGTAACTGCCTTTGATAAGCTGTAAATGGTAACTGCATTAAAATCCCAGAAATAATAGCAACACGAAGCTGGGCGCCTTTGCTGGCATGTTGGACTCAGATTTTTAATTTTTATTTTATTTTTTTATGACAGAGGTGTGAGGTCATGTTAGCCACTAAACAGGAGACAGAGATCAAGTCTAAGCACTTTTAATCTTATGAAACAAGCAATTACAAATAGTTGCATTGATTTGTTAAAAAGCTTTTGGTGACATAAATCATTTCTTGCTGGAAAACATAAATGTCAAGTGTGTTATTAAAAAAGACCTGTGAGAGATAAGATTTAACGTAAGCGATATAAAATCCCAAGCAATTTTTTCAGGGGGTAATATTTCATAGAAAATGCCGGTTCTTTTCATGATTTTTTCATGAGTGTGATCACAAGCTGATCACATCCAATAAAGCTAAATTGAGCACAGACACACATGGTGGTTGTTACGGTGTGTTTGCGCTTTGTGTTCAAGTTTAGACTCAGTTCCAGATTTCACTTGCTGGAGCCAGAAAAACTTTCACAATGACCTCCAATATTTGGGGTCCTCCTTGCTAAAGATGGCTGAAATACAGGATGAGTAATTCTCCTGCAATAAGTTTTACTTATTTCTTCATTGTGGGATCTGTCCCACAATGATAAATCTGGCTTTATTAGCAAAATGTTAACACAGTAGTTTCAATTTTCTATTTAGGCCTGAATACAGACTACGACATAAATGTTTTTTGAAATAAACTTCTTATTTCAGCAAATATCTCGCATACTTTATCATCCTTTATTTGTCTTATTACTTAGAACTATGATAAATAAATTGCTAATCTGGACACTCATAGTGTTTGGTGCCAGGATGTGGATTGATTTGGGGTTTTTTTTTGTTTTTTGAATCAACTTGAGTGTGGGAAAGGATTTTCCAGGCAAGGCATCCTGTTTATGCACACGCTGAGGAAATATTTTTCTGTATACATTTCCCCTGCCAAGATGAAACCCCATGTTGAGGTGGAGCCCTAGAATTAGTGAAGAGGTGTGGTAGTTGCTATGTTTTCTCTCACACACACTACTAAAGACTCTTGCAGAAATCCAATAGCGCTATTACACACTATTAAAATACACACACATACAACTTTTTTCTCACACGCATACATAAAAACTAAGATTGCACATATAAAAAAAAACACATTGTTTTTCTTGCACACACAAGACTAAAATTCCACATATACACTACTAAAGCATACACACAAAGCATATTACTCTGAATGATAGATTGAAAATGTGAACCAACTCTAGGCTGTATGAATACATGAATGGGGATGAGACTTGTGTTTGTCTGTTTGAGAGAAGAGGTGGGGCATAATATATAGTGCATGTGTGTATTGGACATTGCGCGGATAGAGTAAGCAGCATTTAGCTCAAGGTTGATCCGATCTATGAACGCTAATTACGGAAAGCAGTTCTCTACAGCTCCTTCCTCAAGTGCTTGGAGGTACAAATGTATTTGTAGGTACTTTAAAAAGTATTTTAATAATAATGGAAATTACTTTAGTAGAAATTCTAACCCTAAAGTCCACTCAATTGTGTTTTGTTCAAGATTTTTTCCCTTCTATGTAGATTTGAGTTTGTTGCTTCTTAATTTTGGCTTAAATTATCATTTTAAAAAGACAGTTTAACTATCTTTCCTGATCAGCATTTTAGGTAACTGCCTTTGACAAGCTGTAAATTGTAACTGCATTAAAATCCCAGAAGTAATAGCAATACAAAGCTGGACGGCTATGCTGATATGCTGGACTCAGATTTTTTATTTTTATTTATTTATTTTATTTTTTATGACAGAGGTGTGAGGTCATTTTAGCCACTAAACAGGAGACAAAGATCAAGTCTAAGCACTTTTAAACTTATGAAACAAGCAATTACAAATAGTTGCATTATTTGTTAAAAAGCAAGAAACAATAAATTGTTTCTTGCTGGAAAACTTTGGGATCTAACAATGTTTACTTTCCGGTATTCTCTTTATCTGTGCTATAAGGTGTTAGACGAAGATAGCTGAGTGAATCTGTCGCTACGCGTCCAAAACTGCTACCGTCAAGTTTACAGACATTAATGTTAAATATATTGGATATTGGAATTATTTGAGTGACAGGACTGAAGTGGAATCTTAGGAATTATGCTTATCTTAAAAAGCATTTGTGATGGAAAGAATTACAATAAGGTCACATCTGCTAATCATGTCATATGAAATGTTTGTGAACTCTCACCAAAAGAACTATTTGGGTTACATGTACGAGGTTGAATGTTTGTTTTCCACAGCTGCATCAGAACCAGACTCATACATGTTGTCTCTGCTTGCCAGAGGGTTTGCATCCAGACTGGCTTGATTATTGATTGTCTTATGAGCTCTCTGAGTTGTGCGCAATTCATGAATAAACATGTTCAGATTTCAGGTAGAATCTGAACACTGGTTTTTAATAGTGCTTGAAAGTATTTTTTTCTTGACAATTTGGTGCTGTGACCCAGATGCCTCAATTGGACATCTGAGGATGTCACTGAACAGCTTTTTGGTTCCAACCTGGACTGGACTCCAGCCTCAAACCTCCCTTATGATTTGACAGAGAAAAGGGCTGTTGGTCGGCTCCACGGCTCCAGCGCTGTGATCAACAAACTCAAAACCACTATTATCAGCTGGGAAACTCACTCGGGCTACTAAATTCATTTGATAAATTCTAAATAATAAAATAGTAAGGATCTGATAAACCTTTCACCCTGGGGAATAGAGATTGGTGTTATTCTGGGTTAAAGTCCCAGAAAGAAGAATACAAAAAATAAAAAAACATAAAAATAAAAATAATAAAATAATAAAAATAATTTTTTAAAAATATGTTTGGGTTAGAGCCCATACCGAGCGATAAAGGGAACCACGGATTTCTAGGTTGTTGTCCTAGTAAAAAGTACTTATCAGTGAATAAGGCAGGTATTTTCTTGAGTTTTGGTTTTCTAAATTACGGGAACTAAACCTTTAGAGAATCCTATAGACCTTTATCAGAAATAAAGGTCTTTAGGAAGGGTTGAGCCACCACAAAGCTAATTTGTTAGATTCTGCAAAGATGTTTTCAGTCTAAAGAGGAGATCCCACCCAATTCAAGCAGAATGGGTCTAAGTGGGTCCAGCATGCAATCTCCTCCTCAGGGTGAATATTTTGACTATGTGATAATAAAATATTGAGGAAAAAAAAAAGGAGTGTGCTTGGTGTGAATAAAATGGTGGAATTTTCCCTGCAAAGTGAATTAGAAGCAGAGGAAAAACGAGTACAGAATAATAATGCTGAACATAAAACTTTAAAGATATGTAGGCCTGTAAATATCCACCAAACATTTTCTTTTGTGTGTATTTGAATAAATAAATTAAATTCATGATTTTATATCTTAAAAGGATCAATCAATTAATAAATGTTATTTGTAAGGGACCCTATCTCTGACAAACTGTTCCACTAACAAGAGTTATAATACTGGATGGATAATAAATGACTAAAGCTATATGATCATAATATAAGAATCATACATACATATGTATAGAAAAACAATGAAAACAACAAGACAAGCCCTAATCGATTTCTGTTTGTTTCTTTCCCCCTCTGTCTGAGCCTCGCTGCAGTGCGTCTGACCTCTGACCTCGACTCCTCAAACCTGTCCAGATTATGTCCATAGGACATAAACTCCTACAAAACCAGCTGATGAAAGTTTTTTGTCTTTTTGATTCACAGAATCAAAAAGACAAATAAGACCTCCATCACCTCCAGCCAATGACCTAATTTTTTTCACTAGAGAACTGATGAAACATTCCCATTCAGGGGACAACTGAATTGAAATCTGGCTAATGTTGGACATTTGGACTGAAACTGTGTGCGACTGAGCTTTTAAAACCTCCACGCTGATCTGGACAGCAGACCAGCGGAGAAGGAAATTATAAATGTGCTTCAGAGCTGTGAGAGAAGAAGACTCTGAACTGTTTGACGATTGATTCATCTGTGGACAAAATGGACATTGACTCAGGGACGATCTGGACAACCCAAAGATTCAACACCAGAACCAGTTGGACTGACGGGGAGCCGGAGGAGAGATCAGCGATAGCCACACAGAGAGGAGGGGGAGGGGAGTGAAAAGAGACGTTCAAGATAAATAACACACACACAGCTGTGCACTGCAACCAAGACTGCTTGCTACTAACCCTCTTGCCATTTTGAAATTATTTTGTGAGAAGAGAATGACTTTAATAGAGTTTTGTGCTCCTGTTATCTCTGAGTCTTGAACAGAGAACCAACACTAAAGATCTTTTAGGGGTCTATGAGCTGTAGATTGAGAAACTGTGAAGGGAAACTGGAGTTCTTGGAAGTTCTTGGAGTTCCTGGAAACATTGTAGTTCTGCAATGAACTAACAAAATTATGCTGTTGAAATATAACAAGTAAAAAGGTGGAGATCATTTTAAGCAAAACTATGGTTTTGAAATAAAAGTTTTAAAAATAAATAAATAATTAAAAAAGCTCGGGCTGCACAGTGGCGCAGTTGGTAGCACTGTTGCCTTGCAGCAAAAAGGTCCTAGGTTCAATTCCCGGCCCCGGGTCTTTCTGCACAGAGTTTGCATGTTCTCCCGGTGCATGGTGGGTTCTCTCTGGGTTCTCCGACTTCCTCCCACAGTCCAAAATCATGACTGTCAGGTTAATTGGTCTCTCTAAATTCTCCCTAGGTGTGAGTGTGTGTGTGTGTGTGTGTATGGTTGTTTGTCGTTGTGTTGCCCTGCGACAGACTGGCGACCTGTCCAGGGTGAATCCCGCCTCTCGTCCGGAACGCAGTTGGAGTTAGGAACCAGCAACTCCCGACCCCGTTAGGGAGAAGGGTGATCAGAAAATGGATTGATGGATGAATTTAAAAAGATGAACCGTTGTAGACACAGACAGTAAATACAATTACAGAGTGGTCCTACATAAAATACCAGTGTCCCTTGACTAAACATTTTTAAAGATTTTTTTTCTTTCCTTCCTTTCCTTCCAAATATTTTTTTGTGTTAAGAATTGCTATGGCAGTGTTTATAATATTTTGGTATACTATATAAGTTTGTTGCATTTAAATTGAACCGAAGAAAATTTCTATAAAATACAGCTGGGATACATTTGAATTTAGAGAGACCTTTTGTTGTCCTGGAACTACTATTTATAATAAAACATTTTTATTTTTTTTTAATGGTTGAGTACAATAACTTGTTGCCAGCTGAAAGATAATAGCCTATGCAATAATTATCCAATAGGAGGCTTGTACCTATTTGCTTAGTTAAATCTAGGTGGCGATTTTTATTTTGGCCAGGCAGTGTATATACAATCTATAATTGGTCTGTATAGATTCTCCAAAAAATTATTAGAGTAAACTAAACTAGGTGATGAAAAAATCCCCTAAAGTTCAGAAATGAGAAAATTCAGAAAGAGAAAAAAGGAAAAAAAAAAAATAAAAATCTGATAAAATGATTTTGATAAGTAACTATTTGAAATAGCAATGCGTTAGATTACTCCTTACTGAAAAAAGTGGTCCGACATCAGTAATGCGTTACTAATGCATTACTCCGGCTTCCTCGCACAGTTGGTAGGGATCGTTCTCAATGCTGGATTCATTGCAGCATTGAGAACGCTGCGGTGAATGCAGCGTTAACTGAAGGGCAGACAATCCTAATCCAGAAGGATCCTTCAAAGGGTCCAGTCCCACCCAACTACCGACCAGTAACCTGCCTCTCCACAACCTGGAAGCTCATGTCAGGCATCATAGCGGCCAAGATAAGCAAACACATGAGCACGGCACAGAAAAGTATCGGTGTAAATGGTAGAGGAGCCAAACACCAATTCCCCGAGACTGCAAAACCCGACACACCATGGCTTGGATTGATTACAAGAAAGCCTATGACTCAATGCCACATACTTGGATCATTGAATGCTTAGAGATGTATAACATCAACAGGACTCAGAGCTTTCATTGCAAACTCGATGAGGCTGTGGAAAACCACCCTTGAAGCCAACTGCAAAACACTTGCACAAGTGTCCATCAAATGTGGCATATACCAAGGAGATGCTCTCTCCCCACTACTGTTCTGCATAGGCCTGAACCCCCTCAGCCAAATTATCAACAAGACTGGCTACGGATACCGACTCAAAAATGGGGCCAACATCAGTCACCTTCTCTACATGGATGACATCAAGCTGTACGCCAAGAGTGAGCGAGACATTGACTCACTGATCCACACCACCAGTATCTACAGCACGGACATTGGGATGTCATTCGGACTAGAGAAGTGTGGCCGGCTGATCACAAAGAGGGGGAAGGTGATCCGCACAGAAGGGGTCTCAGTCCCAGAAGGAACAATAGCAGACATAGAGGACAATTACAAGTACCTAGGTATACCACAAGCAAATGGCAACCTCGATGAGGCCACAAGGAAAAGAGCCACAGCTAAATACCTCCAACGAATAAGGCAAGTCCTGAGAAGCCAGCTCAATGGCAAGAACAAGATCTGTGCGATAAACAGCTATGCCTTGCCAGTAATCAGATACCCTGCTGGAATAATTAGCTGGCCAAAGGAGGAGATAAAAGCCACAGATATTAAGACTAGAAAGCTACTAACAATGCATGGAGGGTTCTATCCCAAATCCAGCACCCTGAGACTGTGCCGAGGCAGAGGAGTGTGAGAACCACTGTCCAAGACGAAACATCTAAGATCCATAAATACATCAGGGACAAAGCCTCAACAGACAATGTGCTCAGTGAATGTCTCAGACAACAGGGAACGGAGGTTGAGGTGCCAGAGATACCATCATGTGAGGACAAGCCCCTACATGGGATGTACCACCAGCAAATAACCAAAGTGGCTGATATCAGTAAATCCTACCAATGGCTGGAAAAAGCTGGACTCAAGGACAGCACAGAGGCCCTCATCATGGCTGCCTAGGAACAGGCCCTAAACACCAGAGCAATAGAGGCCCAGATCTACCACACCAGACAAGACCCAAGGTGTAGGTTGTGCAAGGAGGTCCCTGAGACAGTCTAGCACATAACAGCAGGGTGCAAGATACTGTTATGTCGTACATGGAACGACATAACCAAGTGGCAGGTATAGTGTACAGAAACATCTGTGCAGAATATGGACTGGAAACCCCAAGATCAAAGTGGGGAACACCCCCAAGGATGGTGGAGAATGCCAGAGTTAAGATCCTGTGGGACTTCCAGATCCAGACAGACAAAATGGTAATGGTGAACCAACCAGACATTGTCGTAATGGATAAACAACAGAGGAAAGCCGTTGTGGTAGATGTAGCAATACCAAGCGATTGCAACATCAGGAAAAAGGAGCATGAGAAACTGGAGAAATACCAGGGCCTTAGGGAGGAACTGGAGAGGGCCTGGAAGGTGAAGACCACAGTGGTGCCTGTGGTCATCGGGGCCCTCGGGGCAGTCACCCCCAAACTGAAGCAATGGCTACAACAGATCCCAGGAACAACATTAGACATCTCAGTCCAGAAATGTGCAGTCCTAGGCACAGCCAAAATACTGCGCAAGACCCTCAAGCTCCCAGGCCTCTGGTAGAGGACCCAAGCTCAGAGGATAAGAACCACCTGCGGTGGGTGAGAAGGGAATTTTACATATCAAATTGACATTTTTAATTATGTCCGTCTGGTCATCTGCAAAATGTTTCATCATTTCCATCATTTAATTTTAATCAATTTTAATCCCTTTAATAAGGGATTAAAATCAAGATACGACATTGACTTCAATAACACTGAATGGAGTCAGGTTTCAGTGTAAACTAGAAAGAGTTTTGGCGTTTTGTCCACAAAATAAGTTTGTACGACTGCCGCACATTTTCATGGCAGGTAAAAGGTTTAAAATGAATGTGGTATGTATATTTATACATACCACATTCATTTTTATACATGCCAATGTCTGTGTAAAATTCGGAGCTGCTTTTTTTGTACATGAGGCTCCTAGTCCACTGTTCTACTGCTAGGAGAAAAGTGGAGGACGTGTTGTGTATTGCAGTCTTCTGCCCAGGACCCTCTTGAAAATGAGATCTATATCTCAACAGGGTTTACCTGGTTAATAAAGGAAATAATTCAGTTAAAAAAAAAAATCATATTGCTTTTTCTGAAAGGGTTTCACTGTCCCTTAGATCCTTTCTAAGCGACAGTGAGTTCAGTATTGGTGAAATTGGTAAGCTGAAGTCCATGACCTTGTTTTGACTTCTTAACAAGGTCAAAATGTCACAGGGAAACAAAAGACTGAAAGAACACAACAAACTATATTTTTTTAAAAAGTGGATTTTGCCCCTTTTCAACAAGAAGGGGAGTTGTGTTTTTCCCCACATCCAGGTGGTAAACTATTTTGTTTGTCAACTCCAGTTGTTCAATCTGTCATGTCGGGAGTTAAATGTTTAGCCCACATGCAGAACGGAATACAGGAGCGGATGTGGATGTGATCAGTGATTTATTTACAGTACAGAAAACCAAACTTAGTGCAAACAACAACAGTGGTTCAGGTCCTGGAGGAAGATCAGGTTCTCGGAACCGGACACTCACTGAGAGAAAACACAGTGGAGGTCTGATGAGTTCAGGAATCGTAGGTGACGGAAGAGTTGGCTGACTATTAGAAAAGATCTTACTTGTAGTGAGATGGTTTGTGGCATGGGGAAATAACTGAAGTACCCAGGGTGTCGTTTCAGCGAGGTTCTGGGGGCCGGTGCTCTGTCACCAGAGAGCAGGAAGCCAGAGCGGAGTGCGTCGGAGGGCGGACAGGGAAGACCAGGCGGAGAGCGGGACGGAGGAGCGGGGCGACTGCCGGAGGGTGTTTCTAGGAGGATTACAGCAGCAAACAGAGCAGGTGAGTCTGGAGCTCGGATAGCTTGTGGATGGTTCCACAATTTCGCAGGAGGCTCCAGAACGCCTCGGAAGAGAGACCATTACAGGTGAGACACTCAGGCGTCGAAGTCCTGACCAGTGTTGTATAAAGTACTGAAATCTCGAGTCAAGTAAATGTATCGGTACCGCTCCAAAATATACTTTGGTAAAAGTAAAAGTCACTGATTGAAATGTTACTTGAGTAAAAGTCTTAAAGTATCTGAAATGTCTTGTACTTAAGTATGGAAAGTACTGTAAAAATTGATGTACTCAAGTAATGTAATGAAAAGTACAAGTAAAAAGTAAAACAAGGCAAAAGCAGTTTGAATGACATTTTTTATATTTTGGTAAACTTGTTAAATACACTTAAAATAATGTACACAACCAAGTGCAGGCAAAATGAAACCTGCTAATAGATAAACCTGCAGCATAATTTAGTTAAGAAAATTAGGAGCTTTACCTAAACCACTAGGTTAACTTAACCTGCTTTACAACTGAACCAGCTTCTTGTCCTGTACCCTCCAGGACAGAAAATACAAAATTTCTATAAGCCTTAAGTTTTCCCTTTCAGTAAGGTCAGTGCTGAAAATGAGAAAAATAAATAGTCAGTACAGAAAACATGAAGAAAAAAAGCCGTTACTATTACTCTACTTCACAAACTATAGGTGCACACAACTGGTCATTATGCAAAAGAAAAAATAATTGGGAGGGAAATGCAGCTTATTTGGCATCTGAAGAGGGAGAGCTTTTTGTTAACTTGGTGTTTAATGGGAGAAGCGAAACAGACCTCCATGATACTGACACCCCACCTACTCAAATAATCCAGCAAATAGTCTGATTGGTTAGTGCTCCGTTTGTGCCATTAAAATTTTCATTTGTGCAGCTTTGGTTTCCGAGATATTAAAAATTATTTTTTAGGCCATCCAAAATATATACTTTTTAAGATTACAATACTGAAAATATTGAGTATGACTACTTCATACTCAATATTTTGTGTCATGAATTTTGTGTCAGTTGGTCACAAGGCAACAAATCTATTTCCATTAGTTTCTCAGGAGAGTTTGGATGTAAAATTTGTTGACTCTCCCTGAGTGAAACTCCGACACCTTGAGGAAGGGGAGACCGAGAGAACGGCTGGCCGAAATTAGCGTTCATGAATCGGATCAACCTCGAACTAGACGCCGCTCACACCGGATATTGGAAGAGCCAAAATCCAAATTGAAAACAACTTTGCTGCTGTAACCCAGGGTAAAAACTGCCCTTAATCCCGCCTTTGCTGCTCCATTGGTTGGAGTGATAGTCAATCACACAGAGTAGTCAGCCAATCATTGCACCTGGAGTGGTTTTTTAGGCCTGCTCCAGCTTTTCCCAATCAGGTGTGAGGGGGAGAGCTGGAGACAAAGGAGCTGCAGGTTTGTGTTTCCAAACAATTAGTTGATCTCTTTGTTTATGTACTTTTAAAACCTCACAATATAAAAATTATGTAGATCTGGGTATCCAGTGAGCTTGGAGCCAGGAAGTTCTCATACAGTGATCTATAAATGGAATTGGTGAGTAGTGAATATAATGTTTTGTTTGGTATGTTGGTGGTGGTATCCAATGCTAATTGTTTATGAAATATACCATCTAACTTTTTAAATTCAAAACATGTATTTAAGATAATGAAATGAATGCTGATATCTTTAAGTTGTTTTAAAGATTTGATTGTGGATATGATTGTATTTATTTCTGGATATAACTGAAAAAACAGTCTAGTTAACTAGCAGGATGGTAATTCACTGGACCTGTTTATTTCAATACAGGCCAGGTGACCCTTTTTGGGTTAAAGGATGGTGAGCTTCTGATAACTGGCTGGAGCCAGGAGAACCTGAAATTGACTCCATACTGGTCTGGTAGGAGGCTGATGGTCCACAATATTTCCCCCCTCCATCTCACTACATAGACACACTTCATTATTCATCTTTTCATCAGACACAAATTGCCCTTGGACATTCTTCTCTTGAATATCTGGAAAACACACCATGGACTTTTAAATGTGTGTCGGTCAGACACTGTGCTGACCAGGCGGGGAAAAGTGAAGGACTTTTGTGCACAATTATATAGAAGATCTACTGCGGTACTGTGTATATATTTATTGTGTTTTTTTGTTTTTTTGTATGTTTTGTCTTGTAATGTTTACTTATTTTCTTTAAAATACATATTATTGAAAGCAATTATTCTTTTGTTTCGTTTATTGATTACTGACAACAGCTCCAGTAGATGAACTTAGTCTTCTGATCTCAGATGCTACTTAGTCTCTTGCTATATTAAATACTGCTACACTGCGTTTGTTTTAACGGCACAAACTTGCACAAACCTGCACTAACGAACCAGCCCACTTTGGTTTGTTTTGGAGCAAAATGCGGGGATGGTGAACTCTGGATGGCCTAAAAAATCATTTTAATATCTCGGAAACCAAAGCTGCACAAACGAAAACTTTAACGGCACAAACCTACACAAACGAAGCACTAACCAATCAGACCGTTTGCTGGACTTTGACGTAGTGGGGAGGTGAGAAACCTGTGCATCCTATTGGTGGAGATGAACACCAATAGGATGCACGGCTACCGACTTTGTTGCAGTCAATCAGTAGGTGGGATCAAAACATTTGCGTTTCTCTCTCGCTTTTTTGTAACGAGTAACTAAACCACACATTGAAAATGTATCGGAGTGAAAGTATGCAATTAAGTTCGGAAATGTAGTGAAGTAAAAATAAAAGTTATCAAAAATTTTCATACTCGAGGAAAGTATGAAGTACTCCAAAATATACTTAAGTAAAGTAGTGAAGTATTTTTACTTCGTTACTATACAACACTGGTCCTGACAGTCTGCTCCTCTTCTACTCTCATCTGCCGAGCGAATTGATTACAGGTGCGCCCAAAACACGACACACCCCTCTGGAAGGTGGTAAGGGTAGGCCCTCTGGTGGTTGGCGAACCCCACAACGAACCCCGGAACACAACAGTACCCCCCCTTCAACGGTCGCCACCTGGCGGCCGCGACGAGCCGGAAGGCAGTGACGAACGGTAATCCGTGATGAGTGAGGGATCTAGAATAAAGGAGCCAGGAACCCACGAACGATCCTCCGGACAGTAACCCTCCCAGTCGACGAGGTATTGCCATCCGCGACCTCGCCGACGGGAGTCCACGATCCGGCGGACTGAGTAGGTCGGATGGCCATCAACGTCCCGGGGGGGAGGAGGGGGCTCGGAAGGAGGGCAGAGCATGCTAGTCCGGACTGGCTTTATCTGGGAAACATGGAAAGTTGGGTGAATGCGGAGAGAGGCAGGCAGACTAAGGCGAACAGCGGAGGGATTAACAATGGCGGTTATCTCGAAAGGACCAATAAAACGGGGAGACAGTTTACGAGACATGGATTTTAAAGGAATGTCTCGAGACGACAACCATACCTTCTGACCGGGAGTGTAGGTGGGCGCAGGTACCCTTCTCCGATCAGCCTGACGTTTATTCTGTACAGCCGTGTTATTGAGGCTTTGAATGGTGGCTTTCCAAATGTTTTGACAGCGGCGGATGTGATGTCGGACTGAAGTAACCGAGATGTCCTTTTCGTCAGAAGAAAGAAATGGAGGTTGATACCCTATTGACCCTTCAAAAGGAGACAAACCAGTAGCTTCGGAAGTATGACTGTTGATGGCGTATTCGACCCATGGAAGAAACTGAGACCAGTCTGACGGATTAGTGGAAGTGAGGCACCGGAGTGTGGCTTCTAGGTCCTGGTTACATCTCTGTCTGGCCGTTGGTCTGGGGATGAAAACCAGAGGTGAGGGAAACGTTAGCACCTAGTACTGAACAGAAACTCTTCCAAACCTTAGAGACGAACTGAGGTCCACGATCTGATAGGATGTCCTGTGGGATGTCGTGCAGATGAAAAAGGTGTTTAATGAGTAATTGGGCAGTCTGGAATGCGGTGGGAAGCTTACGGAGGGGGACAAAATGACAGGCTTTGGAAAAACGATCGATAATAGTTAAAATGGTAGTCATGCCCTTGGAAGGAGGCAGTCCGGTTACAAAATCTATGGAGATGTGTGACCAAGGACGTCTCGGGATGGGTAGTGGCTGCAGGAGACCAGCGGGAGGCTGATGGGAAGACTTATTGCGTGAGCAGATGGAACAGGCTGAGACGTACTCCTTAACATCTTTGTGGACCGATGGCCACCAGAACTTACGGTTTACAAGGGATATGGTGCGACTAATACCGGGATGTGCTGAAAATTTAGAGGCGTGAATCCATTGCAGAAAACGGGCTCGGACTGAGGTGGGAACGTAGATCTTGTTAGGAGGGCAGGTGTCAGGAGCCTTCTCGGTTAGTTGAGCTTGTCTAATCAGGTCTTCAATCTCCCAGGTGATTGCTGCCACAGTGCAGCTGGGGGGCAGGATAGTAGCTGGAACTTTATCTGAATCGTCTGATGAATAGAGACGGGACAAGGCATCAGGCTTGACATTTCGGGATCCTGGGCGATAGGAGATGGATAGATTAAATCGGGAAAAGAACAGGGACCAGCGGGACTGACGAGGGTTGAGCCTCTTGGCCGACTGCAGGTACGAAAGGTTCTTATGGTCAGTCCAAACCAAAACTGGGTATTTCGCTCCCTCCAGCCAGTGCCTCCACTCCTCCAAGGCTAGCTTTATTGCCAATAATTCTCTGTCTCCGACATCATAGTTGCGTTCAGAAGGTGACAGCCTGCGGAAAAAGAATGCACAGGGGTGAGTCTTATTGTCATTAGGGGAAATCTGGGAAAGAACGGCTCCAACTCCTGTGTCTGAGGCGTCAACCTCAACAATGAACTGTCTAGATGGATCAGGTTGAATCAGGATCGGGGCGTTGGCAAACCGATGCTTAAGTTGAGCAAATGCTGAGTCGGCCTCAGGAGTCCATGTAAACTGGTGCTTTGTTGAGGTGAGAGCGGTTAGTGGGAGGGCAGTTTGACTGTAATTTCTGATGAATCTACGATAGAAGTTGGCAAAACCCAAAAAACGTTGCAACTGCTTGCGAGTTTGTGGAACTGGCCAGTCTAACACTGCACGGATCTTCTCCTCTGTAGGTCTTACCTGCCCGCCTCCAAGTATGAAGCCGAGGAATGATACGGACTCTTGGTGGAACTCGCACTTTTCTGTTTTAACGTACAACTTGTTCTCCAGGAGGCGCTGCAGGACCTGACGGACGTGGATCTTGTGCTCTGCTAGAGTCTTGGAATAAATCAGTATATCATCCAGATAAACAAATACGAACACGTTGAGAAAATCTCTTAAAACATCATTGACCAGGGCCTGGAAAAAGGCTGGCGCGTTTGACAGGCCAAAGGGCATTACTAAATATTCAAAATGACCTATAGGCGTTTTAAAGGCAGTTTTCCATTCATCTCCTTCTCTGATCCGGAGTAAATGGTAGACATTTCTAAGGTCGAGTTTGGAAAACACAGTGGCACCATGAACCGGCTCAAATGCAGATGACAGCAGAGGCAGGGGGTACTTATTCTTAACAGTGATATTATTTAAGCCTCTGTAGTCAATACATGGTCTGAGGGACCCATCTTTCTTTCCAACAAAAAAGAAACCGGCTCCCAAGGGAGAAGATGACGGACGGATAATCCCCGCTGCCAGGGACTCTTTAATGTACTTCTCCATAGTTTCTCTCTCCGGTTGTGAAATATTTTAGAGGCGACTTGTGGGTAGAGGAGCACCAGGGAGAAGGTCTATAGCACAATCGTAAGGACGATGTGGAGGGAGTGAAAGGGCCTTGGACTTACTGAACACCGGCATGAGGTCATGATATTCAGGCGGGACGGACGACAGGTCTGGGACATCAGCTTCATCTGGACCCGCAGGATTAAGGTCAGGAGGAACAGCTGAACGGAGACATGAGGAGTGACAAACAGATGACCAAGAAGTGATATATCGATCGGACCAGTTTATGTGAGGGTTGTGTTGCTGCAGCCAATTAAAACCCAAAATGATGGGTGAATTAGATGTAGGGAAGACCAGAAAAGAGGTGAGCTCTTGGTGATTACCGGAAACAATGAGCCGTAATGGTTTGGTGCGATGAGTTATTTGTGGTAGGGCCTTGCCGTCGATCGCTGTAACACGGAGGGGAACAGTCAGGGGTTCGACTCCGATGGACATTTGTTGAACTATACTGTCGTCAATAAGGTTCTGTTGGCAACCCGAATCGACCAGGGCGGAAAACTGAATGGAACGATTCTGATAACACAAAGTAGCTGGTAATAATAGGCGAGGAGGTTCTTCTGGTTGAGGCTGGTCCGTCCGTTTCCTCACCTCTACGGGCGGACGTGGGCGTTTAAACGAACCGGGCAAGTAGCGCGAAGATGCCCTGATGAGCCACAATATAAACATAGACGAGCGTCCATCCGTCTCTGTCGTTCCTCAGGGGTTAGCCAGACCCTGCCCATCTGCATGGGTTCAGGATCCGGCGAGGCCTGGGGAATAAGTGACGCTGGCGAGAGGGAAGCGTCTTCCCCGGAGCTAAAGACCAAACCTCTCCGGCTCCTTGTCCTAGTTCGGGATTTGATCCGATTATCCAGTCGGATAGTTAGACTGATCAGGTCATCCAGGGTCTCTGGTTCGTCTAATGTGGCCTTTAGCAGTTCATTTAAAGCGTTAAAATAAACGCTCTTAAGGGCTGCTGCGTTCCAGCCGGAAGCTGCAGCCTTGGTTCTGAACTCTATTGCGAAGTCCGCTACGGACTGAGAACCCTGCTTAATATTCATAAGTTCGCGCGAGTCGACTGATCTATCCGCGTCATAGCTGAAAATCTGTTTGAACTCTTTCAAAAACTCTTCAAACGAACAGTTAAAGTCTGTTAGAGAAGGGAAACGGGACTGTGCCCAGTCTAAGGCTCGCCCAGACAGCAGAGACAGCACAAAAGCAATTTTAGCTCCTTCATGACGGAAACTCTGCGGTGAGTAATTGAATATAATAGAGCATTGCATCAAAAACCCCTTACACTTGCTCCGGTCTCCGGTGAATCTCTCAGGTTGGGGAGGTTGTACCTCGGAAAACGCGGACGGGATTGCCTGGACTGGAACAGGAACAGGATCGGCAACTGGATCTGGAGGTTGAGCAGGAACACCAGGAACAGAGTTCTTTAAATATTCGGCGATTTCAGCGAGCTGCCTGTTGGTCTCGGCCTGTTGGGTGCTTAGTTCGCGAAGGGCCGTTTCATGAGATTGTAGAAGAGCGTGTTGCTCTGTTATGGTTCTCCTGATTGATTCTGCTGAGCTAGCTTGCTGCCCTGAGTGTTCTGTCATGTCGGGAGTTAAATGTTTAGCCCACATGCACAACGGAATACAGGAGCGGATGTGGATGTGATCAGTGATTTATTTACAGTACAGAAAACCAAACTTAGTGCAAACAACAACAACAGTGGTTCAGGTCCTGGAGGAAGATCAGGTTCTCGGAACCGGACACTCACTGAGAGAAAACACAGTGGAGGTCTGATGAGTTCAGGAATCGTAGGTGACGGAAGAGTTGGCTGACTATTAGAAAAGATCTTACTTGTAGTGAGATGGTTTGTGGCATGGGGAAATAACTGAAGTACCCAGGGTGTCGTTTCAGCGAGGTTCTGAGGGCCGGTGACCAGGCGGAGAACGGGACGGAGGAGCGGGGCGTCTGCCGGAGGGTGTTTCCAGGAGGATTACAGCAGCAAACAGAGCAGGTGAGTCTGGAGCTCGGATTGCTTGTGGATGGTTCCACAATTTCGCAGGAGGCTCCAGAACGCCTCGGAAGAGAGACCATTACAGGTGAGACACTCAGGCGTCGAAGTCCTGACAGTCTGTTCCTCTTCTACTCTCATCTGCCGAGTGAATTGATTACAGGTGCGCCCAAAACACGACACACCCCTCTGGAAGGCGGTAAGGGTAGGCCCTCTGGTGGTGGATATAGACATGACAGGCTGGCGAACCCCACAACGAACCCCGTAACACAACACAATCAGTCTGATGAAAAACAAATTTATGAATGAATGAATTAATTAATTTAAAAATGATTTTCAATTTTTTTACTTTGATGACATAAATACTCATCCAAACATTTATGGGTCATCTCTTATCAGTTTCTCACTGCAAACTAAATCAGCTGAAAGAGCCTCCAAGACTGTTGGTCCTTTGTGTTGTATCACAAAGTTCACCTTTAAGTTCATCCCAGCAAGTCATCTCATTTTAGCAATCCTCTCATTGATCCAACATCTCCCCCAATCTTCACCCCCTGTTTTTCCAAGCAAAGGAGATATCTGAGCTATTTACTCAATGAGCATCATCACCACAAGGCCTTGCTAACTGATGTGATAAGCACCATTATGCTTTCATCTTCCTTTAGTTCCCTTGTTAATTGCTTCTCCTCTTTGAAACCGAGCGGTACTGTCTAATAAAGAAGAAAGCAGGCCCAGATGAGATTGTGTTGCAGCTTGAAGGCCTTGCCATATTGTTGTGTAGGCGTGTGTATGTGTGTGTGCGTGTGTGTGTGTGTGCACATGTAGAGAGGCAGAGGCCAGCGAGGCATGCCTTTGAACAGCAGGTGGTAATTGAAACAAAACAAGGGCTGATTAGGGAAACGTCTGGCAGCTCATGATCCAAACAGCATGTCGTAGAGGAGCCCAAACACAAGAGCCCTGGAATAAAGTGGTCATCATCTAATTAACAGAACACGTTTTAATTACAGAGTAAACCAAGCAGTGTACTGTGTCAATTTAACTGATGTGGTAAGTGCCAGTTTACAATATCAGAAACAGACAAATAATTGGAATCTAATTACAAGCAGGTTTGCTGCACAGTACTGCTGCAGCCCATCTTAATAAACAAATTGTTACATCAAACCATGAATAACAAACACCACAGGAATGCTAATTTGCACACTGCAAAGTTTGGGAGTTTGCCAGCTTTGACTATGTCACTGCAGCTCTTGTGTGAATGGATGAGGCTGTGCAGCACATTAATTAGAACAAAACAAGCAGCATTCGGTCATGTTTGTTTTTCCAATCATATTCTAATATGTGGAGTCTTTCAGAGTGGGGTGGGGTGTAGCATGGCTGTATGTTAGTTAGCGTTATCTCTTCTGATAAATGAAAAAATTAACCACAATCTGGTGATAATGATGCAGATGACAAAATTCCTTACAAGTTATTATATAGCTGAATAAATCTTTTGCTTTAGTTGTGTTTCATGACATGTTGATGTAAGAGAAGTTTGAGGAGCTTTAACTCCCATCCCATGTCCTCCAGGGAGTCTACCATGGAAGGCCACATGTTCTCATCTTTTAGCCTGCTTGGAAAAGCCTGTTCTGGAGCAGTATTAAGGCTATTTGTTCTCAGAAAGATCATCAGTTCCAAATAATACTGAAATGGTGAGCGATAAGGCACTAGAATAGGGATCTCCTAAAATGTATTCTGGTGAAAAATAAATATACTAAGTATAAATATATATATATTTAGCGTACTTTAGCAAACTTCAGAACTGATGATTGGGACCAGATGCCTGGAGTGAAAAACATTTCTGCGTGTCTTCTTTGCCTGTTTATGTTTGTTACAGCCCGTCTTGGGATGGCCAGGTCATTACACTAATGATCCATCCTCTTCAGATCTCAAGTGGGTGACCCACACGAAGTTGAACATTTTATAATGTTATTTATTGTAAAAAGATGTATTTTTGGACTGAGATGTTACAACCAGGGGAGCATATGACTTCAGAGTGAGCTAATGCCGAAAACAACAAACAAAAGGAAACTATCTAAATATTAACCAACTTACCTAATTAAAGATAAAGAAACCAAATGACAAAAACTTACCTCCCTAACTAAGAAAAACAGGAGAACTAATGAAACATAAACGGCAGCTCACTCCTACAAACTCCAGGACTTCACATGATTTTACAAACAAACAAACAGTGCAGCCGCTTGAGATGAGCTGAGGATGGATGACAGGAAGTGTGCATCTTCAGCTTTTATATCCGTCACCTGCGGGAGGACACCAATAGGATGTTCGTCGTCTTCCGTCAACCAATCAGAGACAGGCAACTGCACACTCATATTTGCATAATTACGACGCCAGTCGTAACAATGTTCGATGTAGAAAAAATAGAGTCAGTTTATGTTGACATATGAAGCTGTTTTAAGTGTGGACTTAAACTACCTTAAAGGCTTTTCATCCATGATCTGAACACCCCTGGAGGGTGGTGAGGGGGGCTTTTGGTGTCCATCTCCAACAGTCATCAGATGAGAGGCAGGGTTCACCCTGTCCATCAGGGTCCTGAAAGTTAACAATAAATAAAATGTCTGTATAACGAAGATCTTCATTACTTAGATGAAAACACTTAAAAGGCTGTGTTGAACACAGACACAAACATATTGAAGTCCAAAAGAGAAATGGCAGTCTGATTTGGTGGAGCATTGGCTTTTAATTATTTTAATCACAACTGCTTAATTGCAGAGCAGCAATGTAAAATTGGGGAATAATTGGAATAATTGGGGAATAAATTCTGTCTAATTATTTTCAAATTAAATTATGTTTATTAAACACACCAGTTTTTGTTGTTAAAACTGTGACCAGCTGCTCAGTGTAAAATAAATAAATAAATAGATAAAAATTCTTCCACCATAAAGACGATGTGGAGGTTCATCCTCAGAACTTTTAATCATAATAGTTGCAATAAAATTGATAAAATAACTATTTCTGAAAACAATGTAAGTTTGTTTATATGTGTACTACCATTCCAATACTTTTTGAAGGTTGATCAACTCCAGCACAGGGGTGGAGCCAGCGCCACGTAATTGCTGGGAGTCTAGAACAGCACCTACTCCTTTTGTGATTTCTCTCCACCATTTCACTCTGTTGGTCTTTTGCCATCTTTGGGGGAGGGGTCTCCAGGGCAGCTGGTTCATTTCCGCAGTTCTTATCCTCAGCATTCTATGAAATCTGTACCACTGCTGTAGCCTGTTCCACAAGGACCCATTTCTTGAAGCAAAATCACATTGATGCTCTGTTTGAAATAATTAAAAGCCAATGCTCCACCAAATCTACGTCTTTCATGTCATCATTTGGCATCAGTGACTTTTATAGACATCAAAAGCTGAAATTGTCTCTCCAATTTCAGCCGCTCTTGTCTTATTTTTTTATTCAGTCTGTCAGCTTTTTCATGAAATTGAGCATCGCCCATTTCAATTCTCAAATCATTTGCCCAAAAGAATTTGTATTTCTATAGTCCTTATAAGTTCTCAGTTTTCAAACTTCATTACTCAGTTTTAGTTTGCTCTTTTTGCTTGAATATTTATTGTTTCATTCCTTGTAGTTTCACTCAGCTTTCCATCTCAGACTGTATTCCATTACATCAAAGCTGTTCTTTCTAGCACCTCTTAATTTTTAGCCTGAGGATCTTTTATGTCATCCAGGAGCCTAGCAGTTCAGATCCAAAGTTTCTTTTCAACCTTTCATGTTGCAAGTTTCAACCTTTCATGTGTACAACCTTGAATTGTGTACAATTTTATAAACACCATCTTTAAAGCTGTATGTTTATCCTGTGGCCAGCAAACAGAATTGCTTTAGTTAAAGCTTCAAGTGGGTTTGCATCAATTTGGAAAAGGCTAGATTAGATGTGGAGAGACAAAGTTCAGTTTTAGCTTATAAGCTAAAGCGAAGGTAGCATGCAGGGTCTTATTGAGGGCAGCTTTCAGCAGAGAGGTCAGATTTGGGTGACTTGAGGTTAGTTCCCATGTTCAATTGTCTGTCTTGTGTAGTTCTGAATGTGTGTGGGATCTGCATGGAGGCTATTTGTGCTCAAACCTCTCCTTTGTTGTGGAGTGGTTAGCCCACTTTTGTTTGGATCCCTTTAAGAGTGTGGTGTTGGAGCATATGTTATGGGTGTGGCTCTCCATATTGTTGGTCATATGTAAATAAATGGTTCAAGAATATATTTTTTACTGTCGTATCATTTCACAATTGCTTGCTTGTGGTACAAAATACAGACTCAGGTCCCAGATCAAGAAATCTTGTACATAAATAAATAAAAAATAATTTAATAAAGTAATATATGCCATTATTATATACGTATATATAAATATATTATTATTATTAGTAGTATTATTTCAGGTAATATATATCTGAAATAATAAGATATTCATTTTGTGTCAGTAATTTAATCATAATCAAATTTATATATCCATTCCTGGACTTACTGGGGAAACGATTATGGGTCTTACGTCCGGCGCCCACCTGAAGTAGCAGTATTTCAATGTAATTTTGCAGGGTTTCTTGCTAGTCTGTATTCATGGTAGAAGTTACATCTTTAGTTTAGTAGAACTTATTTATGGACATGTCGTCTGCTATCTAAGAGCTGCTTAGTACGGAGAATTGTAATTATGACTTAAATCAAGGGGAGCGACACAGCAATGAGTTTTGTAACAGTATGACCGTGAATTAGCAGCGCTGCTCGCAGTTAGTTTCTCTGAAGAGCTGACACAGTAATAAAGAAAAACAGTGAAGCTGGTCAGAGTTCTGAACTGCAGTTTAAATGCCGACAGCCGTCCAGAACTACATGATATTGGTGTGATGTGAACTTTATTTTTCGTTTGAATTTAAAACAAAATGATCTGACTCACGGGCTGCACAGTGGCGCAGTGGGTAGCGCTGTTGCCTTGCAGCAAGAAGGTCCTGGGTTCGATTCCTGGCCCGGGGTCTTTCTGCACGGAGTTTGCATGTTCTCCCTGTGCGTGCGTGGGTTCTCTCCGGGTTCTCCGGCTTCCTCCCACAGTCCAAAAACATGACTGTCAGGCTGATTGGGCTTTCCAGATTCTCCTTAGGTATGAGTGTGTGTGTGTGTGGTTGTTTGTCCTGTTTGTCTCTTTGTGTTGCCCTGCGACAGACTGGCGACCTGTCCAGGGTGTACCCCGCCTCTCGCCCGGAATGCAGCTGGAGATAGGCACCAGCACCTCCCGACCCCGTTAGGGAGAAGGGTGACGGAAAATGGATGGATGATCTGACTCATGACTGAGTCAGATCAGTCATGAGTCAAACCTTGTAAATGAGTCAACCTGGTTTAGGTCGGGCATATATTTTTTATGTAACACAGTCAGAGTTTTGTCAGTGGGCATCGAGGTTATTCCATTATTGTGAAGAAAACTATTGTACTAGAGTTATCAAATTTGCAGCATTAATACTGATGTATTAAAACTGATGTATGTTCCAATATGTCGAGGCAAACCGACGTATGAAATGGATTAGCTCAATCCATACTGGGTTCCAGCGCTGAATGTGGTAAACACCACAACATCGGACCGACATGCGTCAATTAAAGAGGCTTGTGTAATTAAACAGTTCAGGGTAAACAATAAAGGTGACAAATAAATGTTTTACAATAGATCACACTTTAAGTAATGATCTAATACAATATTTGTTGTATTTACCATATTTCAGGAAAGAAGTGGACATGTACTGAAATGTACTGATCCTGTCCTAGAATTTTATGTAATTGAACATTACAGGTAACAAATCATCTGAGGTAATACATTTTAAGAAAATATAAAATATATATAAATATAAATATAAAATTAGTTAAAAAATAAAAAAGAAAGGGGTCAAAATGGAATAAAAAATGTCTCTTAATGTGAATAATTTCACATTGATTTTGAATTAATGGGGCAGACGATTTAGAAGCTATTGAAGGAAACATGTTATTTAATATTAAAACTATTTAAAATATTGAATATGACTTAAAATTTTAAAAGACTTGTGTTATAGCATAAATTACCACTTTTTTGTATCTGGTGGTCACAAGGCAAGGCATCTATTTACAGTTTGGTTCGGAAATTGATGATCCCTATGTGAACCTCCGAGCGCTTGAGCAGGGAGCGGTAGAGAACAGCTGGCTGGAATTAGCATTCATTCCAGATCAACCTTGAGCTAAATGCCCCTTACTCTGCAGAGCGTGAATAATATCCAACTTGAAAACAACTTCACTGCGGTCAGTAACACAATGAAAACACTGGAATAAAATTTGGTCTGTTTTGTTTTGGTCTGTGGCCTTTAAAGATGGCGGGGGAGGTACGTAACCGTCATATGCAGTGACGTTGGTTCCAAAGCTGTAGGTAGTGGTGAAACAACATTGCCACATTTAAGCTGCGATAGCTCATGTTCCCACATATTTTATAGCCTAGAACCTATATGTAAGCCTTATGGGGGCTAGGAATAAGGCGGATGTAGATCATCCACCTTAGGTGAGTGTAGAGTATGTTTACATACATGTTTCGTAGTTTACATATGGAAATTTTGCACATACAGACAATGCTGGAGGGCAAAAAGACTCCCCTCCAGCAATTCAACTAGATGCACTCCATTAGATTAATTTTGTTAACTTAATGACTCAATTACTTTTCACGTATTGTAAATTTAGTGCTATGATCAACAGCAAAGGGAAAAACTGTTTAAGTACAACTCAAAACCACTTTTTTCTCGCTCTCTTTATCAGCCAAGCCACCTGCAGACTCAGTTGCTATGGCAACTGAGCAGACTCAGACTCCCCTCTCATTTTCTTCAGAGTACAGACTATCCTGGTTTCAGTCCACAGGACAAGAACCACACAATTTCACATTTTACCATTGTTAAAATAAACTTTATCTGATTACCTGTTCTGTTTGTGTTCTGCATGTTAAATGACGTAAACTCATCATCACAGTGACTCCATATCTGCAGAGTACATGACAGCAAGCTACCCATACAATAAATAAGCCAAGTGCAGTGGTTGTTTTCTCCTTTCTTCCAACATCAACATGGGCATTTCCATGGACAGTGGGTAGTTCTTTACTTAAACTATTTTCTAAAGTGGATTTTCAATCAAAGCAGGACATAATAACAAAAGGAAAACCAACTGAAAGGTCCTTCTTTCAGTTGGTCTGAAAGGTGTTGCTCAAAGAACAGAATATTCAGTCTAGTGCAGTTTCATGGTTTTAGGCCTAATGTTTATTTGGCGATTATTAGTGATCACTTTAACTGTTGTAGATAGTAGCTACTGCTGCCATTAACTAACTTAATCCAGCAATTTGTGGGTTGTTTCTTTTCTGCCCACAGCACCCCCATTACATTAATAAATTAAACAAAAAAATGTTATTGCCGTCTTACCTAAATGAAGTCCACAGCTCATTCATCCAAAACCAAATCTATCCTCAAAACAAGTTGTGAAAAGATGGGAAGGAAAGCAGAAAAGGAGGACATCCACAAAGTTTACGTCATTTAACATGCAGAACACAAACAGAACAGGTAATCAGATAAATAAAGTTTATTTTAACAATGGAAAAATGTGAAATTGTGTTGTTCTTGTCCTGTGGATTGAAGCCGGGATAGTCTGTACTCTGAAGAAAATAAGAGTGAGATGGTGAGTTCGAATTGCATCAGACAAAGAAACTTTGGAGGTAAATGGAGTGATCTTCTGCGACAGACTGGCGACCTGTCCAGGGTGTACCCCGCCTCTCGCCCGGAACGCAGCTGGAGATAGGCACCAGTACCTTCCGACCCCGTTAGGGAGAAGGGTGACCGGAAAATGGATGGATGGAGTGATCTTATTTGACAGGAAGATGAGTTTCCACCAGGGTTTCACAGTTGGTGACAAAAAACACTGTACATTATGTACATATTGTACTAGCTAAATTACGGAAAATCAGTTAATCATTTATCAAATGTTTTTAACCATTTTACTGGTGACATCCAAACAGGAGGAGCATACGCTCACTGAATGGCAGCTAGCACAGTTAGTGAGAGGTTGATCAGTCCCAGGTGAGGCTCAGTTTGCTGCTGCCTCACCAGCTGCCTCTTCCGAGCATTTGAATGGGAAATTGTGAAAATTCAGCGATTTTGAAGAAAAAGTAACCAAAATTGATTACGGTAAATGAAAAATTACATACTTTATAGTACAAACCACTGGTTGAATATAGCAATATAAATTATTATCATTATATATTATTTTTCCATGATGAAAAATGTGACTGCCTCTCCTTCCTCTCCTGACCGCTGGGTGCCACTACTGTCAACTAAGAACAAGAAACTGAGGCTCCAGTTCACACAGGCTGGAAAATGGAAGATTGGAAAAGTGTTGCCTGTTCTGATGAATTTTGATTTCTGCTGTGACATTTGGATGTTAGCGTCAGAATTTGGCATCATGTGAAAGCATGGATCCCATCCTGCCTTACATCCATGGTTGAGGCTGGTAGTGGTGGAGGATATTTTCTTGGCTGACCATGTCCATCCCTTTATGATGACTACTATAAAGGGATGGACTACAGCAGGATAACGCGCCAGGTCACAAAACACAACTTGTCTGGTTTCTTCAACATGACAACGAGTTCACTGAACTCACCAGATCTCAGTTCAGTAGATGTGGTGGAACGGGAGATTTGAATCAAGGATGTGCAGCCAACAAATCTGCAGCAAATGTGTGATGCTGTCATGACAATATTGACCAGAATCTCTGAGAAATGTTTTCAGTACCTTGTTGAATCTATGCAAAGGATTAAGACAATTCTGAAGGCAAAAGGGGTCCAACCCGGTACTAGTAAGCTGTACCACTGAGTGTTTGATGTAATAAAAACAGATGGTCAATGAGATAAAGATCAATTATTTATGTGGATCAAGTTTTAATCCATTAAACGTGATTAAAAAGTAACAGAAATTATACGGTTTGACAGCAATTTCATTTGATTTGACAAATCAAATGAAACTACTTGTGGCTACGGAGTCACAGGTTGCAGACCCATGAGTTAGAATAAACCTTTTCTACTTTTTTCACCTCAGTTTGAGACACTGACTCTCACGCGGCAGGGGGTCCATAGTGGATCTATTATCATTGAAACCATGTCTTCCAGTGTGTGTCACCCAGCTGAGGTACTTCCAGCTCCTGCCAGCCTTTGGCTCCTGGTTAAGAAATGTTTTCTACAGAGTTACTCTGAATTTGTCTGACATTAATTCATGGCAAAATGTGACATAGAATAACCACAGAAACAGATTCAGACACTGCCCCTAAAATAACTTCAAAGCTGACTCCTGTTCAACAGTTTTATCTTTTTCCTGCTGTGTTTAGAAATTAAGTGGTCTTAACATGAGGCAGCACTGGGGTGGACTGGTTTGCACCCAGCCCAGTTCCTCCATCTGTAAACAATAGGGTGTGCATTAGTTTGGAAACAATGTGTTTATTTGAAAAGCTCACTACTGGCACGGACTCTACAAGTTTCCCATTAATTTATTCCTGGCGGCTCCCTTTTCAAAAAATCATTGTTTTGAAAGGGGTGGGAGGGATACAAAACATAGAAAGGGTAGGGGGTGTGGACACTTTGCATCTGAGCTGAGTTCCTGTGCCCAGATGCATGTAGAATTAATAGAATTGATGCATGCCTCTTAGCTTAGGAGGAAAAACAAAACATTAGGGAAACATGTTTTTGTTAGCAAGTCTACTATGTGTACAGATAGTACACCCATTTTCTGTTCACCCTTAACCCTAGTGGGGCCGGGAGGTGCTGGTGCCTATCTCCAGCTCCCTTTCGGGCGAGAGGCGGGGTACACCCTGGACAGGTCGCCAGTCTGTCGCAGGGCAACACAGAAACAAATAGGTCAAACAACCATACACACACACACACCTAGGGAGAATTTGGAAAGACCAATTTACCTAACAGTCATGTTTTTGGACTGTGGGAGGAAGGCAGAGTACCCGGAGAGAGTCCACGCACGCACAGGGAGAACATGCAAACTCCGTGCAGAAAGACCCCGGGCCGGGAATCGAACCCAGGACCTTCGTGCTGCAAGGTAAGAAGGCAACAGTGCTACCAACTGCACCACTGTGCAGATGTGTCTTACTTAAAAAAGAAAGGGGGACAGAAAAAAAGAAAGCCAAACAGTTTTTTTCCTGCTTATTGTAAAGTGCTCTCAGCTGTCTGCAAAATCCACCTGGAGGGACTGAGATTCAGCTGACGGCTCTGGAGCCCCGGAGCTATGTCCTCCACGAAAGCCACATCCTGTCAGAAAAGAAAATACTTGCAACTTATCCTCAGGAAGAACACAGACAGATATTAAAGCTACCTATTGCCCATAAATCCATCCTGCAGCAGGTATCAGACCTCACTTCTTTGTGAGATACTGTTCACAAACTGTCATGTTTTGGCTCCTTAGTCAAAGAGAAAGTTAATTCAGTTGTACTTTTCTGCATTTTTGCTTTATAAATGTTTAAGAATATCATATAATTTTAGCAGCTTTCCAATGTTTTTGTTTATTAATAGGAGCATACTAACCAACTCAGTAAGAGCCATTTACGAAAAGAGAATTTTTATTTTATTCAAACTTCATTTATTTTTCTGTCCTGTCCATGGCACTCAGAATTGCTGTGTCAAGATGAGGCCCACCAGCAGAGCTTTATGGCTTTCACCATGATGCTCCAACTTTATTAGAAATTGTTATTGTGTCCATTACATCTGAATGGACACAGAGAGGAAAATGAAAGGAGAAAAAGAAAAAGGCGGGAGAAAAGTTAAAAAAGGAGACAAAATTAGGGGACAGAAAGAAGCACAGAACGAATGCAAGCCATTAACACTCTAGAAGTCTGCCTTCATATTTGCAGAGAGAAAACAAAGTCGAGAAATAACAACAAACAATATTTTTTTTAAAAAACAACATTTTACCAGGTTGAAATCCTGTTTAGATTAAAAATCTCCTCCAGGCTGAGAGGCAGCAACAAATACAACACAAAAAATTTCAGTTAGAAATTATTGATCCCATCTGAGAGAAAAACAAACAAAAAAAATCATGGCCACAACTTGTTTAATTTTGTGGGTGCAATTTGATATCTTGTGTTTGATGTCTTGTGTTTTCATGAAGCCCTGGGTCTACTCAAGTCAAAGTGGGAGTGGAGAGTCAAGAGAAGTTAATATGGAGTTATAGACCATGACCAGCTCACTGAAAAAGATAACTAAGCCCTCAGTCTGAGTTACACCACTGAAGACAACAAGCTCATAATTGCAGTGAACTTTTCCAAGAGGAAGAAAAAAAATGTGCCTTGGTTAGGACTTGCTGAAAGACCCCAAATCCTCTTACCAGAAGAGAACTGTTAAGTCAAGTCTCTGTCCTCTACGATCCACTTCGTCTTGTGAATCCTGCAAAGCTGAAGGAAGCCATTCTGGATCAAATACCTTTTCAAGAAGCAGCACCATATACTGCTGGCATACCATATGCTGCTGGCATACCATATGCTGCTGGCATACCATATGCTGCTGGCATACCATATGCTGCTGGCATACCATATGCTGCTGGCATACCATATGCTGCTGGTGCTGTGTTGTACCTATGGTGGAATTGCACTAATGGTGTCATTGTGAGGTTGGTTGAGTCCAAAGCCAAACTGACTCCTCTGAACTGCAATGCCAGATTTATTTGCCCCTGAAGCAGAAAGATGTCCAGTCAATCAAACATCTCCTGGCATGTCTAGGTGATATTAAAGCTTGGTTGGCTTTGAACTTTTTAAATTTTAACAAAAAGAAAACAGAGGTGATGGTGTTTGGACCCAGTGGCTCCTGTGAGTCCTCCTCTGTTGACCTGGGACCCTTGCAGGTGTATTTTAAATCTGTTATTACAGATCTTGGTTTTAAGGTGGACAGTGATTTCAAATTGGACAGCCAAATTAGAGCCGTGGTTAAGTCCAGTTTTTATCATTTAAGGTGATTGGCATCAGTAAAATCTTTTCTTTCCAGGCAGCATTTTAAAACAGTGATCCACGCTTTTATTTCAACTCGACTGGATTACTGTAACTCTCTATATCTGGGAGTCAGTCAGTCACTGCTGACGTCTCACATCTGCAACTGGTTCAGATTGCGGCTGCACGACTTTTGACAGGAACTCGAAAGAGAGAGCATGTAACCCCTGTCCTGGCCTCGCTTCACTGGCTGCCTGTATATTTTAGGATTCGTTTTAAAATTCTTATGTTTGTTTTTAAATCGCTGCATAATCTTGCCCCGGCTTACCTCACTGAGCTTCTTCACCCTTACATACCTTATCGGTCTCTCAGGTCTGCAGATGAGTTGCTCTTGGAGGTACCGAGATCTAGAAGGAAGCTCAGAGGGGGACAGGGCTTTCTTTCTCGTGGGTTCTAAGTTATGGAATGACCTGCCTTTGCATGTTAGAGAGGCCCCTTCCACTTTTAAAAGCTCTTCTTAAAACCCATCTATTTTACTGGGCTTTCAACTCCAGCAAGATCTAGTTTTACATTGTATGTTTGTTTGTTTTAAACTGTAAGAGTTTTTATTTGTTTTTATTTATTTTATGTACAGCACTTTGTATCAGCTGTGGTTGTTTTAAAGTGCTTTATAAATAAAGTTGGTATGGTATTATATGGTATGGAACAAAATCCAACCAGAGTCCAGAATAAAGTGATTATCAAGAATAAAGAAAAGTGGGAGGCACTCATCTGATGGATGTAATTACAGTTGACAAAAGAGAGGATGTGTTCACAGAGACTTATGCCTGGCAGCACAAGAAGGTTTGCAATTTCCGAATACAACGATTGATAGGCTAGTTGTTTACAAAGATGAAACAAGTGGGCTCCTGATGTGTCATGGCAGAGTTCAAACTTTCAAGGAGAGTTGTTCCTGTTACCTTTCCAGGCTTGGATCTCCATTCTTCTAGACCGGGCAGCACACATTAAGGAGTGGCAGGGACTTTGCTGCTTATAGGCCATCAGAGGATGAATCATTGCCCGAAAAGTTGTTAAGTGTGCAAAAAGGCAAAAGCAAAACCCTTCCAGCAAATAATGGGGAATTTGCCTGAAGAAATTTCACCATTTCATTTCATGTCTGTCGATTTGTTTGGCCCTTGCCAAGTGAAAGATGAAGTCTAGAAGAGAGTGGGTATGAAAGTTTGGGGCGTGTTGTTCTGCTGTATGTCAAGCAGAGCCATTCACGTTTCACTAGTAAACACACTATCTACAGAGCTTCTTACGTGCCTGTCAGAGGTCATCCCAAGAAGGTGTGGTCTGACCAGGTACAAACTTTAATGGGGCACAACTCATTCTACAAGAAATATATGCTTACCTGAAACCAGCAAGACAAATTTTCATTTTGAAGAGTATCCTGCAAAAATGGAAAATTCTTTCAGCCTATTCACCACATTGCAACAGCGCAGCTGAAGCTGCTGTCCAGATCACTAAGAGAGCGCTCTAAAATCTTGGCAAAGTGGAAGACTCTGTCAAGACTCTTAGGGTTGGCAGGGTCAACCCTAAGAGTCGACTCTGCCAACTCTTAGTGAGTTCCTTTCAACGATTAAGCTAGCTGCCAATCTAGCCTTGATGCTAGAGTACAGAGCCATGAAGACCAAATCCAGAATGTCACTCCAAACACCCTGTTGCTCTGTCGAGATACACAGAGTGGAGATTTCAAGACATCCGAGTATACCACTTATCCCTTTAAAAGGCTGCAAGAAATACAAACTCAAGTTGACTGCTGTTGGAGTCAACTTGTAAGTCCCAACTTATTTGTCCATAGCAAATGGCATACTGCTAAAAGAAATGTTGCTATTGGAGATGTAGCATGGCTCTGCGACCAAAATGAGCTAAGGGGGCAATTCAAGATAGGTGGAGTTGATGCTGTGAATCCTGATTGCAAAGGCATAGTCTGGGATGTTTATGTGAAAGTTTCTCCAAAAGGGTATATTTTTGGGAACACACCAAAACTTCCTATGAAATGTTCTGGATTGGTGAATGGATTTCAGGGGACCATACTCCATTGTCAGGCGCCTTATGTTGCTCATCCCAGAGAAGACCAAGCAGAGGGGACCAGCTCGCTGAAAAAGTGGAATCTTCCCTGGTAAAACCTTGCAAGATCAAGTGGGAGTTCTGCTCATGGGTGCAGATGTGGGTGTATAAACACACACCTGTGTGCTACTCTGCAGCCCTTCTTAGCAGATGAAATTAGCAGCACCCTGAACTCAGGTATAAGGAATCCACCAACCATTTGGCTGGTTTTGCAAAATAGCTGAAGAAGACAGACAAAGTCCCCAAAATGGCATTTCAAAGGCAAACATATCAAATTTATGGGGAAAGGACTTTCATTGGACTCAGTTGAAAATGACATCTAACTTTGGTTTTGCATTTGAGTAAAAGAAATGTAGAATTTATTGAAGGAACTGTTTGCACTGCTGGTTGTTACAACTTGGCTCTGTTACATATTTAAAATATTTAATAAATGTAAAACTTATGTCATATGGAAAACAAAAGTTTAATTCTAATTTAAGAAAATGCGACTTCATGTAAGATTTGTTTGATTCAATCATTTAATTCTTGAATCCATGGTTAAAACTGTGAAAGAAATACACAGTTTCCTTATTATTGTATTTAATAATAAAGGAATGAATTATCAATTCCATTATTATCAATAATAATAATGGATAGTAATTCCATTAGTATCAATAAATTAACTTTAAATCAAATGTCTAAAATGTATGTTTAAAAATTTTGTATGTTTTGTAAGTTTTTAACTTCTTCATTGATTCCCGTTCACCGGTGTAAAGATGAGTGAAATCCTGAAATCTCTTCAAGTCCTCCTTTTTTTAAGTGTGGGAAGCCATGACGTTGTAGAACAATGTCTGATCTTTTGGATCTCGAGAAAGTAAGTCGGGATCTCTAGAATGCTTCTCAGTAATTCTATTTATTTAGCAACACGGCAATTCAAATTCCTTAACCTGAATTAGAAGGAAATACATAGAAAACACCTCTGTTCTACAGAGGTGCACGTTGTGTTTAAGTCTAAGTGAGCCCAGTTCATCACAAATTTGTTGATATGCCAGGTAATTGCTGACTTCAAATTGCAGAAATCCTGTTATGAATCCAAATAAATCCGGGATGTATCCCACCGGGTATGTCCCCGCAGGACAAGTCCTTTGCCCAGAAAATTTTATCAATTGCATTGAGAGATGCAGTTAATCAAAGAAATGTAGTTGACCAGATCCATAAATTGTAGATTGTGCGAAAAAAGCAGCACAGAGCAAACTGGTATGTAGGAATGGAGCAGAGGAAATCTTGTTTATTCATTGTAAGGCTTCATGTTGTTTTCACTGTAGCGGCTAAAATCCTATATTTTAGGCTACTGATTGCTGTTCCTGGTAGGCGTTAGTTTTACGTCCGCTCAATTAAGGTTCATCCTGCTGAGCTTCACTTTGACTTATAATAAACTAATTTATTATCAGAACAATGTCCATTGTCTTGCCATTTTCCATAGATCCATATAAATCCAGCATAAATTAAAATTAAGAAAACTTTTTGCCTCTTCCCATTAGCAACACCTGAAAAGAATTACACTTGACCTCAAATACCACAACCCCCTTCAGATACACTGAAATAAATGAAATACGCCCTCTAATGGCGATAAACACTAGAAAAGATAAATGGCTCCTATTTATCTTTGACGTTGACTTGATGTCGTAGTAGAGCAAATGAAGCACCAGAGTGCATTGACTCATGAGTCTTAACAGTGGATGAAATGCCTCAGTGAAATAAAAAATATTTTGAGACACGTGATGTTTTTGAAAATTGTGAATGTCTATTGATATAATCACTGGGATTAAGGGAGTGGAATTCATAGTGTTTCGCTGCATCATGAGCAAAACACTCCTTTAGGTACTTTTAGGTTCAACAGGCTATCTTTGAATGAAAAGTCAATGCGTTTATAAGTGAGGTTTAAAGCTGAACAACTGAAGTCACATCAACTGACTCAAGCTGAATTATCCAGAGCCACCAGTTTCGCTTTCAGTTCTGAGCATCAAGCATGTTGTGGCTTTGCTTTGACTGCCGAAGGAGGAACAGCTTATCCTGCTCTCTCTCGTCCTTCCTGATAACTCTGCCTGTGAATTATTTTTAAAGCGACAAGTTTTTATAGTTATATTTACATCATTGACATTTTAACTGGATTACTACTAACCTAAGGACTGGGGGATTTTCTTACTTTTACCTACTTTTCTTTACGTCCAAGTTAAATCAAGGCAAAATGCCTCCGGCTGACCCCAAGGACATGAGCAGTATTTTACAACGACTTCAGTCTATAGAAATGAAGATCAAGCAGCTGGAGGTGAACTTTGAGATCAACGCTGCCTATGGAAATGAGACGACCCTTCCTCAAATCAACGGAGAGGTCGTGTGCCCTGCAGCGAGCAGCTCACCCTGGAACACTCTGGGTGCCAAGCCAAAACGGGAGTCCCGCACTACGGATCCGATGAGACGACTATCAGGGAGAACCCCGCACCTGGACGACTCAGCGTGGCCGGCTCTGAGCCGAAACCCACCTTCAACTTCAACACCTGCTCCGCCAAAGAAGGATAAACAATCAGCTGCAACCAAAACGCCTCCACCGACCCCGCTCCCAGAGACAAAGCAACCAGCACGAGTCTCAAAACATCCTGACTCTGTGGGAATCCCACTGAAAAAACAGATTTTCTGCACTCCAGCCTGAGCCTCTGAGTGAAACTTCGCCTTCAAATAACAGTGAGGCAAGACCAACACATCGATCCCCCCAAAGCTCCAAAGAACAAAGCGACCACCAGGAAAACAAAAGGTATCCCAAAAAGTGCTTATTGTTGGAGATGAGGCAGTAAAGGGAATCAGTGATGTTTGCAATCCCAGGAAAACAAGAGTGATGTATTTTCCTGGTGACACTGTGTCTGATTTAACCAACAAACTGCTCTCTCTAACCTCCGATCAGCCAGATATTGAGACCTTAGTTGTGCATGTCGGAGCCAATGACCTGGCAAAGCAAAAGTCTGAGATTCTGAAAAAGGACTTTAACACTCTTCTTGACACTATGGGAAAACTGAGAATGAAGTTATTTCTCAGTGGTCCAATTCCATCATCTCAATGGGGAGACGAAAAAACACTCCAGGCTGCTCTCGATCAACAAATGGCTGATTAAAATCCTGCTCTACCAGCTCAGTGACCTTCATCGATAACCTCTGGATCTATTGGCAGCGCTTTCACCTTTTTGGAAGGGGAGGGACGCAATCTTAATAAACATGGGACAAAGCTACTCACTGCAAACCTTTTTCTATTTCATCAACAAGGACAGCAACAGGATCATCGCTTCAGAAGAACAGGCTCAAGGATGTCTGACTAGGATGGAACGCTCCCCGGATCAGGAACATGACATTCCAAAACAAGCTGATAAATCGACTGGAGATGGAGCGACTGCTTCCCTCCCTCCTTCCCCCCCTGCCTCTCTGCTCACAGGATTCAATAGATACCAATGAAGAAATGTCTTCTGGACCAGAGTTTCTTAAATTTACAGATGGAATGAATCAACAGGTTCGCCTCGGCACGTCTCTCCTTAGCACTCATGTAGCAGACCTCACTTCATTTAAGCCACCTGCCCCTGACCTTCCAGAGGATCCATCACCCTGTGATGGTGACCTCTGTGTTTCTGAGGTCTGAGGCTGGGGACCAGATATTATCTTTACACCCGTTTTCCTCCAGAATGCGTCTGGCCCCCCCCCCGGAAATGCAGAACAGGACATTACCTGTCCGGATCACTACAAGAAAATTTACAAAAAAACAGGAATATGAAATACAGCGGTCCTAATTCGAACCTCAGAGTGATTCCCTGCCTAAAGGAGCCTCAGACTGAAAATCTTTTTGGCCTCCAAGTCACTTAAAGTAGCACTTTTAAATACCAGATCACTCTGTGCTAAAGCTCTGTTAATTAATGATTTCATCACTGAGTATAATGTTGACATTATGTTTTTTGACAGAAACATGGTTGAATGACGATAATGACCAAATTGTACTAATTGAATCAGCGCCTCCTCACTACAACTTTTTAAACGAGAATAGAAAACATAAAAAAAGGAGGAGGTGTGGCTTCTATATTTAAAAAATACCATAAACTGTAGTAAAATCTCTTTCGGTCATTTCAGTTCTTTTGAGTATCTTGGAATTCAGGTTAAAGGCTACAAACGAACTCTGACACTAACCTTATACAAAACTCCAACATACGTGGAAAATTTCTTTACTGACTTGAATGATCTTCTATCTCTCATATGCATTGATTATGATTGTTTAATAATTGTTGGTGATTTCAACATTCATGTGGACAAACCCCAAGACAGAGGAGCAAAAAAAGCTCTCTGATATTTTAGAAAATTTTGGTTTAACACAACATGTCAAACAAGCAACACACACTCAAGGACACACACTGGACCTGGTTATCAGTAAGGGTGTGAATATTTCCAATGTCTCTGTAACTGATGTCGCCTTGTCGGATCACTTTGCTGTTATCTTTGAAGGTTCTTTATTCTTTGACCCACTTGGACAAACAGCTACTATCACAAAACGTTCTTTGACAGAAAACACAGCAGAAACATTTAATCAAATCTACTCTTCTTCCTCACCCTTAAGCTGTAATGATGTAGATAAGTTGGTAGATGATTTTCAGTCTAAAGTTTTATATATCATTGATTCCATTGCCCCAATTAAAGTAAAGGTTGTGACTGGTAGGAAGAAATCTCCATGGAGAAATGCACAAACAGTTCGATCTGCAAGACAACTCTGCCGCAGGGCAGAACGAAAATGGCGTAAAACTCAACTTCATGTTCATCATGACATCTATAAAGAAAGACTACGTAACTATCACTTAACACTAAAACATGCAAGGGAGGCTTTCTTTGCAGATGTCATAAACAAAAACATTAACAATGCTCGAGCTTTATTTGCAACAGTTGACAGGCTCACAAACCCTCCTATGACGTTACCACCTGAACTCCAGTCTAATGCTGCCTGTAATAAGTTTTCTGACTTCTTTTCAGAGAAAATCCAAAAAATCAGAGGATTAATCTGCACATCCACTCTAAAGTCAGAACCACTGCTGAACCCAAACAAAACTAATGCAGGAAAAATGACCCACTTTCAACCACTTAATTATAAAACCCTAGAAGAAATTATAAGTGAGTTAAGTTCAAGCTCCTGCTGTCTGGATGTCCTACCCACACATTTCTTTAAGAAAGTCCTGCCTGTTATTGCTACTGATCTGATCCAAATAGTAAACTCATCGCTCACATCAGGCGTTTTCCCCCAGGCTTTGAAAACAGCAGTTATCAAACCACTGCTAAAAAAGAACAATCTGGACAAATCACTACTGCAGAATTACAGGCCGATCTCCAACCTCCCATTCATCAGCAAAATTATTGAAAAAAACTGTGTGTAAACAATTAAATAGTTTCCTCATGATGACCAACTGCTTTGACTCTTTCCAATCTGGTTTTCGGGCTCACCACAGCACAGAGACTGCCCTCGTAAAAGTATTCAATGACATCCATATAAATACGGACTGTGGGAGAACCACGGTGCTAGTTCTGTTGGACCTCAGTGCAGCTTTTGACACTGTCGACCATGACATATTACTGAATCGACTGGAGAGTCGGGTTGGACTCTCCGGTTCGGTGCTCGACTGGTTTGAATCTTACATAAAGAACAGGGATTTCTTTGTTTCAATTGGAAACTTCTCATCAAAGAGGTCAAAGGTCACATGTGGGGTACCCCAAGGTTCAATCCTAGGACCCCTCTTATTCAATATTTATATGCTCCCACTAGCTCAGGTCATAACAGGAAATAATATTAGCTACCATAACTATGCGGATGACACACAGCTCTACATTACGATGTCACCAGGTGACTCTGAACCCATCCAATCACTGAATAAATGCTTAGAACAGATAAATGTGTGGATGTGCCAAAACTTTCTTCAACTGAACAAAAAACAAAACTGAAGTAATTATTTTTTGGACCTAAAGAGGAACGATCTAGAGTCAATGCACAGCTTCAGTTAATACATCTAAAAAACTAGTGATCAGGCCCGAAATCTGGGAGTAGTGATGGACTCGGACTTGAACCTCCAGAGCCACATAAAGACAGTAACAAAATCGGCCTTCTATCACCTGAAGAACATCTCCAGGATTAGAGGACTGATGTCTCAGCTAGATCTAGAGAAACTCATCCATGCCTTTATCTTTAGTCGCATTGATTATTGTAACAGCGTCTTCACAGGCCTGTCCAACAAATCAATCAAACAGCTGCAGCTGATCCAAAACGCTGCTGCTCGCGTTCTTACTAGAACCAAGAAGATAGAGCACATAACACCAGTTTTAAAGTCCCTCCACTGGCTCCCTGTAGCTCAAAGAATAGATTTTTAAAATACTGTTGTTAGTTTATAAATCACTGAACGGTTTAGCACCACAATACATTAAAGATCTGCTGTTGTTGTATCAACCTGCCAGACCTCTCAGGTCTTCTGGTTCTGGTCTGCTCTGCATCCCCAGAACCAGAACCAAAAAAGGAGAAGCAGCTTTCAGCATCTATGGACCAAAAATTTGGAACCAACTTCCAGAAAACTGTAAAACAGCAGAAACCCTGACTTCCTTTAAATCTCAACTAAAAAACACACCTGTTTAGAACTGTATTTGAAATGTAATATGTATGGATTTGTATTTGGATTTGCATTTGTGGATAAGTATGTAAGTTGTAGGTTGAGACCTTTTTCCTGTTGTGGGCAACGGGGCCCGGCGAATACCCGTGGTTAAAGCGGACGGCGGAGTCCAGCGGTAACAGGCGCTTAAATTCCGTGTCAAAAGGTTGAGACCTTTTTCCTGTTGTGGGCAACGGGGGCCCGGCGAATACCCGTGGTTAAACGGACGGCGGAGTCCGAGCGGTAACAGGCGCTTAAATTCCGTGTCAAAAAGGTTGAGACCTTTTCCTGTTGTGGGCAACGGGCCCGGCGAATACCCGTGGTTAAACGGACGCAGAGTCCGGCGGTAACAGGCGCTTAAATTCCGTGGTATTTTATTTTATTTTATGTTGTATTTTTATTTTATTTTATGTTGTATTTTGTGTTTATGATGTAAAGCACTTTGAAATGCCTTGTAGCTGAAATGTGCTATACAAATAAAATTTGATTGATTGATTGATTGATTGATTGAAGTATCTGCATTGCATACAGTGAAATGTTATGATGGAATTTATTTTCCACTCGAATAAAGTCATGGCAGTCTGGTTTATGTGGTTATGAAATTGT
The DNA here is from genome assembly GCA_911649635.1 of Poeciliopsis gracilis. Taxonomy (NCBI): domain Eukaryota; kingdom Metazoa; phylum Chordata; class Actinopteri; order Cyprinodontiformes; family Poeciliidae; genus Poeciliopsis; species Poeciliopsis gracilis. Next base: position 598,028 of record CAJVRI010000688.1, read on the forward strand.
TTCCTACAGAATTAGGAGGTATTATTTCCTGCTATTATCATATCTTCCTGTGATATGGAAACAAAGGACAGTTGTTTAGATTTGCATACTGTTTTTGCCTTTTTTTTATCTGTAGTTTTATAAAACCATAACATCTGCATTATGTTTTTTCTTCGTGTTTGGAATATGTAACATCTCAATATGCAACACTTTTCTAATGACTCAGAGATGTATCTGATACTGTCCTGATTATTTGTTCTTCCATCTGACTCCACTTGAGCATTATTTTTAAAAAAGCAAACAGAGAAACGGTGGACGCTCAGCCTTACTTAAAACCCTCTCACATTAATCATGACTTCATCAGATCACTTGTCTTTGTCTCTGTTTTCTTCAGTATGTCTTCACCACAGATGAGCCACCTCCAAATACCATCTTCATCATCAGTGTCAAGCGCAGAAATCCTCTTGAATACTCGTTCCTTTATTCAAAGTCAACAGCAGGTAGCTTCTCAGAGTGGGGTGAAGTGTCAGTTTCAATAATTAAAGCTGTTTGTATTTCAAATAGAATATTACATTGACAAAGAAACAGCTTTACATCAATGATAGAAAAGAATAACTGCAATAGCCCTCCTCCCTCATTTCTCACCTTTGATACATATTACCTTTTATGATTAAAAGAAAATAACAAGGTAAGACCCTTGAAAAGACTCCGTTAATATTGCCATTTCTTACCACTATGGGTTTTAGCTGCAAACAACACAGACGATTGTTATTGTTGCATTCTTCAGATCAAAGGATGCTTTAATAAGGCCATTATAAATACATTTGAAAATTCACTCTGGTATTCAGCAAACAAATCAATACAGGATGTGTGTCGTTCATTGGTCTTTTATTTCAGGGCACTATAGGCCGTTACTGAGGTACCACGGCATGATGAACAGAAACAGTGCAGGGCTCCTGGACTCCCGCTGTGTTCAAAGTCAGTAATATCCATATTTAAAAGATGAAATAAAGGTAATTTCTCTTTCTATTTGTGTTTCAGCTTATTTTCTTCACCTCATTCAAAATACAAACTGTAATTTGGAGTCAAATAAAAAGGGTCAAGAGACCAGCAAGAAGCTCCAACATTTCTTGATTTAAGGGCCCATTCACACCAGTTAGTTATTTTACTTTAATAAAACTCAAGTTTGGTTGAGAGGAAAGTATCATTAAATTGTGGAGGGATGAAATCAAGCCCAAAAATGATGCGGACCAAACGGACTGAACTCTGATCCACCTGAAACCTAGAACTTGACCATAATGGCAGAGTTGGTTTGAAAAAGGAATTTTAATCGGATTACTGATAACTCCCTGAAAAAGTAACTTAGATTACTGATTACTTAATTTGGAAAGTCATTAAAAGTACATTAAAAGTAACAGTTTTTGATATTTTCAGCAGCTGTTGACAATAATGTTCCACCACTTGTCAAAATTACATTGAGCTTTGCCAGTACTTGCAAATTATTTTATAATGGTAACATCAATTATGTGTCTTTATTAAAAGGGTGAACTGAAGGGGAGATTATTTAATGGTTACAACTTCACAAAAATAACTTTAGTAGCTTTCAATTTTCTATGTTTTTGTGTTTTAGAGTCTTGTCCCTCCCTGCCCCAGCCTCCAGGTTCTGTGTTATTGTCGTGCTATTGTTGTCATAGCGCAGCTCACAATGATCCTCCTGTGGCTCCACAACTCAGATAGCCCTCTGCATAGATTTGTGATACTTATCTTAATTTCATTTATTATATTGGCCCCTAGTTGAGCATATTAATTTGTGGCTGTTTTCACGTCTATTGTGCCGTTCAGATTTGTCTTAATGTTTGCAGTTTTTTGGAGTGCATCATGAAGCACTCATGATGCACTCATCATGAGTGCATCATGAGTAATTTGTTTGATATAACAGCGAACCTGAAATGGACTGAAAGTACATTAATCCAGAGAGCAGCGTAGAGACAGAGGGATTTCATCAGGACAGGTCCATAAAGATCAGAACTGGAGCTGATTTTCTCCAGACTTCTGTTTCGCAGCTCATTTCCACTATGTCTGTGTTTAGATGCTAAGTCAATGCCCCCATAAGGTGAAGATATGTTGTTTTTTTTTCCTGAATGTGAATGAATCAGGGAGGTATTTTCTACTACATTGTTAGATCATTTTTATCACTCGCTTTCACCTGTGGCTAGCCAGATGTCTCAGAAGGCCCAGTCACCGAACTGTTCCCAGCTTGAAGAGCAAACTGAACTCCAGCCTGTCTCTGTGTTGCCATTTAAAAATTTGTAATGTACTGTACACTTTGTTTTCTTTCACATTTTGTGTATTTTAAGTGAAATATCTCAACTTGAAGTATTAGGTAATTATGACAGTTTATGTAAAGAAATTAAAAATAATTTCATTTGTTAGATTTTGTTCACACTGCTGTCTATAGCACAGTTGACATTACAATATAACAAACATTTTTTAAAGTAAAAATATGGAGCTAAAGTTTTACAACTATTATCAAAGTTTGTCTTTACAATAAAATGCCTAAAAATGTTAATGAAGTTACTTTTTTTATTCATATCTTGAATTATGCACATTGAATTATGGAATTGTGTTAATATGTTCATGAATACACCACTGTAAAGGTGTGTGTGTGTTCATCAATAATAATGATATATCAGAATCAGCTCTACCAAATGTAATTATTGTGCCCCAAAACAAATGAATAATCACATCAAAAAGTTTGAAAAGTTGTCCTTAGTTTTTTTTTTTTTTTTTTTTAGTCCTATACACTGTATAATAGTGTGTGAGATTGTGTCAGTGACATTCATCAACTTAAAATACTTTGCAGAACATCACTTTATGAAGTTCGGTCCATTTATTTCTATTAGATGCAGGCAGATAAGCCACTTTCAATATGCTGGCCCCTTGTTGCGATATGTCGTAACATATCCTAATAACGGTTGATAACCGTACAAAGTGCTAAAGTGTTATCACAAAGTGATAACTTCCAGTTCGAAAGCACTGTCATTCAATCAGCCAATTCTTAGGTCTCTAAGTGGGACATAGCCTTCACGTTTTGTTAATTGTTGTAGTGTTTCGTTAATGTTGTTGTGTTTTTGAATTTGTGATTGTGCTATTTTAATGTTGAAGTGGTTTGCACCTAAAGGCCACTATAGACCAGGGTCATGCAGTCAAGCATAATCTGATCATAACTTTGTGTTTCTCTGCTAAAAAGTTTATTGAACAAGATCTTAAAACACCATACAACAACATAGTAACAACCCATATTAATCAAAAATCTTAAATTTAATAAGATCATATCACTATATCATTGTTATTATGTGGGGCAATGCCGAGCAAATCGTCTGTTTTCCCCAATAAATATAATGAAGGGTTTCTGTGTTGATCTGAGACTGTAAGTTTTAAATAGACCATAGGAGAGAAGATCACTGGTTATGAAGTACGATATGAAATAAGCAAATTTGTCACCAAACCATATATTTACCCTAACTCTATATAAGTTTTTGATGTTGGCAAAGAAAACTCAGTAGCTGCTGTTAGCCCCCTCCAGGGGGCCCCTATAAATGGCTACGTTGTAACTAAACTATGGATCTAAAACTTTTAGCATTCATTTATTGAGAATGACAATGTTATTAAATTTTATTTAATGGGTTCAGCAGAGATAAAATCCAATAACAAATTGTACATTTAGGATTGAATTAGGAAGTTCACTTTGTTAAAGTGCAACGCATCATATTGATAGTTTGCTTATGACTACAATATCTGCAATCTTTGTGTTTGAGCTGGGTTTGTTCACATTACTGCAAATAATGCAGTAATCAGTTATTGATTTTAAGCTCGTCCAATTAACCTGGAACCTGGAGGTTGCACATATGTGGTTCACAGCATTATTTGCCCACACAGTATGTTTTAATTTTCAGATAGATAATTATCTGTGCCAAATGAATTAACACAAAGTTAAACATTTTTATACCTGCCAGAAAGAAACTTAAAATGTGAATCAAACATAAACCGGAGGTGCTCTTTTATTTTGAACATTATTTGCACACATTAAAATCGAGTGCAAGCTGGCTTTACTGCCATTTCCGAAGAGATGGCGAGCTTTACCACATTGATAGATGGGGGTTCTGATGCTGGCTGTCGGCTTCTATCTAACTCTTCTGATAATGCTGACACTACTGCAGGAGCACTAACGATGTTAATTAAAATATTCATTGCCTCTGTGAATCTCTGCCGCTGGGCTATTTTTCTGTCTGTGAAAACCTGTCTTGGACCTGGGGTCCAATCAGAAACTGAAATTTTAAGTCAACTTCCGTTGCAACCAAACTCTGTAATAGAGTTTGTAAGTTATGGCCCAGAGGGCCTCTCATAACAATCTTTTGGATTTAGGCAATGCAGTCAAAAGATGTAAACCAATAGCCATGTATTAACTTTATTATTATTATTTATTTATTTTTTTTAAACCAAATGAAAAATAAAATTCACATCACAAGTTAATATGTAGCTACAGTGTTTCACACAATTGACACAAAACAGCAGCTCCGTCAGAATGCTGACCACAGCTGCACGGTCTCTGTCTTTATTAGTGTAATAAATTTAGCAATTTGAAAAAATGCAAAAATGTCACTTGGGGCATTAAGGATTAAAGGGGTAGGGGCTGAAGACCCCCCAAACTCCAATTTGCCTGCAACAAATACGCACGCTTTGCCAGGCTTTTAAATTTCTTCAGAAATTTTTGAGTGTTGCTGTAGAATTATGTACCTGGAAAACACATAATACTAAAACAAATGATTTATTATGTTTGTTGCTGCTGCTGCATAGACAGAAATATTAGCAAATTTTAAGGAACTTGGCTTAAGGTTTAATTTTTTTTTGTTTTAACAGTAGGATTTTTAACAATTAGAAATTGTTAAGGTGGACGGTTAGGTGTGCTGACTTTGTGTTTCCTGTTTGGTAACAACGCATAAGTTCCCATAGTTGGCCAGGACGCAGTGCTGCATGCTGCATTTCTCCCCAACTTACTTCAAATGTTGACTCAGACAGCTGCTTGTATTCCCTGGAAGCCTTCTCACCCCATTCCTCATCTCCAAACATGCACCATTGTCTCTTGCTCAAAGCCATGTTAACAGGAAAAGCTCATTTACTGTGTATTGTTAAAAAAAAATTTAATAGCCATTTGTGTGACTCCAACCAACCCCCTGTGCTTAAAACGAAAACATTTAGGCCTCGTATGAATCTATCACTCAAGTTGTCAAAAAAATTTGTTCTCATGCAATATAAATATGCCTGTAGACTTTAAATGGTGCACTGGGATCTATTTCTGTGAGGGTGACGAGGCTGGCTGTTTGGAGACTCAGAAAAACAGGTCATGCTGTTCACAACCCGAAGCCTCAATCACAAACAAATGTTTTATTTAAGGACCCAAAGCTTTGTTTACTGCACTCTGCTTAGTCTTGTTGCTTTTTGCTTCCTCTTCTGCCCCAATGCACTCTGTGTGTTCAGCACATTTGAATGCTGGAAGCACACTGGCAGAAAAATAAAACCACTCTTGACAGGAAGCTCTATCCTGTCATGTAAAGGAACAAATAGGTGGGCATGTAGCTAAGTGAATAAATTGCACTGGCGCGGTTTAATAAATTAAGCATTCAGGGAGTACAAATGTGTTAACCATCGCAGAACTCACAGAGGTTGGAAACAACTTCTGCTAATATTTGCTGTGTTGAACGAGGAGAACATTGTTAATTTTTGTTTCTTTCGTCTTTGACAGAAGAAGGAGTTTGTTTCATGCTTTCTTTCTGCTTTAGTGTCACAAGACCTTTTGTGCTAACTCAAATCTGGTAGCCTGCGAAGCCTCCGCCCAGCTCTTCTCCCTTTCTGGTGGTATTTGTGAGTGAAAGTCAATTCTACACTGATAGTAATCTAAATATGTCAAAGGGGCCCAGTATCCTCAACATATTATTAACATATTGTTTTCTTTAAATAGTCAAGTTTATTTGTATAGCCCATTTGAAGCAACATTTTAAGACAGTTCAAAGTGCTTTACATCATAAAACATCATAGTCATAAAATGACATTACATTTTGTGAAAGGCTATCATAAAAACCATGAAGCAAATACACATAACATTGGTCAATATGACCAACGTTCAACTTATCTTGAACAGGATGGATTTTCAGCCTTTATTTAGAGGAACTCAATGTGTTGCCTGTTGTTTTCAGTAAATTTGCAGTGTTGTATAAAGTACTGAAATCTCGGAGTCAAGTAAAAGTATAGGTACCGCTCCAAAATATGACTTTGGTAAAAGTAAAAGTCACTGACTGAAATGTTACTTGAGTTA